>OY728145.1:1740328225-1741578225 GCA_963277665.1 Viscum album
TGTTGAACCAGGTGATAAATGTGGATACAGGCTAATGCATCCAGCTAATTTCTGAACTATGATTCGCAAGATCAAGAGATATTTTAATAAGATCTCAGACGTAGCATGTCAAGAGACACCCTAGCTTGTCAGACTGGGGACTTCTCTAACCCAACCCTTAGAGTCAACAAATGGGATTCGAGGAGTTGAGCAGAAGCAGTAGGAACATCCCCAGTTCTCGAGACTGGGGACTCTTTCAAATCATCAATCCCCTTCTCAGAGAATATCGTTCTTTTCTCGATTGGGGAAGAAGCCCCAAGAGGAACGAAGAGCCAAATTATCAGGAAATTCCCTCCAAGTTATAGCTCGTCAAGAAGTTCCTAAAAGATCGAATCAACAAAAGGAAATGTCTCATCAAAGACATGAAATAAGACAATATCACAGAAATGTTGATCGAAGGGATGCGATTCATTATGCATCAATCAATGTCATCAATTCCGTTGTTGCTAATCCACCAGAGAAGGTTCACTTAGGGGACTCAGATGAAGAGCGTCCTGCTCAAGAAAATGTACACACAGATACAAGTGAATAGGTGTGCGTACATGAAGTCAAAGGATTACTCATAACCTAGGAAATCCACTTCTCTCTCTCCAAAATATATCCAACAAAGGGAAGGGAAAGAATCAGGTTACATATCCTTCCTCTGGAGAAGGTCAATCGCTCTCATTAGCGCAAAAGTTTGCACAACAGGAGGAAGAAATGAAAAAATTAAGAAGGTTGAATGCAGAACTACTTCAGAGTAGTCTTCTTCTTAAGAATGTTGAAGTCCGAAAGCCGAAGGATTTTTTTGTAAATACTGAGATGGATCAGGAATATCCACCATTATCAGTACTCCCCCAGAAGTCTAATCCTACGGGTCAAGTGAAACAACAGTTGGCAGCACTACCATCAGTTGAAGCACCAACCACCACGTTTGTCCAAGCTCCATTCATTGCACCTACCCAAAACCAAGTTCAACTAGATATTTCTCAAAATTTGATAACTACTATTGAGTCATTAACATCTCGGTTAGAAACTATGGAAGGGAAACGGGCGCAAGTTCAACCTGAAAAAAAAAGTTTACCCTGAATGGGTAGATTCAATTTCTCCTCCATCCAGTTTTGGAAACCCTGTTTTCCCTACTTTCAATGGATCAGGTGACCCTAAACAACATTTGACACATTACGTGTCTTGTTGTGATCCTATGATGGGAACTCCAGAACAGAAAGAAGTAGTGAAACTCAGATGCTTCATGCAAACCTTGCAAGGACCAGCTTTTGTCTGGTATACAAGCTTGCAATCCCGGTCAATCATCGGATGGGAGGATCTTCGTCAAAAATTCCTTCTTCAGTTCAGCTCAACTTTTCCAAAAACGACAGTTTTCGATCTTACAAACTGCAAGAAAAGGGAGAATGAAAGAGTCTCTGATTTCATTGCTCGCTAGAAGGGATTAACGTATTCCCTGAGTTTAGCACTCCCTCAGGAAGAGCTGTTGCGAATCTGTGTGGCAAATTTGCGTGACGAATTACGCACGCCATTGATCCCTGTGAAATACACAAGAGGGTTTCGAGACCTTACTTCAATCGCTCAGCAGATTGAAGATTCCCTTATACGGGATAAGGTTAAATCTCGTGTAATTCCATCAGCTCCAGGAAGGAGAATGGGTAAAGCAGAAACTGCTACAGTTATGCTTAAACAAGCACCTGTACCTATTTCTACTTCAAAACCTTCATCTTCTCGAAGGGCTCCACCTCCTGAACGCCTACAACAAAGTCCGTTTCATCCAAATGATCAAAGATATTAACGACGAAAACAATTTGAGGATTTGAAGAATAAAACATACTCTTTCCGAAGTGAGAAAGTTCCTGGTCAGTTCATTTCAGCTCTGGAAAATAATTTGGTTCAATTACCAGTGCCCAAGAGGCCAAACAAGGAAGGAGATGAAGACCGTCCCAATTATTGTCCCTTTCATCAAATGTTGGGGCATCCCAACCAGGAGTGTTTTGTCTTTAAAGACCTCCTGCAAAATATGGTCGACTTGGGACAAGTCAAGTTAAAAGGTTATTCGACTTAGATAGCATGTGTTACTGCTACAATTCTAGAGGAGGAAGGTGAATGGCAAGAAGTAAAAAGTAGAAATTCACAGAAATATGATGATTGGATGTCCAGAAAGACAATCAATCCGACTCATTCCATTTTGCGAACATAATTAAAGAAACCAATTGTGTCTTCTACCATGAATATTGTTGTAAAACCCTCTTCGTCAGAGGGAAAATCCTCAAAGAAATGGCTAGATTCAAAGAAGAATACAGAATCAGAAGAAGATGAGTATGTGTCAAATCCTAAATTGTCTTTGACTCTGGCAGACTTTATGCCATCTACTTCAAAGCCACGGGCACCGCCCCATCAAACGGCACAGCCTAAACAGGCTAATCAGGCAGAGTCTTTATCAGACGAAGAGTTAATCTTAGGTTCTGTTAATATGATTCAATTAACAGATCCATATTCCAGTCTAGATGATCCTGAATTCCCTGTATCAAATAAGGGAATCCGAGGAAGTTCTAGAGGTTCAGGATACAGGGGAAGACGTGGATCTTTCTGAAGCCACTACTCAAATTCTACCCATGCTAGCACTGTGTATGCAGCAGAAACTCGTGGTAGAGCCCTTTAGCGAGCTCAAAAAGAAAAAGCAAGTTCTTCTGCCAATGGCCAACTCAGTTTTGGCACAGTTATTTTGGAAGACCGATTGAAGGTTCTATCTTCTTTATCTCAGCAAGTAAATGGATCTAATCAGTCTAATCTTCCAAAACCAAGGATATTTCCAACTTCTATCCCAATACAAGATGCATCTGCTTCCAAGGTACCTGCTAAACCGCATATTCCTGTTGGGAAACGCATACCTTTAGATCAAAAGGATGATATATTGAAACACTTGGCCCATGTACCAGCCATGTTATCAATTTTGGATGCTTTGAATCTGTCAAAAGATCTTCGGGAAGCACTCATCGAAGCATTGTCAAGTCCTCAGGAGTTTGAAGCTGAAATTGCTGCAGCTGAATTCTATCACATAGAGAATAATCCTACAGAATTCCATGCAGTGATATCTTTTACTGATAAAGATGAAGATGATGTTGTGCATGGGAACATAAAACCTTTGTACTTATCTGGAAAATTCAATGGTGTAGATATCCGAAGAGCTTTCATTGACAATGGTTCAGGAGTCAACCTCATGCCCATTCGTACAATTCGTCGATTGGGCCTCACGGAATCTGATTTATCTCCTTCTACCATGATGTTACAAGGATATGATAAAAATGAACAAGAACCACTGGGTGAAGTTACACTCAGAACTCAGTTTGGAGATCTTGTATCCAATTTGGATTTCATTATTGTTGATCAAGACTCAGCTTTCAATGTCTTTCTTGGAAGACCCTGGCTACATCAGCATGCAGCTATACCTTCATCATTCCATCAATGTCTCAAATACTATTTCAATGGTCAAGTTGGAACATTGTATGGTGATAAAACCCTGTTCAAGACATGTGAGTCTCAATACATTGAGGCAGAATTTTATCACATGAAGGGAAGAGAAAAATCTACAATGAAGGAAATTACCAAAGTTAATGCTTCATATGGATTGGAGAAAATTCCAATAAATCCATTTACACATGTGAGTACAGATTATGTGTTACCTATCAATGAAATTGACAAAATAGGCCCAAATCAAAATACTCTTATGGAAAGATCCATAATGTCATTTATGGCAATCGAGCCAGACAACATGGGAGAAATTGGTAACCTACCAAACAGTGATGAAAGCATAAGTGGTGACGTTTTCATTTCATCTGCTGAAGTCCAACAAGTCTATACATCTCCAATCAGGCCATAAGAAGTTATAGCAACATCATAAGTGAATAATGATGTCGATTCTCAATCCATCATCTCCTCTTTATTTCCCAAAGAAGACCCTTTATTATCAATAGGGTCGGAAATTGAAGATTCTTCTTCAAAATGTGAAAATTTTGACATCTCTTATGATCATGAGAATTTGGTTTTGTCATCTAATATGCAAGTAGAAACGGAAGAAATAACACGTGATGAAGAGGAAGAGGAAGATCTTAGAGATGCTCCTACAGCATTTGAAGAAGGTATCTCTACCACTGTGGATGAACTCAGAGAAATAAATCTGGGTAAAGAGAAAGTTCCACGCCCCACTTTAATTAGTGCAGCCATGACCTTTGAAGAGCAAGAGATATATATTTCTTTTATAAAGAAAAATAAAGATACTTTCACTTGGAACTATACAGAAATGCCTGGGCTAGATCCTGATATTTCTACTCATCATTTGGGTTTACCAAAAGAACATCGAGGATTTAAGCAAGCCACGAGAAGAACACACCCAACCTATGCTTCCAAAATTGAAGCTGAAGTGGATAAGCTGATCAAAGCTAACTTTGTCAGAGAAATTCAGTATCCCAAGTGGTTGGCAAATATTGTCCCTGTAAAGAAGAAGAATGGACAAATTAGGGTTTGCATCGATTTCAGAGATCTTAATCTGTATTGTCCTAAAGATGATTTCCCAGTTCCGATTACAGAACTCTTAATTGATGCGATGACTGGCTATGAAGTACTTTCCTTCATGGATGGATATTCCGGATATAATCAGATCCAAATGGCCCCAGAAGATGAGGAATCTACAGCCTTCAGAGCCCCTCAAGGTGTGTTTTGTTACCGGGTGATTCCCTTTGGTTTAAAGAATGCAGGTGCAACATATCAACGCGCCATGCATCGTATCTTCAAACCATTCGTAGGGAATTTTGTTGAATTCTATGTAGACGATTTGGTGGTTAAATCCAAACAACGTTCTAATCACTTGGCTGATTTGGAAGTCATATTCCACAAGCTTCGACAACATAATTTGAAGATGAACCCCTTAAAATGTGCTTTTGGGGTAACCTCAGGAAAATTCCTCGGCTTTGTTGTACACCATCGTGGTATTGAAGTCGATCCTGAGAAGACCAAATCAATCCTTGGTATGTCACCTCCTCAGAATTTGAAATAATTAAGAGGACTTCATGGACACTTAGCCTATATTCGGCGTTTCATCGCCAATTTGGCAGGAAAAAGTTTACCCTTTACCAAATTATTGAAGAAAGGAGTCACTTACCAGTGGACTGAAGAATGTCAAGAAGCATTTGATGTTATCAAGAAATACCTCTTGATTCCACCAGTACTCATGCCACCTGTTGAAGGTAGACCACTTATCCTCTATGTGACAGCTCTAGAGCGATCATTGGGTGCCTTTCTCACTCAAAAGAATGATGCTGGGATTGAAAATAGCCTCTGCTATCTCAGTAGAACTATTCTTGAAGCAGAAACCCGGTATTCAAGTAGTGAGAAGTGCTGCCTGGCATTAATCTTTGCAGTTCAGAAACTGAGACATTTCCTGAAACATCACGAGGTCCAATTGGTATCTCGGAATAATCCGCTCAAATTCATCCTTATTCGTCCAATGCTTACAGTACGTCTAGCAAGGTGGGCAGTTATTTTGCAGCAGTTCGACATTTAGTATGTATCTCAAAAGGCAATAAAGGGCCATGCCCTGGCTGATTTCCTGGCTGAACATCCTTCAGTGGAAGACACGTCTTCAGATATTGAACTCCCTGATGAGGAAGTTTTTTCTATTCAAGAGTGTCCTCAAACATGGGAAATGTATTTTGATGGTGCTTCCAGAAGTCCAACAGTGAAGAAAATGGAAAAATCTTAAATTCAACAAAGTTGGTTTAGGAATTGTACTCATTTCTCCAGATAAGGCATTGTTACCTTATTCCTTTTTATTGTGGGAAGGTGGTACCAATAATGAAGCTGAATACCAAGCTCTCATTACAGGCTTGGAGTTAGCGCTCCAAGCACAAGTGAATCACTTAAAGATGAAAGGTGATTCAGACCTGGTAATCAAACAAGTCAATGGGGATTATTCCATCAGAAAAGAATAATTAATCCCATTGTATGATTACATCAGAGAGTTAATGTAGGAATTCCCTTCAGAACCGAAATTATCTTATGTCCCAATATCACAAAATACTCAAGCTGATGCACTGGCTAATATAGCCACAACTTTAGCAGATCCAAATCGGGACGAGACAACCATCAGTATTGCCCACCGTCGTGCAATTTCACCTTATGTTCAAGCCAGAACAGAGGAAATTAATGAAATTAGTCCCATTCCTGAACCGTATGGTCATACTATAGGATGGATGTAACCTATCAGGGAATACGTTCAAAATGGAACACTTCCACCTGATAGAGCCGAGAAAGAACAAATCCGGCGACGTGTGGTCAATTTTACTCTTTATGATGGCCCAAACCACCTAGAGAAAATTCTCTACAAACGTGGTTTTGATGGAGTTCTCTTCAGATGCATTGATGGTGAAGAGACAATGGCTGTCATGAAAGAAGTGCATGCAGGAGTCTGTGGTGCCCACCAGTCTGGACATAGATTGTCTAATCAAATTCAAAGGCTTGGATACTTTTGGCCTTCAATGATACAAGATTGTGTTGATTTCACAAAGAA
This sequence comes from Viscum album, assembly GCA_963277665.1. Classification (NCBI taxonomy): domain Eukaryota; kingdom Viridiplantae; phylum Streptophyta; class Magnoliopsida; order Santalales; family Viscaceae; genus Viscum; species Viscum album. Next base: position 1,740,334,818 of record OY728145.1, read on the forward strand.
GTGTCATTCATGTCAAGTACATGCCAACTTCATTCATCAACCTCTAGAGTTGCTTCATACAGCTAAATACTCATGGCCATTTGCCACATGGGGAATGGATGTGGTGGGACCTTACCCTTCAGCTACAGCCAAGTAGTTTAAGTACATTATTACTGCTACTGATTTCTTTTCCAAATGAGCAGAGGCAGTACCTCTCAAAGAAGTCAGTTCTAAATGCATTGTTAGATTCATCAAGTCTAACATCATTACTAGATTTTGTGTCCCTGATACCATATTGACGGATAACGGCACCAACTTCTATTCCTATGAGGTGAAGAAATTGTATCAAGAATACAACATTAAATCCAACCATTCATCTCGGTATCATGCGGCGGCCAATGGCCAAATAGAAGCCTTTAACAAGACTCTTTCAAATATACTTCAAAAGATGGTGGATGAAGATAAGAGGTCATGACCTGATAAACTCTTTCATGCTTTATGGGCTTATCGGACTACCACCCGCAATGCAACGCGGTCAACTCCATATTCGTTGGTATATGGAACAGAAGCAGTCTTGCCAATTGAAGTTCAATTTCCCTCACTTAGAGTATCCATTTTTGATCAGTTATTTACAGATGAGCAATCCCAAAAGCGATTGAATGAATTGGAACAGTTAGATGTGAAAAGATTGTGCACTTTTCACCACTTGGAAATCTATCAGAATCGAATAGCACGAGCTTTTAACAAAAAAGTTCATCATCATTCATTCATTCATGGAGAATTGGTATTTGTTCTCAGAACACCAATGATACCAAGAAAGAAGCCTCCCAAGCTTGAACCAAAATGGGAAGGACCTTATTCAATACATAAGGTCTACTCCAATGGAGCTTATTCATTAATATCAATGGATGAAGAACACATCACGACTCCAACCAATGCCAGATTTTTGAAGAAATATTTTGTATAAACACAAAATATGGTCCCCAGAACCAAGATTCTTACAATTGGTTCACACACCATGGTCCATTATGACCTTAAACTAAAACTTCGTCCAACATGACGTTAAAATGTAGGAAAGTCCCTTACGTCTGGAAAGACGTTAAACTACATAAGCGTTTAAAGGTCCTGTATGACTTTAAACTGCATCATCCACGGTCTAAGCATATGACCCTAAACTATTTGCACATACGTCCAACATGACGTTAAACTGTGTCACCTTTAATGTCCCCGCAACATGACACTAAACTGTGTGGCACCAGTTCGTCCTTTCTATATGACGTTAAACTATACAACAATGGTCCAGTATGACCTTAAACTGCAAATATGTCCCACACGACATTAAACCATGAAAAAGTTCCCTAAAAAGTCTTGTATGACTTTAAACTACACCATGGTCCTGTATGAAATTAAACTGCACCATCCATAGTCCATGCATATGATCCTCAACTATTTAAAAGTACCTTATGTCCAGCAAGATGTTAAACTGTGACGTCCTAACTACATGGCGTTAAAGTGTATAATAGTCCCTTACGTCCGGAAAGACGTTAAACTACATAAGCGTTTAAATGTCCTGTATGACATTAAACTGCATCATCCACGGTCTATGCATATGACCTTAAACTATTTGCGATTTCGTCCAACATGCCGTTAAACTGTAGGAAAGTCCCTTTTTCGTCCAACATGACGTTAAACTGTAGAAAAGAAGATGTCCCCGCAACATGACACTAAACTGTGCAGCACCAGTTCGTCCTTGCTATATGATGTTAAACTATACAGCAATGGTCCAGTATGACCTTAAACTGCAACTTTTTCCCACACGACATTAAACCGTGAAAAAGTTCCCTAAAAAGTCATGTATGACTTTAAACTACACCATGGTCCTGTATGACATTAAACTGCACCATCCACGGTCCATTCATATGACCTTAAACTATTCGCACTTTCATCCAACATGACATTAAACTATGGAAAAAATCACCAATGCGTCCAACATGACGTTAAAATGGTGCACTCATTTTTCCTCACTGCATGACATTAAACTACACAGTTTCCCCCTTTCTTCCAACATGACGTTAAACTCTATTGTTCCCATCGTCCTAACTACATGATGCTAAACTGTACAGAAAGTTCATTTGTCCCTGCTACATGACACTAAACTGTGCAGCACCAATAGTCCTAACTGCAAGACATTAAACTTCATAGTCCCTTTATATGTCCTACATGACATTAAACTATGCATCGTTAAGGTTGTTGTTACCTTTTGTTTCTCACACCGAGTATGACTCACGTGAGCTTAGAGAAAAACTCAACCGTATCACTCTCTTTTGGCCGCTAACCATGTATAAGTCCCAACAATTTTTTTTATTATTAGATCGTTGTCCCCAAGAACAACTTGATCATTAATTCATTCTTTAATTGAACTACACGGACTTTGATCCTTGCCCTCCAGGCTGGGTATGTAGGCAACCTCCCAGGGTTCAAGCCCAAAAACAATCTCTTCACATTGGTTCACCACCATATCATATGATGTTGATTCGTGAAACCGCCCCTATAATCAATATCTTTACATTGATTCACTTTCGTCCTTGTTATATGACGTTAAACTATGGAACACTTTTGTCCGATATGACAATAAACTACAATACTCTTTGATTTCCTCATTTGAGAGAGAACTGTTATTAACATTAATTTTTCAATCATGTTTCATTTCAAAAGACTACGTGCATGCATGGTAATACCTAAACTTTTTATCTCAGGTTAAACCATCATTTCACTAAAGTCCCCTTTCACCCTTCAGATGTACGAACCAAATTTGTACAAAGGGTAGTTCTAGAACTACGTGGGCATGATTCCAATCCTTATGGGATACGTAGGAACGTTCGAGTATTCCTCGAATCCAGCCCCAAGTCTTTTGGGCCTAACCCCAAATTTCACTTTCAATCCCTTAGCTGAAAAGTCCTCATGAAAACACACACTGTGTATTCATTATTATGGTCCGAACACTATGACCCTAAACTAAGATCTCTCATATTTTCGTCCTGAATGACGTTAAACTGCATTTCAAGAACCACGTATGGCTTGATTCTCATTCTTATGAGATACATAGTGAAGTCCAAAATTTCAATTCAGGACCCAGCCACAACATGATTATGGTTATCATTGACCTATGTATCTCTATATACATTGGACAATACCCATATTTATGTGTTATAATCCTAACCTTAAATATTTTCAGATCTTCATAACCCTTTTCATGGCTTTTAGTCACAAAAATGTCAAACTTTTGAGAATTCTTTTCCCTGACTATGCAGCACGTGCCCATAGGTGGCCTTGCATAAACAGTCCACATAACAGACTTGTTAGCCAAAAGATACTATTTTATTTAACTATGCAGCCAATGCCCTTAGGTGGCCCTGCATAATTCAATCCCCTAACGGGTTTGTTAAATGATGGTAACTTCATTCTTGGGAATAATTCCTCTTTTGTCCTTATTTGTCTTAAATGACGGTATGTAGGGATATGTAAAAAATATCCATCCTTAACATATTTGTCCCATATCCTTTTTCATGATCTGAAAGTATTCAAGTCTATGGTTTATTCTTCTTCCCTATGTTTGGGTCAGACCTTCGTAGGAGTGATATTCATCCAGTTCTTGGATAATCTTGTCTGAAAATATCTTCTCCATATTCAAGTACCTCTTTCCATACAACAAACTCTATACTTTAGAAAATTTGAATCTCCATAAACATTCACTGGCTTTTAGCACTAGGAAAGTAATTTTATGAGAGTTCTTTTGCCTGACTATGCAGCACGTGATCATAGGTGGCCTTGCATAAACACTCCACATAACAGACTTGTCAGTCGAAAGATGCTATTTATTTGACCATGCAGCCAAATCCCTTAGGTGGCCCTGCATAATTCAACCCCCTAACGGGTTTTGTTAAATAATAGTAACTTCATTCTTGGAAGCTACTTCTTCTAATGCCTTTTACCTCTTTTTCATATCATTCCTCAGATTCAAATATTCTTAAGCCATAGTTTACATATTTTCTCTCATACTTGAGTATGTTAATATGTTTTCAGATAAATTGTCAAGGAATTGAATCAATTTTAACCCATTTTGGTCAAAGCTATTTCGACCTTAAACATTAGCCCCTTTATGTCCGGCATGCATGACATTAAACTGCCCACAAAAGACAAAGGAACTCTGAATAAAAGTCAAGTTACAGCTCACTAAACATACATTTTGTATGATTTAGGTAATATTGAGAAATTAAAAGGTTCAAAGTTTGTAGGTTTATTTGTAATAATCCTAGTAATGATCAAACTATGCTTACTAAGACCATTGGCTTAAGTAAATTTGAAACAGGTAGTGGAAGAATGCAAGTAGAAATGATTGAAGATGAAAGTGTTTTTCATTGATACAGAAAAGTTAGAAGAACATCCACAGACTAGAGTCTATTCTATTTTTTCAATAATTACAGAAGGCTTTCAACATAACTCTTCATTTGATTTACGACATCCTGAAATTTATCAGTAGTTACTTGAAGCTCATGCACTTGACTAGCTTCACTCTTTTCAGCTTGATGAAGTGCCTTCTTAGCATCTGCGATGGATTTCATGCCATTCATATGAGTTTCATCCAATGATTTATTGAGCTAATCAAGTTCCCCAATAACAGCATCTAACTGTATCTGGAGTTGCACCTGCTGGACAACTTTTTCTTTAATTTTATGTTTCAGCTCCTTCATCTTGGCAGCATAATCATCTTCAGCTTGGGATACCGCAGCCTCAAATTCAGCTATGTTGACTGACAGTTTCACTCTGATCAAATCTTCGTGACTTTTTTGAGCCTGTTCCCTCCTGAAAATGGTTTGTTTCACCGTGGCGTGGATCTTTTCATATCCAAAACCACCAAGTCCTAGTATAACAAATTGGGATGAAAATCGAGGAATTTTCAATGGTATCTCTTCTAAAGGCACCCCATATATGAAGTTCCATATGTTGGTCCATGCATTCCGTCATGAAATGTTGAATGCTTTAAGCATCTATGGATCTGATTCAATATCATCGTCAGAGGGGGGTATGTAATCTAGAATTATTACACTTAAAGAAGTACCCTGTCTTTCTTTTTCCCCCTGATTTGTGCTTCTTCACTTTCAATTCCTGTTGGGGCAGAGGCTGAGACCTCACCTCCGGATCTAGTCATTGCAGTTGATGGTCTTGCATGATTAATTGAAATATTTAGTCAGCTTCAAAGGATAACAAAAGAATAGATTGTATTGCGAATAAAGTACAATCACAAATATTGTTATCCCTTACCCAAGGATGGTTCAGCAACCTGAGAAGACTTCTCCCCATCTTTCCCGGTCTCAACAGGATTTTCAAGATGGGTCTTAGGAGGGTTTATTGGGTTTATCTCTACATGAGCTAATGTTTCTGCAATGGTAGGGTTGACATCAATGTCCACACCCTCTTCAGGCATTGGCAGTTCAGCAACCACCTGGAATTCATTCATTCAACTGGATACAATAAGAGATGCAGTGATACCAGCTCTTCTTATAACAATTGTAAAAGGATGTTCTTGAGTACGGTTTGAGAAAATTTTCTGCTAATCAAACAGTGACTCTGTTTCTGTCCAAGAGACTTGGAAGATGGATACATGGATTTGAGAATGGAGAATTGGAAGTAAAGAGCCATTTGGAGAGAGTACTCTTTTCAGATATTTCACTAATTCCATGTTTGTCTTCTCTCCGCCAACAGGTAGGGGAAAACATTTCAGCCCATGGGTTTTCCATTTTCATATCTGCAAGGAAATAACATGGAGGACGAATTTGAAAGTTCACACCATTGTTGTTGCTCTTAATGCACAGCATAACCGAAATGAAGGAGTAGCAGCGCAGCTTCATTTCAGGTGTATAGTTCTTTGCATTTGGAACATTGACTCCTTGCATGTGATCATAACCACATAGAGACAGGTAGATGCTCTGTGGGAAAATAAGATGATATTTCTTCAAGTACATAGCCAAATCTGGGAGAGTGATGTCACAGATATCATAGTAATCGTGGCCAATGATGTTCATCATGTCATCAAACCGCTTTCTAGACGGTTCATCAGCTATTCCAATTCCCTTAGGAACCACTGAATCTGCAAAAAAGATGAATAATCTAACTCTTAAATGGGTTTATTTTTTTCATAAAATTTGTGAGTAAATTTCATAAAAAAATGGATAAGGCATTAAGGCACGCAATTCTAAAAATGGCGCGCGAGTATTCGTGTGCCGCGCTAGTTTTTGACGCGCAAGTATAAACCGCGCAAGTACAAATGCATTTACAGTAGCACGACATCAAGGAAAACACTAGAAAACAGAGCAACCTGCGCGGCTAAGGTGACCTGCGCGGCGAGAGCTGGGAGGTATGAAGTCCAGAAATCCGGATGCTTATACTGAAGTGAGGCCCTCTATTTATAGACGTGGTCGGGACCCTGCGTACCGGACCCTGCACGACCGAGGTCTGTATCCCTGTGCGATGCGCACTTGCGCGCCGCCCTCTGTGCCCTGAATACTTGCGCGCCCCCTTTTCCTTTGGATGTATTCAATTTCCTCAGAGTCAAATCCTCATTTCTCTCCGGATCCAACACTGAGGGGGGACTTTTGTTGATGCTCCTTTCGTCACAGAATCTAAAGATTGGAAAAGGGGAATATCTGAGCTCAAAGTGATTCAACCTTTGAAGAAAATATCAAAAATCGAAAAAGGCATGAACAAATGATCAAAAGCAACTGCACCGCGCAACTTATATCACTGTCTCGCAAGTCCACTTGCGCGACGCCCTTATGGTCGCGCAAGTGACTTGCGTGACCTAAGTGATAACCACCCGGTAACCGCCCAGGGTCTTCTCCTGCCTAAAAATAGACCCTGTGGGCCCCCCATTCGAGAGGATCTTGTTCCAGAAACTCAGATTGAAGATCCCGACACCCAAGTCTCTTCGCAAAGCTTCCGGAACACTTATAAGGCAATTTCTTACCTAGAACGGAAGATCTAAAGAGAGGGAGGAAGACCTAAGTGTTGAAACTCATCAACACTTGCGCGCCTGAGTGGCCAGCCCTTAAGGGAAGTGGTCACACTTGTGCGCCGCCTTACCCCTTCGATAGAACTTGCGTGTCCCTTTTCTGAAAGAACCTCAAGAGGATTCTAAAGGCTTAAATAAAGAGTCGCTCAAGTATTTCAATGATGGTTGACCATCGCGCAAGTACCGCACGTGTCGCGCAGGTATACCTGCGTGACCAATACTTGCGCGCCGCCGCAGTACCTGCGCGCCTTCCAAGACTTGCGCGCCCCTTCTTTTTGGGTGCCTTTCTTGCCACTTTCACCCCTCTTAAGCCATTACACCTTTTTCTTTTCAAGATTCAATCTTTAAGACACTCTCCAAATCCATTTATGGCATGATTTCTTGATTTGAATTCCTTATCTGAAAGGAATTCGGTGGAATATCCCTCAAAATCTAGTGATTTACATATCTTTATGTCTCTAAATATTGAGAGTTCATTCATTCAACCTCATCCTTGAAGATGATAGAATCCTTAACCTGGGTCTCCTTTTCCGGAATAATCCCCAGTCCTAAGTCCTCCAAACGTGGGCATCCTCCTCAGGAGTAAGCCCCAAACCTTAATCTCATAACCTGGGTCTCCATTTCAGGAATAAGTCCTGGTTATAATCTTGGGATTCCTTTTCAGGAGTAAGCCCCAAGTCCCCTAACCGGGGCCTCCTTTTCAGGAATAAGTCCCAGTCATAATTATGGGCATCCTCTTTAGAAGTAAGCCCCAAGTCCCTTAATTTCTCTTTAACCAGTCCTAATTTTCGTTTGATCTGGGATTCCTTCTCAGGAGTAAAACCCAGTTATCAATCCTCTCCTAATTTGGGTTTCCTTTTCAGGAATAATTCCCAAGTTAGAGTATTCAAATCTCCATGAAGCACATATACCTTTATGGACCATGTTCCTGGATTTTCTCCCTAAATGTAAATCCTAAACCTTCATCTATCTTGGCAGTCATACATACATAATCCCCAAACCATTTCTTATGATTGCATCTATCATGGCACAATTGTTTAATTTTTACCAATACCTCTTGTTTCTCACACCGAGCATGACTCACGTGAGCTTAGAGTGTAAAAGTAATTATGACATCCTTCTTTGAGCCATCAATCATAAACGTCATACTCCCTTATTCGAACTACGTGGGTTCTGATTCCTTTTCCAAAAAAAAGGATACGTAGGTAGCCCATTTATGGGTTCGATCCCAAATCTGAAATAATTCATGTCCTTCTGAATGACAATAAACTTCAAGTGCCCCACAGAGTGGATTTAAAACTAGCCTAGTCATCATAATGACCAAGAGACTTTTATATAAATGTTTTGAAGGATACTATTGACCAAGAATCTCTAAATAAATATAGATGATTCTATATTGATGAAGAACCACGAATAAATATAAAAGTTTCTCTAAATTTCTTACATATTTAATCATTGATTGTTAAACTGAAGGAATGCTCATTTTATACTTGGTAATGTAATAAGGATTCATGAACATAACCTAAATCTATAAAGAGAGTCCCGGAATAGAAAATAATTTCCCTCAAAAAGGTGTGATGAGTCCGACCTCCCATCCTCTCGACCAATGCAAATTCGTAAGCCTCATCAGTCCACAAGCTAATGAGCGCCTACCATTGGAAAGTAGGTCCAAATGGATGTGGAATCATTGGATGTTTCTAGTTCTACGAACAAACCCGATAGAAACCGATCGGAATGTTTGAATCTCCCATCCAGGAGGTCATCCCCGAATTCCGGGGGAAACACCATGTCACAGGAACAAAACATGACTTCGGTCGTGACGTGGAAAGTAGAGGATCAGTCGGGGAAGTCCCTCGAGTTTCTTTGGCCCATTCGGGAATCGTAAAAGAGATGGTGAGGTTTCATACCATCTTTCCCTATCCTCTTAATAGTAGCGGTGGGCGCATGATGTCTTTCACGTGTCGCAGCTGATAAGGTGTGTGCGTATTCCTACGCATGACCTCAAGATTTTAAGGACTTATAAGTACGAACCATCCCTTGGTTCACGTGTTGTGTTATCATGGTTTTGAGCATGTTTTCTTGGGAGTGGAAGTGCTATGTGTGAGCTCTGTATCCCGAGTTATTTTTCCTAGTTTTACTTTTTGGGGACAAAAATTTTGATGGATGGAATGGTGTAAGAACCCCGGTATTGGGTCTCTGAGAATTTGGAAATTATCTTAATGTTATTGAAGAGCAGGGCGTTCAGACGGCGTGCAATGCTGAGGCCCGGTGTGCCCAGAATTAATTATATAAAAATTTTAAGTGTTTTTCTAATACACATGTGTGGTCAACAAAAGATAATGTTATATATCTTTGATGGTGGATCAGATCGGAATACCAAGACCACGGTTGGGTCAGAAATGCGGTTTTTACCCTAGGTACAACATAAAATGAGTCGGCGCGGGACGTTTGGACTCCTCGCTCATTGGCAGTGTGTTAAATGGATGATTAAATAATCAAATTATTCATTTCAATGCTCAAACCCGAGTAACTCCTAAATGGTTTCTTGGATTGAAAAACGAGGGTATCGTTGAGTCTGGAGCATGTCGTTTACCCTAGGAGGGGTGTAAAAGTTGTGGGCACGGGCCTGCTGTGAGAGCTGACAGCTGGGGGAAAATCGTCATATTGAAATAACCACATAGTGATTTTTATCACGGGTATTCATTTTCAAATAAAATTCGAATGAAGCCTCGGAATGGAAATATGAGAATTCCGTTGAGTTTGAAATGGGGCGTTTTACTTAGTTGGAGTATAAAATGATAGGGCACGGTGAATTCGGATTCTACGCTTATTGGAATCCCTATAAATAGAGTTAAGTGTTTAGGGTTAGGGGAAACCCCTAATTCACTCTATCTCTCTCTCTAAACACCCAATATCTCTCTCTCTTGTCGTTCTTCACCGTTCTTTGGTGTTCTTCATTGTTCTTCTCTAGATTTAAGAGCGGACTCTGGTAGATTAAAGAAGGATTGCGCGTGCGCGTTGACAATGTCAAACGGCCGGATTGAGGAAGGTTTTTTGTTGGTTTTCCTCCGCTTCTTCAATTTCTGGAGTTTTATCATTTCAAATTCTATAGTTTTAGAAATTGCGGCATTGGCCGAATGAACACGACCAATGACGGAGCCCCTTTTTATTTATCGTTCTGGGGCGTTCTTCGTCCCAAATTTTCATATGCGCCAAATTGTGTCAGATCAATGATTGGGGGCTGGTGCTGCGAAGGTCTCATCCAGAGGATCCCAAAACCATGATCGGTGTTGAATTTGGTTCACCTAATGACTCTTTAGGGTCTACCCTCCAGCAGGGCTAGGCAGTGGGTCACTCGATGGCTTCTTCAAGGTCTACCCTCCAGTACAAGTGGGCAGTGCATCAGCTGTCGACTTATTCTAGGTCTACCCTCTAGCAGGGATGGGCAGTGGGTCGTCTGTCAACTTCTTAGGGTCTAACCTCCAGCAGGGCTAGGCAGTGGGTTGCCTATTGACTACTTCGAGGTCTACCTTCCAATAGGGCCGGGTAGTGGGTCGCCTATCAACTTCTTAAGGTCGACCCTCCTCTAGGGCTAGACAGTGGTTCACCAGTCGACTTCTTCAAGTTCAACCATCCAGCAGGGCGGGGCAGTGGGTCGCTTGTCGACTTCTTAGTGTCTACCATCTAGCAGGGCTGCGCAGTGGGTCGCATGTCGACCTCTTAGGGTCTAACCTCCATCAGGGTGGGGAAGTGGGTCACCTATCGTCTTATTTTAGATCTACCCTCTAGCATGGCTGGGTAGTGGGTCACCTGATGATTTATTAGGGTTTACCCTCCAACAGGGCTGGGCAGTGGGCCACCTGATATCATATTATGATTTACCCCCCCCCCCCCCCCAGCAGGGCTGGGCAATGGGTCACCCATTGGAATTTCAGACTCAATCCTTATCTATGAGGTTAGTCATTGACTTTTTCTCCATGACTACTGGTGCAGGATCCATGGTTGTACAGATTGGTGATGTGACAACATTGACGTAACCTTAGGACATATGAGCTCAAGGGGCGCTTTTCCCACCGAGACGCATCCTTGCGTTGCGACCTAAAAGCTGTGCGAGCGAGTCAGTGTCACCCAAAGAAGATTTTATCGAGGTGTGGTGATAGAGCCCCATTGACTTTTACCTCCTAGGTTGACGTGTGGGATGTTTGGGTTTAGTTTTGGATGTCCTTTGAAATGTTGGTGACTCTTCTTGGGCTGATCTTCGAGATAAAGATCCCCTTACACACTCATTTTGGTTTCTCGTTGGGCATATATATACACATCCTATTGTTGTTCCCACTCCTTGGGGTTGGTTACTCTCCTTCTAGGAGGGGAAAAGATGTGCGGGGTATGCCACGTGATTTCCGTGTCTAGATCCCCTTCGATGGACGAGTCTACTCTCCCTCTATAGGCAGCGAAGACTCGACAAGAATTTCATATTCTCACCATCTCTAGATCCTTGCATCTGGACGAGTCTTCTTTCATTCTATTATGGGGTTGAGATGAACTCTCTCTCTTTTACACTCTTACACTATTCTTTTCTCTTTCTACTACTCACCATTTTAATACATCCCTTGTTGCTCCCTCGAGCTTTCGGGGAATCCTACTGAGTATTTTTATACTCACCCCTTCATGGACTTTTCCCGCACTTGGTGTTCCCTTGAAGATGACGGACAGGTCGGTCGAGACTACGGAGGAGCGTAGAGGACACAAGATCTTGGGCTGCGTTCAGTGGATGTATCAGGACTTTCTAGGTGTGAGACTCACTAGCGGTTTACCTTTTTTTTACCTGTTGTCGGGTTGTGGCACCTCTCTGGTTGGGCACGTGTTTTCCCCCTTTTACTATTCAGTTTACTTGTCAATACTTTTCAGCACTTTTCTTGAACTGGTTAGAGGTTGATGCATGTATTTTGGTTCCCCTTTTATAGTTGTGTTGTATCTTTCTTTCCTTTCTCTTCACTTTTGCATTGAGTTGGTAGTGTGTGTGTGTGTACAGTTTCTTAGGCAAAGGCCTTCCCAAGTTTGTTGTGCCTTCATCGCTAGTCACCAGCCCATGGCCTATTGAGGAGGGCTTGGGGTAGTTACGGCTCAAGCCCTGGTACGGGTCGGGTCGTGACAAAAGGACTCTGTAGATGAATCTCTTTCTAACCAATCTGTGGAAGAAAAAAATCAGGACAACATAGAACTAAGTCTAGCTAAACCCACTCTCATAATCATCTTTATCAATTGTTTAAAACCAATCAATTGAAACTATGTATTTCAATCACTTTGTTCAAAATAAATTAAATCCAATTTTTTCATAAAACCAATAAAAATGATAACCTTGTTTTTGTGAACTATTCTTCATCACACCTCCTTGAGTTAACTACTATACTATACTTAAGTAATTTAAATATATTTTTTCCATGAAACACGATTGAAATGTGTCAAACATGGGGTCTTTTCTGGCGATAACGTTCCACAAAACATTAAAAAATTATTTTTTTTATTTTGAATGACTAGTAGTTAAAATAACAATGTAATTGAACTTGATCCTGAAATTGAATTAATAATAACCACATTGAGAATAAAATATTTGAAAACATAGTTTGTTGAAATACACCTCAAATATTCAGGTGACACCTTTAGTGATCACTCTAAATTTATAATAATTTATCGAAATGAAAACCAAACTCTATGTGATCTCTAGGCACCACAATTTTCTAACCAACAAATTCAACTAGCTATCATTTCCTTAGAGAGTTTTTTTTAATTATGGCTTAACATGATTTATATTCTTCCAAAATACCATCATCATTAAGTAAAAGATCCCAAAAGACATATTCAAGAATTTACAAATGTGTGCTCAAGTTGAAGAACTTGAGTAGTTGTGGAAGAATAGGTAAAGTAGAGGGCATTTCCCTTCTTACTTGAGGAAGTGGAAAAGGATTGGTTGTACAGTCTACAACCAGAAGATGTCCATGACATAGAATATATTCAAATATTCTTTATGACAAGTTTCTTTCCCAGATCTAGGAGCATGGATATCCAAAAAGTGATATGTGTTATCTACCAATCAACTGGTGAGACACTTTATGAGTACTGTGAGTGATTCAAGAAGCTCTATTCTGTCTGTACAAATTACACTAGGGAAGAACACCATTTCCTTGTTTTATTCTATCATAGACTTCTATAAAATGATTGAAACATTATAGAAACCTCATCTTGAGGATACTTCATTGAAAATTCACTAGTTACTGCCAGATGTCATATTGAAAAGATTGCACAAAACTCAAAGAAATTTTGGCACTAGAGGTACGAGCTCTAGAGTCATCCTTAAGGTATGAACATCATACACTTCCTCACCCTAACATGGAGAAACACTTAAGAAAATGACTAGTGTGATGAGGCAACTTAATATAAACCATGTAATGGAACAAAAAAGTCCCAACTCAGGTATCTGTTTTATTATCTTCTATTTATCATCACACAGATCAATGTCCAGAAGTTCATGGGATAGATTTTTGTGTTGTATCCTATTTGTAATGGAAATTCCAACCAAATCATCCGTACTAGCCTGAAACCCACCTATGATATGGGTACCAACATAACCATGACATACCTTCTTTTTAGAATCAATACCAAAATCAACATCAATTCCAGAAGAAACAATATCATAACCATCCACCATTCTGAATATCCTATAGAAATCTATACTAACAAAACAATATTTGACCAGCCCTCAATAAGATCTCAGAAGAACCACTAGAAAATGGAGATTTAACAGCTAAATAAGATAGAGAAAATTTTGAATAATATGTTTGATAGACTTATGGAAATTATAACCATGAATTTAAGTAAAACTATTGTCATAGAAAGTTCCAAATACAAAGGTTAATATTAGTATAATCACAACAAGAAGTGGAAAAGATATCCATTCCCCTGAACAATGTGATGATGATGATTTTTAAAAACCTAATACAGCTCAACCCATCCATACAAATGAAGGAGACCATAAAAACAAAGGGGGAAAAATAAGGTTCCAGATAGAATTTCCATAAACATCATTACAAAAAAAATGTGAGAAAAAGGGCATTCATGCACCATTCCCATCTATATTAGTTGAGTATATGAATTGTGAAGAAGAATGAATTTAATTTGAAATTCAGTATACCTTCTATAAAGTTGATATTAAAATCCAGAAACTAAAGGCGATTCTAAAAATCCTTAAGTATGAAAATTTATCACAAAGATATAAACTAAAAGAAGGTGTCTGGATATAAATGAGAGGATCAACTTAGGAAGAAGCATCTCAGTACTGATCACACCACTGATACCACAAAAATTTCAATATCTATGTAAATTATCTATTCCCCGCAATATTGGTTCATTAAATTTTATTGATGTACTATGTGATATGGGAGCATCAATAAATGTTATGCGTCACTCAATAATTTCATTCTTTCATATTGGTGAACTAAGACCAACTCTAGTGGTAGTACAATTAGTAAACAGAACCACCTTTTTCTTTTATGGATTTATAGAAGATATATTCACTGGAGTGAGAGGATTAATCTTTCCTTCTGACTTTTATTTCCTTAAAATGGAAGAATATTGAGCACCAAGATAATATCCAATCTTATAGGGGATACCCTTCTGAAAAATTTTAATGACTACCTTCAAATTCCATAAAGGAATGCTCAAAATGGAACATGGTGACAATATAATACACATCAACATTCTTGATATGATGAAACATCCTTCCAGTAATCACACACATTATGAGATCTCCCATGGAGAAGGTATATAAACAATTAATGATTTAGCAATGCTTCATGACTTCACATCATTTAGAAAATATTTTTCATTTGAATGTTCCAATTCCCACGAACCATAAAATCCAGATCTCCTGATAAGGGATGAGGAAAAATCTTATTTTTTTAGATGATTTATTAAAAGAGATTGATATGATACTAAATAATCAGACCTTATAAGTAGGGAACTTAAATTCAATATTGTCCCTTCAACAACACCCATGTTTAGAAAATAATCCATTTCCAATTTATATGAATTATTCTTACCCAATAGATTTTAATAAATTAACATTAATAATATCCAATAACCTGTACAATTCACAAGAACAAAATCTTGTGGAAATTCTCGAAAAATATACAAGCTATAGGATGGATTTTTGGTGATATACATGAAATCAATCCCAATGTCTTCTCTCATGGAATATTTTTTCAAAGTGATTTCCAAACAGTTTTAAAACCATTGAGAAGACTCAATCCCATCATCATGGAGGTTGTTAAGAAAGAGATAGAAAATTTTCTAGTATATGACATCATTTACAAAATATCTTATTCATAGTGAGTCATCCCAATTCATGGAGTCCCAAAGAAAACTGGCCTGACCAATCCTAAAAATGAAAGAAATAAATTGATCCCCATGAGAGTGAAAAAACTACAGGAGAGTGTGTATAGATCATAAGAACATAAATCAAGTCACCATAAAAGACCATTTTACCATTCCCTTAATCGATTATATTCTAGAATGGTTAGATAGAAAAACTCAATATATTTTTTTAGACGGATTCTTTGGATACATCCAGATACTGATCTCACTAGAAGACCAAAAGAAGATGACCTTAACCTATCCTTTTAGCACATTTTCCTAACAAAGGATACCTTTTGATCTATGAAATTATCTAGGTACATTTCTATGGTGTATGGTCGGTATTTTCATGGACTATATTAAGGAATACCTTAAGGTTTTTCTTGATGATTTCATAGTTTTCTGAAATTCATTTGATCATTGCTTAGAAAATTCGAAAAATGTTTTGAAAACATGCATTGAAAAGAACCTTGTCTTAAATTTTGAAAAATTTAATTTTATGGTTGAAAATTGAATAGTTTTAGGGGACATAATTTCTAAAAAAGGGATTGAGGTTGATAAATAAATTTTATTAAAAATAAATTCTTTTCTATATCTAACTTATGTGAAACATGTTAGATCCTTTTTTGGGAAAGTATGATATTATAAAAGACACACTGAGTATTTTAGTAAGATTCATATCCCTATCTCAAGATTACATTTAAAGGATAATGACATTAATGTTTATTGTTAATATCGTTAATCATTTGATTAATTAATGAATGGTTGATCACACCAACAATAGTGATACCACCCAACTAGGAGTAACCTTTCGAGTTACTTTATGATTCATCCAATAAAGTGGTGGGATCCACTCTATCACAAATAATTTATATAAATCTTTAAGTCATCTCCTATGTATTAATGTGCTTTGATTCCACACAAACAAATTACACAACTAATGAGAAGGAGTTCCATGTAGTCATATTTTAAACTAGATAAATTCTGATCATGTCTCCATAGAATTAAATTGATTACTTTTCTGATCATGCAGAATTTATGTATTTAATGAAAATATAGGATGTGAAACCAATGTTTGTGAGATGGATGCTACTTTTACCAGAGTTCAATTTGGAAATTAAAGATAAAAAGAGAGTTGAAAATCAGGTGGCTAATTATCTAAGTCGACTACCCCGCATCACTAAAGAAAAATTTCAAACTAGAACCCAATTAAAGATGTGATTCTGGGATAATAACTATATATCATTAATGGTGATGTAGCATTGTATACCAAAAATATCAATTATTCGGTTACATCTTAGGTACCCTCTCATATATGATTTCATCAAAAACATAATCAAAAAACGGAATCTAGATTTTATATTTGGGAAAAACCATTTCTATGGAAAATATTTAATGATAAACTCATAAGAAGATTCTAATGAGTAATAGAAATTGAATCGATGTTTGAATTATATAAAAAATAATATTATTGAGGCCACTTTGGACCTCATAGTACTTCCGAAGAAGTTTTAGAATCTATAATTTATTGGCCCACATTATTCAAAGATGCATATGAATTTTATAAAAGATGAGAAAATTGCATTTTTTTGGAAATATTTGAAAATGAAAGGAAATTACACAAAATCCAATAATGTTTTCTGATTATTTTAAAGTTTTGGATATAGAAATCATGGGACTATTAACAATTTCTTTTGGAAGTTCATATATTCTTTTATTTGTAGACAACATTTCAAAATGGGTGGATGCAAAAGCAACCAGAACTGATGATGCTAAATTTATTTGTGATTTTGTCAGGGCTAACATATTATGTAGGTTTAGAGTGTCAAGAGAAATTATCACTGACCAGTGAACTCATTTTTATAAAAATAAAATTGAAGGATTGATAAAAAAGTATGGGTTACATCATAAAATGTCAACACCATATCATCCCCAAAAAACAATTCCAACCAAAAGCCTCCAATATAGAAATCAAAGGCATTCTAATAAAACTAACAAACCTAATATGAATGTCTAGAGCCAAAGGCTAGATGGAACCTTATGGTCCTATATAATATCCCACCAAAAAACAATAGGGATGATCCCCTATAGATTTATTTATGGAAAGAATTTCCACCATCCTATGAAATTTGAGTGAAAAGCCTAATGGATGGTAAGAGAGATGAATTCAGGCCATGATAATGATTGGAAATATATAATGTCGTTGTTTTAGGAGCAAGAGGAAATAAGGATGGAATATTTAGAAAGTTCAATGATCTTTAAAGAGAGAAGAAGGATGGCCCATGATAAGATGATTCAAACAATAACCTTCAAGCATAATGATCAAGTCTTTTTATACAAATCCAGATATAAGATAATTTCAAGTAAACATCATTCCAGATGGGAAGGCCCCGTTACTATTATTCACATATACCCCTTTGGTTCTGTGTAGATCAAAAATAAAGGTATAGAAAACCTATTCACTATAAATAGTAAGAGTCTGAAGAAGTTTCATGGAACCATACATCTTGTACCAGTGGAGGATATAACATCCCATCACCATGATTACCCATAATGTCCCACCAGGTTGCATCTTTCCTTCAATCATGATGAAAATAAGTAAATCCATTTTCTAATATATACATAAATGAATAAAAATTCAAATCCACTATCCAAGAGAACAACCTTTTGAAATAAATCTTATGGGTGACAGATACACCTGGTATAAAAAATAACAAAATAGAGTGATTGCTTCCAAACTAGATAGATCCTTCATAAACATTCTTACCCTAGATAAATGGGACACCATTTCCAGCAATTCCCTTAATAATCTACATTCTGATCATCACCCTATTTTTTTCAACATCTCCACTGACACTGTTAAACATCCCCTTCCTTTAAGATTTAATAATTCTTTGGTTCTCTAACACTAAATGCACTCAAATCGTAATGAACATTTGGCTCTCAATGACTCATTGAAATGATGTTGTTGCTTTCCCTTCCAAATTAAAGTCACCTAAACAGATGATCAATGTTTGGTGTAGCTCTCATGTTAAACAAATATACAGGGATATACTCCTCCTTGAGAATGGGTTAAACCAGGTTCAAAACCATGGTACAAATTCTGACAATAACACTGATCCTGAAAATGAAATCATCATTTTGATAAAGCTCAATTATTTGATAACTTTTAAGGAGATGATGTGAAAAAAAAGTTTTTAGTATAAAATTTTTATCTGACAGGGATATAAACACAATGTACTATAATTCCCTTCAAATATCTCTAAAAGCTTGTAGACCTCTTGTCTCTTTAGAATATGGTGACAACATTTTAGACAATGAAAATGATATTTCCAACCAAAATGTGTCTTATTTTGAATCTATATTTAATGTCCCCGATAGAAACAATGTTGTCTAACCTCAAATAATTTGGATGGTGGTTAGTGATTAAGATGAAAACTTTTTTCATAGCACCCCACTTGATCATGAATTTAAAGGCACTATCTTCAGTTTAAGCCCTGATAGTGCTCTTGGCCCTGACAGTTTTTGTAATGGTTTCTTTCAACACTACTGGTATATAATGAACTTTTATGTTTTCAAGCTCATCAAATCCTTCTTCTCTAATGGTGTTCTCCCTCATGGTCTAAATGCCCAATTTCATTATTTAATTCCAAAGGTTGACAATGCATCTGAGATCCATTCTTTTAGGCCCATTTCCCTCATTAACACCCTCTATAAAATCATCACTAAAATCATTGCTAGATGAGTCAATTATATCACTAAAAAATTAGTTTCTTGGATTCAATTTGGGTTTATTAATGGTTGATCCATCCAAAATTGCATTTTTCTTATTTCAGTGTACTTTAACTCCTTAAAACAAATCAACAGAGGTGGCAATATTACCATTAAACTTGACATTAAAAAATCCTTCGATACCAAGGATTGGAGTTTTATTTTTAAAGTGCTTCAATATTTTGGTTATAGTGATGATTTTATCACTACTATCCAAAAATTATTCAATTCGGACTTCATATCCATTCTTATTAACGGTTCTTCCAAGGGTTATTTCAAATGTACTAATGGTGTCAGACAAGGGGACCCCTTTTCTTCAATCCTTTTCTCCATTGCGGGGGACTATCTTAGCTGACTCCTCACTTGTATAGTTGGTCAAAAAAAACTCGAACCCATCCAGGTTTCACAAAATCTAAGTGCTCTTACTCATTTGTTGTATGTTGATGATATCATTATCTTTCTTCATGGTGATTATAAAAATATTTTCACACTCAAAAATTCCCTTGCGCACTATGAGTAAATAACTGTTCAAATGATTAGCTAGAACAAATCTTCTATTTACTTTGGAAAGAATTTTCCCCCTAATAGGAAATGTAGTATTACAAATGACTTAGGTATAAAAGAGGTTTATCAACCTTATAAGTACCTAGGTGTCCCCATCTTATTGGGAAGACCCAAATCTCTTCATTTCCTTTAAATTTCCAATCATGTTACAGACCAAATTTCCTCTTGTAAAGGAAAATCCCTCTCTATGGCGGGTAGAATCTGCCTTGTAAAATATACTATTGTCTCTAAAATGGTTTATTGTATGATGGTTTACAATTGGCCTGCTAGTATTATTAAAAAAATGAACACCTGAATCAAAAAATTTGTTTCGACTGGAAGCACCATGGAACAGAACCAATTGAGAAGCGAGGTATCAGCATTAAAAATGTTTAACATTTTAATGAGGCTCTGCAAGAAAGTCTCACCTGGAACTTATTCTATAATAACTCTGATTCTATAAACTAGCTTAAAATATATTTTGTTCGAATCTTTAGAAAGGAAAATCTTACTTTCTTTCCTCCTATATCTGTACATCCATAAAGAATTAATTTCCCTCCATCATGAGTTACTCTAGGTGGATGATCTCCAGAAACTCCTCCATGAACATTTGGTTAGATAACTGGGATGGTACTCCTTTAATTTCTAGGGTATCCCTTGACCAAATCCCTAGGAACACCAACCTCTCTATTAGATATGTTCTTAATTATTATAATGATCCTATTCATAATATCATTATTAATTTCATTAACACATACCACTTCTCAAACACTGAGGATTTCTTAGTTTGGAAACCTACTCACAATGGTATGCTTGATTATAAAAACTTTTACAGCCATTTTTTTGTAACTCTGAAACTTATTTTGGGTGGTTAAAACTTTCTGAAAAACCTTGGATGAATCCCTCAATATTTACTCTTATTTGGAAACTTGATCACAACAGACTTCCCACTGATGATTGTCTTCAATAATCTGGGTTTCAACTCTGTTCTAAATGTATCCTCTTCAAACAGCATAGAGAAGATGTTAATCATCTCTTTCATTTTTTTCCACTACTTTTACTCTTTGGAATAATATTTTTTACATTTTTGATTGAATATGGTGGATTCATGACTCTGTCAAAACTCAATTAAAGAGATTTTTGGATCTTAACAGTTATCAAAAAATTAAACACAATTTTCTTTCTATTGTCTCTGATCTTCACTATGTGATCTGGTATGATAGAAATGCTATTATTCATAATAAATGCTCAACCATTCTTAATGTAGGAAAAAATCAGATTCTCATTGCCAATTGCAAAGCTGCTTCTATCCAAAAGGGTTACTACAACGACATGGTGCAAGACTCTAGCATCCTTATACATTTATGTATTTCTAGAAACTGTTTCCAACCTCATAGTACTTTTTAATTATTCTGGTGTGCCCCTATTCTAGGATAGATTAAGGTTTATGTGGATGGTGCTTCCAAAGGAAATCCCAGTCTTGTGGATTGTGTTGCCATCTTTAGGAATCATATTGGTCAGATCATTGGTTGATTTTATGGTAGTTGTGACATTGCTCCCTCTATGGAAGATGAAATGATGGATATGATTTGTGCCATCTCTTTTTCCAAACAACATGGATAGAAAAACCTCTAGATTGAGAGTGATTCGACCACTGTTGTGCAAGCAATTTGGAATGGTGTGATACATCTTGCGTGGCCGATCACCACCCATTAGATGGACTGAATCTGTGCTCTTGATGACATCAACTACATCATCACTCATATATATCCTGATGATAACATGGTTGTCGATGGTCTGGAAAACAAGGGAGTCAATCAATACATCACCTGGCTTGATGAACTTTCTATTGACTTAATTCCCTTTCATAATAAAGATTGTAATATGTTTCCATCATCTAGACTTTTGTAACTCTTTTCTTTTATATTTATAGTGCCTTAGTTTTCTAGCCAGACACCATCTTATAAAACAATTATGTGTGGGGATGGAATCTTGTAGTCTAGTATTTTTCAAAAAAATGAGTATTTGAGTCGAGCCAATGAAATTAAACAAAAGTACTTTCCAGAGGTGACCCACATTTTTTTCATAGTCCACACTTCAACTCAGTTATATTCTTGAATGATTGAATAGTAATGTACACTAATTTTTTATTATTGTATTTTATGATCATTAATGAAGATGATTCATGGCTAAAAAATAGAGATACTTAATATAACACACGTCAAGAATGTTATTCAAAATAGAATTAAAGGAACGGGACTTACACAGACTAACTGAAGCATTATTTATAAATGGAGTTTTCATTTAAATTAAATAACATTTTAATTCCATATATATTTGTTTTAAAATAATTTTTTGGAGCGTTAAAACTAAAATTGTATACCCACACATTAATTAATATTTTACTTGACTTATCAAGGATACATGAGTTACTTAGGATTCATGTGATGTCATGTTTTAGATTTCAATCAAAATGAGGCTGAATGAATAAAATAGAAAATTAAATTATTAAATTAAAGCATGATTATTAAAATTATTACTTGTTATTTAAAAAAATTAATTGATTCTTGTAAAAAAAATTTCTTAAACCTTTTTCATGCTTTGATTTTATGAAATTCATGTGAATTGATTTTTTTATTTTTATTCATGCTTTGAGTGGTTTTCGAATATCATATTCCCATTATTGAGAGTATTTCTTGTCCAATTACAACTCATTTTATCTAGGGAACATTTCTTGAGTGATCTTGGGACATGTCACCTGCTATAACATAAATTTAAAACTTGTCAAAGCCACTGACTGGAAAAAACTCATTTAAAATGATTGAGTCGTCTTTTGAAAAGTAATTATCCATAAAGACTACCTATTCATCAATACTTATTTATCCCATAGATAAAATTAATGGCCTTTATAAGGATGATCCATATTTCTATCCATCTTTATTTATTCATACCCTACTATTGGTATTTTCATGGTATTTTAAATTCATACTAAGGGGGTAAAGGGAATCATGGTGGAAGGGATGTTATACATTGTAAGTAAGATGTGTGGGGGTTTTATTTTGTGGAATGAAAAAGGTTATTTGATTCATTAATTGTACTATATTTCCCCCTCTTGAATAAAAAAATGAAAAATACAAAAGAACCAAAAATTTATAAAATGGATTGTGATTTGGGAAAACAAAAAATCATTGTTACTAGACCTATGATTTATATCATACATGTTTATATGGTAGATCTAAGGTTTATTCTAAAGAATATATTTTTAAAAAAATAAAAAAAGATGAAAATGTTATTTGAAAAAGAAAAATTAATAAATTTAAAAAACATCAATAGGGTGAACAAATAATTCATTATTCTTATACTGGTCTTGACATTTTATTCGATTTTGGTGGGATGTAATAGTTTCCACATTTTAAGGGTGGAATTTCATTACACTTTTTAATAACATGAATTGTAATTAAGAGATAATCCTCTTACTTGAGCCTTATAGTTTATTGTATCAAATCCTACAAACCATAACCATCTGATTCGTTTGACCCTTTAATGAAATACCTCATGATTTTATGTAACTTTTCTCTTTACAAACTAGATAATGTGATTGATTTCAACCCAATAGTTAATGAACATGTTCTCATGATAGGATCATAAATATACTTTAATTTTATAATGGATTATTAGAGAAAATAATAAAATGTATGTTAAATTATAACATGTCATGTTTGATAATAATGAATTGAGAAGAATGATTGAATTAAATGAGAACAACCATTAATTTTTAAAAATTGAAAATTAAAATTACAGAAATTATTTTTTATTTAGAAAATATAAAATTAAATTGATATTTTATATATATTTGGAAAATTATATTTGAAATTGATAAGTGTTCAATTTTCATTCCTTGGAATTTTAATAATGGAATCATTGGTGCCCTCTAATTTTCAAGGTTGACATTTTATGCTTGAGGAAAAACATTGTTTATGTGTTGGGGAATTGATAGAAATAATATTTTCAATAATTTTACATTTAATTTAAGAGTTTTAAATTCAATAAAAGTGTTATTTTTATATAAATTATCAAATTTTATTATTTTGTAATTATTTTGATCTTTATCGTAAAAATAGCCCATTTTGGATTTTTATCATTTCTAATTTTTTTTATGTATTTCAGTCATAATATTTTATATACTAATCCAAATAGAGAAATTGTTTTTTTAGGATTCTATACATCTGGGGATTCATTTATTCTTTCTTGACAAAAAGATAAATTTTCTATTTTGATGTTCAAAACATGATAATAGGTGGGGAATTGATAACAGTTCATAAATCTGATGATTTTTTGTGCGAAAACCATATATCATTATTGGACAGCAAACATACGTTGAGACTTAGTTGTTAGACACAAAATACATTTTGAAAAAAACTATCATTAAGACTCTCATGATTTAATCATCCTTTTTCAAGTTTATTAATGGAATATCTTCCAGAAATTTGAAATGTCGATAGTTTGATAGGGAAGAATAAATTATTATAGTAAAATAGATATAAATATCTCTATACATTTTCAAATATGATGAAATGTGGATGGGAGATTTTTTTAAGGTTGGGGCCAAAGCCTCATTTCATTATTAATGCAATTCAAGGACCTCTGTAACTGGGTAGAGGGGGACCTATTACAGAGCCCAGTGGCCCATTGGGCCTTAATCCCATTACAACGCTCGTAGGCCCAAATTTTTTCCCAAGGCCCATTCTATGAATAGTGATGCTACAGTACCCACCATGCTACAGTACTCGCCACTGCTACAATGCCCCTTCCACCTCTATAGTTTTGTTGTTTCTATAGTATAACTGCTGCTACAGTATAGTTACAGTAACCTATTCTCAATGTGTTTTGAACCCCCCATTTTTCATGTAGAATTATGGGTTTCTTACCATTATGCCAAATCCCAACTACAAATTTGGATGAGTGATGATAAATATATTTATGAATAAATATAATTATGTATTAAAAGCATGATTCTTTTATTTATTAAGAATACAATGTCTCATGTTTTGAAGGAAATTTATTTCCAACAAATGGAGTAGAGGGCCTCCCTCCCAAAGCATCCCTACACTATACAATCTATTGGAGAGGGATGCATTTGGCAATGACCTCCTACATATTTATTTATATTCGTTATTTTTTTTATGTCTCCCCTCTCCCATATCATCTTGAATTTCCCATATATGGAGGGGTGGTTTCATTAAGTTTTTGAGAATGGGGGGGTTGTACTTATGTGGTTTTCTTGAGTTCTTATGATTCAAAATTTTAATATCCCTTCTTCTTTATAATGTGGTGTCAATTAATAATTAAAGATTATATTTGGAATATTGTTACATTAGGATTTAATTTTGTTATTTTTAATTTCTTTAATGGATAATTCATATCTCCCTCCACCAAATTATTTTTTGTATATGTGGAACATATTAGGGTTGGGTGGTGGGTGCTCAGTGGTCATTATGATCACATTAAAGAGGATATACCTACCTGAGGTTTCAAATAGAAATATTCTTGTCATAATAATCTAACCAAGGGACTGAAAGGAATCAGGAGATGAATCTATCTATAAACATTCAGTGGAAGAAAAAGGGACAAAACATGAAAAACATGATAGAATAGAACTAGTTCTATCAAAATTCACTCTGATCAACACATTCTAAATTATTTATAACCAATCAAATAAAAATACTTTTCTCTATCACTTTTTTCCAAACTAATTAAACCCAATTGTTTTCATAAAGCCAATAAAAATTAAAAACCTTATTTTGTGTGAAATGTTTTTGAAGAGACTTCCTTGAGTTAACTACTATACTATACTTATGTAATTTAAATATTTTTTTGCCCCACCCAATGATAGGTGTGAGTCAAACATGGCATCGTTATTGAGGAGGCAGTGCCTCAAAAACCAAAAAATTAATTTTTTTTACTAACCCATAGTTCAAATAACCATTTAATTGAATTTTATCCTAAATTTTAATGATCAATAACCAAATTGATAAATAAAAATTTTCAATTAGAGTATGAAAAAATACACCTCACAGAATCAAGTGACACCTTCATTGATCACTCTGAATCTATAATGATGGATGGAAATCCCAACCAAACTCTGTGCGATCTCTACACACCAAAATTCACTAAGAAAAAAAACCAACTATCTATCCATACCTTATAGAATTATTTTTAATTATGTATTAACATGATTCAGATTCTCCCTAAATTTCATGGTCTTTTAGGAGAACACCAAAACTGACATATTACAGAATTTACCAATGTGTGCTCATGTTTGAGACCTTGAGGTGTTGTGGAAGAACATGTAAAGTAGATGGAATTCCCCTTCTCACATGAGGGAGTGGTAAAGGAGTTGTTGTAAAGTCTAAAACTAGGAGAATTCCAAGACATGTAAGATCCTAAAAATGCTTCATGAAAAGTTTTTCCCCATATCTAAGAGAATAGCTTTCCAAAAATAGATTTATGGGATTAAACAATCAATTAGTGAGACACTTTATGAGTAATGTGAGTGATTCAAGAAGAATCATTCCATCTTTACACATCCGAATATGGAATAACACAATTTCCTTGTTTCTCCTATCAAGGAATACTTGAAAATGATTGAAACTTCCTGGATGCCTCATCAAGAGGATCCTTTATTGACAATTCATCATCTATGTCCAGAGTTTTTACTAAAAATATTTCACAAAATTCACAAAAAATTGGCACTATAGGTATATGTACTAGAGGAATCCATGAGTTAATCACATCAGACACTTCCTCAACCTTACTTGAAGCAACACATAAGGAAATTACTATTGTGAGGAGACAAATTGTTGTGAACCAAGTAATGAAACAACAAGGCCCATCCCAGGTATGAGGTTTATTCTCTTTTACTTATTATTACACTAATCAATGTCTAGATATGTCGTGGATATAAATTTTTACTCTAGCCTATCAGCAAAAGAAATTGTTACCTAATAAACCATTTCATCCTCAAACCCAACTAGGATATGGATTCAAATTGAACCACGATAAACCTCCTTTTAAAAATCAATTTCAAAATCCACATTCATTACAGAAGCAGCAACACCAGAACCCTCCACCGTTCTAATAACCCTACAAATATCAATACCAATAGAAAAAATTTCGCTGAACCCCAACAAACTCTCAAATAAACCACCATGAAATAGAGATTGAAGAGATAAATAAAATAGGAAAAAAATTAAAAAATTAGTTTGATAGACTTATAGAAATTATAACCAAGAGGTAAGGGAAAACATAGCCCGTACAGTTTCAAATCAAAAAGAAAAATATCAGTAAAATCACAACAAAAAGTGTAAAAGATATACATTCCCCAAAATAAAGTGAGGATGATGATTCCTATAAACATCCTAATTCTCAACTCATACATCCAAATGAAGGATACCATAACAAATAAGGATAACAAATAAGGTACGGAAATGAAATTCCAGATACACCATTAAAAAAAACAAAGTGAGAAACGGGATATCCAAGCACCATTCCAATATGAATTATTTTAGTCAAAAAAGGGTTAAGAAGAATGATTTCAACAAAAAATTAAGAGACCTTATAGAAATTTGAGATTAACATCCCATTATTATATGTGATTTGAAAAATCCCTAAATGTGAGAAATTTATGAAGGATTTATGCACTAAAAGAAGGCATCTAGAGGGAAATGGGAGAATAAACTTAGGAAGAAGCATCTTAGCATTGTTCACACCACTGATACCACAAAAATGTCAAGATCCTGGAACATTATCTATTCCCAGTGCTATTAGGTTGGTAAATTTTTTGGGTGCACTATGTGATCTAGGAGCTTTAATAAATTATATCCCTCACATAGTATTTTAATCATTGAAGATTATAGAACTAAATCCAACTAGATTGGGGGTGCAATTAGAAAATGGATCCACCATTTTCCCAACTGGATTTGAAGAATATGTACTCATGTGAGTAAAAGGATTGATCTTTTTAGCCGACTTTTATGTCCTTGCCATAGAAGAAGACCAAGTACCCTGACAATCTCTCATCATCCTAGAGAGATGCATCCTAAAAACTATAAGGACTATCATCAATGTCCATAAAGGAACACTCATAATGGATCTTTATGATAGTAAAGTAAAATCAAACATTTTAATATGATTAAACATCCCTCCAATAATAACTCATTTTATGCGATCTCCCATGAATATGGTATAAAACCAATTGACGATTCAGGTATGCTTCATGACTTCTTATCATCTGGAGAGCATTTTTCATTTGAATATTCCAATTCCCATGTACTAGAAAATCTAGATCTCATGATAGATGATGTGTTAAAATATAATTTTTTTTTATGATTTATTAAAAGAGATTAATATGATACCAGATAATCTAGCCTTAGATGTAGGTAAAACTAAACCCATTACCAACTAATTTCAAGTATTCTTACATAATGGAAGGAGGTAAATTGACAGTAATCATTTCCAATAACCTATCTAATTCATAAGAACAAATGATGGTTGACCATCTCAAATGTAATATACAATTTTTAGGATAGATTTTAGGTGTAATACTTGGAATCAATCCTAAGGTCTTCTCTCAAAAAAATTAAAATTTATTCATGAGCACTTAAGAAAACGTTATAGAATACTCAATCCCACCATCATGGAGGTTTTTTAGAAAGAGATAGATAAATTTATAGAAGATAACATCATTTACCCAATCTTTTATTCTCAGTGGGTCAACCAATTCATGTATCTCCAAATAAAACCGGCCTGAACACTATTAAAAATGAATGAAATGAACTGATCCCCATGAGAGTAAAAAATATATTGAGAGTGTTTTTAGATTATAGAAAGCTGAATCAAGTCACTAAAAAAGACCATTTTCTTGTTTGATTCAATGATCAAATTCTAGAGAGGTTAGACGGAAAAACTTCTGACTATTTTAAGATGGATTCTCATTATACTTCTAGGTACTAATCACACCAGAAGACCAGGATAAGATTAACTTCACCTGTACTTTCTAAAATTCATTTGATCAGTGATTAGGGAATTTGGAATGTGTTTTCAAACGAGGCATTGAAATGAAATATTTCATAAATTTTGTAAAATTTCATTTTATGGTTGAAAATTCAATATTGTTGGAGAAAATTATTTCATAAAAAATTGTTGAGGTTGATAAATAAAAATTTTTAGTAATAAATTCCTTTCCATACCCATCTTTTAAAAAAAAGCTAGATCATTTTTAGGGATTTTAGGATTTTGTAAAAGATTTTTCATGGATTTTTTTAATATTTCTCTCCCTATCTAAAGATTACATTTAAAGGATGATTAGTTTAATGTTTATTGTGTATACAATAAATCATTTGATGAATTTAATAAAATGTTGATCACACCACCAATATTGCGACCACCCAACTGGGATTACCCTTTCCAATTAAATTATTATTCATCCAACCAAGATGTGGGAGACACTTTATTACAAATAATTTATAGTAAGGATCACTTCATCTCCTATGCACCAAGGGCATTGGAAGTCAAAAATAATAATTACATAACCACCAAAAAGGAGTTCCTTACATTTATCTTTTCACATAAAAAATTATGATCATATCATTTCAGAAATAATGTTTTGTTTCTAATCATGAAGCACTCGAGTTTTTAATGGAAATGTAGGATGCTAAAACAAGGTTTTTGAGATGGGTGATACTCTTAAAAGAGTTTAATTTTGAAATTAAATTTAAAAACATAATAAAAAATCAGGTAGCAGATAATCTAAGTCAATTACCCAACATTGTTGAAGCATAAATTGAAACCATAACCCACAATATGATTAGCATCCTAGAGAACAACTTTGTATCATCAATGGTAAAGTACAGTGGTGTGCAAAAACTTTTCAATTATTTGGTTACATCTCAGGTACACTCTCATATGAATCTCATCAAAAACATAATCTTAAATCTTAATCATGATTTTATATTAAGAAAAACCATTTCAATGGAAATTTTTTTATAATAAAATCATAAGAAGATGCTTACCAATAAGTGAAATTGAATCAGTGTTTGAATTTTTTTCATAAATTATCTTATGAAGGAAATTTTTATACTTATAGTAAATCCCAAAATGTTCTAAAATCTAGATTTTATTGGCATACATTATTCAAAGATGTATATGAATTTTGTAAAAGATGTAAAAAATACCAGTTTTCTAGTAATATCTCAAAACAATATGAAATGCCTCAAAAACCAATAATGTTTTGGTGAAATTTTTAAGTATAGGGCATATACTTCATGGACCATTCCCAATTTCATTTGTAAATTCACATGATCTTTTAGATGTAGACTATGTTTCAAAATGATTCGAATCAAAAGCAACCAGAACTGACAAAGTTAAATTTTTTGTGATTTCGTTAAGGATAACATATTCAGTTGGTTAGGTGTGCCACAAGAAATAATCAATGACTAGGTAACTCATTTCTGTAATAGGAAGATGGAATCATTGTTGTAACTGCAATTTTCTAATGGTATATAGTACATTAATGCTGGTGTGATTGCCCTCAAATAGAATCATTACTGAAAAATTGTGTGGTACATCAGAAATCATCAACACTATATCATCCCCAGACAAATGGATAAGCATAAGTCTCTAATAAAGAAATAAAAGGAATTATAGAAAAAACTGTTAAACCCAATAGGAAAAACCATAACCAATAGTTTTATTACACCTTATGGGTGTACAAAAAATCTTACAGGACACCCATGGGGATCAGATCATGTAGATTGATTTATGTAAAGAGCTTCCACCATAACAGGGAATAGGATCACAAAGCCTATTGGGTAGTAAGAGAGATGAATCTCAACCTTAATAAGGCTTGGAAAGAGAGAAGGTTGCATTTTTAAGAGCTAGAATAAATTGGGAAGAAATATTTTGAAAATTCAATGATCTATAAAGAGAAAACATGGATATTATATGACAAGATGATTCAACCAAGATTCTTTGAACCTATATATCAAGTTCTATTATACAAATCCAGACATACTCTAATTCTAGGTAAACATCATTCTATATGGGAACGCCCTTCTGCTGTTATTCGTTTATACCCCTTTGGTTCTATGTAGATCAAAAAATAATGAGGATAAAATATATTAACTATAAATGGGGAGAGGTTGAAGAAGTTCCATGGGACTATACTCAATAACTAGTGAAGGAGATCACATAAATTCACTTTGATTACCAATGAAGATACAAAAGGTTGCATATATCCTTTAACTTGATGAAAATTGGTAATTCCAATTTCTATATATATAAATACATGAATAAAAAAATTTAAATACATTGAGTGCACTGGAATGAAATATGTGTGGGGGAGGGAATCTTTTAGTGTATGATTTTTTTAAATAAATCAATTTTTGAGTCGATCCAATGATAATAAGCAAAAGAAATTTTGGGAGGTAACCCAAATTTTTTCCCTTAGTCCATTATTCCCATCAATCATATTCTAGCATGATTGAACATGACTATACTATAATTTGTTTTTATGCGTATATTTTAAGTCCATTAATGAAGATGATTCAAGGAAAAAAATGGAGATACTTAACAGAAAACTCCTTGTGAAAGAGCTTCAAAAAAGATCTAAAGGAACATGACATGCACCACCAAATTGAAGCATCATTTCTACAGGTATATTTATTTTACGTTATATTTGATTTGAATTCCATATATTTTTGTTTGAAAATATGTTTTTATCTTTGAAACTAAAATTTTATCCCTACACTTGAATTCATCCTTTACTTGAATAATCTAGGAGACATGAGTTTCTTTAGAATCATGTGATGTCATGTTTTAGATTTCAAATAAATGTTATTAAATGAGTAAAATATATAATTTAATTGTTAAAGAGAATCGTGTACATTGAAATGAGGACTCATAATTTAATAAAATTAATTTATTATTGTAAATGAAATTTCCCAAAACATTTTTCATTCTTTGTATTATTTAAATTTTTTTTAATTGATTTGTTATTATTATCCATGCCTTGAGTGATTTCCAAAATCATATTTCCATTATTGGGAGTATTTATAGACCAAGTACTTCCTATTTTATCCTTATCATATTTCTTAGGTGATCTTTGGACATGTAACCTTCTATAACATACATTTTAAACTTGTTAAAGCTATTGACTGAAAATAATATTTAAAATGATTAAGGAATATTTTTAAAATCCATTATCATTAAAATGTACATTTTCATCAATAATTCTTAATCTCATAGAGACCAAGAATGGCCATTGTTGGAATGATCCATATTTTAGGCAATTTTTATCCATTCCTACCCTACTCTCTAAATTTTAATTACATTATAAAGTCACAGTGTTGGGTTAGGGAGAATCATAGTGGTAGGGATGTTATACATTGAAAAGATAAAGTGTGGGGGTTCTATTTTGGGAAATCTGAGATATCATTTGATTCATTCATTGTACTATATTTTTCCCCTCTAAAATAAAGAAAATTAAAAACCCAAAATAACTAAACAATAATTAGAAATGGTTGTGATTTTGGAAAACCAAAAATCAACATTATTATAACAATGATTTATATAACACATGGTTAGGTGGTGAATTTTAGAATTATTATAAATCATAAATTTTGAAAAATAAAAAAAATCTAAAAATATTATTTGGAATAGAATGAAATTAAAGGTAAAAAACATATTCAAGAGGGTTAACAAATCATTCATTATTAATAAAATGGTCAAGATCAATGCTTTGAGTTTTGAGGGAAGTAAGAGTTTCTACATTAAAGGGGAGAATTTAATTACACTTTCTGATATCATCCATTGTACATAAGAGATAAACCTCCACCTTGAGATTCAATTTTTGTTGTATCAAATCCTACCAATCATAAGCCTCAGAGTCATTTGAACCATTAATGAAATCCCTCATGATTTTACATGACTTCTGTCTTTATAAACTAGATAAAATAGTTTATATACAAGCCTATGGATAAGGAACTTGTTCTCATGATATTATGATAACTCTACTTTAATTTTATCATGTTATATGAATGAAAATAATAATGGTAAGGAAAATAGTGTCTTGTAATATTTGATAATAATGAACTGAGGAGCATGAATGAATGAAATGATAACTTCCATAATTTTTTTAAGGGATATGTAAAATGAATTAATTGATTGATTATTTGGAAAATGGTAAATTAAATTGATGTTTTATCTGGATTTTTGAAATTTTATATTTTTCAGTGATCATTGTTTGATTTTATTGTTTTCAAATTTGATTAATAGTAACATTTATACCATCTAATTTCTAATGTTGAGATTTTATGCTTGAGGACAAGCATGGTTTAAGTGTGGGGGAATTAATAGAAAAAGTATTTTCAAAAAATTTACATTGAATTTAAATTTTTTAAATCCCATTAAAGTGTTATTTTAGGATAAATTATCATATTTCATGATTTTGGTGGTATTTTGAGCTTAATCGTAAATATGACCCATTTTGGATTTTTAACAGTTTTAAATTATGTTTTAATTTTGACTATAAAATTTTCTACACTAATCAAAATAGTAAAATTCATTCTTTTTTGGACATTATAAATCATTGTATTATTTTAATCCTTCTATATCGAAAGATTAATCTACCATATAGAATCTCAAAACAAGCTCAAAAGTGGGGCCTCGAAAACTATTCACAAATCTGGATATTTTTAATGTTGGGCCCATATATCGTTGTCGAATGTTACAAATACTCTAAAATTCCCTAGGTGGACGTGCAATACATTTGGGAACAACATTCACGAAGTTACGGATGTGTGAATCTACCATTTTTTTGGAAATTAATGCATGATAATCTGGAGATTTGAAATGTGGAGAGTCTAACAGGTAATATTAAATTCTTGGAGTAAAACAGACATACATCTGTCTATGCATAGCCAAATAAGTTGAAATGTGGATGGGAGATTCTATAGACATTTATGAACAACTTTATTGAAATATTTAATAAGTTATTTGTTTATTTATTGTAGATACAACTCATCAACTTTTGAAGAAAACATTTGGCCTATAATGAGGAGAGCTCCTCCCTCCTAAAGCATCACCACACAATCCAATCCACCAGTGAGGGATGCATTGGATGATATCCTTCTAAATATTTTTTTCTATTCTTTATTTTAATTTTATTTTTTATTTTTCCCCTCTCCCACATAATCTCTGCTTCCCCATCAAAGGAGGGGTAGTTTCATTGAGTTATCGGGAAAGTGGGAGGTTGTACCTATATGATTTTCTTGAGTTCTAGTGATTTAAATTAATAAGATCTATACATCTTTATAAATAATGTTTCAATTCATAATTCAAAATTAAATTACTAATTTGGTTGCATTAGGCTTTATTTTTTTCTTTGTTCAATGATCCATATCTCTCTCCACTAAATTATTTTATATATATGGTGGAACATATTAGGTTTGGGTGGGGAGTTCCTGATGGTCGTTACACAAACATGAAGGAGAATATACCTACCTGGGGTTTCAAATAAGAATATTCTTATCATAATAATATAGAAAACTGATATAAAGGACTCGGTAGATAAATATCTTAGTGGAAGAAAAAGTGACAAAACATGGAAATTGTGATAGTAGAGAACTAGTTCTAGCCAAACTCAATCTGATACCCCTCTTTCTCTACTATTTAATGCCAATCAAACAAAACATATTCTTTCTCTCAAATTGTTCAAAATTAATTAAAACCAATTTTTTTTCAGAAGACAAATAAAAATTGAAAACCTTGTTTTGTGTTCATTCCTCTTCATGATACTTACTTGATTGGACTACTATACTATAATTAAGTAATTTAGATATTTTCATTCCACACCCCATAAAATGAAATGTGTCAGAGAGGCATCCAATAATTTTGGATATGGATTTATCTCGAGTTTTTCTTGTTTTCACCATCCTTCCATGGATTCTATTCATGTGGAAAGTGACTGAATAGAATTTAAATTTGACTAAGGAAATATTGTATTAGTTTATCATTGAGTAATGGTTTCAGGTGAGTCTTGATGTGGTCTTCATGTCTGTGATAGTTTTTCGCACATAGTTTGAGAAAGACTTGGGTTACTATCCTAAAATGATGGAATTTTATTTCAAAATTGAGGGAACTATTAGTCATCCTCAACCACTGGGATCAGATAAACCAGTTGTTTAAACCCTAATCCATTTTGTGTTAAAGTATCTTCTCTTATAAACTTGGTAAACCCTGCCTATTTAAGGGGGTCTATGTGTGGAAAAATGTTCACCTGCGATTTAAATTTATACTCTGAGGGAATATTTCTAACATTTAATATAGCATTGAGCTACTTAAAATCCTCTATCTCAACTTAATCCCACTCTATATTTTTCTTATTATGGTGAACATTAACATATTCATGTTATGAGTGGGATTTAGACACATATTTACTATTTTATTTATCTTAAGTTCATAAATTATGAGGAAAATACTCATTCTAGGCCCCATTTTTTGATATTTCCTCTAATATCTAGTTCACATACCCACATCATGTGTTTTCGTTTAGATCAAGTCTCAAAACAATTCTTCTTCATTAGGTTATTTCAAGTCATTTCGGTAGCCTATATCCTCTATTAGATTAGAACTGATGAAAATAGATAATTATTCTTGACAATTGAGGACCAGATATTTATCCCATTTCTCCCTCCTCAAAAAAAATTAGGATCCTTCTTTGTATTCCCACATTTACTGAACTACATTAGGGAGTTCCCCCTTTGGGTTTAATCCTTTCCAAATGGTATTCCCCTAGGATATACCTATATATTGTGATCGCAAATAAATACCATATCATACTTACTTAACATCTTTTGAATGGTTGGATTGTGTCACACACCTAAGGTAATGGTTGGTGTATTGATTCTCAAAGGCCACTGCCTAGTCTGAAAATGACCAAATTTCGTAAAGGTATAGGAGTGGGGAAAAATTCCCCAAGCACTAGGAGATAGGGTCATCATTATTATGATTTCATAAATAAATTTTGTTGATTAGGATTTGATTAACCTTATGTTGGTGGTAGTAACCATTGCCCCAAACCTATAAGTTGGGGTTGTTCCTGGAAGGATTCTATTATAGATTTTAGCATAATCTTTCTGATTTGGTATTCCTTCACTTAGTCATGGGTTAGGTGTATGAAATTTTAATAATGTGATATTATTACCAATGATGGTTTTATTATCATTGAAGAAATCTTATTTTTCAATTGAGAAGCTTGCACATACTTTCTTGAATCTTAGTATAAGAATCTATCAATGGATCATTACATTTGGATGTTATGATTTTTCTCTTTAGAGGTATTGGGTTTGTATTGGATGAACCAAATAAAATAAACTAAATCGTGGAATATTACCTATCCAATAGAAAAAATAATTTATAATTCCTTATTCAAGGGAATCTACTAACATGGGAAAGGATTAAAGTGCAATTCCCAATAATCTTCTTATCCCTAGATATACACATTACATGGGGGATCAACAATTATTTGTGAAAGTGCTATCAAACTATGGAGATAATAATTCCACTAGTTCATGAATTATTTCTCTAATATTGGATTGAATTCTATTAAAAATAATAATAATAAATTTTTTAACAAATATCATTTATATTATCAAGTTTATAAGTGTACTTCTTAGAGGGTATATGGTCAGATTTCAAATAATGAATATTTTCCATTAAATTATTGCATAATAAAGTCATGAAGTGATATTTTAACCCATTTTTTATGTTATATTGGGGAGTAGAAATGGTCCAAACCATCACCATGATATTTTATTCAACAAATTGTCTCCATCTGATAATGTTGTATTCCTTATATACATAATGAAACACTTCCACCTAATATACCAATCACGGTTGTCTCTAAGGTTATTTATAAAAAAAGATAGGGATTAAGGATTCCCCTCGGATCATTCTAAATTATATGGGGGTGAGGATTTTTCTAATAATGGATTTCACCTAGGACTATCTATTGATGAATATGAAATCTCATAGGTGGTTGTTGAGGTCATGTGTATAACCAACCTCGATCATTCTAGCACCACTTAGTATGAGGGAATTCTCAAAGTACCTAACACAAGGTGTGTGATTTTTATCATAATTAAATTTTAGATTATGAAAGACCATCACTGTTACGAGTTAATGGGATGGTAACGAATGTACCAACATACCTATAAATCTTCTCATTTTTATACAACATTCACATCAAGAATCATAAGAAGGTTTTCCAAGATTCATCTTTCAATATTTCTAGGGATGAACTTCATGAAATTATTTTGGGGAGAGCCACCAAAAATACCAACCAGAATATCATGAGGAGAACCTCTATGGTTGAAGAAACTATCACATTCTAGTGATAAGTTGGATGAATATTGAGGCACCATAAAAATTTATTGAAGGGCCTCAAGGACATCAGTTCTTATGAATGTAGTAATATAAACCTTCCCATGGTTTATTAGTTTCCTATGGAAGGTTATTCTTATATATTCACTCCATTAGATGGAACGATGGCCTTCATTGGTGGGAGTTTTCTTGGGTGGATCATGTTTCATATTTGGATTGATCCAATGAACTTAATTATTTTGATTGGAATACGGTCATGCCATTTACTGGTTATAGAAATATATTGTCCATCCCCTTCAAATTGGGTGTTAATATATTCCTTCCATTTTTTTGGCCATAGAGATGTCGCATTGGTCTTCCTTGGATTTAAAGAGATCATGAACATTTTCCTTATTCTAAAAATCTTCCATAATATCCCATCATTACATCTAAATTCATATGAACATATGATCCCACTTATGTGTCTTATCAAAATATGTTGACATTACATCCCCATGGGAGTTGGGATATATGCATAAACTTAAATATCCACAAAAATATTGTGAAAATATCAATCCTTTTTAGGAGTAGGGATATGGGTCTGCCTACTAGACACCACCTAGATAAACCTAAAATAATCATATACTAAAAATGATAGGATATTATATAGCCCTTTATGATATTGGTAGGGATATAAGCATGCCCACCCATTTTTTATAATATGTGATAGTGGTGTTCTGTATTAATAATGGGAGTATGTGACCATTCATTGGTCAGAAGGGGAATATTTTCTCATTCATGTCCTTTTTTCATCACCATGTTGTATTGATGATAATCATACATAGGTGTTGGAATATGGATTTTATTCCTTGTGTATGTTGGAGTATACTAGCATGTAATACATTATTTTTTCAGAGTACACTCATAGAACCCTTAGAATAAGAAAATATAAATATATTTAGGATAATTATTCTATTATATAATAATTGAATTATAATATTTTATGTTTTTATAAGTAAAATAATACAAAAAGATTATGGGAGGATGTTACTTATTTTCCTGACAACTCCTTTTGGTTTATACCAAAACCATTCCTTGGTTAGATTTCTGCCCAGTTTGAGAATTCGTGGTTGAGGGGAGGGATGGTGGGCTATTATTTTAGTTGATTTTTTGTATATAAATGGATTGAGTGGTGTGAATAACTGAGAAGGTTGAGTGCCTTTCTATAGTGGAAGACGATTGTAATTCTGTAAATATTTGAAAAGGGGATTCCCCCATTTTTTTTCTAATTAAAAGTTGATAAAATAATTGTAAATGTAAAAGAAACGTTATTATAGGGTATAAATATGTATATAAAATATCTTTTTTACATGTTTATAGGTCATTTTGTCCCTTAAGATTAAGGTTTAGTCCCTTATTATGATAATTTTCCTCTAAATTAAAATAATTAATTTAAATGCTTTTTACTAATATTTTTTCTCAAAAATTAAGTCGGACTTATTAAAAAATATAAATTATTATGATTAAAAATAATGATTCCATTTTTTCAAATTTCAATTAAATAAGTGGCATGAATTTATTTAAATTTAATCTGATATATGGGGTAACAAAGTGGGTTTTTAAAGTAAAAATGTTTAAAAGTTTGGTATGTTATTATATCAAATTTCAAAGTGAAACAGATTCCAATAAACTAAATTGGAATTCAAGATATATACATGATCTAATTTAAATTTAAAACCAATTTAAAACACAATGAAAACTGATAAATAAATTAGAAAAAAAAACAGTTTTGAATTAAAATTCAAAACTTTTTACTATTCATTAAGAAATGAATCTTCTCAGAAAAAAGACAAATAATTCACCTCTAACCTAATTTTTATATTTATATTACAAAAATGATGTTTATTTTTTGATATTAAATTTATAAAACTATAAAAATTTTAAATTTAAAAAAGGTGATCCATTAAAAGGTGGTAAAACTGCTTTTATAAAAATATAGGTTTTAATGTGTCACATTGGGTTTGTGATTATATTATGATTATAAAATATATTTGTTGAATGTGAAAATTATTTTATTTAATATAAAATATATATTACATTAATATAACTCCCAAATTTTAATTAATATAATTTAATAGGACAAAATAACTTTGTGAGCATAAAAATAGTATTTTATAAAAATATTTTCTTTATATTCAATTGGTTTTTATAGTCATTTATAATTAATTTGTAATTAATGAATTCATACAAATATTTTAATCAGTTAGTTAATCCAATTTCTAACCTTAAATTTAATGGATAGTTTATATTTTATTATATTAAATAATAATATTTTTAACAATACATTATTGTTCGGTAAAAATAACTCTTTCATGTTAGGCATGTCATCGAGGATAGTCAGTCTTGTGTATGATGAAACCTAATGTTATTTTTCCATATGGAGAAATATAAACTTTATGCTTATTATAATATAATTTTAACTTGTTGTTCCATATATATAATTTTAAGAGTATAAATAAAATTTATTTTAAAAGGATAATGTTGTAAGGTATTTGGGTGTTACATTCTCCCCCACCTTAAATAAAATTTTTCCTGTAAATTCAAAATAGATCTCAGTAATAAAGGAATTGAAATTTGAAAATAAATTATTATTGAAAATCCACATCATGAATAATGTTACGAACAAATATTCTTAAAAAGAGGGAAAGGGAGGTACAATGGTTATGTAACTAGGTTCCCTAGTAGGAGAATATAAATGGGAAATGGAATCATTGATATAGAATAAATATTTACCAATAAATTTCTAATGGATAGTGATAGGGAACATTTTCAGCTTCAAGTTGATGATCATAAATCATTAAACCACTATTATGAAAAAGATCAATGATATCATAAAAAATTATTATAAGGGGACAACATTTTCTTCAATAGTATTCATCCTATAGTTTTTGATTTATTTCCCTCTATAAGAATATAAGTAAATATATGTTTCTATTTTATAAACACAATTTTATCCTTTGGATATTCCTTGAACTATTTCAACTTCATTTCTTATCACATGATGGATCATTTGGTGAAGTACTAAATTTTGTTTAAAACATCATCCAATGATCAAATTAAACCATTTCATAAATAGATAACATTACCAAAAGTTTATGTTCCAACCCTATAGAAGGAAGGTCCCTCAATTTCCATAAATGAACAAATCAAATAATAAGAATTTTATTTTAATCATCACATACAAAACTTTTTCATATGTTAATAACTTCAATTATCATAAAACAGCATTGAAAACATGCATGATTTTTTCCATAAATATAACATGGATTATTGGATATATTACATAAATAAAAAAATAATGTAAACTATATAAATGATAATATAAACAACTTTGTTAATAAATCATTACATAGCTCCAAGATAGTTACAATTTATCTGATTTACTTTATCCTAAATAAAAATTTCTTTATCCAAACATCATTTTGTTAACAATAGAATATATTAATGGATATCTTTCACTCATTCATGGATTTTCATTAAGTTTTTACATTTTCTTGAATAACTTTTCCTATTAAGATTAATTATGTGATCTAAAATACTTAATGAGAAATTTCTACTAAAAAATCCAAATATATTATATAATTATTATATTCCACACATCATTTATAAAATAATGAAATAACATAATTATTGAATCCAAATACAATCCCATTAATCATTCCACTTTGGTTATATCAATAACATCAACATGGATTTGATCCCTTAGCTTCTTTAGAGGTATATTCTCATGATTATTGGGTCATTCATTTTCATAGTGCCCCATCTCTACAGTTGTAACACTAAAAAGTATCTATTATATTCTTACCTTTTAATTAATTTTATCTTTAACCCTTTTCTCTAAAATTATTACAGAATCTCATTTATTTTAGGCATTTCATATGTTATTCGTTCCACAGTTCTCACATGATGGAAATTTTTTAATCATTTTCTTTAAAGCATTATCTTTCTCTTGGTGTTCATATGACCTCTTCTTATCTTTATTCCATTTGAATATATTGATCATAAAAAATTCATTCTCCATTTTCATGGTACAAAAAAAACTATATTTTCATATGAAAAAAAGTATTAGAAACTAGGTCCATTCATATATTGGGCTTAAGAACATAAAAGAAGTGGTTCATCATGAAATCCATGTTGCGTATGTATTCCATATCAAAACTAGCTAAAAATATAAAGGAATATTTGTAATTTGAAACCCTATCTTCTTACTTTTTTTAATCTAATTAACGTTCTCTTCAAATTAATTTTTTGATCATGATTGAAGTATTTATCGAAGAATGTCTCATTAATATTTCACCATTACAAGTGTTCTACTTCCTCTTCCTCCAAAGTATTATTGATCAATGACCACTATTGATAAGAATCTCTATTGAGATAATACACTAAAAGTTTAAATTTTTCCTTTTTACCACATCTTAATTCCATGAATATCTTCCCCAAATACATAATCAATTGCTCAGGTACAATTGTATTAGTATTAATACTAAATTATTGGGGCTTTTGTTTCATAAATGAATCCAATATAGGTTATTTTCATTGGGGAAGAGGTTTATCCATTTGGGAACGTTTATTTTTTATAACATGATTAATACATCCTAATATATTTATAACTTTATCAATTCCAATTGTAACTATACCAGCATCTTCAGAAGGGAAATCTACATTGTCTATGAGTAGTGATACCATTATTACTTCTAAGTTTCATTTCTAAATAATGTAACAAGGTATTTTAGTTTATAAAATTATGAACATTGTAAAAATTTTAATACAGTTTTAAACATTACATAAATTTAAAACATTGTGCATAGATAATCTAATAGTCATAAAAACAGTTTATTTCGGGATATCATCACATTCAAATCCTTATTAATTGTTTTTAAATAAAATTAGAATTATCCTATGTGTATCCCCTAGGAGTGTCAAACTAGGTGTGCAGTAAGACTTGTTGTCATATAACGTTTTATTCTTGAGTCAGGCCCAATGCGCCTTGTTGGAGTTAATAACCCATGGTACATTTGTGCTAGAACCATTCCCAATTTTAGTATCCATATAGGTATGTATTTATAAGGATACCCAAAAAATCTCTACCTTATCAAAATTCTAGGATATTCTTCTATACTTATCCTCAAATTCTATCTTAGGGTTATCTTACCTAATCTATTATTCTAAATATAGTTTTAAATTTTTTTACTAATCTTCTTCTCATACCAACTGTAATTACTAGACACCAAAATCCAAGATCCAATGCATTATTATATAACATTATAAATATTACAATTAATCAAATCCAAATGGACAGATCATTTTAGCTATTTTGGAAAACTAGAATACATATATGATACCCATTTTACATTGTAAAATAGAAAGAATCGTGATACATAATAAATTTAAATAAATAACATCCTAGAAATCTTATTCAAAGATTTATTCATCATAACCTATGGAAAGTAAATAGAATAAGGCTAAGATCAAATGATCGATAAGGGTAAGTAAATAGGAATCAATAACAAATTGATGAGAATAGATCAACATGGAAAGGTAAATAACTTATAAGAAATTCCCTTCAAATAACTAGAAATTGAATGATTTGTGTGGAAAGGTAATAAAATTAATCAATTGAAATTTAATCAGTAAACTGAGAATTAAATGAATTATAGATTTTATTATAAGAAAATATCATGGATAATAAAAATAATAACTAAAATATTAATGATGGAAATGCTCAATTATTGGATGTCATGTCTAAGGAATGTGAAAACCTACAACATTAATACTACTAAAAAGATGAATTAAAACTATTTATAGAAACCAATTTAATTTGGAAAAATTATTTTTCCCATGAGAACTTGTCGATGCTTCGAGGGTCTACATAAAATCTGGTAACCACCTGTCACTACCTATCCAAATAATTTCACACATATCAAGTAATCATGTTAATTAATGAACTATATTCCTTATCATAAAACCTCAATAAGTAAAAAATACATTAAGTATTTATCAATGATTCCTCTATTAATTATAATTAACAACAATGGTTTGTTGATATTGATGAATGTAAATACTATTAAAGGAT
Source organism: Viscum album (assembly GCA_963277665.1). Taxonomy (NCBI): domain Eukaryota; kingdom Viridiplantae; phylum Streptophyta; class Magnoliopsida; order Santalales; family Viscaceae; genus Viscum; species Viscum album. Next base: position 1,740,378,140 of record OY728145.1, read on the forward strand.
CATTAAACCATTATTCAGGAAAATAATCTTTAATCATTCGAAAGTGTATCATACCACTTTTAAACATATGAATCATAATCCCTATGAAGGAATAATATTACTTAAAATTTCTAATATCATGGGAATAAGTATATTCATGATATTAATTGTCCAATGTTATTATATAATCCATTTAAAAATAAACTAGGTTAATAACATTATAAAATTCCTTAATGAAATAAAATTGAGATGAAATCCCATACCTTGAGTCTGACTTGTCATGTGTTTGTTTATATTCATGAATAATAAAAATATGTTAATTATTTACATGATTAATAACCTTTTTCAAGTTTATTATTACTTTTAATCTATTTATTATAATGTTTTTACAAGAACATAAACAATTGTGTTTATGTCTTGTTTTTTTACCTAATTTGGTACATGTGTTAAAAAATAATTTGGTAGGTCAACTATGGTCAAAGGCGTCATTATATAAAAATATGTAGAATAATAATCATGATATAATTTTCATATTAATACAAAAATTATATTTTTAAAACCAATAATGAAATACAGTTTAAAAAAATGAACCAATGTTACAATCATGGATATTGTAGGTCGTACGTATGCATGATTATTGTTCATATTTTTTAATTATCATTATAAAAATGGTAAGTTACATTATATAATTAAATAATGTTAATTATATCATAAATACCATGTTATTTAATCATATGTAATTATATATAGAATTCATGTGATGTACAAGGATTCATATCGTGTTGAGGATGTGGTAGTCCACACATCCACAAAGAACATTATCACTTATTTAGTGCCTAAAATGGGTAATAAATAAAATGATATATTTTTTTGAAATAAAATAGATGGACTTAAGGTGAATTTGGGTTAAATTGATGATTGATTATGTGGATTTTATTTATTTTACAATCATTAATGTTGGGTCACCAGTTTTATTCTTAATGGAAAATACCAATGTTTCCCTCATCCATAACTTGCTATAGACATGCATTATAATGGAGGCTAGAAAATTGGGGTTTCAGGAAAAACTATACATAGGGAATCACATTGCGTAAAAGGATGGGATGTTTGGATCATCCACCATGTTGGGGGGGGAGGTTGTTTCCTATTCAGAGACTCTCTTATATATTTATGATATGGTCACGAACCTCATCCTAATCACGATATGATGCCAATTACCCTAACATAATGATTATTGATTAAATATATCTTTCTATAAAATATGTGGATTACAATGGTGAATCTATCTATATGTATGCAGGGTTCTTTATCCTTTCTCCAGTAATGAGAAAATTCTTATGTTCTAAATTTGTATTACCCGGTGCTCTAGAATTTAGTTCCATATTAGGAGGAGGTTAAAATTCTTAGGAGGGGATTTATCCATTATTAGGTTTCATATATATCCTAGTTATTTTAGGAATAAACTCAATAATTTTGTTAAACCAAATTAGTTTAACATATTAGAGAAAGGACATATATGAGTTCTCTGAGGTATTAAGTATTCAAGCTCGAGTTCTGAGGGGGAATCCTACATATCCTAGTTATGGAATTAGGAAGAGTTTTTTTTATTTACTTGGTTTCTCAATCCACTAGTGGATGAGGTATAATTGTAATAAAATTGGAATTATCAGGTCTCAATGGTTGAGATGTTGGATGCATGAGGGTACTTACACTGAAGTTCTTGTTTATCTAATCTTGATTCTTATAAAGGCATCCAACGTATCTATGTCATGGTAGGAGTCACTATTCTCATAGTTCAGTTAGGACCTTGGGACTATCCCTAAGGTTGATTCCTTTTTATAGAGGAAAATATGTCATGACACTCATCAAGGCTAAAAAAGTGATTTCCCTAGCAGGTTCTGATTTTTGATGTGAGTGATATGGCTATTTCAAATCCCTAAGCCCTCATGAGCTATGCTCAGTGCGAGAATCAATGGATAACAATTAGTCAATCTTAATTCATATGGATGCGGAGCTTATGAATAGGGAAAACACTTGGGAGATTAATTTGTATATAGAACTTTAGGTAGGCATGCTACATATCCTTGTTATGGTTGGATTCATAATTCTCATTGTTCCTCTCATTTCTCAGTCCATTGAAGAATGAGGTAGAGTGATCATCGCATTGAAATGATTGGATTCTAATGGTTGAAATGACAGATACATTAAGGGATCCAAACTAAGGTGAATTCCAATATGAGTTCATGATCATGCTTTATAGTGTTTTACTACATATCCTAGTCATTTTAAGAATTAGATTCCTCTTTGATCAATTAATTGGGTCTTACACAATGATATTACCTTAGTCTTTATGGAGATTTATTATACAGATGGTATAATTGTTGCAACTCCCTACGCCCACATGAGATATTCTCATTGTGAGAGATAAGGTATAAAAAAAATATCATTTATTTTAGGTGGGTAAATTATATGGTGGGACTTCCCTTGAAATATTAATATGGATATCAAAACTCAAAGGTGTTTCTTACATATCCTAATTACGGTATGAGTCAGTATAATTGTAGTTCCCTTGATCGTGGCTTACATGCTCACATTTCCATTAGGATCAGGTCATATCATATTATGCCACTAGTTATGGTGTACACTCTAAGGTTTCTCTTATAATTGTGGCTTACACAATGAGGATGGAAAATGTTAACAAATCATAGGATACCCTTTGGACCAGGAAACTTCCTTTCCTAACATACATTTATTTCCCACTCAATGCAACTTAATTGCATGTTATTCATGTCAGAGAGTGTCGTCCATTCATTTTTAATGACAATTGTATGATCAAGTTGACTTGTTTGAACGAATTTCCATAATCTAGATGAAAATTATAAGGTTTGTCACATGATTAGGCTTGTCTTTACCAGAGGAAATCATAAGACATTTTTATTTGATCACTAAATCCATCAAGTGACCTAGGTTACTTGTCCAAAGTGTATTGAATTATCTAGAAAACCTACCAAAATGTCATTTAAATAGTTTTCTGACACATATAGAGGTCATCGAGATAGTAAATATGAATTTTCTTGGATGATTTCGCATGTCCTGTCTGACATGTCTAAAGTGAATCATGAGACATGGATGGCATGCCCAGAGGGCATCGCCAGAGCCAGTTTACATGCCTAGGTTCTACAATGAGAATTGGCTGACATGGACGGGTGTTTCCAGATGGTTTTGGCAACATGTCTGAAGGGAAACACAAGGATATGGTGGAAAGCTAGATGTGCTTCACAAGATTTCTATTACAGTCCATAGGGTTACCATGTGACTCTATTTGACTTATATAGAGGACCTCCCATGCTCCTAATGGTGTACCATATAAGTGTTGCATGATTTCAGTGACATGTCCTAGCACTGTCACATAACCTCTGTGTTTCCAGCGAAGTACATGAGTACCAAAATATATTTTATTTTCTTAATTCCTTATCATTAGACTTTTTTCTAACTATTATACTGTTAATTCGTTAGATTTTTTCATTTATTAGTTTCTATTATGTGCCGCATGATTTAGCAGTTGTGTGGTATCTCCTTTCTGTGTGCTACGAAAAGTCAATCGTGTGCCCTTCTAGAAGTACTTATTTTGGTATATGGGTGATCACATAAATTTTAAATAAATTCCTCATGATTTTATAGACTCTTCATAGATATCTTACATGATAGATATATTTTCATTCATGAGATCCACCACTCCGAGAATCCAGCTATAGTGATGATGCAAAGTTTCTAAAGTCCATCTTTCAATAGACTGTCATCCTCTTGTTCGTGATAAGTATGAGACCATTTTTCGTGTTGGAGTTGGGGGTTTATAGACCACTCCACCTTGAGGATTCTATGGTTTGAGTGGCGTATATCTTATGATTCTAGGCTGGAGTCGACAAAGTGCTTCATTTGCAAATGTCTTCATGAGTATTAGTCATGGATCACTCCAAGGAAATGACCGGATTTTCAATGACCACGATTCCCTCCCATAAATTCCTCTTTATTTGATTATTTCTAATTAATTGGGAATTTCGAAATCGCAAGTTCATTTTGAAGGACATAAATATTTTTTTTACATGTCCAACTGTCCTCAAGAGACTAGAGTGCTGGTCTAATGGCATTCGCATGATCTCATGTGACTTTTCTGGGTCATTATGAATGATAAGGATGACATGTCAGGGGGACATTATGATGTCAAGAGTTATTTCCAAGGAGTTGTGAGATACCATTTGGTACACAACCTTATCACATCACAAGGGGTTTACAACTATGAGGGGCTCATGCTCCCTCAAATTTTCATTTCCTTTGTTTATTTCACAATGGTGTGGAGTCTTGTGAGTTTGGTTGAATGTTATTGAGGACAACCATTCTCCCCATCAGTTTTCCATATCATGTGTTTTATAATCACAATAGGCATTGACATTTTGAATATTTTTCCTATATTTTTAATGTCTTTAGGGATGGATTACTAGGAACTGGCCGAAAAACTGTCCATGGGACCTGGGGGGATATTATCTATCTGACGTCACATGATCATTGGTTCTTTAGGTAATCTTCACAAGAGCATAATGACTTTTCTAAGGGTACTCATAGGTTATTTTTAGGCCATGAGATGTGTGAAGTGCCTTCATCTAGCATTATAATGGTCACACAATAATGTATCCCTTAAAGGATTTTGATATCTGTGGGTCATAGGCACATTCTTCTTCTTTAGATTTTACGGGGGAAATAATACCCCTTTCCATGTATTTATTACTTTATGAATTTTTAGATGTTCATTTTGAGGGAATAAAAAAATAACCCCCTCCTGAGTGTTGTACATTCGGATAAGGGCTCGGTTATGAAGATATTGAATGACCATTAGAGTCTTTGGTGTTGGCTTGAAATAATGTATGGGGATATGCTTAGTCTATTAAGTGGTGCTTAGTATTCTATGAAATTCCCTATATATTGGTGGAAAGGATAAATTCATTTCACTTGCTACTCAACCCTAAAATGTTTCTCACATTTCTTATGTCATGTGCTCTCATAGTGAGATCCTTATGTAATACCTGATCTTGACACCTCTTCATGAGCCCTATTTTCATGAGGAATAATCTGAAAGAAAAATCTTCCTCAAGAACCCATTTGAACCAATCATGAACTATATATTAGTAACTGTTTTAACATAACTATGAGGATTTTAATTATCTTGAATATTTCATAGGGTCTACTTACTCAATCATTTGATCGATTATTTATCATGTGATACATGTGACCACATCTAGGTCATGATATAATGAGTCTCTATGGTGTCATGTGATTGTGTGATGCCCTATGGGGTTATGAAACTCTTGAGATATTTGTGGATTCGTCAAATCCTTTTGTGATTTGTGAATAAATTGTTGATTTATGTAATATGGATAATGCTTCTAGTTTATCATTTCCATTATTTGACAATATTATATTTTTTCTTCATTTGAAATACGCTACTTACTCTTGTTTAGATAGCCTACAACTCTTGTAAATAATCCTAGATGATTTTAAAAAAGGAGGAGAAAGTAGTGATAACACATCAAGATGATAGAGTGTCAATAATGGACCCTACATGTCATTGTCATATTGAGTCACTTCAACAGATTTTAGTAAATCTAATGGGATTAAAACTCACAAACAATCCCATTTAGTATTTATTTCCTCTTTACAGGTTCGATCTCACTAATGATACTCCCATTCCTCCACCAATGTTTTCATTTATACCCTCCTTCTAGATTTGAAAGACACATGACACATTTTAGGAGAAAATTTCTTAAGAGGTATACTTTACCTCCCAAGGGGGCCATCAATGTGAAAGTATACTGACATTAATGCCTACGGACATTGATGGGATTGATCGTGCTCGTAATTATGATGTTCATATATATCCCACAATAATGTAGAATTACACATTTGATCAGAATCTTGGATGGGTTTATAAATATGATTTATGTTCAGGATGTAGTAGTAGACTAGACATGAGGTAGCATTTATGGGTTCAATGTATTTATTAATCATTTCACAAGGAGTTGAAGAAAAATTGGAATTTCTGAGGCTGTTTGAATATCACATACATCTTCATACTGCAATAAGGGCTCAATGATAGAGTTATTTAGTCATTGAAGTCTAGATAAGAATACCTTACACCTTACGCATGGCAAGGTAGGCATCAGCCTTTGGGATTTGAAATAGATCTGTATTACACCTATATTAGGTGGTAGGTATGATGAGTTATTTCCCCAATGGTGCACCTAGGATGATATAACAATGACTCTTCCTCTCACGTGGGAGTAGATTATGATCATCAAGAAGGCCCTTATAAAGGAGTCATTCCTTGGAGTAGATATCACATTCAAGACATAAGAATAATTCATCATCAAGAAGACTATCTCTAATTCAGAATCTAATATGTTGAAATACTATTTTATGAAGGATACATATAGTGCACCATGTTTTTATTGGACCATGGTTGAATAAGGGAAATTCAATAAATGGGGCTCGGATGTTGTTCCTGATGTCGATCGATCTGTACAACTATATAGTTGTCCATCCATGTACCTAATTGGGTACATAATCCCCCTAAAGGAAAATGGTCGAGTTAGAGTTTCCACTATCAAAATAGTGACCTCCATGGGAGGGTGGGCATATTAGGCTAGTCATTCCTATGTTTTTTCAAATATATCACTTTATTCACCGCGTTTATAAGGTAAAATCCCCATAAAAGGTCATGGTTCATTTACATGTCTTTTGGAATAGAGTAGGAGCTCACTGGGGTAGTTATGAAATCTAGAATATTCATGTTATTCCCAATGCATGCTTCATACTATACCTACAATAATGGGGTAATACCCATTACACCAAAAGATTGATATGTTAGGGATTATGTGAGATAACAAAACTACTTATCTTTTAGAACATATGGACTAGTGATGCAAGGATATGTTGTTGATAATGGTGAGTCCAATCCTTAGGAACAATCTTATATGATGTCACTTCACAAGGGATTAATTTCTACTTATATTGACGTGGACCAAATCTATGAGTGGTATGCACCATGTTAGTTCATTTGATAATTCTTATGTTTCCAGTCAAGATTTCCTCACTCTTTTTATGTTCAATCTGAGGAGAATAAAATGAATGGCCAAAAGTTTTGGAAGATATTTGCTAAGTATGAGATAGGTGATGAAATAAATCATCCTCCATGTGATGTAGAATTTAGTTCATCTCATGGTTACGTGGATACCTAGATTCACTCATATCCTATGGAACAATTATCCAAATTAGAAAATGATGCCTCCAAACCATTAGCTGATAAGCACAATCACATCCTATAGAAGAAATTATATTTTAAGGGGATGGAGATCCCAAAATCACCATTTAAAGAAGTAAAACACTTACCATTTATAAAAGAAGAACATATCAACATAGCTATAGAAAATGTACTATTACATTGTGAGACTATGACAGATTTATTGTTTCATATTTCATCATGGAAAATGGGTATATTGGAAGGTTAAGAACACTGGGGCTGACCTTTGGGGTATATTTTCTGAAGCATAGAGACTTTTGTAAGGATTTTCCTATATCATTTCCCTTCTTGGTATCAGCTTCAATGATTGTACTTATTAGGTAAAGGAATTTATTTGAGAACTAGGTGAAGATTTAGAGAGTGTTAATGGTCAAAAAAATTTCTCCGTGCTCTTCCACCAAATGGTTGTCCCTGGAACATTCCATATTTCTATAGATCAATAAAGATATCCTATTGTTGAGGAAGTTATAACTAAAGCCTTACTACTATATACTTATTTTCAAAGGTCCATAGTTCGATTGTATCTATGTTAACAACATTAATTTGTTGAAATAGTGGGAGGCTACTGAGGTTCATCTGGATCTATTGTCACCTAAGTATACTCTCCATGGTATGGCCATGGGAGTGGAATTTGGTAGTGATAGGGGGACCAATGATGAAGGGTCTTAGGGTCGATAGGCTCTAATGAGGGTAGATATTTCAACTTCTAATGAAACAGTTTCAACTTCAACGCCTTCTGAAGGGCCTTCCTTAGAAGGGAAGAAGAAGAAAATAAAGTTACATTCTTTTTCAAGTAATTATCCATCTAGATCCCAAAGTATGTATGGTCTCTCACTATTTTCATGACTTGGATTAATCTAAATAAATATTACGATTTGTCAAAAATTTGTACGTCTCCATAGAGATCATTTGGAAGAGAATTTATCTACATCCAATGATACAGGTGATCATTTGGTTTCTTCAAATGACACTTCATTGTTGGACCCAACCCCCATGAAGTGAATCTTGTTGAGATGTCGATTGAATCATGTTTGTTACCACCTACAGATGTTTGAATGATTGTAACTTTTTCTTCATCATGGGTCAGTGTTCTTTGGGAAGATAATGACATAAGTAGATATTCGAATACCATGTTAGTTTTAATGGAAGCATGTTTTGGAGAATTTTAACACTTCTTATTTACTTTACACTTTTTTCACATGTGTTACATCACTAGATATCATTATTTTTTTGTTCCATTAATGCTCAAGAGAGGTGAATGAAACACATATTCAAGAAAATCATTGTAGGTTCCATAAAGTCATTCATCAATGGAAGGAATTGCCATTTCACCTGAGGATGGGGTATGGGAAGTGGATGTTACCGATGATGGGACTGATAATGTTATGTTTTTGACCTCGGTCATATCCTTTTATTTCTTTATGATATCATATTATTTTCTTTGTTACTATAAATCCTTGTCTCATTTCCATATCATTTTCACCCAATAGTTTTGAGGATCTATTCCTTTATCCCTTGGGGATCCATCGACTTGATCAACTAATATAGAAGCTGGTTCTCTCCCTTTATCATTAAAGACTATGACCACAACTCTTTCTATGAGGGGCCTGGTCTCGGAATACGTTTTCATTCCCAAGAAGGTTTTTGGTGAAGGAATAGGATCAACATCACTCTATTAGTTGATGGGGAGACATATGTGGATTAATTTTTGGGCCATAGTTTTGGTGACACCCATGGGGGAGTTGAGGGATTGGTTGGGCCACCTTCATTGTATGTTTCCTACCCTTGGTTACGAGGGCATAAACTATTCCTCCTATTATGCCTGAGTGAAGGAAGTGATCTCTCTAAGAGAGAAGAAGAGGGATATTGAAATGAGGGTGGTAACTACTGAATCCTCATCTTCAGTGAAGTAGGGATGGGATACGGTTATAGATGAAGCTTCCTGACTGATGGTGGAAGCATGAACTAAATAATACTTGGTTAGTGTTGGTAAAATAGAAATTGACTGTCTCCAATCTTTGATCGGTGGTCTTTAATCTGAGATTTTCTTTCTTTAGAAAGATCCATCATAGTTTCAGCATGCACTTAAGATATCATAGAAGAATATGTTAGAGAAATAGATACTTCTGGACACCAGATAACATGAAACATCATCTAATATTAAGGAATTGGAGTTATCATGGGTTTCAAAAGAGGAAACTCAGTCTGTTGACCAGCTGTACCAATCTATTACTTCCCTATAGTAGAGACTTATAGAACTGAAGGAATCATTCGATAATTTATTATGATTAAATATTAATTTTAAATCTTTTTTGGATTGTTTATTCATGAGAGAGACATCAGCATGTGTAGATTTCTCAGGTTTCATGCTTTTTCGGTGAATTGATTTTTTGAACATTATATGCATTGTCTAGATTTTTTATCCATTATGTGCATGTCATTATGCTTCTTCAATATGAATTGTCAACAATACACATCCCTTTAATAATATCAAGTAAACATGAATTCCAAGGAATGAATGTTGAAATTTTAAGAAAATCATTCTTGATAGATTATCATTAATTATCACTAACATGATATTGTTCATCAATAATATGTTGCAGAAATCTGGAGATCACAAGATTTTCATAAGTATTTCTTGGGTAAGATATATATATAAATATATATCTCAGGGATTCTATTTCTTTTTCCAAATCTGATAGGCTTGGTAAGGATAGATTTATTTTTTTCTAAGGGAATATTATGGTCCTTACAAGCTCTTACAGACAAAAATCACTGATGTGTTGTAGTTTATGGTCTTTTTCATTAAACCTTCATTGCTTTAGTGTAAGGTATTTTAGCTTGGACCATCTATAAATTTAGTTTATGATTATAACTCATATCTCACATCACTTTTTTTGAGGTCTTTTAGCTCAAACAACTTATTACTTTAATTTATGGTCATTTAAGTCATCCCTTTTATCACTTTAGTTTAAGTACTTTTAGCTCTGACCATATATTGCTTTACTTTAATATCTTTTCATTATAGGAAAAAAAGTTTTTTGAGATTTGATATTTTTTAGAGGAGGTTGACCCATTACAAATAGTCCATCGATAGAGACTATTTGTGATGGGAATCATATCTTGTTGCAAATAGTTAGTTGAAAATGTATTTATGAGGAGAAGATATACTAGTCGTAAAAACCTTTAGTGGGCGTTGCACACCATCCCACAGGAATACTATTTGCAATGGGAATGTACCCCTATCCCAAATATTTTCCTATTGTTTTTTTATTTGCAATGGAAGTAAACTCCTATTAAAAATTTTGGTTTGACAAGAAATTATTTACGATGGGACCCATCATAAATATGCTTGATCATTTATTGTTTTTTGAGATGGGATGTTCTCCAACCACAAATAAACAATCGACATAGGGTTTTTACAGTGGGTCCCTTCAAAAATAGTTTTTTAGCCTCCATACTCAATACTAGAGTCACTATTTACGAAGGGACCCGTCACAAATGATTTAACCAATATATACCCCCTTTTAATTTTTTTCTATTTCATCCTTTCATTCACTCCTCTCTCATTCTCTACTCTAATATTTTTCTCTTTACTTTTTTTAAATTTTTAAATTTTACCACAGAGCAACATTCAATCTTTTCATCCACCGAAGGATTTAGATATATGGAATTTATTTAATATTTTTATTTTTTTTTATTTTATTTTATTTTTATTAATAATAAATATTATTAATTAGTGGTAATTAGATTTAATTCGAATTAGTTAGTTATATTTTTTATTCATTAGTTTTAGAAATTTTTTTTGTTTTATTTAGAAGTAATGTTTTTAATCGATGTTAATTAAATTAAATTTGTAATATTTCATTCAATTATCAGTAATTAGTAATAATAAGTTGTAATTAGTAACAATTAGTTGTAATTACTAATAATTAGTGGAATTATGAATAATTGGTACTAATTAGTAACAAGTAGTATTAACTACTAATAATTAGTATTAATTTGTAATAATTTTTATTAATTACATTTAATAAGTAATTGTTAGTATTAATTAGGAATAATAAATTTAAATTACTAATAATTTGTAAAAATTAGAAATAAATAGTAATAATTTTTTATAAACTAATAAAAAATAGTACTGATTAATTGTAATTAGTAATAATTACTTAATCTTTGTGAAAACCTATTATAAATTTATATATATTAATAAATTCAAATAATTTAAAATAAATTGATATAAAATAGTATAAATTATAATAAATTATTATAAACTATTAAAAAATATTAAATAAAATAAATTATTAATAAATCGTAAAAATTATTAATAAAATAATAAAATTTAATAAATATTAGTAATAGATTTTTACAAACTAATAAAATTTACTATTCATTATTTTTAGTTAGTAATAATTAATATAACATTGTAAAAAAGTGATAAATTAATAAAATATTTAAATTTATGATAAATTGATATAAAATAGTATAAAATAATATAAATTACTAGAAATTAATAAAAACAATTATTACCTAACAGAGATTACTAATAAATTGTAGAAATTACTAAAAAACTAATACAAATTAGAACACATTAGTGTTAATTAGTAATAATTAGAATAAATTATTACGAAATTGATATAAAGTAATAAAAATTATTAAATTAATATAATTTACAATAAATATATATAAAATAGTATATATTATTATAAATTATTATAAATTAATTAAAATTAGTAGCTAACAGAAATTTGTAATAAATTTTATAAATTAATAAAAATATTATAAAAATAAAAAATTAGAAATAAATTATTATAAACTAACAATAATTAGTAATCATTTGTGTTAATTATTAATAATTCTTTTAAATTTGCAATAAAATAGTTATAAATTTTTTGAAAATAATAATTTGATATATTTTCTAAGAAATTGATATAAAATGGTATGAATTATTATAAATAAATATAAATTAACCAAAAAAGTATTACCAAATATAAATTAGTAATAAATAGAAACGATTAGTAAAAAAATAATAAAAATTAGTACTCATTTGTGGTAATTATTAATAGTTAGTATAAATTATGGAAAAAATAATTTAATAAAAATGAATAAATTGGTATAATTTACAATAAATTGATATAAAATAGTATAAATTATTTTAAATTATGATAAATTTATACAAATAGGGGTGAAGATGTGTTAATGGAAGTACATGGCTAACATAAATTGGTGCAATGAAAAATTTGAACATGGTTGGCATAAATTGGTTTCATAACTTGATGATTGAAAAATCAATGATTTACACCTTTTTAGTAAATCATGGAATTTCAAATCTCCAAGTGGTTAGTAATGACCAATTTATGTCAACCATATCTAAATTTTTCCTTAGATTACCAGAACTGGGACAAAAAGGATGTTATATGATGATGGCAGTATTAGCAATAGAAATAGGAGACGAATCGATGAGTGGATATGGTTGGCATAAATTGGTGAAATTATAAATTTGGACATGTTTGACATAAATTATTTTTATCCCCTGAAGATTTTAAAATAAATGATTGATATATTTTTAATAAATCATATAATTTCTAATCATCATGTGGTTAGAAATAAAAAAAAATCCTGCCAACCATGTTTAAATATTTAATTTGGTCCATATAACTAGGGAAAATATGATGTAATGCAACAATGGAAGTAGAAACAACTGGAGAAGGAGATGCATTAATGAAATTTCTTGGCTGGCATAAATTAGTTTGATGATAAATTTGGACATTGTTGGCACAAATTGGTTTCATCACCTAAATACTGTAAAATATATGATTTAATCCTTTTTATTAAATCATAGAATTTTCAAAATATATGTGATTAAAATGACCAATCCATTACAACCATGTCCAAATTTTTCATCAGGTCCCACAAATAGGGGCTAAAGAATGGTAACATAAGTAGCAGGATGAGGAGTTGCTTCGATGATAGGAGAAACAACATAGAAAGGTGATGGACTACATACAATTGTTATTATAAATTAAAAATATTTAGTTATAATTAGTAAAAATTAACAGAAAAATAGTAAACATTGGAGATAAATTATAAATATTAATGATAAATAACTATATATATAAAAATAGTGGTAATTAGAGAATAATTAGTCAAAAATATAGGTAACATGTAATGAGTAGTAAATATGAACATTAAATCACTATAGTGAGTAAAAAGTAATTATAATTAGTAAAAATTAGAGATTATTAGTAAAAATCAATGGTGAGTAGATAAAAGTGACATTATTTAATATTAAATTGCAATTTTTAAATTTCTAATCTTTTTTGGACCGTCTTTTTATTATATATAAATTAACCATAAATATATTTTTAGAGAAATATAAAGCTAGGAAGTCGACAAAACTCTTTATTACATGATCATAATTGGATAAATTATCAGAAGAATCCAAATGGTTCTTGAATAAATCCTTTATATATTAATGGTGATGAATATTTTTTATCGTTTCCATCGTTAAAAAAAGAAATTGTTTTAGAAGGGGAAATTAAATTTCCCTGTAATAAATGAGACCTAATGAGGTTTGACTCATTTGACAATGTTGGGGTCATCTATTGTGATTTGGTTTTTGAAAATACTATTTTTTTAGTATCAACACGGTGAACATTATTTTAGAGAAGATACTAATAATTTGGTTCTTGATCCATCAAGGTTTCAAAATTTAATACATTATTTGTCCAGTGCATATTTTTAACAAATAAAAACTCTAGGTAGTAGTTATTTAACTCCTAATTTGTAACCGTCCCAATTTTATTAGTGGTTAAATTTTATTGGGGATTCCTTACATCCTAGAAAAAATATTAGAAAATTTTAAGTGGTTTCTAAATTTATAGCTGTTAAATCAGATAATAGAATGTAGAATTACTATTTTTAATAGATATTTTGTTAGGTTAAATTATTATTACCTGAAGGAAATGTGTTGCCTGTAAATTTCGATAAAAGGAGGATGGTTCAAAATTTGGGTATTTGTTTTTAGATGATTCATGAATGTTAAAATGATTTAATCTTATATTATTGTGAAACTCAGTCATTAGTTAGTTGGCTTATTTTTTGAAAATCGAGGTACAAAGAGGCTCAATTAGGGATGTCTGGATTGATTCTTGTAAAATAGTTGAGGTATTTCCTACTTACCCTCAGATTAAAGAATTTATTTATCTCTCGGAACATATATTCATTTATTTCATGGCATAAAACCAATATTTCAACTTATAAAACCTTATATCATCCTACTAATGGTGATTCATGGAAACATTTTTGACCAATTACATCAATATTTTTTTCAGAAGCTCGAAACATGTAATTGGGTCTTTCTAATGATTGTTTCTGTCCATTTTGTTATTATAGTAGGCAATATTATTATTTTATCATCTTTATAACCCTATAAAATTTACCTCCTTGGATGTTGATGAATGACCCATATATATTTTTGTTCTTATTAATTCTAGGAGATCTAAAAAATAATATCGATGTTAATTTGAAGCCATTAATTTATGAATTAAATTTATAATGGATTAACGGAGTTAGTACATATAATGATGTTGCAAAAAAAAATTCTAATCAAATATATATTGATATGGAAAATTAGTGACTTCCCAATATATGTAATTTTATCTGGATAGAATCAAATGGTCCATAATCATGTCCAAACTTTATGATAGACAACAAACTGTTTATGCTTATCAATGAAATAAAATATTATTTATTCGACTATCAACAATTATTTCTTCCCATGGATCTTCCTTTTCATTAGAATACATATCATTTCCTAAAATGAAAAATTGAAAGGGATGGACCTCTAATAATGATATCAGGTATTGAGCTAAAATTCATTCTCTTAATTACCTCTCATTACCTTTGGACTGACTATAAACCAACTAAAAATAGAAGAACTTGGGAAAGAACACAATTGGATAAAACAGAGAATTTTTTGGGTTCTTTCTTATTTTTACAAATTTTTGGTTTGTTACATGTCTAATTTAATTCATATTGAGAAAAGTTTTTTTGTTAATATATTTTATACTATTTTGGACACACTAGGTAATAACAAATATAATATAAAGGCATGATTAGATCCTTCCCAAATTTGTAGGTGATCGAAACTTGAACTATTTAAAAATGACATATCATAAAAGATAATGAATCCAAAATTAGATTATATAGTTTACAATGAAATTTTATTATTATTTTTTTAGTGGATTGATGATTTGATACTTCCATATTGTTATGTTTTTAATATGGATTTATGAGTCATAAATGGTCATATTACCAAATTAAAAATCCCTGAATTTCATTTTATGTGGGAATGAATTATAGTAATTGGATTTAAAGTTATGTTAACTTCTATTATATGGGATTATCTAATATAAATATCATAGTTTTTCAAGAAATTTGTGCAGAACCAACATAAAATGATGCACTAAGTAGATTTTAAGATGATGTTGTTTTAATTTTATATAATTTGGAAAAAATATTTCTGCCAACTTTATTTGATTCAATGGAATATTTGATGTTTCATTTTCCACAAGAGGAAAATTGTGTAAGTTAAGTAATGTTCTGATGGATGTATACATTTGAGAGATGCATGATAAAATTGAAGAAAAATATTAAAAAATCATCAATTGAAGTATCAATTGCAAAAGATTATTTTTGTGATGAAATTTATTTCTTATACTCTCATTATTTTCAGTTTGAATATCCCTAAAATTATAAATGCATGTTCTATAATGAATAAGATTTTAATGATGAAATGTAAAATAAATTCTTATTTTTTAATCATCCCAAACATGGATTTGGTGGAGTTTATTAATGGTGGATTTTAGTTGATGAAAATTGTAGGGCTCATACATATATTCTTCTCACTTGTGAAGAAATAAAACCGTTTGTTCTATGAGTTCTCCTATCACTTATTCTATAATTTTTTAAAGTAAATTAATATTATTTTTTTAGATTATATGATAATCATATAATGAAATATTTTTTTCAAATTTGAGTAGTAACACTTGAAGAATGTCTGGAAAATAATTTTTCTACTATTTCAAAAATAGGGAAATTATATTTTTTATGGTTTAACATATAAAATAAATTTAATACATGTTATATTGAAAAGGGTATTTCAAATTTTCAGGTTTCACAATGTGACGAAAAAATTGATAATCAATTGTGTTTATTGCATAAGCCACCATAAAAATGGTTAAATATTATTTTTCATATATGGTAAATGGTTTTTGATTTAATATATTTTTAAATGGGGAATATAAAATAATGAATAGTGGTGTTTTATTGAGATTATATCATCATATATAATGTGATGTTGAATTTTATAGTAAGTTGGAAGAAATAATTGAACTGTGTTATTTGGGACATCATTTTGTAATGATGCATAAATTTTATGGTTGGATATTGATAGAGGATTATGTGTTCATTAACACCATGGATTAATTGATATTAAATATAAAATCCTTATTTTAGTAAATGAACCAATTTATTAGATCATCAAGAACACCAACTTTATTTTGCTAATTATTGTGCTACATTAAGAGAGTTAAGTGACTGGTGGAGAAAAATAAAAATGAAATATCTTGAAAATAATTTTATCTAACGTGAATGTGGTTCGACTGAAGTGAAATTAATAGAAATATTTTTATATACTACTCAAAATCCAACTTTTCCATGAATAAAAATGAAAATCTATGATGAAAGCCCCTAGTTATGGGTTGATGGTGACAATTATGTTATTAATGTAACAAATGAATTTCAAATAGAAAGAGATGTTTAAGTTGAAACTCCCCAAGAAATTGATAATTATGTGTAATAATATGAATATATTAACACTTTAATATAGAAATATGAGGATGGATATTAATATTGACATATTTAAATCTTGGTTATAATTAAATATAATATATATATATATATAATACTTGTTTTTATCTTTTTTCTAAAAACAATTATTTCTTGTTTTATATGGATGAAGAGAATTTATATGATCTATTTCGTGAGTTATAGGAGGCTTCACTACCTCTTGATGAGAATAATGCTACATCATCTGACCCTTATATTGATGATGATTCATTGATGATAGTAAGAGGTCTCGGTATTGGGAGATTGATGATTCTTAACCCTATCCACAAGTGATGTCCATGTCTTGTGTTTTATCCACGCATTCAGAGGTATGTTTAGTTCAGTATTTTAGTTAGTTTTAAATAATTTTCATCAGTTTAATTATATTTTAATTTTATGAAAATTTTTTCTACTTTTGAAGATTTATTTCATGTAGTCGTTTGACAGGGGACTGTAATATTGTGAAATTAGTTATCTAGAGCATGGGTTTCTTGAGATCCGATTTCTAATGATGTTTGAAACTTAATGTTTGATTATTGGATAGAACATAAACAAATAATACTTATTTTGAAATTTACAAGGTTAGTAGATAGATATTATTAATTTTGTATAGTGTTTATGGTATCCCAGCAATGATAGTATGTGATCCTCTATCTTGGATGCATAGGATTTCTATATTCGTGATCATTGCTGCTAGTTATTGCATAACCTGAGGAGGATAAACATGCGGAAAGTGAGAGTCATAGAATTTGATCAGTCTTACTACAATCACTGACCATATAATATCTCATCTCAGGTTTGGGATGGATTATGTTCATAATAGAAGAGAGATACATTTCAAATGAGATCTTTATTAGGTCAACTAAATTGGGGGAGGCAGGAGGTGATGCATTAAGCTGGTAGTCGTATATTCAATATGCATAAAAAACATATAGTAACTTATTTTTATTAATTTATATAATTGTAAATGTGAACTATTTATTTTATACTCATATAATCTATTTAACATCATGATATTACGATGTTCTACATTTTTAAGAGGATGTATAGTGATCCTGTCACTTTATAGATTACAGGTGGTCGTCAGTGGCATATTGTGGTCAGTATAATTATTTTTATGTTTTAAAATTAACTTTAATTAATATTTTAACTATCTTAATTTTAAATTTTAATTGAAGGAGTCATATGAGACATTGACTTCTTACACACAGGATAATAGTCAGTATGGGACTGAAGATCAGACTACCAGTGTAGCATCATTTGATGATGCAATAAGGATTAAGGTGACTCAGTATGCCTTCAAACATTTTCGGGTTGAGGGCATTATCCCTCGATTGATGTTTATGAGTTATTATGGTAGCACTATGATTTCAACCTCTAGATTGAGGGGATATCATGGAGAGTAATCATCATCTACTGTACAGTATGAGGAGAAGCTGTGATCTTAGGGTGAAATTATAGAGACTATGGGTAGGGAGCATGATGGGCTCTGTCGACAAAAGCAATAGCAATATGAGATGTTTCGATGATAGTAGCAGTAGAAAAATTAGAAAATGGAGTACATGTGAATTCTAACTCATTTATTAAGGATGAAGTTCCCTCCACCACCTCCTCCATATTACCCCCTCCCCCTAGTCGATTTATATATTTTTTATAAACATTTAAATGTATATATTTTTGTAAAATTTTTATTAATTCATATTTTTATAGTTATATATTGTGTTTATTTTATATTGTGTGATTTTTTATATTATTTTTTTAAAAAATAAAATTAATAATATTATTCTATTTTTATTTTTGATATTATTAGTGATTGGTGAGCCCTCCTGTCTCAAAATACAATTTGCAAAGGGAGGACCCTCCCTTTATTAAAATCTTTTTATAAAAATAGATCTGATTATTTGTGACGTTATTTTATACAATAAGTTATTTTTGATGGGACCCCACCATAAATGAATATTTTCAATGGGATCCCATCTTAACTAGTTCAATGATTTGTGGTTTTTTCCTCAAACCTTCTATCACAATACTTTAAGGCCTTTTAACTTTAACCTTTTATCACTTTCATTTAAGGTCTCTTAGCTCAGAAATTCCATTACATTATTTTAGTTTATTTTAGCTTGGACCTTCTCTTTCTATAGTTTAGGGTCTTTAAGCTCAAATAATGTATTTCTAATTTTAGGTTATTTTAGCTCATACATTATATCACTTTAGTTTGGGGTCTTTTTTCTCAGACCTTCCATCTCTTTAGTTTATGGTATTTTAGCTTAGAAGTTCCATCGCATTAGTTTAGTGTCTTTTAGCAAGGAGCTTCTATTGTTGTATTTTCAGGGTCTTTTAGCTCATACCTTCCATTAATTTATTTTAGGATCTTTTAGCTCATACCTTCTGTCACTTTAGTTTAGGTTCTTTTAGCTCAAACCTTCTATCATTGTAGTTTAGGGTCTCTTCTCTTGGATATGTTCAATAAAAATGGAATATAGTGTAGACATGAAAAGAATGAACCAGAACACTTTGTATTATTGGTTTATACCATTGTGTTTCTAAAGATCCCAAGGATTAGAAATACCTTTTTTAGATTGACGCATTTGGTTGACAGTCATTGGCCCATATAAAGTATCTATAGGCATAGATGTGTAGTTAAGAAAAGGGTATATTGATGTCAGGTATCTTTTCCATGGGATATGAATGATTTATGGAGGTAATATCGATTGGGGGTAAATAATATATATTCAATATCATCCTAGATAGTTGTAATATGGGTCATATAAGTTATAACATAAAATCTTGTGTCCTTGAATATGGGATGTGGAGGACAAACCAGGTGTGTATCATGACATTATGAGATTCCAGGTTCTATAATGATGTTCCCAGGGAACACAAGGATTGAAGAACCTTTTTTTCTAGGATAATATTCCTTTATTTGGTTGGTCAAGACCCTTATGAGATGGTATCATGGTCAAGGAAAAGATGATCTCCATTCTTTTCTGGGGATCATGAATGATTTATGAGGACTCAAAAATCCAAACAACGACGTTAGATATGGAATGAAATATATTCATGAAGGGTTATGACACTCTATAGTAGTTTAGATCTCAATTATGAAGCGTGATACCTATTCCATATGGTTTTGAATCAAGAGGTGTGGTCCATCAAAGGTTTTGGAATGGAGTTTCATCCTTGATAAAGGGTTTAAAAAATGATTATGTAACGTAGATGATGTTGAACCCACTCGGATAGTTTCGTACTAAGGATGTAAGTAAATTTCCAAAGTGGTTGGATCAAGAGGATGGTATGAAATAGTAATACCAGGAGTAGTTCATACACAATAAGGTGTGTATTTTTTATTTACTGAATTTGGGATCACAAGGATCAGAAACATCCATTTATTGAGTGAAACATTTGGTTGAAGACTATAAGAACATATGGATGAGCCATAAGAATACATTCATTGTCAAGGAAATGGTCTCTTGATGTCATGTTTCCTTTTTCAAGGGATATAGAAGATTTAAGATGATCTGAGACACCCCAAATGATAGGGTTTTATTTAAATAAATTTTAATATCCAATAAGGGTTCAAGCACCCTAAAATTTGTTTCACTGCCAAAAAAACATATTCTCATGGAAAGGAGACATCAAAAATCATTACTCTAACTTTTTTCTAAAATATGGGAGGACCAGTGAGAAAATATTGGATTTTACTAGGGTTAGAGAGTATACCCTATGATCTTTATGATTTATTTATTTGTGCCATACTTTTTTCCTAAACTTTAAAGATGAAAAGTATGGAAAACGAAGACTTAAATTTTTATCAGGCCTCTCTTTTGGGTTTTTAATCTAGAATGTTTTGTTCCCATTCAACAAGTAGTTTAATATATTATGATATTGACCATTATAGGTCAGAGTTTACGTTCATACAGCTTTGAAAGATTGTGAAAGCAGTTTAAGGTCATTATGCATAGAGACCAAATACTGAGAAGGATACACAAGACCCCAATTATTATACCTAGGTTTAATAGTAATTTAACATCCACATTAGTGGGATATGAAAATGTTGTAAATCATGGATTGAGGATCTCCAGTCCTGAGTAATTATATAGTAAAATCTTACTATGATTAGTTCATATAACACTGAGGTATTGAGTTATACTATGGTGATGTCATGGCTCATAAGGATCAAAAATCCTTTTTATAGAGTGACACATTCGGTTGACGAATATAGGCACATATGCAGACATCCATAGGCAAGAGAAGGGTATCATGATTTTGGGTATCCTTTCCAAGGGCCATAGAATTTTTGCCACAACCTGAAGCTTCAATGAATGAAGAGTGGCTTCTATATTGAGGTTATTTAAAATTTGGTGTAGGATCCTTATACTCTAGATATTTTAGGTAAACATATTATGGTCCCTTGATAGGAGACGAAAAATGGGTGATGACATGCGTACTTTTTCATCAAGTACTTGGGAAATTTTTTGTGTAGTTTATCATCATGTGTTAAGGAAATGTTCTGTGTGGTTTTTTGTAATAGTATAAGGAATTGTTTTATGAAATTTTAATTTCACGAGACTAGGAAGTTCACCTTGTAGTTTAATTTCATGTGGTAAGGGAATAATTCTGTGGAGTTTAACATCATAGGGTAAGGATGTGGGGGCCGATGTCAAAATTTTTACAATGTATATTATATGCACAAGAAATCCATGCTTATATCTGACTCATATATAGGCAGAGTTAGCTTGTAAGACTCGGTTACCTATACATTTCAGGTGGAATTTCCTGTTGTCTATTATAGTTGGTCCTAGGATTGGTGATTTGGACATCACTATGTATCCTATGATGATAGGAATCTAGCCAAATGTAGTTAGTGAATGGGTAACACTCAAAAAGAAAATCCCATATGTAGAGGTGGGAATTTTCTCCATTAATCAATGTATCTAGGCCTAGGATTAGAGAGTTTGATTTCACTATATATCTAGTGTTGATCAGAATCAACACCTACTTAGTTCTTAAAATTACATGCAGTTTAATGTCAGGCAGTGAGGATGATGATGAATTAGCGTGAAAGGATGGGAATGTTATGATTGGACCGGAGATTGATGTTCATACATCACATCTTATCTCATAAGAATTAGAATCAATCCACATGTAGTTTTTGAACAATGAACTCCCTATATAAGTCGTGCCTATTTGCAGAGAGGGAACTTTTTTATTTTTTTCATGACTAGCCCCATGATTGAATCTCTGGACATAACTATGTATCCTATGATGTTAGTAATAAATTCACATGTATTCATTGAATGGAGGTGTGGCATTGACCAATACCAGCAACAGTGGTCCTCCCAGGTGAGGTCTACATGATTTTATTGTTTTATGTCATACAAGGGACACTAATTGTGTGGTTTAATTTCATGTAGTGAGGACTCTTCCTATGACTTTGATGATCTTTAAATTAGGACTTTGATGAGCATGTCACAAGATAATATACTTTTTTGTGTAGAGAATCCATAAATTAAATTCATAATCCCATGTGAGCTATGCTCAGGGTGAGAAAAATTTAATGATAATAGTTCCTCACACTATGCATAGGCAATTAAAGATTGGATATGGGTATTTTACATCATGTGGAGGATGGACCAATATATAAGATCAAGGATTATCTCTATATCTCATTGAAAATTAAAAACATTTCATACATAGTTCAATAAATCAGGTGTTGTTAAATTTCTTGAAGAAATGACATTATTCGTACAATTTCATGTCCTGAGGTAAGTACGTCGATAATCGAATGTGAAGGAAAATGAATGTTGTTGATGGGCCCAAGAAATAAATGTTTAGGCAACAATATGTTTTCTACAATGGTATGAATCAACCCATATGTCATTATTTGGGAACTTTGTTGTTTAACATCATGCATCGAAGATAATCTCTATACATTTTGTTGTCATGTGGTTAGGACGAAGGATACCAGGGATTTTACAGTCATTCTTTGAAGACATGGGGGTTATGTATGTTTTATTATCTTGAATTTAGGGAAATATCTATATAGTTTATCACCATTTTGTTAAAATGATCTCCATATAATTTATTTTCATTTGGTAAGGATGGAGGATGTCATGTAGTTTACAGTCTTTCTATTTATACTTCTGCACTTGATGAAACCTATGAGAATTATTTCTTGAGAAAACATGCATTTGTGGGAGTTGTGACATGAAATCCATCAAAGGTGGCCAATGAGTACACCCTATTATGATAGACCTTATATTTTACATAAGGTCCTTCCCACTTGGGTTCTAGTTTCAGAGGATTCTTCCATAGTATCATTGGGGTCCTGAGAGACAACACAATTTCCTCTTGGAGGAATTAATGGAGGTGACCATTATTATTAAAGCCTCCTGTGATCTTCTTATGATGGGCCTCTAGGTTGGGTAATGTGTTCAACTTTCTCTCATCGATCTATTTCAATTCATCTAGATTATTTTTCGATTTCTCACTATTTGAGAGTTGTTCAAAAATGGATATTCATATAAATCCTTGCTAGACCTCTATAGGTAACACTACCTCGGTACTGTATACTAATGAGTATGGATTTTCTTGTTTATAGGTATGCATGGTGTTATAGTAATACCATATAGCCAGGAGGATCTTGTCTACAAGTACTTTTTTTCCTTATTCACCATATTCTGGGGTATAATTAATGGATAATTATTGAAGGAATATATCTATCCATTTTCCACTACATATAGAGAAATGATTTATTGGACCCAATATTTTACTCCTCATACAATTTCATTAACTTCTTAGAATAGAAGTTGGTATCATTTTCCTCAATATTATGCGAGGGACACCAAACATGGTGATGATATTGCACTTTATGTAGTTGATAATGTTCTTCATTAGGACTTATTAAAGGGATATATACTGATCCCCTTTAGAGAATAATTAGATAATATAATGGGTTTATTTTAACTACATAGTTGTGGTAGGGTGATACGACCCCACAACATCCATTACCCAAATAGAAAACAACCCAGAATATTTACCTATATATAACAATTCTGGAGGCTGATGGATAAAGATTTCATAGAGCTAGAATTCAATAATTTTCATGGTATATTCCACATATTTATATATTGTGGTTTTCTAGTAGTATCACAACCCTATTATTTAGCGATAGAGCCTAATCCTAGATTTATGGGTACTGTGAGAGCCCGTGTCGACCTCCATCAAGATTTTAGAAATTTATCCCTATTCTATACATCTTAGGAGGATTCCATTAAAGACTCGTTTTAATAGGGATCTCTATTCATTTTGACCATCATTCAGGGTAAATTTTGTCGCACAACATAGAATATTCTCCCTCTCAGCTTATTATTTTGGGAGATTCTGATTTAAAAGAAACCCAATTATGGGATCCATCTATCCTATGGTTGTAATTGGTTAATCATGATATGGGTGGTATTGGTCTGGATTATTTCTTCCAAATCACATATGATTATCAACAAGGATATTTTTCTATGTGTGATATGGAGGATTTCTTCTTCCCTGTTATGACTGGCTAGGATAGTGGCTGCATTAGCCATTACATCATTGCGAGTATTCTGTGATTGTGGAACATGATGAAACACTATCCCAAAAGGAAACTCTACCATCAATCCATAGACACATCTAGTGAGAGGGTCAAGGTCATTATTTTTTAATGGAATTTTCTCCATTGGTTTTATTTATCACTAGTTCTAAATAATCCTTGATATTTATGTAGGTTATGTGAAATTTTAGGGATAGTTCCAACAAAGTGATGATGGATATGTATTATACCTGGAACTCCCCAACCACAGTTACCCAGAATCGGTGCATTGTTACATAACATTGGCATGATTCAAGGAATCATGTCCTAAAAGGCCGATCAATTTAGTTTCCATGGAAGTACTATATACATACATAAATTTTACATTACATCATGAAATAAAAAAACAACCTTGTGTCACCTTTGAACACTCTTATATCCCTTAGTTTATTCCTGTATTTAAATCATAATATACTTTTTTGCCTCCTGGGAAAAATAAAACATAAGAAATGGGTGAGCTCAGATGCTCAGTAAGGATAACACTATAGTAGAAACTATCATAAATAAGAACAAAAATTTAAAGAAATGTATAAGACTAGAACACAAGCCTTTTAAACATAAACATGAGCATGATATGGAAAAGATAAATCAAATAATTCCATTTACTTGTATACATAGATATTCTACAAGTCAAATAATCACATGTAATATCAATAGACAATTTGATAATGATGGAATTCATAATAACAATCTTCATAACCACATAGTCAAGTCCTTGTGCCAAGACTACAAAAAAGATTTTGTTAAGACCTTGTGACAAGACAATATATTGTCTCATCAGACCTACTGAATCATTGAGGAGCTATAGCGGGCTCCACCTATCACTTAATCAGTCCAATTCATTCCTCATATGAAAAGGTTTAAAACTAACTTAAACATTCATATTAAAATTAGCATACAAAATTTCAATACTTTATCCATAAATAATGGATGATATAAAAATAACACATCCATAGTCAAACATATCACAAAACCTTCATTATAGTATGGATGATTTTTATCATAATAAATTCACCTCAATCATGAATAATATCCCATAAAGGATGATAAAATAGTTAAAAAACCTTAGTGAAAATATTTCAGTAAAATATCCCTTTTTTATGAAAACATTTTAAAATAATAAAAATGATATTTTAGTTAGAATTCCTAACCAAATGAGAGACTCATGAATAAAAATAATTGAGGTAATATAAACTTCATAATATCATGATAATAAATGGATTCATGATATTATATGTCAAAGTACAGTATATACACCAAATAAAAGTGATTTGGTGCATAACCACAAAGAATTCTAAATGGAATGTAAGTTGAGATGAATTCCTTTATAAAGGTTGTATCCTTACCTTATAGAAAAATCAATGACATAATTATGTATGAAAAATATAAATACACACAATATGATTGGATATTCAGTGTAAATAAATTATAGGAAATTCACACATATTATTCTAAAACCAACACCAATGACTTGGATGTTTAACTCAATGAATAGAAATTGAGTTAAAATTACTCTTATCAAGTTTATATTGATGACTTCATAATTTATCAATGGAGTTATTATGTGTATCAAAAGTATATCCACAGAAAGGGTTCCGGAAATTACAACATAAGTAAATAAATAGTGATTTCACACATAATCTTGGAGTAAAGTAATCAATGAAATATGTGTAAAATCAAATGAGTGCAAATTGAAATTTGAAATTACCATACTGATTTGGTAACATACGACACATACACCCCATGGAATAAGTATCATCCCATGATGATGTAAATACCCACAAATTAAATTATATTATGCAAAAAAACATTCATGGGCAGTACATACACCACAAATAAGGTAATAGTGGTAAATATAGCATGAATCTCACGGGAATAAAAGTGAGATGAAAACCCTTACCACGTTGTAATCAATCAAATCATATGACTAAAAGTTAATAACCACAACATTATTCTCATAATAGCATGAATATAAAAAGGATCATGATAATATATATCAAATGGAAGTACACAATACACCACATGCAATAAATTAGTGGCTATTAATAGAAATCTCATGGAACTAAAAGTGACATAAGAAACCCCTTACCTTGTACTTTTTCATAGAATATGGTAGGTTAACCTCATGTATAATGGTGACATAATTGTTATTAAATTATAAAAGAACCAAATACATAAATATGATATCATATATGATCTTCTAATATTTATTTCTTATTGATATTTTAGTACTATCCTTGTTTTGGTTGTTAACTGATTTATTTTAACCTTATCTTTTAGATTTAACTCTTAGTTAAATAGATTAACTTTTACCGTGTCTTCTTGTATTCTTACACTATATGGTTAAAAACATACACTAAACATATAAGAGAACCTAAAGTGGTTCATTATTGACATATATAATATTATTTAATCCCTTTGGTATATATTTATATTTTTAGGAATTTTATATCAACCAAAAATAATGTATTTGTTTTAAAAAAAATATGTCAATTTTGACACTATTGGCTATTTTGTTTTGTGAAAGTCATAAAAACCTTATCAATACAAACAAAATTTATCTATTTTACCCTAAAATGTTATATTATCCTATAAAATTCGTGGATTGAATAAAAAAATTTAAATTATATTTATTTCAATATTAATCATATAATCTATTTTAATATTTCATTAAAAAGGTAATTATTGTATCATCATCGTGTCATAAATAAATTAATTTTTTAACATCTAAAAATTATAAGTAAAATACCATTATGTAGGAAATAATTTTATCTTTATAAATAATATTTATAGTAGAAAAGATAACTTATATAACCTCATGTAAAAATTGTTTTACTAAACGATATATGTTTATGTTATTTTAGTCTTTACCTTAAAATAATTAATATAATGTGTCATTATCACTCTCATGTGCCTCCATGGGGTCCCAAAATGGACCCAAGGATGCCCATGGTTGGACATGTATCCACTAATATGAATATTACACATGGTAGTGTAATTTAATATTATTATAATATTATTTCTTTACCCTTATTTACCGGATTATCTTTTAACCATGGTAAATAAAATATTTACAGAAATAATTATTAAAAATATCTAAAAATAAAAGATACATATTTACACAAATTGGACCTACTGATTCCAAATATGGAATCCATTTTTCCAAATTCAAAAAATAGAAGTGGCTGAAATTAATCTAATATTAATTCCTATGGTCAAAACAAAAGGCGTGTTTTTAAGAAATAATAACTATCAAAAGATTAACACATGTTATTTTCCAGTTTAAATTTAAAATTACATAAAATCACCTACATTGTATTAAATGAAAAATTTTAATCTAATTATACTTACAACCCATTCAAATTCAAAATTTATCACTATAAATTATTTGAATTAAAAAAGTGGGTTTCAATTAAAATTTAGTATTTTTTAGTATTCTTCAAAATATGATATTTATCAGAAAAGTACCAAAAATTTATCCAAAATATATTTTTATGTCCCGATTTGAAATTAAAATTTAATATAATTAAATTGAATATATAAAAGTTTCAAATATTGGTTTTAGAAAT
Source organism: Viscum album (assembly GCA_963277665.1). Lineage (NCBI taxonomy): Eukaryota > Viridiplantae > Streptophyta > Magnoliopsida > Santalales > Viscaceae > Viscum > Viscum album. The sequence continues at coordinate 1,740,406,551 of OY728145.1, forward strand.
GGTTTTCCATTAAAAGGTGGTAAATTTTCATTTTTTAAAAAATACTTCTTTTATCAGAAAAAATGAATTTGTTCTTATATTATTTCTAAAAAACACATATAGATTCTAAAATTATATGGTGTATATAAAATTTAAAATTCAGTTAATACTATTTATAATCACTTTTTGAATAGCTAGTTTGGTAAGTCATGGTGCTTTCAAACTCGGTGTTGCATGTAGCACATGATATTGAATTACATTAAAGAAAATAACTTACTATGAAATCCTATGGTGTTAAATTATTCCCCCCTTTTTGGAAATTGCATCCTCTTAATTTTAAAATTGATCTAAGGTACTACATTAAAAGTCCCACATCGTAAAAAGGGTCAATAAAAGTATCACTTTAAAAGAAATAAAGTGAAGTACAAAGGTCACCTGAGATAACCCATACTAAGATTCCATGTAAGAAAACATGGATATGGAAGATAAAATAAGTGTTGAGTTCTGATGGAGTGTGATAGAAGACATGATAATGAGAAAGTTAACAATAAGAAAACCCCAAACTTGTGATGGGATAAATGGTCATTAGTTTCTCAGTAGGAAAAGTAAACAGAAAACATTTATTGTTTTATGTTCCATTTCATAAAGGTGAGGAATTTATTTATTAGATTGACTAAGAACATGAATAGATATAGTTACTTTTTAAGTAGAGTTTCATTATATAATAAATTTCTACAACTAAATCATCTTTTTTTTCAAATGATTATTATTCAAGAAGCCTTGGTCACACCAAAAGTTCTAGAATCAACTTCTAGAGGATCTCATAATCCACAAAGGAGAAACAATATATTTAAATTGTCTTTAGAGATTAACCAAAACCAAAATGGATACTACAATATCAGATGATCCCCAAAAGGGATAATCTTTAAAAGAAAGAAATAATATTCTTAATTTTTAAAATTAAACCAACAATACCCAAAGATCAATAAATACCATTCAATAAACAATGGTCCTTAAAATCCTTCAATATAATCCAAACTAATTTTGAAACCCAAAACATCAAACAATTTGATTACATATACTTCAACGTTAAATTGCATCTCCAAATAACATCGACTAATCTTAAAGTCAAATACTTAAAAGTATTTATATTAATAACTTATTCTATATGATAGGTTAATATTTTCCATAAATAACCCAAATCACTATAAATCCACAATAAAAACATAGATAAAAATCCACCATTACTCCTAAAATAAAATCTCATAGTATTCTATTTTCCTTAGGCATATATAGTTTTCAACAGAGTGAACATCTTTCAAAATAATATTTTTCACTTAATCACCATGTGATTTTTTTATACTAAGTATATCCATTTGATAAGGCATAAGATCCCAAATCAACTTATTATTGATCAATAAATTTATTTAACTAAAAATAATTTGTCACACTAACCATGGACTTCACGTAGTCCAGTGGTAAGTGACAAATCCAAATCGCACTCTGGTTGTGGGTTCGATTCCCACAGCTTTGTCTGACGCGACGGGTTGACACATGGTCTATGTATTTTCCTTTTTCAAAAACTATATTTTATAAAATTCCAAAAATGAGATAAAATTATCAAAATAACAATAACTTAATTTCTCCACAAATTTTATCTCATACCTCACATTTTCATCCCAGAATTTAATAACTTGTACTTTCCTCAAATTCAAGTATCATATAAACCCAAATGGTTATTTATAACTATATCAACAATAGAAAAGATAATTATTCCTAAAATAGAATTTTCACATAACAATCTATTGGGTTACACATACAAGAAAAATGTCTTCCAAAGTAATCCCATGAACAAAGAGAAATAATAATTTTAAAAATTTCACCATCCATTTATTCCCACATAGGTTCTTCCTTGACCAAGCAGTTATCCTATAGAATACAACATTCACTCAGGTAATTCTCTGGTCTCCTATATTTAAGGAAAATTTCTATAAATGGATTCATGGGATTATTTTTACTTTCTTCCATAGTACTCTTCATTTTTCCTCAGCAATTATTTAATTTAAGTCATTATTTCCAACACATAAAGAATTTATCTGTTCTATTGAGACACTTTCCTACATTTCATTTTTCAAATTTCTTGCTTGATGGAAATTAAGATTTATTTTCTCCATGGTCTCCACTTCTGGAGCTCTTATAATTCACTGTCTTTCTCTTCTTTATTGAGTCTAGGGGTTGGTTAATATATATGTTGTTGATTATATTTTTGGAAAACAGATTCGGCATTAACATGATATATTTTACACCTATCAAAATTAAATTTATTTACTCATTACCACCATTGTGACCCCCATGTACATCATGTTCAATGTTACTATGACTTCCTTATAATTCTGCCATTGACTGACATTAGAAATCATTGTGTGAGTCATAAAATAATTTAGAGAATATGATAACACATTATTTTCAATCTAAAACACCTTAGGATTAAACAAGGTTATTTATTCCCATCTTATATTAAAATCCTTCAAATCAGTTTTTAAAGAAAATGGGAATTATCCTAAGCATATCCCCCTGGGTGTTTCGTAACTAAGAGTGCAGCAATGCCTGTTTCCATGTACTAGGATACCTCAGGTCAAGCCTGAAACTCCATGTCGGAGTTTTCACTCCTAGGTACATATGTGCCAGAGCCACCTCTACCTGCTCGTATCCAGACAGGGATGTATAGCATAGAAAACCCATATATTATATACATTACCAAAAAATTTGGATGTTCTTCTATACTAAACCTCAATGCCTATCTTAGGGTACTGTTTCCTAATCCGAGTTTTTTCTAAATCTATATTCCGAGGTTTGTACTAAACTTCCTCTGATAACAACTATAATGCCCCATCCCCAGTTGCCCAAAATCGGTGCATTATTAAATTAAATTGACATGATACAAGGAATCATGTCCCGAAAGACCGACCAGTTTAGTACACTTGGAATTACAAGATACATATATAAGTTTTACATTACATCATGAAATAAAAAACAACATTGTATCCCCTTTGAGCACTCTTATATCCCTAAGATTATTCTTGTAGGTTAGTTTTAATATACCTCTCCACATCCTAGGAAAAATAAAGCATAATAAAGGGGTGATCATAGATGGTCAGTAAGGATTACAATATAGAAGAAACTATCGTAAATAAGAACAAACATTCAAGGAAATGTGTAAGACTAGAACACAAGCCTTTTAAAGTTAAACATCAGCATAATATGGAAATGATAAATCAAATAATTCCATTTACTCATTCACATGGATATTCTACTAGTTGAATAATCACATGTAATATTAATATCCAATTTCAAAATGATGGAATGCATAATGCCAGACTTCATAACCACATAGTCAAGGACTCATTCCAAGACTACAAATAAGATTTTGTCATGGCCTTCTACCAAGGCACTAGTTTCTCTCATTAGACCTACCAATGCATCGAAGAGCTATTGCAGACTCCACCCGTCACATACTATGTCCAATGCATTCATCATATGTAATGGTTTAAACATAACATAAACATTCGTTTTAAAACATGCATATGAAATGTCAATACTTTATCTATAAACCATGAATGGTATAAAAATAACACATCCATAGTCAAACATATCTCAAAACCTTCAATACAGTATGGAATATTTTTATCATAATAAATTCACCTTGATCAAGAATAATAACCTATAAAGGATGTTCACATAGTTGAAAATGATCAGTAAAAATCCTTGAGAGAAATATCCCTTTTTTATGAAAACATTTAAAAGTCTCACTATTTATCAAGAAGATGTTAAAAATAGATTTTTGACTCAAATTGTTCCATACCTATTTGAGTCATTTTAAATGTAATTTTTATTTTAAAACATTAATATCCATATAAGTAAAACCTTAAAACCAATTTTTAAAACATTGACAATAATGAGAAAGAGTTAAAAGAATAAAATTCTAAAAAATTTAAAATGATATTTTAGTTAGAGTTCCTAACCAAATGAGAGACGCTTGAATACAAATAATTGACGTACTCAAAACACTATAATATCATGAGAATAATTTTATTCATGATATACTCTGTCGAAGTACATTATATACACCAAATTAATGTGATTTGCCATATAACAACCAAGAAGTCTCAATTGAATGTATGTTGAGATAAATTACTTTATAAAGACTATATGTTTTGGTTAAGGATAAATCAATGAAATAATTATGTATGAAAAATATAAATACACTCAATATGGTTGGATATTTAGTGTAAATAAATCAGAGGGAATTCACATATATTCTTCTAAAAACAACACCAATAGCTTGGATGTTTATCTTAAAGAATAGAAATTGAGTTAAAATTACTCCTATCAAGTTTATATCGATGACTTGAGAATTTATCAATGGATTGATTATGAGTATCAAATGTATATCAACGCGAAGGGGAGTTAAAATTACTACATAAGTAAATAAATAGTGATTTCATACATAATATTGGAGTAAATTAATCAATGAAGTTTGCGTAAAACTAGAATAAGTAGAAATTGAAATTTGAAATTCCCTTAACAGTTTGGTAACATACGAAACATAAACCCCATGAAAGAATGATAATCCAATGATGATTTAAATACCCATAAATTAAATTATATTATGCAAAAAATACAATCATGGGCACTATATACACCACACAAAAGTTAATAGTGGAAAATATATGATGAATCTCATAGAAATAAAAGTGAAATGAAAACCCCTTACCACATTGTAATCAATCTAGTTGTATTAAAAAAAGTTAATAACCCCTAAATTATTCACACAATAACATGAATATAATGATAATGATGATAGTATATATTAAATGGAAGTACACAATACACCACATGCAATAAATTAGTGTCGAACAATGGAAATCTCATAGAATTAAAAGTGAGATAAGAAACTCCTTACCTCATACCTTTACTTGGTATAGGGTAGGTTAACCTCCCGTGTAATGGTGAAATAATTGTTATTAAATTATACAAGAACAAAATACATAAATATGATATCATATATGATAATTTAATATTTCTTTTTATTTATATTTCAGTAGTATCATTGCTTTGGTTGTTAACTGATTTTTTCCCTTTATATATTTTGTTATGTAAGTCATTTTTGTTATGTATATTCTGTATTTGATACATATATATAATGATATTATGTTGTTAAACAATATTTTTAATCATAAAATGAAAATTATTCTTTAATTATTATGATGGGGAATGAATCTCATCGCATTCATGGAGACAGTAAGCCGTGCGTATGCACGAGTGACAATATCATTATATTGATGGTGAAATCATATGTAATTTCATTGTATATCATATATACAGAATCATTAACATGTTATATTTATTATTTATATCAGTTATAGTCATTATTATACCCATCCAAATAATTAAGTGTTTGAATAACAAACTACATCATGACGTGGAGACAGTAAGTCATACGTACACACATATGGTGACTTTTTCATTTCTTGGATGGATAGAATAATGAATATGGATGTACAATATGTATAATAACATCACAGTATATATAATTTACAGGATTTTCTATTTTTTTATAGAAATACAAAATAAAGAGGAAGTGGAAGAAGAAAAGAACTAGAAAGATGGTGGTGATATTATTACCACTTCTTCGGGAGTTTCCTTTTGAGTTGATAAAAAGGGATCCTTAGGTTGGCTTTCTGATCAAATTAAGGCCTCTAGGTTGATTTTACGGAATTTTGGAAGAAATTGGGGTAGGTTTTGGATGATCTAAATGGCTTTGGAGGTGTTTAATTAATAGAAGGTTAAGTACCCTTTTATAAGAGAGGTGAGGGGCACTTTATGAAAAGCTTGAAATATTATTTTATAATAAAATCAGTTTCTATTTCTAATGGATCCAAAATGATTTATTCCAATCATAATGTTAGGATGGGTCTAAATACTCGCAAACAATATGTTTTACAAAGTTTATATTACAATTTTAACAGTATCATTTTAATTTAACTCTTAGTTAATTAGTTTAACTTTTACTGTGTCCTCATGTATTCTTACACTATATGGTTAGTAAACATACACAAAACTTCCAAGAGAACCTCAACTGGTTCATTAATGAAATATAAAATATTATTTAATCCTTTTGGTAGAACCTCATATTTTTATAAACATTATATCTACCAATAATCTAGTATTTGTTTTAGAAGTAAATTTATGTCAATTTTTCCAATATTTGGTATTTTGTTTTTGTGAAAGTCATAAAAACCTTATCACTTCGAAAATAATTTATATAATCAACCTAAAATGTTATATTAACCTATAAAATTCTTGGATGGCACCAAAATTATTAAATTATATTTATTTTAATATTTATAATATAAACGATTTTAATATTTCATTAAGAAGGTAATTACTGCATCATCATTGTGTCATAAATAAATTTAATTATTTAATATATAAAAATTATAAATAAAATAAAATTATGTAGGAAATTATTTTCGGTTTCTAATTAATATTTATAGTTGAAATTATAACTTATATAACTCTATGTAAAAATTTTTTTACTAAAAGATATATGTTTATGTCGTTTTTGTCTTTACTTTAAAATAATTAATAAAAAGTGTCATTATCACTCTCATTTGCTCAATGGGGTCCCAAAATCGACCAAAGCATACCCATGGTCGGACATGTATACCCCAATAGGAATAGTGCACATGGTAAGGTAATTTAATATTATTATAATATTATTTTACTTACCCGTATTTACCGAATTTACCTTTTAACCATGGTAAATAAAATATTTACCAAAGTAATTATTCATAATGAATAAAAATAAAAGTTACATATTTACACAATTTGATCCTCCGGATTCAAAATATGGAATCCATTTTTCATAATTCAAGACACATAAGTGGCAGAAATTAATTTAATATTAATTCCCGTTCTCAAAATAATAGGTTTGTTTTTAAGAAATAATACCTATCAAAATATTAAGACATGTTTATTTCCAGTTTAAATGTTAAATTACCTAAAATGACCTAAATTTTATTAAATGATAAAAATATTATCTAATTATACTTCTAAACCATTCAAATTCATAATTTAACACAATAAATTATTTCTATTAAAAAAGTTGTTTTCAATTAAAATTTATCATTTTTCAGTATTCATCAAAATATTATATGTAACACCTGAGATTTTATGAGAAATATTTTGTTTTTATGTATTATGTTATATAATGAAATATTTCACTACAAAAAACACTTTATTGGATTTCTTTACATGCAATCACGACCTTCCACGATAGCGTGTGTTGTACGCAATACCAGGTTTTACTAAACAATGATATGCTATTAAAATATTATATAAACTAGCCGTTATGAATAGTAATACCCACTTTTTGAAGTTTTATAAACATTACCTTTTAAAATGGACTTCATTTTTGGATTTAGAATATTGAAATTATCCTAGGGTAAATTTTTTGTATTTTTCTAAAAACATTTAATTTTTTAGGAATAGTGAAAACACTAGGTTACTATTTAAAAACCGAATTTTTATTTAAAAAATTATTTATTTTATTTAAATTCATTTTAGGTCAAAATTTATAAATAATACCTATATATGTTCAATGTAATTCATTGGATTAATTTTATAATAATTTTACATATATAACAATTTTATAAACTTTTCACCGTCTATTACCCACCTCCTAAGAGAATTTGAAAATTTACATGAAACATACTTTTACTGCTTCGGTGAGTGGAATTTTGAAAATATGAGAGACACGATTAATATCAAGGAGTAAAATGTGGTTCAATAAGATAAAAATAATTTTTGGTGAATATTAACTTTTTGCTTTTATTTATCACGGTTAAAAGTAAATATGGTAATTAAGGGTAAAAATGGTGTCATTATTACCCTAACACATGTCTTAATTCTATTGGATAAGTGTAATTAGAGAAAAGAATCCTTAGGAATAAAATATGACCATTTATGTCCATTTGGATTAGATTAGGACATTTATTACTATTTTATTTAAAGAAGAGTTAAAATGGTTAAAATCTAATTATAATGACTAAAACATTTTTAATATAGGGTTATACATAAGATAAATTAGACTATAAATATTAATTATAAATATAAAATTATTTACTACCTAATGGTATTTTATTTGTAATTTTTATAAAATAAAAAAGTTAATTTATTTATGACACAATAATGATGCAGTAATTACCTTATTAAGGAAATATTAACATAATTGATATTATAAATACAGAAATAAAGAAAATTTGATATTTTTTATGAATTAAAAAACATTTATAGGTTAATATGACATATTATTATTGATTTAATTATCTTTTTTCGAACTAATCATTCTGTTATGATTTTCACAAAAATCAATTACCAAATAGTTTCAAAATTGACATAAAACAGTTTTTAAAACAAATAATATATTATTAATTGTTATTCTATTCCAAAAAATCTAAGGGTCGACCAAATGAATTAGATAAGGTTATATATATTAATCACTAGCCACTTTTGGTTCATTTGGCTTGTTATAGTATGATGATTAACCATATAGTGTAAGAAAACAAGAAGACAAGGTAAAAGATAAATTATTTAACTTAGAGTTAAATCTAAATGATAAGGTTAAAATAGTAACCTAAACTTGTATAAAACCTATTAGTTGAGAGGATTTCAACAAATCCCCAATTAAACTTTGAAACAAGTCACTTTGGTTCCATTATAGAATGAATATGACCTTATTATAATGTAATATTTTAAGTTTTTTTCTAAATTGCCCCTCTCCTCCTTTTTAAAAGGGCACCTCCTCCCTATCCTCTTTACACAACATTGAGCCTTAAAGATCTTCCAAAACCTGCCAATTTATCTTCTACACTTCCCTAGTAATATTATAGAGGTCCTTGACTTCTTCAAAGATAAATTTTAGTGCCCTAAGAGGAGGTTTCAAACAGGCGTGTCGAAGAAGAGGTAATATCTGTTATCGATTCGTTGAAATTTATTTCATCTTATACTTCCTTTTATTTAGTTGTTTCATTATGAAGTAATAACTTAGGTATCAATAATATACTGATATGTTATTATAAATATGTAAAATCCCTTTTTCACCTTCTATCCAACCTACGGAAAATGAAATCATCGTGAGTGCGTACGTACGGAATAAAGTCTCCACGCCGTGGTGTAATCTGTTTTCCATCACCACCATACTTGGATGGGTATAATGGTGTAAATAATAACTATATATGATTATATTAAATTTATATCTATTTTTAAATAGTATACATACACTCCAATACAATTCCACAATCATGGGAATGATGTCATCGCTTGTGCGTGCGTACGGTCTACCGTCTCCACGATGCGATGTGACTCCTTCTACATGATCTTCATTGAATAATGATTATATAAATGAGTTGAATGAACAAATATGAAATATGTTACACTAATACCATTTTGGAACCTAAAAATAAGAATAATAATTTATTCAACAAAACACGCATAAGAATAAAAAAATCAATAAACACATAAATAACAAGTAGCAATCAAATATTACTAATAAGAAGATAATAATATGACCATATATGATATCATAACAATGAATATGATTCTTCAATAAGTCAATGACATTATTTAAATCATTATACAGAAGGTTCAGACATGTACAAAGCATATCGGACCTAAGGTAAGGGAAAATCCCACAATCTCATTTTTTTGTCTGAGATTGTTTATACTTTGGTATTTAATGGGGTGTATTTATCATCCACATCCATGTTTCCACAATATTTACTATTATTTATATCCTTCAAAAACTGTTTAAATATAATATTACTTGTTGGTGAGTTTTTAGTAAATGAAATGAAAGGAATCTTCTTTGATTTTTAGTATGAGGTACTTTTTCACTTCTCCGGCCAAAGAATGAGAAGAATGTTTTTTTAACATATAAGGCCTGAATGTATTTTTAGAAAATTATTTCCATGAATCTTCCATTAAAAGTTTTCAAGTTTCTTTTTAATCAACTTATTTTAGTTTAAAATTTTATGGCATTTTAAGAATGAAAAAAAATGTTTTTGAAGTAGAAAGGATATTTTCCTCAAGAATGGAGTTCAAGTGTATTATCAAAATTATTTTCCATATAATATAATATGGGATTTTGTTTCTATCCCTATTTTTACATTGATTTGTTTATGTTATGATGGAATTATTTTTATGATGTTCTTTTATCTTATATAGATTATGTTATGATGGCATGATGTTTATGAATCCCATTTTTATTACATGGGTTATGCTATGATGTATGATTTATAATCTTGTGGCACACATAAGAATCGTGTCATTATGAGATGGGTGGGACCTATATATCCCTCCAATGCATTGGGTAAATATTTATATCTCATGAGATAGACATGGCTAGAATGGAAGGTTAATCTGGTTCAGTGAAACAGGACTGAAATGAGGAGTGAACTCGGTTCATAAATGGACTTTTTCTACTAATATAGTCTTGGAAATGAGTCTTGACTACTAAGAAATTATTCTCTATGATTATGTGTGTAGGACACAAAGTTTCATGTTTTATGTTATGATTATTGGGATTACATTTCACCACTATGATTTATCCCATGTTGTGATATTATGATCTCTTTTGTAGGTTAAGATTTCCAAAATGATATGTTCTTATGAATATGATATGATTGATATTTCTTTTGTTTACCCTTATTGAGAATTTGAGCCCACCCTTTTGTATGTTTTCTTTTCCCCAGGCTAGGAAGAAGGGTATTAAGTAATATTTTCCAAAAGATACTCTAGATATGATAAAATAAAATGGAGACAGTGTAGATGATTTATGAACCAGTTGTTTATGTTTCCCAGTTTCTAAAGACACTATACATATACGGTCCTTTCATGGTTTTGTTATATGTTTTAATAACTGTTCTTCAATTTTGATGTAATAATAATGTATGTAAAGTATGGGTCGTTATAGTTGGTATTAGAGGAAAGGTATAGTCAAACTTTGGAAACTAGGATGTGAAAGCTTTAGTAAGAACCCTAAGCATATGTCTAATCATTGAACACAATCTTAGTGTTTTAGAAATGGCCATGAATCACCTATGATAAGACCTAAAGAGTGAAATTTTATTCCTGATTATGTGGTTTTACTATTATTATTAGTGTTTCTCACAATATTTTTATTGGTTTTATTCAATGGTTGGAACCCGAAGGAACCGTGTTAATGTTGAATGCGATGGGCAATGAAATGATTGTCCCCCTGAGCAATCAAACATTACGGGAGCAAGAATACAAAATTGTTTAGCCGTGCTGATAGAACTTTCTCAAACTATGAATCATGCAGGACTTCCAAATGAGAAAAGGAAGGAGCAACATTCTGTTGAATCCATCATGAGGTAGCGTCCACCCTCATTCATCGGGTCTACTAATACATTAGTGGCTGAACAATGGATCAATACCACTGAAAAGATATTTTCAGTTCTTCAATGTTATGAACATGATAAATTCATCTTAGCAGTTTATCGTTTGAAAGTTGAAGCTGATCAATGGTGGAATCTTATCAAGAATACGAGGCCAAGAGTTGAAATTGAGTCCATGGAATGGGATGAGTTAAAGAACTAATTTTTCAATAATTACTTCCCTCGTATTCTTCAAACAAAGATGGAGAAAGAGTTTCTTGAACTAAACAAAAAGGATGATGAATCTTTTGGTACCTAAGAAGAAAATTTTAAAAGACTTGCAAGGTACGCTTCTGGGATTTTTATCTAACCTGGGAGTAATATAGATCGATTCATTAGTGGATTAAAACCAAGTCTTCAAAGGGTGTTAGCATAAGGGACTTCAATAGCTACGAATAAATCATTCGATGTGCTCTCAAGGTTGAGATAGAGATTGGAGTAACCCATCATTCATATGCGTTTGATAAGAAGAGGAAAATGGAATTCAAAGGAAAATCTAAAGAGCACACTGCAAAGAAGATGAGTTTCCCCTTATGCTCAAAATGTGGAAAGAAACATGGAGGTAGTTTTCCTATAGGGACAAGTAAATGTTTCAAATGTGGAAAATAAGGTCATCGAGCATTTCAATGCCGCAATGATGGGAATAAGGTGTCTAGTGATGCGAATAAAGAAAAGGCTACATAGGGTGCACCTCCTACACTTCAACATTACAAGTGCAAGGAAATGTTTCATTATGTTAATCAATACCCTAATACAAGGTTTCTTGATGATGATCGACATCAAAAAACTCTTAAGGCTAAAGACAAAGGAATGTCACATGCAATTTCTATCAGTGATGTGAAGTACGATAATGAATTGGTGAAAGGTACACTTACCATCCACTCTAAAGTAAATTTTTTTTATTTTATTCTAGAACCACCCACTCTTTTATTTCTAAAGAATTTTATAAGGGTATTGTTGTATTACCTCAACAATTAGATGTTGAGTTAGCTGTGACAACCCCTAATGGCACAACAGTCGCATCAAAAGTATACAATTCTTCTCCGATTAAAGTTTGTGGGAAAGAGCTTCTTGCAAATATTGTGATCCTTCCTATAGTGTAATTTGATGTGATTCTTGGCATGGATTGTCTTTCTTTATACGGATATCATATTAATTTCCAAAGAAGGGATGTCACATTTCATATTCCAGATCAATCTATGATCTTCTATGGAAGCAAGGATGAACATAACCTTCCAGTGGAAATTTATTCCATCTTATGGGTATTGATTACACTAAATGAATGTTATTTATCTCAAATGGTTGGTGAGAAACTCACGATTAAGAATATTCCCACTGTACGGGAGTTTGATGATGTCTTTCCGTAGGAATTTATGGGTCTTCCACCAAATCGTGAAGATGAGTTTTCAATAAAAGGGTGCTTTGCCTATTTCAAAGACACCATATAGAATGGCCCCAATTGTGTTGCAGGAATTGAAGAAGTAACTCCAATAGAATCTTGATAAGGGATTCATACGCCCAAGTGTGTCACCTTGGGGAGCACCAGTTCTATTTATTAAGAAGAAAGATGGAACAATGAGTTTCTTCATTGATTATCTAGAACTTAACAAGATCACTATCAAGAACAAATATCCTCTCCCACGTATTGATGACTTATTTAACCAACTAAGCGGAGCTCAATACATTTCCAATATTGATCTTCATTTAGGGTATCATCAATTAAGGGTCAAAAGGGGGGATATACCAAAGACGGCTTTCTGTACAATGTATGGACACTATGAATTTACAGTGATGCCATTTGGTCTTACTAATTCCCCTTATATCATGGATCTAATGAATAGAGTCTTTAGAGACTATCTTGATCAGTTTGTGGTAGTCTTTATAAATGATATACTTTTCTATTCAAATAGAAAGGAAGAACATGAAGATCACTTGATAATTGTATTAAAGACCTTGAGAATGGAGAAGATTTATGCCAAATTTACCAAGTGTGAATTTTGGCTTTAAAAAGATTCATTTTTGGGTCACTTAATCGCAAAAGAGGGGATATCTATGGATCCAGCAAAAATAGAGGTTATCGAATGATGGTCGAGACCAATAACAGTAACTGAGATCTGTAGTTTTCTTGCTTTGACTGGATATTAACGACGTTTTGTGAAATATTTTTCACGATTATCTATTATACTCACCAGGTTGACTCGAAAAGGAGTTATGTTAGTTTTGATAGACGAGTGTGAAGAGATTTTCAAAGAGTTAAAAAGAAGGTTATCCAGTGCACCTGTGCTCAAACTACCTTGTAGTGGTGAAAGGTTTGTGATCTATTGTGATGCATCCAAGAAGGGATTAGTGTGTGTTATTATACAAAATTATATGGTGATAGATTATGCCTCACGACAGTCGAAAATCCATGAGAAAAATTACCCAACTCATGATTTGGAGTTAGCTGCGGTAATCATTGCATTAAATATTTGGAGGTATTATCTTTATAGTGAATGGTGTGATATTTATACTAATCATAAAAGTTTAAAGTATATTTTCACACAAAAGGAGATGAATATGTGACAAAGAAGATGGTTAGAGCTGATTGAGGACTACTACTGCTCAATTCATTACCACCCTGGGAAAGAAAACAACGTGGCAGACGGATTAATTTGACAAGACCATGCTAGCTTATCCATGATGAGGATCACAAAAGATCCAATATTTATGGATTTACAAAGGATGGATCTTGGAATTATAATGGAAGGGGAGAAATCTTATCTTTCTCAAATGAATGTTCAACCATATATACATTTGAAGATTAAAGAGGCACATAAAGAATATGTAGAGTTACAAAAGAATGTGAGAAATGTTCCTGAATTCAACCTCGATTGTGATGGGATAATAAGGTTCAAGAATCGGGTTTGTGCTCCTCCCATCCCAGAATTAAAGAAGTAGATACTGGATGAGGCTCATTGTTCTTCATTCTCAATTCATCATGGAAGTACAAAGATGTATAGGGACATGAAAGAGTACTTCTGGTGGAATGGAATGAAAAGAGATGTGGATGAATATGTCTCTCGATGCTTGGTTTGTCAGCAAGTTAAAGATAAGAGACAGAAGTCTAAGGGGATGTTACAACCATTAACCATATCTGAATGGAAATGGGAAAACATCACTTTGGACTTTGTCGCCGGACTTCTAAAAACATCCAAATGCAATAATGCTATCTAGGTTATAGTTGATCGTCTTACAAAGTCGGCACACTTCATTTCTATTAGAGAGGACTTCTCTCTTGATCAGCATTCCAAGATATATTTAATGGAAGTGGTAAGATTTCATGGAGTACCAATTCCCATTATATATGATCGGGATCTGAGGTTTACCTCCAAGTATTGGAGAAGTCTTCAGTATACTATAGATACAGAGTTGAATTTCAGCACTTCTTATCATCCTCAGGTAGACAGTCAGTCTGAGAGAACAATTCAAACTCTAGAAGATATGTTAAGAGCTTGCTCTATGGATTTCATAGGTGGTTATGATCAAAACCTACCTTTGGTGGAATTTTATTATAATAATAGCATTCACTCCAGTATTCAGATGGCTCCTTATGAATCTCTCTATGGAAAGAAATTTCGAACTCCAACTTGCTAGGATGAATATGGGGAATGAAAGCTATTAGGACATGATGTTGTTGATGATATGTCATAAAAGGATAGATCTATTCAACAACACATAAGAGAAGCTCAGAATTGACAAAAAAGTTATGCCAAAAACTGAAGAAAAGTTATAGAGTTTGAAGTGGGTGATTAAGTGTTCTTACGAATATCTCCTTGGAAGAGAGTAATGAGATTTGGAAAAAGGGAAAGCTAAGCCCTTGGTATATTGGTCATTTTGAAGTACAGGATTGTGTTGGGAAGGTAGCTTACCGATTGGCGCTTCCACCGAATCTCTCTCATGTTCACAATGTGTTCCGTGTATCTCTCCTGAGAATGTACACACCCGATCCTTCACATGTACTTAGCTCAGAAGTTGTACCGCTGGAGCAAGATCTTTCTTATGAAGAAAAACTGATAGAAATTCTGGATCCTAGCGAAAAAGTCCTATGGAATAAGTCCACTCACTTGGTGAAAGTTTTATGGAGGAACCACCAATTATAATAAGCTACATGGGAACTTGAGGATATGATGAGGGAGAGGTATCCTCATCTGTTTGTTACAAAGTGACGAATTTTGAGGGCGAAATTCATTTTAAGGGGGGTAGAATGTAACACCTGAGATTTTATGAGAAAAATTTTGTTTTTATGAATTATGTTATATAAAGGAATCATTAACTACACACAACACTGTCTTGGATTTCTTTACAGGCAATCACGACCTTCCACGATAGCGTGTGTTGTACGCAATATTGGGTTTCACTAAACAAAGACATGCTATTAAAATATTATATAAACTAACCGTTATGAATCTTAATAACCAATTTTTGAAATTTTATAAATTTTATCTTTCCAAATGGACTTCATTTTTTGATTCGGAATATCGAAATTAGCCTAGGGTGGAATTTTGGTATTTTTCTGAAAACTTTCAATTTTTGATGAATAGTGAAAACACTAGGATACTATTTAAAACCGACATTTAATTAAATAATTATTTATTTTATTTAAATTAATTTTTGGTCAAAATTGATAAATAATACCTATATAAGTTCAATGTAATTCATTGGAGTAATTTTATAATAATTTTAGATATATAAAAATTTTATAGAACTTTTCACCGTCTTTTACCCACCTCTTAGGAGAATTTGAAAATTTAAATAAAACATAATTTTACCGCTTCAATGTGTCGAATTTTGAAAATCTGTGAGTCACAGTTAATATCAAGGCATAAAATGTGGTTCAATAAGAAAAACATATTTTTTTGGTGAATGGTAACTTTTTACTTTTATTTACCACGGTTAAAAGTAAATAGGGTAATTAAGGGTAAAAAATGGTGTTATTATTACCCTAACACATGTCCTAATTCTATTGGATAAGTTTAATTCGACCAAAAACAACCTTATGAATAAAATATGACCATTTAGGTCCACTTGGATTAGATTAGGACATTTTTTATTATTTTATTTAAAGAGGAGTTAAAATAGTTAAAATCAATGTTTAATAACTAAAACATTTTTAATATAGGGTTATACAAAATATAAATTAGTCTATAAATATCCATTAGAAAGATAAAAATATTTAATACATAATGGTATTTTAGTTTTAATTTTTATACATTATATAAGTTAATTTATTTATGACACAATGATGATGCAGTAATTACCTTATTAAGGAAATATTAACATGATTGATATTATAAATACCCAAATAAATGTAATTTGAGATTATTCATGAATTACACTACTTTTATAGGTTAATATGACATATGACTATTGATTTAATTAACTTTTATCGAACTAATCATGCTGTTAGGATTTTCACAAAAATCAATTACCAAACTGTGTCAAAATTGACATAAAATAGTTTCTAAAACAAATATTATATTATTAATTGTTATTTTATTCCTAAAAATATAATATTCGTCCAAATGACTAAGATATGGTAATATATATTAATAATTAAGCACTTGAGGTTCGTTTGGCTTGTTATAGTAAGTTTATTAACCATATAGTGTAAGAAAACAAGAAGACAAGGTAAAAGTTAAATTATTTAACTTAGAGTTAAATCTAAATGAAAAGGTTAAAATACTAACCTAAACTTGTCTAAAACCTATTGGTTGAGATAATTGCGACCCATCCCCACTTTATCTTCAAAATAAGTCACTTTTAAACCATCATAAACCGAATATGACTTTATTATAAAATAATATTTTAAGTTTTTTCTAAAGTGCCCCTCTCCTCCCTTTTAAAAGAGAACCTCCTCCCTCTCCTATTTACACAACATTGAGCCTTAATGATCGGAAAAGCCCTAAAAATATATCTTCTCCACTTTCATGGTAATATTATAGAGGTCTTGGTCTTCTTAAAAGACCAATTTTAGTGCCTAATAGGAGGTTTCAAAGAGGCGTGTCGAAGAAGAGGTAATATCCGTTACTAATTCTTTGAAATTTATTTCTTCTTATACTTCCTCTTATTTAGTTGTTTCATTATGAAGTAATAAAATAAGTATCAATAATATATTTATATGTTATTATAAATATGAAACAGCCCTATTTAACCTTCTATCCATCCTACGGAAAATGAAATCACCGCGCGTGCGTACGTACGGAATACCGTCTCCACGCCATGGTGTAATATATTTTCCATCACCACCATATTTGGATGGTTATAATGGTGTAAATAATAACTATATATAATTATTTTAAAGTGATACTGATTCTTAAATACTATACATACACTCCAATACAATTCCACGATCATGGGGACAATATCATCGCTCGTGCATACGTACGGCCTACCGTCTCCACGATGTGATGCGACTCGTTCTACGTGATCTTCGTTGGATAATGATTATATAAATGAGTTTAATGAATAAAAATGGTATATGTTACACTAATACCATTTTGGAACCTAAAAAAGAAGAATAATAATTTATTCGTCAAAACACGCATATGAATAAAAAAGCAATAAACACCCAAATAACAAGTAGAAATCAAATATTACTAATAAGAAGATAAAAATATGAACATATATGATATCATAACAATGAATATGATTATTTAATAAGTCAATGACATTATTTAAATAATTATACAGGAGGTTCAGACACGTACAAAGCATATCGGACCTAAGGTAAGGGAAAATCCCACAATATCATTTTTTTTATCTGAGATTGTTTATACATTGGTATTTACTGGGGTGTATTTATCATCCACATCCATGTTTCCTCAATATGTAATATTATTTATATCCTCCTACAATTGTTTAAATCCAATATTACTCATTGGTGAGTTTTTATTAAAAGATATGAAAGGAATCTTTTGTCATTTTTAGTACGAAGTACTTTTTGACTTTTTCGGCCTAAGTACGAGAAGAATGTTTTTTAACTTATACGACCTGAATGAATTTTTAGAAAATTATTTCCATGAAACTTCCTTTACATGATTTCAAGTTTTTTTTATTCAACTTATTTTATTTTAAAATTTTATGACATTTTACAAATGGAAAAAAAATTTTGAAGTAGAAAGGATATTTTCCTCAAGAATGAAGTTCAAGTGTTTTATCAAAATTATTTTCCATATAAGATAATATGGGGTTCTGTTTCTATCCCTATTTTTACATTGATTTGATTATGTTATGATGGAATTATTTTTATGATGTCCTTTTATCTTATATGTATTATGTTATGATGGCATGATGTTTAAGAATCCCATTTTTATTACATGGGTTATGCTATGATGTATAATTTATGATCTTGTGGAAGACATAAGAATGGTATCATTATGAGATGGGTGGGACCTATATATCCCTCCAATGAATTGGGTAAAGATTTATATCTCATGATATATACATGGCTAGAACGACAGGTTAATCCACCGGTTTAGTGAAACTGGACTGAAATGTAGAGTTAACTTGGTCCAGAAATGGACTTTCTCCGCTAAGATAGTCTTGGAAATGAGTCTTGACTACTAAGAAATGATTCTCTATGATTATGTGTGTATTCCACAAAGATTCATGTTTTATGTTATTATTATTGGGATTACATTTCACCACTATTATTTATCCCATGTTGTGATATTATGATCTCTTTTGCAGGTTAAGATTTCAAAAATGTTATGTTCTTATGAATATGATATGATTGGTATTTCTTTTGTTTACCCTTACTGAGCATTTGAGCTCACCATTTTGTATGTTTTCTTTTCCCCAAGTTAGTAAGAAGGGTATTAAGCAATATATTCCAAAAGGGAATCTAGATATGATAATATAAAAGGGAGACAGTGTAGATGTTTTATGAACCAGTTGTTTGTGTTACCGAGTTTCTAAAGACACTATACCTATACGTTCCTTTCATGGTTTTGTTATATGTTTTAATAAGTGTGGTTCAATTTTGAAGTAATAACAATGTATGTAAAGTATGGGTCGTTATATTATAGTTATAAGAAAAGTACCAAAAATTTATCCAAAATAAATTTTTATGACTCGATTCTAAAGAAGAATTTAATTTCATTATATTGAATATATAAAAGTGTCAACCATTGGTTTTAAAAAGGGTTTTCTATTAAAATGTGGTAAAATTTAATTTTTTGAAAAATGATTCTTTTATCTGAAAAAAATGAATTTGTTCTTATATTATGTTTACGAAACACATTATGTGGATTCTAAAATTATATGTAGTATATAAAATTCAAAATTCAATTAATACTATTCATAACCGCTTTTTGAATGGGTAATTTGGTTAGTCATGGAACTCTCGAACTAGGTATTGTGTGTAACACAAGTTATTTTATTAAATTAATGAAAATTACTTACTATGAAATCATGGGGCGTTACAATACCTAATTGTTTGTGTAGCCATTGGATATTGGGAAATTTTAGGGAAAAACTTATTTTTCTGGAGAGAAAAATACAATCCCTTGACCAACCTGATTGAGCCTCAGGTTTCAATCCATTTTCAATGGGACTCTAGGAGGTTCCATCAAAATACATCTCCCAGGCCTTGGGAGTATCATGGGAAGAAACACTCCTTGTCTAAAAGCTCAGAGTACATCAATTTATTTTTTGGGACAAGATGTGTTGTCATGAAATCATCACGGGCTTTCCCTTTCAATAATTTTTGTGATACGAAATGATTTTCATATTACAATAGAATAACATCACATTAATCCATGTACCCAACTAACATAGAGTGGAAAAGGATATACTTTATAGCATCAATAAAGGATACCAAATGTACTTCATGGTGATGAAAATAATGCATCATCTTTTTCACAATGTAGATGATTGAAAATACGTTATTCTCAGTATTATATTATCATGACTCAGTTCCTAGAATTGTCCAATTCTATTAGTATAGACTGTTCTCACACTCAGCATCATTTTTCATTGTGAGGAGGGTGTCCATTAAGTGTTCCATAGAATAAACATATAAAATTAGTGGCCTCCCATCAATTGGAGGAATCAAAACTTGTGGGTGTAGTCGATACTGCATAATAATTTCAAAGGATTCATGGAAATCATCATCTCATCGATAGGAGGTCCCATTATTCATTAGCCTTCTAAATGGGATATATTTTCTTTCCAGTTTAGTTATGAATCTTCATATTTAGGATAGGATATCTCAAATCCCCCTCAATTCATTAAGATTTATGGGGGTAAAATTTCTAAAATAGAACTAATCTTTTATGGGTCAACATCAATGTCATAATGGTGTACCAAAAAGATATGGAACTTTCCAGGTGTTACCTGAAAAGTGAATTTTAGTGCATCCATATTCAAATTGTGTTGTTGCCACTTTTTGAAGACTATTTTAATATCCATGAAATGATCACACTGTTGTCATGATTTGACAACCTATTCATTGAAATAACATTTGGTTATCCTTCATAAGATTGGATTAAATATATGATGCCTGGTGCATTGGTATGTGTCATCAAAAATCTTTAATCAAAAGGGCCTGACCTACTAGTAAAAGATTCCCTAAGGCATTTTGAATGCAGTGGCGCCCTCATCCTTAGGGGAAATCTTTATTTTATTATACCCAAAATACCTGTACATGATGAAAAGGGGTTGGAATCCAATAATTTAATTTATCAAGAGTTTTTTATTTGAAATGGAAAATATTTCTTTGGGGAGTGTTGATTAAGGTCTCTAAAATCAATGCAAACCATAATCTACCCATTCCTTTTCTTATTTAGTATGATGTTGTCAATCCATATTGGGTATTTCACTTCTCAGAAAATGTTGGATTTGATGAGTTTGTCAAATTGTTCTTCTTTATTGGGGGGAATGATAGGGGTTCATTATCCTAAAATTCCTCTTGAAACCTCTATGCTCCTCAGGTAGGCTGAGATGGTGCATAGCCACATAGGAATACAATCCATTCATTTCCATTTAGTTCCAATAGAACACATATTGATGATACATTATAAATTTAAGTTAAATATCTTTTTCTTTGAGGGGAATGGAGGATCTAGTTAGAGTAGTCCATGGGTTGTCGTCTATTCCAAGATTTATCTACCAAATCTCATCGATGGTGGTGGAGACACCTTCCTAGACTGCGGGAGGGTTGTTCCTGAGTTCATCCTCATCTTCCTCCAATTACAAATCAATGGAGAATTTTTTAGATGAATATGTAAATCTAGGGGATTCTCTCTCACTATTTGGGTTAAGGAGTCCATGAGAAGACACTATCATCCCCTACCATTTGATTCATTGAAAATAGATATTGAACCTGATTTCTTATTACAATATTATTGGTGATATGAGGAGGTTTGATCTTTGGGAACAAGTTTATCACCTCATATAGATTTATAGGAAACACAAATTCATTGTCAAGCATACTCTAGGGGTTTTTAGGGGTTTCCCCTAAGCCTTTAGAATCTAAAAAACGTGTATCATCATCTATCATTGGTTTTTCCCCCCTTTTTATATAATCTTGATTTATTGTATGTGGATTTGCGAATTTCTAAGGGGGAATGATCACCATGAAGTATGTAAAATTTTGAATTGATATGATATTTCATAAATTTATGGAACATTGAAGGAACCTCTATGGGGCTATGGATCCAAGTCCTTCCGAGAAATATATTATATACAGTTTCTTACTAGATAACCATAAACATGTATTTAGATGTGATATCCCAAAACTAGGTTTTGAGTTTGATCTTCCTGATAGGTCTTTTCTCGATCTTATCATACCCTTTAATGGTCATATCTATGGCATACAAATCTCCTTTTCTATATCATGAAAATCAAGTTGTTTTAATCAAGATAAGACAGATCCTAGGGAAATTTCCTATCAGAGACCTTCAATTGTTGACATTATCGACTCTTTCCGGAACAAATAGGGGTATGATGTGTCCCTAGATAAACTATTCTTGGTTATTCTCTATTAATTATATGGATAAATTTAATTATTCTGACATGGTTTCTATTAAATAAACCTTAGCTCGAGGGAATTCTCACTTCCATTCCTATGGGGTTTGGAAAGAAATTAACTACTACCTATCTAAGTTCCTTTGAAATTTTAATCACATCTAGTATTGAAAGTTTGGATTGGACTATCATGAGTTACTTCAGAATTTCATGATTTTGTGCCAGTGGTTGGTGCTTCCTGGTATAGGGTTACTCCTGAACAAGAGGCTCAGGAAATGAAACACTTGAGGTGGAAGGGTCTGGTTCATGTGAAGAGGTTGTAGGAGCATATAATTCCAATGGAATGGGATGTGTCACCCTTCCCCTTTTTCTAGTAAGATTGAATAATTGAACCCCTACTATGGGTTCATGCAAGATAATTGGGAATGGACAACTTCTGAAGGGTTTTGAGACACCTCTATGTGTTTTTGGGCTCACTATAGTTCTTTTCTATAGGTCTTAGCTACATCTATTTCCTCTATGGGGATGCAACCAAAATATTGGGTCTAACCACATCTATTCTATCCCATATAGTCTTGGTTCTTGGACATGAACCCTCTCATTTCCTGGTTATATGTGGGGAACTCATAGCAAGAGCCATATTCATCATTATAGAAATAGTATATTAAGTGTATCACATTGACATAACCAATGTTTATCTCTTACTCTAATGAGGATTTTATTTGGTGGGGAGGTGTGAATGATTCAGATATTACAAGGAAGAAATCTAGAAGATTTGTGTCTTTATTTAGAGTATAATTTGACACTTCATCTTCTGTTTCTTTCTGCTTCTAGTGATCACTGACAATTTTGGAAGGAATATTTGATGTTTCCTCCTAGGTGGTGGATCTATTGTGGGTATGTGTAGCTGTGATCATATGGTTACATGGAATCGGTCAACTATTGTTTGAGTCATATAGTTGACCAAATTCTGCACATGCCTGGATAGGTCTTTAATCCAACTATACACTTCTTCTTATTGGGAAATGGTTATGTAGGCCACCTACTCTAAGATTGTTTTTAATACTACCTTTCTACAATCGACCATGCCTTGAAGGATGTATTTAAAGATGAATCAGCCTTAGATATTATCTCCCAACATTCAGTGGAAAGGGTTTTAGTGACATAATCAGTGAGTTTGGACACATTGGGATACTTAAGCTATAATAACCTAAGAAAATTATTGTCTAGGGATACCAGAAAATAATAAATTAATTTTTCATTTTGGAATTATTATTCTTTATTCACCCATTCCTTGAATCCTGTGAGACCCTGGTTTCTTTTTTTCTTATAGAAGAGGGAAATTTTTGGTTTTCGATGCTCAAAATGTGCTTCTGGGCAGTTTAGAGCTTCTTTGGGTGCTTGGATGGGCACAACTACTGGCTTGAGAGTGACAACTACAGTATATAATTTTCCAATTATTTTCCCCTATACTGAGGGAATGAGATAATATTTTTATTTGGTTCACTGAATGAAATCTTTGTGATGTTTTTAAATTTTTATGAACTCAAAAAATCTACCTAGATAAATCATTGGGATCAGAGGTGTCTATAACTCATCATAGACATCCAGCAATAGTTCTTCTGAGAGAGGGATGCTGACTAAATATGTTAAGCCCTTCCACATGGAAATGTAGTTAGTCACCCTTTAATTTTTAAATTTTTGATGGTTATTTAGGGTAATGATTTTCACTTTCCTCGGCATGGTGATGAATTAATAAAGAAACTAATAAATAAGGTCATCCTATCATGCAATAGATCTAGATGGCAGGATATTGTACCAAACAAATGTTTGACCTATCATATTCTGTACAAAAAAATGACATCTTTTTCTCTAATTTTGTTCTCACGGGCTCATCATCATCCCACATTATGATATGATTTGTGTGAGTTGTTGTTTAGGTTTTCATGCACTGTTAAAGGTGGAGAAGGTAGGGTTGCTGAAATTCTGTGCAGGATAAGTTTAATCCACCCACTCAAGATATAGCATCATCTTAGGTTTTACATGTGTGTGTTTCCCCACAATGGCTTCCATTTAAGTACCATGGTCTTGATGATGTTAATTATCTATGATATTTCTACTATTTAATATAACTCCCTTACATAGGGAGAATTGGGGGGATTATGATGTGGCCCTTCTTTCATCTCTCATTGACTTTCAATTCATCCAAATGTTGAATGATTTATATGGTGAGGGAGAGGTTTTCGATTCAATAGAGGGAATTCTTGATCATTTTTGTCTTCCTCGTCTATGTAGACTATATTACTAGATCCAAATCCTATCTACAACTCAGATGCCACTTTTTTTGGTGGATCATATCTTATGGGAGGATGGATATTTTCCTTAGCCTGAATATGATAACATTCCGGGATATTTCCACTAAGTGTCTCCTCATTGAGTTTTCAGAGTGTTTTTATTTTCTCAAGCATATTTTGATAGATATTCTTCCATGTAGGTAACCTCAACTTTTCTGGGTGGTGATTGGGATGTGGCCACACATTTACCTTTTTCTTTGGTAGTGTTCCACCATGTAGGTGGAAACTAATTATTTAGAGGTGTCATATTTTGGAGCCTTCACTAGATCAAAGTGTGTGAAACTTTGGTTGGTTCATCAAGATTACCCACCTCTTCGGGAATGTTTCCCATGTTGTAGCCTTTTGCATTATTTCCTTAATCATCAATGTCATCCTTATTGATAGTGATTCTAGAGACCTGAAGCTTGACGTACATGAACATTACATTACTTTTTCGGAATACTTAGTACATAACAAAAACACACACACAAGGATCGTAATAGTTTAGTGTCTTTGGAAACTCGGAATAAAATCTTCTAATCGTGGTGAAAGATCTTCAACATCTCCCATAAAGATCTTCCTTTTTTTTACCTAAAACCTTTCTTTATATCCTGGGGAATAGAAAACATAAAAGGGTGAGCTCAAATGCTCAATAAGGGTAAACAAAAGAAATATCAATCACATCGTATTCATAAGAACACAACATTTTGGAAATCATAACCTGAAAAAGAGAGCATAATTTCATAACATGGGATAAATCATGGTAGTGAAATGTAATCACAATAATCATAACTTAAAACATGAAACTTTGTGGCATTCAGACATAATCATAGAGAATCATTTCTTGTTAGTCAAGAATCATTTCCAAGACTATCTTAGTGGAAAAAGTCCCTTTCTGAATCGAGTAACCCTCATTTCAGTCCTGTTTCACTGAACCGGTATAACCTACCATTCCAGCCATGTCTATCTCATGAGATATAAAATCTTTACCCAATGCATTGGAGGGAGATATAGGTCCCACCCATCTTATAATGAATCCTTTCTTATGTGTGCCACATAATCATAAATCATACATCATCGCATAACACATGTAACAAAAATGGGATTCTTGAAACATCATGACATCATAAAACAAATCATGACAACATAATCAAATCAATGAAATAATAGGGATAAAAATAGAACCCTTTATTATCTTAGATGGAAAATAATTTTAATAAAACACTTGAACTCCATTCTTGAGGAAAATATCCTTTCTTCTTTAAAAACATTTTTTCCTTTCTTAACATGTCATACAAATTTAAACTAAAAGAAGTTGATTAAAAATAAACATGAAAACATGTAAAGGAAACTTCTTGGAAATAATGTTTTAAAAATCCATTTATGCCGTATAAGTTAAAAAAACATTCTTCGTACTTTTGTTGGAAAAGTCAAAAAGTACCTCGTACGAAAAACGACAAAAGATTCCTTTCATATACTTTACTAAAAACTCAAAGAAGTGTAAAATTGGATTTAAACTATTGTAAGTGGATGGAAACAATATTACATATTGAGGGAACATGGATGTGGATGATAAAATACACCCCAGTAAATACTTACGAATAAACAATCTCGGATAAAAATGAGATTGTGATATTTCCCTTACCTTAGGTCCGATTTGCTTTGTATGTGTCCGAACCTCCTGTATAATGATTTAAATAATGTCATTGACTTATTACAGAATCATATTCATTGTTATGATATCATATATGGTTCACTTATGACATTATATTACCCGTTCTTTTGTAAATTCCATGTTAAAGAAGCATTTTGGGTAAAACCATTTCATTTATCGTAGGTGTTTTGACTTGTTGTTCTTGACATTATTATTACTTATATGATGATTTAGTTACTTCCGGAATATAAAATATGATTTATATATCATATATATTCATTATATATATATATAATAGATAGATAAATGAAATGAAAAACACCGTTCATGGAGACGGTAGTCCGTACGTACGCATGAACGTTGTTTTTCTTTCCTTATTGTCTTGAATGGAAGTAATTAGATGACATACATATATATATATACATAAATCCAGTTTCATTATTATGTCATATATTTCATTAGTACTTATTATATATACTTTATAATCATTCATGAATGGTTAATCATTAAGAATGAATCTCATCGCGTCGTGGAGACGGTATTCCGTACGTACGCACGAGCGATAATATCATTTCCATAATTATTGAATTGAATTGGAGTGGATTATACAATATATCAGAATCAATATGATGTTGTAATAACTATTTATAGTTATTCTTTACACCATTATACCCATCCATGTAAGGTGGTGGTGTGAAATAGATTACACCACGGCGTGGAGACGGTATTCCGTACGTACGCACGCGCGGTGATTTCTTTTTCCTTAGGATGGATAGATGGGGAAATAGGGTTGTTTCATACTTAAAATAACATATCAGTATATGAGTGATACTGATGTTATTACTTCATAATGAAACAACCTAAGAAGAAGAAGTGGAAGAAGAAATAAAGATGAAAGAATTGGTAACGGTAATTACCTCTTCTTTGAAGCGCCTCTTTGAAACCTCCTCTTAGGGCACTAAAATTGGTCTTTGAGGAAGACCAGAACCTCTAGGATGTTGATAGGGAAGTGGAAAAGATATTTGGGCAGGGGTTGGCCGAGCTTGATTGCTCAAATTGGTGTGAGGAGGAGGGGGAGGAGGTGTCCTTTTATAAGGGAGGAGAGGGGCACCTTAGGAATACCTCAAAATATTATTTTACATTAAAGTCAAAATCGGTTTATAATGGTTCCAAAGGGTCTTATTTTGGAGCTAAAGTGGGGATGGGTCGAAATCCTATCAACCAATTAGATTTAGACAAGTTTAGGGTATTATTTTAACCTTATCAATTAGATTTAACTCTAAGTTAAATAATTTAACCTTTACCGTGTCTTTTTGTTTTCTTTCACTATATGGTTAATAAACTTACTATAACATGCCAAACGAACCCAAAATTGTTTATTATTAATACATATATCCGTATCTAAGTCATTTGGCCGAACCTTAGATTTTTAGGAATAAAATAACAATTAATAATATAATATTTGATTTAAAAACTATTTTGTGTCAATTTTGACACTATTTGATATATGATTTTTTTGAAAGTCATAACAGAATTATATGTTCGAAAAAAGTTGATTAAATCAACACTAATATATCATAGTAACCTATAAAATTAGTTTAATTCATAAAAAGTCTCAAATTACATTTATTTTGGTGTTTATAACATTAATTATGTCAATATTTTATAAATAAGTTAATTACTGCATCATCGTTGTGTCAAAATTAAATTAAATTATTTAATGTCTAAAAATTATAAATAAACTACCATTATGTAGGAAATCGTTTTAGCTTTCTAATTAATATTTATAGTCGAATTTATCTTATGTATAACCCCATATTAAAAATGTTTTAGTTATTAAACTTTGATTTTAACTATTTTAACTATTCATTAAATAAAATAATATTAAATGTCATAATCTAATCCAAGTGGACCTAAATGGTCATATTATATTCATAAGGTTGTTTTTGGTCGAATTACACTTATCCAATAGAATTAGGACATGTGTTAGTGTAATAGTAATATCATATTTACCCTTAGTTACCCTATTTACTATTAACTGTGGTAAAAAAAGTAAAAAGTTATTATTCACCAAAAATTATTTTCATCTCATTGAACCACATTTTAGTCCTTGATATTAACTGTGTCTGTCGGATTTTCGAAATTCCATTCACAGAAGCGGTAAAATTAAGTTTTATGCAAAATTCAGTTTTTAACCTACCACTTAGTGGTTTCACTATTCATCAAAAATTGAAAGTTTTCAGAAAAATGCCAAAATTTCATCCAAAGCTATATTTCATATTCCGAATTCAAAAATGAATTCTATTTTACCAAATTCATAACATAGAAGTTTCATTAATTAATTTTATAATTAAATCTTGCTGTTAAAACAAATAGCGTGTTTTTAAGAAACAATATCTATCAAAAGATTGACACTTGTTTATGTCTGGTTTAAATGTGAAATTACATCCAATGACCAACATTGTATTAAATTGTAAAAATATATTCTAAATATACTTTAAACCCACTCAAATTAATGATTTATCACTATTAATTATTTCGATTAAAAAAAGTTGTTTTTAATTATAATTTAGTAATTTTCACTATTCATCAGAATATGAAAGTTATCTGAAAAGTACCAAAATTTCACCTTAGGCTAAATTCGATACTCCGAATCCAAAAATGAAGTCCATTTTGAGAGATAAAATTTCTAAAATTTTAAAAGGTGGTTATTACTATTCATAACGGCTAGTTATAATAATATTTTAATAGCATATCGTTGTTTAGTGAAACTCGGTATTGCGTACTACACACGCTATCGAGGAAGGCCGCGATTGCATGTAATGCAAGGCAAGTCAAGGATGTGTGTTGTGAAAGCTCCTTTTGGTGTAGCGTACAATACAAGGCATTAATAAAATTAAAAAGAATATTTTTCATAAAATCTCGGGCTGTTACATTCTACCCCCCTTAAAATGAATTTCACCCTCGAAATTCGTCTGGGTTATAAATGGTTTACTATTAAAAAGTTTTTTTAATAGAAACCCACATCATAAAAAGGAATATCAAAACCAATATTTAAAAACAAAAGTATTAAACGTAACGGTTACCCAAATAAACAAATCACTAGGTTTCCACATAGGTGAAAATATGGGTATGGAAGAGAAATCTAACCATCATGTTCTGATAGAGAGTTGTAGAGAACATGGCTATGGAAAATCCAGTAATCACAAATCCATAAATTTGTGATGATCTAAGGTACCATCTGATTCATCAGGTATAAGATCACTAGGACAACATTTTTGGTTTTCAAGATCATTTCCCTAAAGTTGAAGAATTTGAATTAGAATAAATACTTACTTTATTTTGGTAAAATCTCACCGTTGTTCGTGCCTTGAACAATTTCAACTTCATCTCTTATATAAATTAAGTTGAATTTGTTATTCATGAAGTGTTAGCAGATCTTGTGAGAGAATGACGGGTCATTCCATCTGTCTCAAACAAAAGGTTAGGAAAAGTTATTAAATATACATAAGTCATTCTATAGTGAGATTAATCATATATGGTTCCTAAAATGGACTTATACATCATATGTCATACAGCATAATATAATAAAACTAGTTTCTACTAAACAAGGACTTCCTGTAGGCCAGTGGTAGGCAATAAAGGCCAGTCGCACTTCGGTTGTGGGTTCGATTTCCACAGCCTTGTCCGACGCGATGGGTTATCGCCCGTCCTGCAGGTTGTCCTTTTTATAAAACTATATTACTATAACATCCCATCAATAATATCGAGAAAACTTCTATCCTTAAACAATACTAACTTATGTCCAACATAATGCATTCCAATCTTTAGGCTTATCCATAATACTGCAGTCCACTCTCATAACATAGTGAAAATGATTACCAGATATTTAACACCATCGTCGATCCCTATATATCATAAGATATGTTTTGTTGGTCACATTCCAAACATTCAAAGTCCTTAATCATGTATTCTCTTGAATACCTTAGTGAAAACATGAATGCAGTTAAAATTTAACACTTTCCACATACCAAAACCCTCAAAATTCTATATACTCAAACAATGATATCACTTAGTCCTTATATCAATCATGAGCTCATGAATACTGTTAAACAATTCGTTTTCTCATTTTCCCTTCATTATTCTCATATCATCTTATTTCCAAAAATATCTCAATCACTTTGAATACCACATTAGACCAATACATAAATATTCCAATACTTTATGATACAACATTATTTTGGAATCCCATTACATAAACACTTAATCATTCCACCACATCGTTGTCATATTCAACATTACCAATAGTGATCGCATGTGACTTCCCTTTGTCCTTTTCCTTTAGTGGTTGTTCATGTTGATTATCACTAACCCTTGGATTAGGGAATTTATTAGCATAATTCCCCATTTCCTTGCACTTGAAGCATTGAAGTGTTGGTGGTGCATTCTATGCAGTGTTTGCTTTATTCACATCATTAGAAACCCTTTTTCCATTACTTCGACACTCAGCTGCACGATGACCTTCTTTTCCACACATAAAATATTTTCTAGTCCCTTTAAGGAAATCTCCACCATGCTTCTTTCCACACTTTCTGCATAAGGAAACATTCATCTTCTTTTCACCATTATTCTGAGATTTCTCCTTGAACTCCATCTTTCGTTTCTTGTCAAAACCATGAGATGGATATGTAACACCAACTTCCATTTCTACCTTGATAGCACAATTCACAATTTCTTCATAGCTACTGAAGTCTCTTATAGCTAATGCCCTTCGAAGACTTGGTTTTAAGCCACTGAAAAATCGATCAACTTTACTTTCAGTTTGGATGATAATGCCAGATGCATACCTTGCAAGTCTTGTAAAATTCGCTTCGTATATACCAACAGATTCATCATCCTTTTTCTTTAGTTCAAGAAACTCCTTCTCCATCTTTGTTCGAAGAATACGAGGGAAGTACTTATTGAAAAATAAGTTCTTGAACTTGTCCCATTCTATGGACTCAATTTCATCTCTTTGCCTTGTATTATTGGTAAGATTCCACCATTGATCAGCTTCACCTTCCAAACGATATACTGCTAAAATGACTTTATCATGTTCAGAACATTGAAGAACTGAAAATATCTTTTCAGTGGTACTGATCCATTGTTCAGCAACAATTGGATCAGAAGACCCACTGAAAGAAGGTGGACGTTGCCTCATGAAGGACTCAATAGAATATTGTTCCCTTCTCTGCTCATTTGGAAGTCCAGAATGATTCATAGCTTGTGTAAGTATAGCAATAAGATTTTGCACTCCATCTCCCATAACATTTATTTGTTCTGGAGGACAATCATTGCATTGTCCATTGCATTGATCAACACGGTTCCTTCGGGTTCCATCCATCGTCTAAAACCCAAAAAGAATAGTGTGAGAGGCAAAAATCATGCTAGGGAAAAAAACATAATAAAGGGGGATTACCTTCAATATCTAACATCTTAGGTTTAATTCTATGATCGTTAGCGTAGTTCTAGTACTATAACCTATACGTATACTTAACCTTAGGGACATCCCTAGACAAACCTTATAAATATCTCTAGGGATCTCACTAAAGTTCCTGCATCCTAGTTTCCAAAGGTTGACTAAACCTTTCCTCTGATACCAACTGTAGAGACCCGAAGCTTGATGTACATGAACATTACATTACTTTTTCGGAATACTTAGTACATAACAAAAACACACACACAAGGATCGTAATAGTTTAGTGTCTTTGGAAACTCGGAATAAAATCTTCTAATCGTGGTGAAAGATCTTCAACATCTCCCATAAAGATCTTCCTTTTTTTACCTAAAACATTTCTTTATATCCTGGGGAAAAGAAAACATAAAAGGGTGAGCTCAAATGCTCAGTAAGGGTAAACAAAAGAAATATCAATCACATCGTATTCATAAGAACATAACATTTTGGAAATCATAACCTGCAAAAGAGAGCATAATTTCATAACATGGGATAAATCATGGTAGTGAAATGTAATCACAATAATCATAACTTAAAACATGAAACTTTGTGGAATTCACACATAATCATAGAGAATCATTTCTTGTTAGTCAAGACTCATTTCCAAGACTATCTTAGTGGAAAAAGTCCCTTTCTGAATCGAGTAACCCTCGTTTCAGTCCTGTTTCACTGAACCGGTATAACCTACCATTCCAGCCATGTCTATCTCATGAGATATAAAATCTTTACCCAATGCATTGGAGGGAGATATAGGTCCCACCCATCTTATAATGAATCCTTTCTTATGTGTGCCACATAATCATAAATCATACATCATCGCATAACACATGTAACAAAAATGGGATTCTTGAAACATCATGACATCATAAAACAAATCATGACAACATAATCAAATCAATGTAATAATAGGGATAAAAACAGAACCCTTTATTATCTTAGATGGAAAATAATTTTGATAAAACACTTGAACTCCATTCTTGAGGAAAATATCCTTTCTTCTTTAAAAACATTTTTTCCTTTCTTAACATGTCATACAACTTTAAACTAAAAGAAGTTGATTAAAAATAAACTTGAAAACTTGTAAAGGAAACTTCTTGGAAATAATGTTTTAAAAATCCATTTATGCCGTATGAGTTAAAAAAAACATTGTTCGTACTTTTTTCGGAAAAGTCAAAAAGTACCTCGTACGAAAAACGACAAAAGATTCCTTTCATATTCTTTACTAAAAACTCAAAGAAGGGTAAAATTGGATTTAAACTATTGTAAGTGGATGGAAACAATATTACATATTGAGGGAACATGGATTTGGATGATAAAATACACCCTAGTAAATACTTACGAATAAACAATCTCGGATAAAAATGAGATTGTGATATTTCCCTTACCTTATGTCCGATTTGCTTCGTATGTGTCTGAACCTCCTGTATAATGATTTAAATAATTTCATTGACTTATTACATAATCATATTCATTGTTATGATATCATATATGGTTCACTTATGACATTATATTACCCGTTCTTTTGTAAATTCCTTGTTAAAGAAGCGTTTTGGGTAAAATCGTTTCATTTATCGTAGGTGTTTTGACTTGTTGTTCTTGACATTATTATTACTTATATCATTATTTACTTACTTCCAGAATATAAAATATGATTTATATATCATATATATTCAGTATATATATATATAATAGATAGATAAATGAAATGAAAAACACCGTTCATGGAGACAGTAGTCCGTACGTACGCATGAACGCTGTTTTTCTTTCCTTATTGTCTTGAATGGAAGTAAGTAGATGACATACATAAATATATATAAATAAATCCAGTATCATTATTATGTCATATATTTCATTAGTACTTATTATATATACTTTATAATCAATCATGAATGGTTAATCATTAAGAATGAATCTCATCGCGTCGTGGAGACGGTATTCCGTACGTACGCACGAGCGATGATATCATTTCCATAATTATTGAATTGAATTGGAGTGGATTATACAATATATCAGAATCAATATGATGTTGTAATAACTATGTATAGTTATTCTTTACACCATTATACCCATCCATGTAAGGTGGTGGTGGAAAATATATTACACCACGGCGTGGAGACGGTATTCCGTACGTACGCACGCGCGGTGATTTCTTTTTCCGTAGGATGGATAGATGGTGAAATAGGGTTGTTTCATACTTAAAAAAACATATCATTATATGAGTGATACTGATGTTATTACTTCATAATGAAACCACCTAATAAGAAGAAGTGGAATAAGAAATAAAGATGAAAGAATTGGTAACGGTAATTACCTCTTCTTTGAAGCGCCTCTTTGAAACCTCCTCTTAGGGAACTAAAATTGGTCTTTGAGGAAGACCAGAACCTCTAGGATGTTTCTAGGGAAGTGGAGAAGAAATTTTGTCAGGGTTTGGCCGAGCTTGAGTGCTCAAATTGGTGTGAGGAGGAGGGGGAGGAGGTGTCCTTTTATAAGGGAGGAGAGGGGCACCTTAGGAATACCTCAAAATATTTTTTTATATTAAAGTCAAAATCAGTTTATAATGGTTCCAAAGGGTCTTATTTCGGAGATAAAGTGGGGATGGGTCGAAATCCTATCAACCAATAAGATTTAGACAAGTTTCGGGTATTATTTTAACCTTATCAATTAGATTTAACTCTAAGTTAAATAATTTAACTTTTACCGTGTCTTTTTGTTTTCTTTCACTATATGGTTAATACACTTACTATAACATGCCAAAAGAACCCCAAATTGTTTATTATTAATTCATATATCCTTATCTAAGTCATTTGGCCGAACCATAGATTTTTAGGAATAAAATAACAATTAATAATATAATATTTGATTTAAAAACTATTTTGTGTCAATTTTGACACTATTTGATATATGATTTTTGTGAAAGTCATAACAAAAATATATGTTCAAACCAAGTTGATTAAATCAACACTAACAAATCATAATAACCTATAAAATTAGTTTAATTCATAAAAAGTCTCAAATTACATTTATTTTTGTGTTTATAACATTAATTATGTCAATATTTCA
The DNA here is from genome assembly GCA_963277665.1 of Viscum album. Classification (NCBI taxonomy): domain Eukaryota; kingdom Viridiplantae; phylum Streptophyta; class Magnoliopsida; order Santalales; family Viscaceae; genus Viscum; species Viscum album. Next base: position 1,740,441,597 of record OY728145.1, read on the forward strand.
TAAATAAGATAATTACTGCATCATCGTTGTGTCATAATTAAATTAAATTATTTAATGTCTAAAAATTATAAATAAAATACCATTATGTAGTAAATATTTTTATCTTTCTAATTAATATTTATAGTATAATTTATCGTATGTATAAACCCATATTAAAAATGTTTTAGTTATTAAACTTTGATTTTAACTATTTTAACTATTCATTAAATAAAATAATATTAAATGTCATAATCTAATCCAAGTGGACCTAAATGGTCATATTATATTCATAAGGTTGTTTTTGGTCGAATTAAACTTATCCAATAGAATTAGGACATGTGTTAGGGTAATAGTAATATCATATTTACCCTTAGTTACCCTATTAATATTAACCGTGGTAAAAAAAGTAAAAAGTTAGTATTCACCAAAAATTATTTTCATCTCATTGAACCACATTTTAGTACTTGATATTAACCGTGTCTGTCGGATTTTTGAAATTCCATTCACAGAAGCGGTAAAATTAAGTTTTATGCAAAATTCAGTTTTTCACCTACCACTTAGTGGTTTCGCTATTCATCAAAAATTGAAAGTTTTCAGAAAAATGCCAAAATTTCATCCTAAGCTATATTTCATATTCCGAATTCAAAAATGAAGTCTATTTTACCAATTTCAAAACATAGAAGTTGCATTAATTAATTTTATAATTAAATCCTGCTGTTAAAACAAATAGCGTGTTTTTAAGACACAATATCTATCAAAAGATTGACACTTGTTTATGTCTGGTTTAAATGTGAAATTACATCCAATGACAAACATTGTATTAAATTGTAAAAATATATTCTAAATATACTTTATAACCACTCAAATTAATGATTTATCACTATTAATTGTTTCGATTAAAAAAAGTTGTTTTTAATTATAATTTAGTAATTTTCACTATTCATCAGAATATGAAAGTTATCCGAAAAGTACCAAAATTTCACCTTAGGCTAAATTCGATACACCGAATCCAAAAATGAAGTCCATTTTGAGAGCTAAAATTTCTAAAATTTTAAAAGATGGTTATTACTATTCATAACGGCTAGTTATAATAATATTTTAATAGCATATCGTTGTTTAGTGAAACTCGGTATTGCGTACTACACACGCTATCGAGGAAGGCCGCGATTGCGTGTAATGAAAGGAAAGTCAAGGATGTGTGTTGTGCAAGCTCCTTTTGGTGTAGCGTACAATACAAGACATTAATAAAATTAAAAAGAATATTTTTCATAAAATCTCGGGCTGTTACAGTGATGGAATTTACATAGGCATATCAGGTAATGATGTTTGTTAAATTACTTTCAATGCAACATGATCGTTTTTTACTACCTTTTTGAGGATATTTATTCTAAACCTTGTCTATATTGTATCATTATAGCTAAATACCATAGTGGGGTCTAATCACAATCTCCATACTCTCCTCCCATCCTTGTCAATGGGTAATGACCTTAATGGAGTTTCAAGTCATGATCACCGAATGATCCCCAAACAGTAGAGGTTTGGATTTTGATGGGAGGAAGTGGTGGGATATTGACCGTTGATCTTGTCCTACTAAACTAAAGAAGACTGATTTCCTTTCTGGTGATGATGATGTTGAGAATTCCCCTAGTCTTATGGGGTGGGATTTATTCAAGGACACAATTTACATTAATTGGTCCTATTTTCAAGGAACTAATGATTTCAGTCAAGGATTTGATGATTCCCTAGATGAACATTGAGATAATAATTCCCCCAACCCAGTAGGATGGGGACATTCTGGAATCACCATTAATTTTTCCAACATTATTTCAGGGGATGATGAATCTGGGGGTGGTAATAGAGATATAAATTCGCCCATATAATAGGAATGGGGTTTGTTTGTAGTTGCTAAGGATGTTTCATAAATCCTCATGGGAACTCATGATCTGAGGGGTGGGGGAGGTGTTTGATATTCCCCTAGCTGGGTCGGATGGGTTTTCTCCTGTATAGCTTCTATTAAAGCTACTACTATAGAATGTTTTATGTGGAATAGTTTTGATCACATGGGAGCTAGGTGAAGTGGTAGCCCGTGATGAGCATCATTCTTAACATGAAGTTGTCTGGGTGATCAAAAATTTAGTCTCCATGACCAAAATTTATTCTCATTGCCTTGGGTGTCTAGTTTCAAGTCATGTTGGGTATCCTATAGCTACATTCCTGATGTCTTCGCATCATTGAAGTGGGGTAATTTCATTGTAGTAAGAAATGACCTAAGAGTTACCCGACTGCCTGATTTTTTTGGAGGCTACCAAATTGCAGGACCCCATATCTGAGAGGTTCTGCTATTCCAGGGTTAAAGAAACTTGTAATGCACCATAGTCTTCCCATCCTTGAATAAAAATTCATGAAATGGATTCAGAGATCATCTTCTGAAGGGTTGTGATGAAATGGCGGCAATCTTGATGTAGATTTGCGATGTGATTTTCCATTTTTGGAACTCGAGCCATGAAAATAGAAGCAACGTCTAGATGACAGCATAGTATATTGATGTTATAAAGGTGACCCATGTACCTAGGATAAGGTAAGCCTATAGAGTTCATTCACTGATGATTATCCGACATATTGTGGAATAAATAATGCAAGATATCCATTTCTATCTCATCTTGGGTCTCAAAGATATAAGTGTAAAGGGGCCATAAAATGTTGGGGAGTTTTCTTCTAAATAACTCTTTCTATATGTCAATGTCTTCCTCCTCTTCATCAGAATTACATGCCTCTATCCGGTTAGACCATAAAATATTCTTCAAAGTTATTTTTGCTAACTAATGTAGAGTGATTCTAGATATTTATAAGGAACCATATTCAGTGGATCATTATTTTTCGAGAACCATTCTATATGAATGTTTCAGAGTTTTGGGAAACTCTCTACACTGAGTTTTTTGAGAAAGGAGATATTTCTTTGTATATGGGTGTTATATTCATCAAGAGGTTGACCACGGTGGATGTTTGGAGTAGAGTCCATTAAATCCATCTCCACACTACCATGAGGAGGAATATTGCAATAATGATCTTCAAATACATTATTTGAATAGTTGATTACCCCTTGTGGTTTTCTGAATATGTCTCAAATGGTATCAATGACACTAGAATTTCGGAGATTTTTAATATGGGTCTCAATATTATTTGTGGTTGGAATATGTTGAACTACCTTTTGGAATTGTAAAGGTATATAAGCCTAATGTTTGATGGTTGTTGAATCTTTTTTATAACTTCCCGGTACTATGGTAATATGCACTCATTGCTGAGAAGATACTAGAATATTCCATTGAGTTGCCTCATTATTTATATGAATATGAGAATGTACCAAGACATGTTCCATTCTAACTTGGTGAGCCTTGGTCAGGATGGTATAATGATCTTGATCCCAATCCTCTGAAATATGTCCATGGTATTTCATGGAAGATATATTTTCCTTCTATGAGGTGTGTTTCTCCCCTAACTGGTGATCCCTGATTGGAACAGTAATATGATCCTATTTTGAATAGGAATTCCCCAACAGAGTATTCTGATAGACCTCTGGAATGGGGGAGGTGATATGTGCCTCATACTGTATTTCCTTGGAATTGTGTTGGTGATTTCATTCATTGGTGCATGTAAGAATATTCTTCTCACTTCTAGGATCTGCTAGAATATTCTAGGTAGACTTGCCGATGGAAATATGATCCTCTCCTGAATATTGTTCCATTCTAACTTGGTTTTCCTCAAATAGAACGAGGATATATACTCAAACCTGTGCCTTTGGAGAATGTTGATGGACTTCTTTTATTGGAATATGCGCTTGTCCCAAGGATTTTTCCACTCTCACATGGATATCCCTAGAATGTACATGGATATGAACCTGTTCTTAGGACTTTTAAATATGATTCCAAACTTTTTCAAAAGGCATGAGTCCCTGACTCAAGGAATGTGTCTCTCTCACTTGGTGAGACTTCATTGGAATAGAAGTATGATCCCAATATGATTTATCTTCCATTATCATAATATGATGATAATTCACATGGATGGGAGAAATAATTTGAGCTTTCTATAGAGTAAACACTTGTTTTTGATGATCAGGTTGTTTAGTTTCCACGAATGTATGGACATGAATATGTGGATGTACCCGCATCTAAACCAATTCAGAACTATTCTAATGGATTTATTCAACTATTTATAAAATATATTGTCATTTTTCAATAGAGTGTGAAGTGATATAAGTATAAAAAATTTCCATCTTTATTATAAACTAAAATATGCCTTAGATTGAAGTTAGAATATGAACATGCATTTTTCATCCTTGTTCCACTGGGATGTGCTAATGGAAATCATGCATTGGGAAAGGGATATGCCCCCACATGCCTACTATGGGAATATTTCTATATACTTATTTAAAATGAGTAGGTATATGTTCTTTCTCACTAGTTACTACCAGAATATGTTGTAATACTTCATCATTGTGAGATTTCCTATGATATCACTCAGGGATATCCAATTACTTCCTCACATTATGTGTCTTAGTTGATGCCTATCCATGGGAGTTAGTGGTGTCATAATGTTGGGTGGTGCCCCCACCAGGAGACCGGTGGGTACTGGTGGGATGATTCTGGCAATGACTGTTGATCGATTCTCTCCATGGTGGAACCTAAACTGGGAGGGAACCATATTTGACTCCTTGTTTCACCTTCGTTAGAAACTAAAGGTTGTGGTTTTCATACTCCAGTGATAAGCTCTTGAAGAAGTTGGATTTGGTGATGAGGGCCACTAGTTTAGCCTCAGATTTCCTAGGTTGATGTAGAATTACTAGTTTTGATACTTAGATAACATCATGAGTAACTTCCATGGTTAGGATTTTGCAGTTCCAGTTGTACATCTGGACCATCACGTTCTCCACCTAACATTGGATCCATTGAATTGGTGATATCATTTTGAAAACCATGAGGCTTGTAGCCACAAGTGATTTAACAGAGTGATCGCTAAATGAGGAATTAATATTCTCTGATCGTGATGATTTTGATGAGATAAATATTTGTAGTCAAGTAGACAATAAGGAACAAGGTCATTGATTAGTATAATATCATTGGATAAATATGACCAATCAGGTATGCATGGTTAATGAAATTGTCATTTTATTCCTGATACAGCCATTTTTCTCACTTTTACTAGTCATGGTAAGGATATACTTATTTATTGTGTCCCTATTCAGATAGGATTAGCTGCAATAGTTTTTTTGGATTATTAACCATGCTCATGTTGGGTATGAAAAACAATGGGGTTTAACATGTGATTGACTGATCATCCTATTATTTTTTAGTATCACGCAGAAATTTCTATTTTTTTTGCATATAGTATGAATGAATGTATTTAAGGATGATAACCAAATAATTTTGTTATTAGATACATTCACATTAGGTTCACTATTTTTTCTTAAATAGAAAATATATGACTGCCATGTGTTATTAGTTCGACCCGATGAATGATTGTGGGGGGTTCATTTATTGAACAATCATTAACGTTGAGTCTCCATTTTCATTATTAGTAGAAAATACAAATGGTTCCATCATCCATAACTTGGTATGGACTTACTTTCCAATTTATAGTGGTGAATTGGGGTTTTATACCTAACAATGCTAATAGACTTGCATTGGTCGAGAGGATGGATGTTTGGGATAATCACACCCTAATGGGCGGAACTTTTTCATACTCCAAGAATATAATATAGATTTGAGATATGTTCATAAACATGTTCCTAATATCTTTAAGGGACCAGTAACCCTAAAAAGCAATTATAGGTTAAATACCACTTTATAGAGAAGATATGGATCTCATTGGTTAATCCGTGTATAGGTATTTGTGGATCTTCATCCATTTCCCAATAATTAGAAACTAACTATGTTCTAAAGACGTATAACTAATAGATTTGGAATTTTATACCACGTATGGGAGGTGATCAATGTTCTGAGGAAGGGATTGAGCCATTATGTGGAATTCTACGTATCCTAGTTATTGTAGGAATTTAAACCCATGTAGTTTCTTAAACCCATTAATTTTAATATCATATAGAAATGAATTATATGAGTGCTCTAAGGCATTGAGTATTCAAGATTGAGACCCATGGGTACATCGTATATATCCTAGTTATGGATAGAATAATATTTTCATTATTTACTTGGTTTTTTAGTCCATCGATGGATGAGGTAGAATAATAATTCTATGGTAATAATTGGTTCTAGATGGTTGAGAAGTTGGAGACCTGAGAAGACATACAATGAAGTGGGTGTCTATTTGATCTTGGTCCTTATAAAGGAGTCCAATATTCCAAGTCATGATAGGAATCAGAGTTCTCATTATTCAATCACACCCCTAGGATCAGACTTGAGGTAGATTCCCTCGTATGGAGGTGAATATATCTTTTTACTCATTATGGATTACATACTAACATTTCTAAGATGGTTGAGTTTTTTATTGAATAATTAGAATGGTTTAACTCCCAGATCCCACATGAAGTATGATTACTGTTAGAAACAATGGATAACAAGTACTCAGTATCACTACATATGGAGGTGGGACATATGTACTTAGACAACCATTAGGAGATTAATATGGAAATAAATCCTCGTGGAGGTTTCCTACATATCTTGGTTATGGAATGAATTAGATTCATCATAGTTCCCTAAATTTCTCAGTCCATTAAAGGATGAGGTAGAGTGATTATCACCTTGTAATAATTGGATTTAGATGGTTGAAATGTTAGCGTCATGGTGAGACCCACACTTAAGAGGATTCCCATCTATGTTTGGGCTTGAGAATTAGAATGGAATCCTATGTATCATGGTTATGGAATGTATCACAGTCCTTGAAGTTCAATTAATCACGGTGTACACACTGATGTTTCACTGGTCTTTATATAGGTTTATGGTGCAGATAGTATAATTATTGAAAATCCCTAATCCCATGTGATCTATGATCATTATGAGAAACATGGTATAAAAAATAATCAATATAATTTCTTATACCAGTGAGAATTATATATTGGTAATTTACTTTTAATAATAATATAGTTCTCAAATCATTGGGAGGTTTTCTATGTATCCTGGTTTTGGCCAGAATCAGAGTCATCATAGTTCCCCTGATCGGGACTTACACACTGGCATTTCCCTTCGGAATGGGGCATATCATATTATGATATTGGTCACAGATTAAACTTTGGGGTTTAAATTACAATTTTGTCTTACACACAAAAGATGGAAAATGTTATCAAATCCTATGATTCCATTTAGATTTGGTTTTCTGACATGCATTGAGTGTCTGCTCGACACACCTTAAGTGATTTACAGTCATAGAAGAGAGTGTGTACCTAACATGTTTAAAGACAATTGTATGATCCAATTGACTAGTCCATAGGAATTCAAATAATATAGATGAAATGACTGAGCGTCATCGCATGATCAGGGTTGGCTTCTTTGGAGGACAATGCAAGACCTGTTCAGTTGATCCTAAAATATGTTTTGTGACCTGGATGACTTGTCAAGAGGGTGTCTAGTGAACCTTCCAACTTTCCCAAATGTCACTAAAAGATCTTCCTGACACATGTTAAGGTTTTTATGAGATTTAGTGTGACATGTATGGTAGGGTGTTCCATTTCCTTAAAGAATGTTCTGATGGGCATTGTGAGACATGGCTTGCATGCCTAGAGGGAATTGTGAGAGCCAGTTCACATGCCTAGGTGCTATTGTGATAATTTTCTAACATGGATTGGTGTAGCAATATTGTTTAGAAGACATGTTTGAATAGAACTACAAGGATATGGTGGTGAGTCTAGAGGGATTCGTAATATCTGTAGGACATGCCCGAGGGACACCATTTGACTTACTTTAACATGTTTAGAGGACTTCTCATGATCCAAATAGTGTATGATATGAATTTATAATGATTTGAGTGACATATCATATAACTTTATCATGAAATTGGTGGTTCATGTGACGATTATGAGGAACATGGTATATGTTATTTCCTTAATTCCATGTCTTTAGTCTCTGTTCTGTCCTTTATATTTCGAATTTCTTAGATTTGTACGGTGTTAGTTTTTATTAAGTCACGGATGATCTGAAAAGTGTGTGGTATATCCTTTATGTCTCCTACTAAAAATCCATCACATACTCTATGTGTGATCATTTGATGAATCTATGCATGCTTCATGATTCCCCTAGCTATTCAATAGTATCTTAACTGATAGAGGGATAACTCTTTGTGAGATCCACCACTCCATGAAATCCTCTCTAGCACTGGTTCAATGTTCCTGAAGTTTTTTCATGTATAGAGAGTCATCCTCTTTGTTGTGAATTGTAGTGGCCCATTTTTCATGATGGGGTGGGGGATTTATAGGCCTCACAACCTCATGAATCCACAATTTTATCAGAACATATCTCGTGAGTCTAGGATGGAGCCGAAAAAGAGCTTCAGTGTTATGTGTCTCCATGGGTCTTTATCTTGGGTCACTCTGAGGGTGTCACCTAATTTTCATTAATTATGAGTCCCTTCCATTAACTCTTACTTTATTGGATTATTACCAATTAATAGGGAATATTTGAATAATTATGGAATTTTTAAGGACTTAAATATTAGCATTTTTACATTTCAATGTGTCCTCACGAGATCATGGTGCCAGTCCAATGGTGTTCATGCAATCTCAGATGAATTTTTCGAGTCTTTCCATGAGACGAGGATGACTTTTCTGGGGGCCTTTATGAGATCAGGACATCATGATAAGGAGTTTTTCATGACTATGCTATAGTTTTCCTTAATGCACTACAAGGCTTATATGACTGCAAGAGGCTCCTGCCTCCTCTTTTTTCATTTCCTTTGTTTATTTTACAAAGGATCTAGGGTATCGTGAGTTTTTTTTAATGTTTTCAAGGAAACCCATTCTCTTAATTAGTGATCCATCACATGAGGTTTACAAATGAAAAAGATCTCCTCATTTTGGATATATTCCCTTTATTTTAAAAGTATTTTTTATGGGTTTCCAGGTGCCTACCAATCAACAATCCATGTGACATATGAGATATTATCTAGCTTTTTCCACATGATCATTCGTTGTACAAGGCACATTTCTAATAGTGGGATGACTTGTCGAATAGACCTCATGGGATCTTCTACATGCCATCCGCCCTGTGTGGTGCCTTCACATGACCTTATAATGGTAACATAATTGTGTTTCCTTTGGATTATTACATGATCCAAGGGTTCAGGACACCTTCTTATTCCTTCTATTTTTTGAAAAAAATAATACCCATATCCAGATATTTCTTCCTTTTTGAATTTTCGGATACCCATTTGGTTGGAGTCAACAATTTTATTTACAAAATGGTAATTATTTCATTAATATCATATATATTTCATTTATTTCATATATTTTTAATTAAAATAAACTATAATGAAATCTAATTAATTTTGGAAAGTTTCACATCACATTGAGGTGTTCGTAGTCCACAATTCCACATACTATGTTATCGTATTACCACAAAATGGAGTGTAGAATGTTATGTGTTAAAACAAATTCCATAAGTATAATAAAATTAAAAATATAATATATTTAACATATAAAAATGGATTTCAAAAATAATTTGAACCATGATAGGTGGTAAAATATGAACGAACAAACATTTTTTTGCAAGGCAATAGTCTGCCGTACACATGAATCATAAGCTCGTTGGCCATTAGAAATATGTGTTTGTAAGTGTAGGTATAATACTTATAATTAAAAAATATCATTATATTGAGGATACAAATGTTATTATATAATCATGTAATTATAATATTTTAGGAGGTGGAGAGGGAAAATAAAACAATAGAGCTTAGGGAAGGATGATACCTCTTTCTTCGAGTAACTCCTTTTGGTTAATAACCAAAAACATCCATTCTTGGATTTATTCCCAACGTGAGGCTTCAAGATTGAGGGTAGGGAGGTTGAAATTTATTTTAGTAGATATTGGTCAAGAAAAAGAGTTTGATAGGTGTGAACAAATGGGAGGGATGAGTACCTTTTTATAGTGGAGTAGTGGTATTCCTTTTATTCTTTTAAATGGGAATTCCACCCATGTTTGTCTTATGAATAATGGAATAAGAATGTTAAAAGTACAATACAATGGGGTATAGTGTCTAAATATATCTTGACTATAGATTTTGGACAATTTTATAGATAATTTTGACCCTTAGGTTTAAGGTTTTTTCCCTCATTTAGAAAATTTTCCTCTAAATAGTCGTAATTAATTTTAATAACTTTTACTATTTTTGGTAAAAGATTAAGTTTACCTCATTATAAATTATAAATTATTATAATTTTAAATATTAAATCCATTTTTCAGAATTTAAATCACATAATTTCATCAAATTAATTTAAATTTAATTTCATATACAAGATGAAAAGGGGGGTTTTAAAAGTAAAACTATTCAAATATTTGGTACCTTTTTTATATACAATTTCAAATTGAAATTGATAAAAATGATGTAAGTTGGATTAATTTATGTAAAATTGATATAATAGAAATTTTAAAATAAATAAAAAACATAATTTAATATTATAATTAAATTGTACAAAAAATATTTTGAAACTAAAATTTAGTTTTTTAATTATTAATTAAAAAATGAAATTTCTTAGAAAAAATACCAATAATTCACCATAAACTAATTTTAAAGTTTAAATATAAAAAATTAATTTTATTTTTAATATTAATTTTATTAAATTTTCAAAATAATTATTTAAAATATGTGCACCCTTAAAAGGAGGTTAACTACATTTATAAAAAAAATATGTTTTTGTGAAACATAAAGGGTTTGTTATTTTATTATGATTATAAAATCTATTAGATAAATGTAAAAATTATTATATTAAATATAAAATATATATTAATTTAATAACACAATATAAATTTAATTAATTAAATTTATTATGATAATTTGACTTTATGAGCATAAAAATAGTTTTTTTATAAAAAATTCCATTTACATTCAATTGGTTCTTATATTTATTTATAATTAATTTTTAGCCAATGAATTCAAAGATTTGTTTTCATAATTCAGTTAATCCTATTAATAACCATCAATTTAAGGAATATGTTATATCTTATTCTATTAAATAATATTATCTTTATTAATATTTTATTATTTAGTAAAACATGGATTTACGTGTTATGCAAGCCATTAAGGAAATCCAGTCTTGTGTGAAACACATGGTAATCTCTGTGTTTTATGTATATCAAGATAAAATTTAAGTTTCATGTAACAAAATATTATCTTGGTTTTTTTATAAAGAAATATTATAACAACCATTAAATTAGTTATAAAAAAATATTGTAATGTCTTGGGGTGTTATAATATGACTCCACTGTGGAATTTTGAGTTAGTGTAAGGTTATATTATAAACATAGGCAGTCTCTAAGAATTTACTAGTGACACATTGGAATTTATATTGTTCTAGAGGATGTTAGTATAGAAACATCTCCCCTATTAAGGAATTTCATTAGCGCATGGATCGTTGATTGGAATTGGGAGTTGGGATGAATATGTTGATCCAGGGGATACAACTCTAATGTCACCAAGATAGGGACCCCTGTTGTCAAGGGAATACACAGTCATGACCACCTTTTGGGTTCCACCTATTTGGGTTGAAAATTATTAATCCTTTGTTTTTTAAGGGAATATATGGTCTAAGGGGGTCACACTAATTTCCATCCCGTAATCATATATGTAATGCGGTTTGAAATGAGTTATAGATTTGGCCCTTTCTATATCTTGACCTTTGGTGGAAGGAGGCCATACAATTAATTAAAAAACGTTTTCCATGGGGGACAATCCAGATCGGTGTGATGATAAGATGGATGGATCCCCCACCCCCAAAGTTAGGGGTGTGATATGGATCTACTATAGGATGATCAAATACATTTTTCATATGTATCGATTGGAGGAGGATCATGGACATCTCAATGGAGGGAAATATGATCGAAATGATCATAGTGTAGGATATTATTCACAATATTATCATAGTGTTGGCTAACAAGGGAGGTCAGACTATGCAGGCGGTTGTATTATAGGGTGCATCTATATTACAAGACTAATTATGGAGGCTAGAGGGAGGGTTACAATGTTGTTAGGTGTTATGGAGAGTTCTTGTGTGGTAGCTAATATCATAAGGGTTTAAAAAATTATAAATCATTACAAAAAAATTTATTAACAACCCCTTAAAAATAAACTTCCTAGAAGGGAATTCACATAATTTACTCGAGTTCTTCAAGAGCTCAGGAATTACATATGGGTTTCTCCAATACCTAAAGGAGGAAATTATTTGATCTCATCAATTTTTTAAACTCCATGTGTTCCTTCTTAAAACGATATTATTTTTCAAAATTTAAAACCTAGTATTATCTTGAAAATCTTAGGTAAACAACATTTTGAAATGGGTTTTCATTTAAAAGTTGGTTCATGACTGCACACGGTGTCCACCAAGTGATTAAACATAAAGGATACATTCCTACTGACATCATGATCATGGATAGTTTCATTATTAGACCATCAATGATAGGGTATCCACATTATTAGTGTTATTTGATAAATGTTTTCACCATATCACCACACATGATGAGCTCTATTTAGGAATACCACATGCTCGTGGAGGTACCTTGTGTGTTAACTCATTATACCGTCATGCTATACTCCCAAACACCTTCAAGATGTTTCTTTTAGGTCACAAGGTGTTCCTTATAAAATATAAATTTCCAATATTTTGGGGGTTTTGGGATTTTTTATTCTTTAATAGGAAGTTCATAAGTTAGAAATCATCAACACATGTTCCTGAAAGTTTATTTAGAACATATGTTATACTCTCCCATATGTTTTGATTTCCCAATCAAAAATCAATCTTTGAGAACCGCTTTAATTCCATTAGTTTATAAAACAAATCATTGACAATAGGAACAGGATACAGGTTCCTAGTTTTTACTTGGTTTAACCTCCATTAATCTAGATATAAGAATTATTAAACATCATCCTTCATAGAAAATATAACAAGATCACCCTAAAGGGACATGATTAAGAAAATTAATAACTTTACCTCATGGTTATCTAGGTGATAATTAAATTTTATAATCTATATAATTGTAATTCTATAATTTGGAATGCATATAGGCTCTATACATAGCATTAGATAAATTATGAACTCATTAAACATCTTGAGAGGTAACCATGATAATTCCTTAGGAACGATTTCCTATAAATAGTCAAAAACTAGATCAAAAAAAAGTTATTGTGACTCATCACTCACCTATACAACGATACCATACTAGGACAAAACTATCCCCAGCTACTGATGGTCATGTTTGAAACAAATTACTTAGAACGCCCACTCTCTGATGAAGTTATAGTAATCACCCTCAATATATATTAAATATACAAGCTGAAAAATCTGTTATACATAATTATTAAACATATCTTTCCCAAGAATCACATTTAAAATATGCATGTTTAACATAAAAAATCCTAAATGTCCCCAAAACTATTGATCATTATGGTGTATCCTTGGAATATATAAATGCCCATATATTATACACCAAAGGATGTATCCATAGAAAATACCCCTTAAATTATAAGATGACTGGCCATAAATCATAATAAGTTGAAATAAATCATATAAAATAATAAAAATATAACGTATATGTCAATATGATCATAATACTAATTATAGATCGGTATGCTCCATAATCAAAAGGATCTTGACTTATATAATGAAGATTACCCAAGCCCTAACTCTCAGTTACCATCCCCTAACTCCCCGAAGGGTTTCCACCCTACTAACATTATTTTCCCAACCCCTTGGGACCACATCATCCTCCAAAACATAAATGTCTAAAGAAACACCAAGCAATACTCGACTATGACACCCTTGAACCTTCCCTTAAACCCAAATAATGACTAGAACCATGTATACCAACTCAGTGAGGTGTAATAATACATAATATCAATAATTTATTCATATAACCATATAATCAATACTCATTTGGTAGTCTATCATAACCTATCTATATATTCCTATTCATAGTATACATGTAACACTCCACAGAAATCCTTCCACTTTTGAGAAGAGACAAACCACTTATCTAACAAGTCTCTTTTTCACCAACTTAGTGACAAAAATCTTAACACTACTTCTTATTACTTATTAAACCACTCCAAGTCCAAATAGAAGAATAAATTAACTCAAAAATTACAAAAATATAATGTACTATGTTTTTACAAGACACTGTTATTTTTGGAGAATTTTAATTTTTTGAATCTAAGAGAATATAATGTTTCAATATATATATATATAAGAGATTTGATTGTTAATATGAGGTTTTTTATCTTCAATATTGGGTGTTTTGTGTGTGTCTAGAAGACTGGGGGCTGCAATTACAATAATCTAGTGAAATTTTTTTACATAACTAGTTTTTCTTGCCACAAAAATTGAAATTGTGATGAAAAATAATAAGATAAGTCACTATTTCATGGATAGATTTACCATGTTATTGTATAATTCTATCTGGGTAATGGTTTTGGTGTAGTCAGTGGATCATATCCCAATGGGAGTGTTGGTTCATTAAAAAGAGGATTTGGTTGGTTAATTATGGAATCATAAGACATCATATCATATGAAAATGTGTTACACCATTTGGGTTACTAAATGAAGTGGATTCACATTACAATATATGTCATTTCACTAGGATATACCCATTTAAGTTTACATGGTTCTTCCCTAGTGAGGGGCATCACTCCATGAACTATAGGGTATCATCGAAATGTATCCCCATGAGTGAGTCATTTTCCCATGACCCCCATGGTCATGCCACAATGTCCCTCGTTTGTAACAGCCCAAGATTTTATGAAATATTTTTTTTTTAATCTCACTAATGTCTTGTGTTGTACGCTACACCAAAAGGAGCTTGTACAACACGCATCCTTGACTTGCCTTGCATTACACGCAATCACGACCTTCCTCGATAGCGTGTGTAGTATGCAATAACAAGTTTCTCTAAACAACGATATGCTATTAAAATATTATTAAAACTAGCCATTATGAATAGAAATAACCACTTTTTGAAATGTTGTAAATTTTATTTTTCAAACAGGAATTCATTTTTGGATTTGTAATATCGAAATTAGCTTAGGGTGAAATTTTGGGGATTTTCGGATAACTCTCATATTTTGATGAATAGTACTAAATTTTAATTAAAAACAACTTTTTCAATCGAAATAATTAGCAGTGATAAATTATTAATTTGAGTGGTTTTAAAGTATATTTAGAATATATTTTTACAATTTAATACAATGTTGGTCATTGGATGTAATTTCACATTTAATCCAGACATAAACAAGTGTCAATCTTTTGATAGTTATTATCTCTTAATAACACGCTATTTGTTTTGACGACGGGAATTAAATTTTAAATTAATTAATGCAACTGATATGTTTTGAATTTGGTAAAATAGAAATCATTTTTGAGTTCATAATATCAAATATAGCTTAGGCCTAATTTTTGGTATTTTTTTGAAAACTTTCAATTTTTGATGAATAGTGAAACCACTAAGTGGTAGTTAAAAAAACTGAATTGTTCATAAAAAATAATTTTACCGCTTCTGTGAGTGGAATTTCAAAAATCCGAGAGACACGGTTGATGTCAGTAAGTAAAATGTGGTTCAATAAGATGAAAATAATTTTTTGGTGAATAGTAACTTTTTACTTTTTTTTACCACGGTTAAAAGTAAATAGGGTAATTAAGGGTAGAAATGATATTATTATTACCCTAACACATGTCCTAATTCTATTGGACAAGTGTAATTCGACCAAAAACAAACTTAGGAATAAAATATGACCATTTAGGCCCATATGGATTATATTAGGACATTTATTATTAATTTATTTAAAGAAGGGTTAAAAGAGTTAAAATCAAAGTTTATTTACTAAAAAATTTTAATATGGGGTTATACATAAGATAAATTCGACTATAAATATTCATTAGAAAGCTAAAACGATTTCATACATAATGGTATTTTATTTGTAATTTGTAGACATTAAATAATTTAATTTATTTATGACACAATGATGATGCAGTAATTATCTTATTAATGAAATATTGACATAATTGATGTTATAAATACCCAAATAAATATAATTTGAGACTTATTATGAATTAAACTAATTTTATAGGTTAATATGACATGTTAGTATTGATTTAATTAACTTTTTTTGAACTTATCATTCTGTTATGATTTTCACAAAAATCAATTACTAAATAGTGTCAAAATTGACATAAAATAGTTTTTTAAAACAAATATTATATTATTAATTATTATTTTATTCCTAAAAATATAAGGTTCGTCCAAATGACTTAGATAAGGTTATATATATTAATAATAAACAATTAGGGGTTCGTTTGGATTCTTATAGTAAGTTTATTAACCTTATAGTGTAAGAAAACAAGAAGACACGGTAAAAGTTAAACTATCTAACATAAAGTTAAATCTAAATGATAAGGTTAAAATAATAACCTAAACTGGCCTAAATACTATTGGATGAGAGGATTTAGACCCATACCCACTTTAGATTCGAAATAAGACCCTTTGGAAGCATTATAAACCGAATTTGACCTTAATATAAAATAATATTTTTAGTTATTCCTAAGATGCCCCTCTCCTCCCTTATAAAAGGGCACCTCCTCCCTCTCCTCCTCACACCAATTTGAGCATTCAAGCTCGGCCAAACCCTGACAAAATATCTTCCCTGCTTCCCTAGTATCATCCTAGAGGTCCTGGTCTTCTTCAAAGACCATCCTTAGTTCTTGAAGTGGAGGTTAAGTGAAGGCGCGTCAAAAAGAGGTAATATCCATTACCGATCTTTTTCAATTTCTTTCTTCTTCAACTTCTTCTTCTTTAGTTGTTTCATGATAAAGTAGTAACATCAGTATTTATTATATACTGATATGTTATTATAAATATGAAACAACTCTAATTAACGTTCTATCTATCCTACGGAAAAAGGAAATCACGGTGCGTGCGTACGTACGGAATACCGTCTCCACGCCGTGGTGTAATCTATTTTCCGCCACCACCTTAATTGGATGGGTATAATGGTGTAATGAGTAACTATATATGATTATTATAAAGTGATATTGATACTGAAATAGTATAGATACACTTCAACACAATTCCACGACCATGGGAACGATATCATCGCTCGTGCGTATGTACGGACTACCGTCTCCACGACGCGATGAGATTCATTCTCAATGATTAACCATTCATGAATGATTATAAAGTATATATAATAAGTACTAATGAAATATATTACATAATAATGATACTGTATTTATGTATATTTATATGTATGTCATCTACTTAATTCCATTCAATTCAATAAGGAAAACAAAACAGCGTTCATGCGTACGTACGGACTACCGTCTCCATGAACGGTGTATTTCATTCCATTTATCGATATTATATATATATATATATATATTCTGAATATATATTATATATAAATCATGTTTTAAATTTTGGATATAAGTAATCATGATCCAAGTAATCATATAAATAATTACAAGTTAAAAACACGAACGAAAAATGAGACAATTTTACCCAAAACGCTACTTTAACATTAATTTACAAAAGAACGGGTAATATAAAGTCATAAGTGGACCATATTGTTGGATCTGAATCTACGGATTACACACAAGAGGGGGGGTGAATTGTGTCTTTTCAAAATTATTACAATCTCTTCAATTTAGAAAAATTTTGTCCACTATGTTTTAGCACGATTAAATATGCAACGGAAAAAGTAAAAGCATGAACACACGGATGTATAGTGGTTCGGGGAACAGAAGGCCCCTAGTCCACTCCACCAACGCTCTAATCCACGAGCTTGGCGATTTTCACTATCTGGTCCTCGTTTCCACAGACCTGTTCACAACCGAGTACAGGCAGTTGACACCTTTACAAGTTTCAGGGAAACACAGCCTTCCTGGTTCAAACACGAACCCACACAGCTTAGAACGAGAAGCTGATCACTAAAAAATAAAAAGGGTTTCGATAAAGAAAACAGTTCTCCAGTTGTTCTTCACAATTGCAACAGAATGCAATTGACATTAGATAGATCGTCGTCTTCAGAAAATAAAGATCTGTAATCAAAACAGTTCTGAGTCGATCCAGTTGCAATATATATTACAAGAAACTTCACAACTTCAGCAGCAGTAGATTCACAACAGATAGTCGATGTAGAACACGTGAATCTGCTATCAAGATCTTCCTTCGGTAATAAAGGTTTTACACTTCTTCTCGATCACCAGAAAAGAACGCCTTCACACAGTCTCTGTTTCTTGCTCGTTAAAAGATCAATCTATATATTTCATACACTTTCCTGTGTATGTATATATATCCGAAGTTTCCAAGATAGAACATATATATTCAAATCTGAGAAAATCATCCGCATAAATAGATCCATGAAAATCTCCTTTAGATTCGCGATATTAAAAAAAAATAACAGAGCCATTGTAACTCCCCTGAAGAATCGGCATAAAAAGCTCCGTTTAAATCAATCATTAATCCGTTGAAAATCGTCTTTGATTCAGTCAAAGTCGTACTTAAGAATCGGCTCGAAATCCGCTTAATAATCTGCCTGTTTGACCAATGCAAAAGGAAATATCGTCTGTCAAAAATATCCCGACGCCAAACGTAGGGTTGATGACGTGGCTCCAAACATAGGGTTCACAAACGTAAGGTTCAGAACGTAAGGTTCAGAACGTACATACTTTCTCTTCAGCATTCAAACGTAGGGTTGATCATCCATACTTTGTCTTGCTTCAACTCTCCAAAGAACGTACGGTTGATTATAAAAGTAAGGTTGATGATCCATACTTTTGAGAAACAAACTCAACACTGAAAACTAACGTACGGTTTCTCTTCCATACTTGTCCAACAATAAAAACGTAAGGTTCCTTCCAAACGTAATGTTCTTCTTCCATACTTTTCAACAACGTAAGGTTCATTAACCATACGTTTCAAAATAACGTAAGGTTCCTTAACCATATGTTTCTTTTAACATAAAAAGTAAAATTTTCATCCATACGTTACGTTCATCAACGTAGGGTATGAACAGTGATTCCAGTACGCGCTAAAACTGTTCTCGCGCTACAGTGATTCCAGAACGTGCTAAAATTGATCTCGCGCTACAGTGATTCCAGAACGCGCTAAAATTGATCTCGGAATAAATGAAGTATGAAACCTCGTTATATGAAATAAATAAATAAAATAAATTCCTGCAAAATACTCAACGAAATAATTAGTAAATAATTAAGGGTATTTGTGAGCATCAAAATCATCATAAAGAGACAGAGTATTATTTAAAACAATCTCCCCCTTTAAAAAACATTATTTTGAATTGTTTGAAAACAATACATTGTTCAACAATCTCCCCCTTTTTGATGATCACAAAACCCATAAAATAATAGAACTAATTTAATTTCAATCTTTATTGAAAAATTAGTTTTATAAAATTTTAGAATTTTGAAAGGATTAAAACAATATTTAACTATACTAAAATTTCTCCCCCATAAAAATAAACATTCAGCTAAAAATAGATAAAAGATAAATGTCATATATATCCAAATTCTCCCATATATCCAAATTTCTTCATAGGAAACTAATGAATTTAAATGTTGTGTTTATCCAAATTCTCCCCCTTTTTGTGATATTAAAAAGAATGAAAAATTATGGATTTGAACACATTCAATATTGCACTGAACTATAAGTAAATGCTATAATTAACTGTGTATGAATAAGTGAATTTGTTATACTGGCTAACTCAATCATAAATCAATGAACAACAAAACAAAAAAAAAATAAGAAAAGAATTTTCATTGACAAGCTGTTATATATAAACGATTGTGATATACAGAGGAATCAAGGTTCATAGATAAGACAGGGAAAAAGGTGTCTATCTCCTTTGAATCGTGGTCTTTATCTCTGTAAACTGTTCTCTGAGCCTCTTCATCATCCCATCTCCTAACTTGATGATAAGATCTATGTTCTCTTGAGTCATATGAATATCTTCAATCAAATTAACTCTGAAAAACTCATGCACTCTTTCTTATTTTTCAACAAAAAGAGCCAGTTTTTCTGATAACTGATTCAAAAGAATCCTAATCGGTTGCTCTCCAGATGTCAACTGATCCACTAAAAATCTCTGATTATCTAGAAAAACTGACAAAGGGGCACTATTACACTGAAGATCGTGTAATCTGTCACTCATATTGCTCATTGCTGCAGTAATTGCTTGAAATCTCCTAATCAAATCAGGTGAAGAACCTGATCCACTCACAGCACTGTTTGCAACAGACTCAAATTTATTCTCCATGTAAATCTTCAAATCAGACAAATCATCTTTCTTTACCATATCTGATTTTAACTGATCAACAGCATGCAGCATATCAGTCTTAAACAAATCTACTTCCTGTCTTGAAACAGTACATTCTTTCAGCTTCTGAAACTTCAACTGCTCTAAGTTCAGAGAATTTCTGAGACTAACATTCTCAGATTCTAACTGAGAGATACGCTTGTACAACTCAACAACTTCTTCTTTTCTCGAATCAGGGGCACCCTGTGCTCGATTCTCATGTCCAGAATTAGGTTGATGAAGCAGGGAAAGTGGTAAGGAATCTGCATCTGACTGTTCTTTGTCCTTGTCCTGACAAGGTTGATCCACTGAACTATCTTTTGAAGCCTGAAACTCTTCCACTGAAAAATCTTCCTGAAGTACCTCTGTATTAGCTTCAGAAGTATGTTCATCATGAACAGTAGTCTCTCTGACTTCTACTGATTGGTCAAGAACAATATTTTCATGTAAATCTTGAGGTCGGGCCACTTCTTCACCAGGCACTACCTCCATAAGTTGTTCTTGTTGAATTACTTTTTCAACAGCCACAGCAGCAGATTGAGGTTCTTTTTGAGTTTCTGTTTGAGCTGCTGGTTCCTCTATCGGTGAAGTCTGCTCCACAACAACTTCTCTCACAAATGAATAAGAAATTAACGGTTTAGAGGATTTCAAGGCAGGAGAGATAATTTCTTCATCAATTGACCTCTTCCTTCTAGATTGAAGTCCTTCTTGACTTCTCTCTTCCTCAACTTCCTCCATCTCAAAACGAATTCTCCTTGCCACTGTACTAACTCTTGATTCTGCTTGTCCCTCCTTGGACTTAGCCGGTTGAGCCTGAGCACTCTCCGAGTTTTCCTCAGCTCCAACAGGTAAGAGTTTTCCTTTAACTGTGCTCCAGAAGTATCCTACTTTCCTCAAAGTTCCAGCATTAAAAACATTACTGTGGTGACATTTCACCCCAGCATCTACCAATCTGATCATTCCTCTTTTAAACAAAAACAAAGAAATGAACCTTCCATAAGGGAAAAAGGTCATTCTTGCTTCACTCTGACAGCAGTAACTCAGATATCTTATCATAAACCGAGGAAAATTAAACTTAATATCACACATCATAAGATACATTATGTACATGTCAGGATATAGGATTTTCTCCATCTCAGCCATTCTTGGTGCTAAACCAGTCTGAACAAATTTTACCAAAATTTTCTGATCGGGTTCCAAATCCTTAATAAACATCTTCTTTATCACTCTAGTTCCAAACAGAAAAGACATAATGTCTTCAGACTTATGTACAGAATCTCCAATATTCCATAAATCGAAATGAAAAACTTCTTCATGAGGGCAGTTAAGAATTTGACTTATCTCTACAGATGACATTGAAAAGTCCTTATCCTCTATTTGAGCCAATAAACTATCCTCTGTATCTCCAAGGCTAAACTGAACAGTTCTAAAGAAATGTCTCATTTCTTCCTCATATAGAAACTCAGAATTTTCACTATTAAAAGCTTGGTCAAGGCTTTGAAATGACAACGCTTGCTTCAACAGTAAATTAGTTTCAAACAGCCACTCTAAATCTATGACTTTACCTTGCAGTATTTTCCGACCAACTACTTTAGGTTTCTTTGCAGCACTGCTCTCAGCTTCATCTGGACGCTTAGTCTTTGCCATTCCAACAACGATTTCTGAAGGTTCGTAAGTTTATGGTTTGAAGATTCAGAAAAGGGTTTTGGAGCAGATGTGCGGTTTTAGGTTTTCGAAAGGGTTTCCGAAAAAGGTGAAGCAGTTTAGAAGGTGAAACGGTTCTGACAGCCTTGATTCCCGTGTAATCACTAATCATTACTTTTATTTAAAACAAAATAAAATTACTTATAGCGAGAAAACAAAAATTAAGCAGAATTCGAAAACAGAATAAGATTTTTTAAAAAAAATTATTTAAAATTAAATAAACCTAACTCCCCCTTAATAAATTCAAACCTTGCCGTGGGAAGTGGTTTAGTAAAAATATCTGCTAATTGATTTTCTGTATTTACAAATTCTAAAAATATATCCTTTTTAAACACATGATCTCTTAAAAAGTGATGTCTTATATCAATGTGCTTAGTTCTAGAATGACTAATAGGATTTTTTGAAATATTAATTGCACTAGTATTATCACATAAAATAGGTGTATTATTGAAATTTAATCCAAAGTCCATAAGAGTGTTTTTCATCCACAAAACCTGTGCACAGCAACTACCTGCAGACACATATTCTGCCTCCGCTGTTGACAGGGCAACTGAGTGTTGTTTCTTACTAGACCATGATACTAAAGACTTCCCTAAAAAGTGACATGTTCCTGAAGTACTCTTCCTATCTAATCTACAGCTTCCAAAGTCAGCATCTGAATATGAAATTAAATTAAAATCAGAGGTTTTTGGATAAAGCAGAGATTGATAAATAGTACCTTTTAAATATCTAAAAATTCTTTTAACAGCAGTTAAATGGGATTCTTTGGGATTTGATTGAAATCGAGCACAAAGACATACTGAATACATTATATCTGGTCTACTAGCAGTAAGATATAACAAACTACCAATCATACCTCTATATAACTTGTTGTCCACTGATTTTCCAGTTTCATTCAAATCAAGTTTTATATTAGTACAGATATGAGTTGTAAATGGCTTGCTGTTTTCAAGTCCAAATTTCTTAAGTAAATCAGTAATGTATTTGCATTGATTTAAAACATTTCCAAAATCTTTTTGAAATATTTGAAGACCCAAAAAGAAATTTAATTCTCCCATCATACTCATTTCAAATTCTTTTTGCATTAATTCTGAAAATTCATGACAAAGAATTTTATTGGTTGATCCAAAAATTACATCATCAACATAAATTTGAACCAACAAAACATTATTTTTCACAGTTTTCTTAAAGAGTGTTGGATCTGCCAGTCCAACAGTAAAATCATTTTTCAAAAGAAAAGAACTTAGTCTTTCATACCAAGCTCTAGGTTCTTGTTTAAGGCCATAAAGAGCTTTAGTAAGTTTGAAAACAGAATCTGGTTTTTGAGAATTTTCAAAACCAGGAGGTTGCTCAACATAAACTTCCTCCATTAAATAACCATTTAAAAAGGCAGATTTAACATCCATCTGAAATAATTTAAAATTCATATAAGATGCATAGGCTAAAAGGATTCTAATGGCTTCTAACCTGGCTATAGGTGAAAAGGTCTCACCATAATCTATTCCTTCTTCTTGATTATATCCTTTAGCTACTAATCTTGCTTTATTTCTAGTTATTATCCTTTGATCATCCTGTTTATTCCTAAAGACCCATTTAGTTCCTATTACTGGATAATCATGTGGTCTTTCAACTAATTCCCAAACCTTATTTCTCTTGAACTGGTTCAATTCATCCTGCATTGCTATTACCCAGATCTCATTATCTAAGGCTTCTTCTATGGTCTTAGGTTCTTGTTGGGATAGGAAGGCAGAGAATTCAACTATGTTTCCAAGGTTTCTTCTAGTTTGAATACCAGTCTCTAAGTCACCTATCACAGATTCTAAAGGGTGATTCTTTAAGGTTCTAGACTGTCTAGGCATTACATTCAAAGGTTCTTCAGTGTCATGTTCTTCTGAACTGGACTGAATTTCTTTTATATCATTTTCAAAATCATTCTTTAAATTCTCAAGTCTCATGTTTTCATTAGAATCAGGTTCATCTATTTGTTCTATCCTTTTCTCAAAAGGATCAGATTAATCAAATTTCACATGAACTGATTCTTCAACAATCCTTGACTTTTTATTATAGACTCTATAAGCTTTGGAGGTTGTAGAATATCCTAAGAAAATACCTTTATCAGATTTTGGATCAAATTTACCAAGATTATCTTTGGTATTAAAGATGTAAACCTTGCATCCAAAAACTTTAAAGTAATTTACTTTAGGTTTTATGTTATTCCATAGTTCATAGGGTGTCTTTTTCAAAATAGGTCTTATTAAAATTATATTCATTATATAACAAGCTGTATTAATAGCTTCTGCCCAGAAATATATAGGTAGGCTATATTCATTTAACATAGTTCTAGCCATTTCTTGAATAGTTCTATTTCTTCTTTCTACAATCCCATTCTGTTGAGGTGTTCTTGGAGCAGAGAAGGTGTGTTTAATACCCATGTTTGAGCAAAAGGAATTAAATTCCTGGTTCTCAAATTCTCCACCATGATCACTTCTCAATGAGATTATATTAAAACCTTTTTCATTTTGAATAGATTTACAAAAACCTTCAAATAAACTAAAAGCTTCACTTTTAAATTTCAAAAAGAAAATCCAAGTAAATCTAGAATAATCATCAACTAATACATAAACATATAATTTACCAGCTAAACTTGCTACTCTTGAAGGTCCAAACAAATCCATATGGATAAGTTCTAGAGGTTTAGTTGTAGCAACTTTATTAACAGATTTGAATGAGGATTTGTGTTGCTTGCCAAGCTGACATGCATCACAGAATCTGTCATTTTCAAATTTGAGACTAGGCAAATCAGAAACTAGATGTTTCTTAGATAATTTATGTAAAGCATATATATTGCAATGACCAAGTCTTCTATGCCAGATCCAGGATTCACTTATATTAGCAGTTAAGCAGTTTACTTGTTGTTTACACAAGGAATACAAATCCAAAGTATAAACATTATCAGTTCTTGGTGCTCTAAACTTAAACAGTTTATCTTTATAAATAGTACAACTATTGTTAGTAAAATCAACAGTGTATCCATCATCACAGAGTTGAGAGATACTTATCAGATTGTGTTTTAACCCTTGTACATAAAGTACTTTGTTGATTGAGACTGTCTCTGGATCTCCAACTGTTCCAATACCAATAATCTTTCCTTTGGCATTGTCACCAAAGGTGACAAGTCCTCCTTCCTTTCGAGTAAGAGAAGAGAAATTAGCTGAAGTTCCACTCATGTGTCTTGAGCAGCCACTGTCCATATACCATATTTCTTTCTTTCTTTGGTGACCTGCTACCTGCAAAGACATTCAAACAAATTGCTTTGGTACCCATATTTTGTTGGGTCCAGGAGTATTAGCAAGCAGTGATCTGGGTATCCAGATTTGCTTTGTTTTCTTAAAATTGATTGAATCATATAGATCATTGGAAATATAAGCTTTCTTAATTCCACATATTTGAGGTTGTCTTAGAAAACAGTTTTTAGCTATATGACCTTTTGTTCCACAGAAGTTACAAATAACCTGTTTAGTGTTAGGAACAAAATAATTTTTGTATAACTTAGGATTTTCTCCTTTACTTCCAATTCCAAACCTTTCCTTTTTAATTACAGTTTTTCCAAGTATCTCATTTAAGGCGTTTTCTCCTTTTGTAAAAACTAATGCAGCCTTTTTATAAGATTCTACTTCATCCTGTAGAGTTTTTATTTTTGATTCAAAATTAATTTTATTTGAGTCAGCAGAGTTGTATTTGTCAATTAATTCCTTATGTTGTTTTAGCAAAGTATTTCTCTCATCTGAAATAGCTTTATGCAAGTTCTTTATAGATTTATATTTTTTAAATAATGAGTCATACCTTTCTTCAAGCATATTGCAGTAAGCTGCAAGTTTTTTATTTGAGAAGCTTGTTTCAGAGTTTGATTCATTATTTGAGTCAGAGGAGTAGTATGAGTGTACCTCATCAGTTTCAGCCATGAAACACATATTTGCTTTTAAATTGGATTCCTCCTTCTCTGAGATTGATTCAGAAGAATTACTTGAGTCTTTAGAAACACTCCAAGTAGCTTTCATAGCTTTCTTGTCTTTCTGCTCATAATCATCTATTTTGAAGAATTTCTTCTTCTTTGCATCTTTCAATTTTGGGCAATCCGGTCGGATATGTCCCATCTTTTTGCATTCATAACATCTCACTTCCTTGCTATCCTTCTTGAAGGATTTCTTGAAGTCTTTCTTCTTACTGTAGAACTATTTGAATTTTCTGGCTAGCTGAGCCAGTTCTTCATCCGAATTTGAAGAATCAAAGCTTTCTGATTTAACACTTACTTCTATGTTCTTCATCTTTCTATCCTTTTGTTGAGAAGTCACTTTCAAAGTAGTATTTTCCCTTTTTATGTAGACTTTATGCTCATTTACCTCATCTTGCATTTCAGCCTCGTACATCATCAATGTACCAATCAGCTCTCTCATAGTTAGATCTTTAACAGAAGTTGATTGTCTGATTGCTGCAGAGATTCCATTCCATCGAGTAGGAAGTACTCTCAGTACCTTTAACGCTTGATCAGCCTGCTTGATTGGTTCTCCTAGAGCTGTTATATTATTGACAATTTCTGTCAATCTTCCATTCATCTGAGTGATGCTCTCTCCTTCAATCATTCTGAAAGTATCGAATTTTAATTTAGCAGTTGCATATCTCATCTGTCTTACATTATCTGTTCCTTCATAAGCAACAGCTATTGTTTTCCACATTTCATATGCAGTCGGGCATTGAGATACTCTGTTAAATTCATCCGGTCCTAGACCACAGATGATTGCATTCATAGCTTTTGAATTCATGTCATACTCAGCCTCTGTAGCAGCACTCCATGTATCGGGATTTTCAGGAATTTCATAGGGAGTCAGAATCTTTGAATAGACTTTGTAACCAAGATTTTTCAGATAAATAATCATACGTGATTTCCAGCAGCCATAATTATCTCCATTAAAGTAAGGTGCTCTGACCATTGACATTCCCTCTCTCGTATCAGCCATGATACACTATTTATAATCTTTAAATACTTCTAGCTTGACAAGACTTTAAAAAAATAAGAAGCTCCTCCTCTGATACCAATTGTTGGATCTGAATCTACGGATTACACAGAAGAGGGGGGGTGAATTGTGTCTTTTAAAAATTATTACAATATCTTCAATTTAGAAAAATTCTGTCCACTATGCTTTAGCATGATTAAATATGCAACGGAAAAAGTAAAAGCATGAACACACGGATGTATAGTGGTTCGGGGAACAGAAGGCCCCTAGTCCACTCCACCAACGCTCTAATCCACGAGCTTGGCGATTTTCACTATCTGGTCCTCGTTTCCACAGACCTGTTCACAACTGAGTACAGGCAGTTGACACCTTTACAAGTTTCAGGCAAACACAGCCTTCCTGGTTCAAACATGAACCCACACAGCTTAGAACGAGAAGCTGATCACTCAAAAATAAAAATGGTTTCGATAAAGAAAACACTTCTCCAGTTGTTCTTCACAATTGCAACAGAATGCAATTGAAATTAGATAGATCGTCGTCTTCAGAAAATAAAGATCTGTAATCAAAACAGTTCTGAGTCGATCCAGTTGCAATAGATATTACAAGAAACTTCACAACTTCAGCAGCAGTAGATTCACAACAGATAGTCGATGTAGAACACGTGAATCTGCTATCAAGATCTTCCTTCGGTAATAAAGGTTTTACACTTCTTCTCGATCACCAGAAAAGAACGCCTTCACACTGTCTCTGTTTCTTGCTCGTTAAAAGATCAATCTATATATTTCATACACTTTCCTATGTATATATATATATCCGAAGTTTCCAAGATAGAACATATATATTCAAATCTGAGAAAATCTTCCGCATAAATAGATCCATGAAAATCTCCTTTAGATTCGCGATATTAAAAAAACAAAACAGAGCCGTTGTAACTCCCCTGAAGAATCGGCATAAAAAGATCCGTTTAAATCAATCATTAATCCGTTGAAAATCGTCTTTGATTCAGTCAAAGTCGTACTTAAGAATTGGCTCGAAATCCGCTTAATAATCCGCCTGTTTGACCAATGCAAAAGGAAACATCGTCTGTCAAAAATATCCCGACGCCAAACGTAGGGTTGATGACGTGGATCCAAACGTAGGGTTCACAAACGTAAGGTTCAGAACGTAAGGTTCAGAACGTACATACTTTCTCTTCAGCATTCAAACGTAGGGTTGATCATCCATACTTTGTCTTGCTTCAACTCTCCAAAGAACGTACGGTTGATTATAAAAGTAAGGTTGATGATCCATACTTTTGAGAAACAAACTCAACACTGAAAACTAACGTACGGTTTCTCTTCCATACTTGTCCAACAATAAAAACATAAGGTTCCTTCCAAATGTAATGTTCTTCTTCCATACTTTTCAACAACGTAAGGTTCATTAACCATACGTTTCAAAATAACGTAAGGTTCCTTAACCATACGTTTCTTTTAACATAAAAAGTAAACTTTTCATCCATACGTTACGTTCATCAACGTAGGGTATGAACAGTGATTCCAGTACGCGCTAAAACTGATCTCGCGCTACAGTGATTCCAGAACGCGCTAAAATTGATCTCGCGCTACAGTGATTCCAGAACGCGCTAAAATTGATCTCGGAATAAATGAAGTATGAAATCTCGTTATATGAAATAAATAAATAAAATAAATTCCTGCAAAATACTCAACGAAATAATTAGTAAATAATTAAGGGTATTTGTGAGCATCAAAATCATTATAAAGAGACAGAGTATTATTTAAAACAATCTCCCCCTTTAAAAAACATTATTTTGAATTGTTTGAAAACAATACATTGCTCAACACATATATGATATAATAACAATGAATATGATTCTGTAATAAGTCAATAACATGATTTAAATCATTATACAGGAGGTTCAGACACTTACGACGAAAATCGGACCTAAGGTAAGGGAAAATATCACAATCTCATTTTTATCCGAGATTGTTTGTACTTTAGTGTTTACTGGGGTGTATTTTATCATCCACATTCATGTTTCCACAATATGTAATATTATTTCCATCCACCTACAAATTTTTAAATCCAATTTTACCCTTCGGTGAGTTTTTATTAAAAGATATGAAAGGAATCTTTTGTCAATTTTCGTACGAGGTGCTTTTTTGACTTTTCCGGCAAAAGTAAGAAGAATGTTTTTTTAACTTATACAACATGAATAGATTTTTAAAACATTATTTCCAAGAAGCATCCTTTACAAGTTTTCAAGTTTATTTTTAATCAACTTCTTTTAGTTTATAATTGTACGACATGTTAAGAAAGGAAAAGTGTTTTTGAAGAAGAAAGGATATTTTCCTCAAGAATGGAGTTCAAGTGTTTTATCAAAATTATTTTCCATCTAAGATAATAAAGGGTTATTTTTTTATCCCTATTATTACATTGATTTGATTAAGTTGTGATGGAATTATTTTTATGAATTCCTTTATCGTATATGAATTGTTTTATGATGTCATGATGTTTAAGATTCCCATTTTTATTACATGGGTTATGCAATGATGTATGGTTTATGATTTTGTGGCACACATAAGAATGGTATCATTATAATATGGGTGGGACCTATATCTCCCTCCAATGCATTGGGTAAAGATTTTATATCTCATGAGATAGACGTGGCTGGAATGGTAGGTTATACCGGTTCAGTGAAACAGGACTGAAACGAGGGTGACTCGGTTCAGAAAGGGACTTTTTTCCACTAAGATAGTCTTGGCAATAAGTCTTGACTAATAAGATATGATTATCTATGACTATGTGTGTATGCCACAAAGCTTCATGTTTTATGTTATGATTATTGGGATTTCATTTCACTACTATGATTTATCCCATGTTATGATATTATGATCTCTTTTGCAGGTTAAGATTTCCAAAATGTTATGTTCTTATGAATATGATGTGATTGATTTTTCTTTTGTTTACCCTTACTGAGCATTTGAGCTCACCCTTTTATGTTTTCATTTCCCCAGGATATAAAGAAATGTTTTAGGTAAGAAAAAAAGGGAAGATCATTATGGGAGATGTTGAAGATCTTTCAACATGATTAGAAGATTACGTTCCGAATTTCCAAAGACACTAAACTATTACGGTCCTTATGTGTGCGTTTTTGTTATGTAATAAGTATTCCGCAAATGTAATGTAATGTCAATGTATGTCAGGCTTCGGGTCTCTACAGTTGGTATCAGAGGAAAGGTTTAGTCAACCTTTGGAAACTAGGATGCGAAAGCGTTAGTGAGATCCCTAGAGATATTTCTAAGGTATGTCTAGGGATGTCCCTAAGGATAAGTATACGTATAAGATACAGTCCTAGAACTACGGTAAAGATCATAGAATTTAACCTAAGATGTTAGATATTAAGGGTACTCCCCCTTTACTATGTTGTTTTCCCTAGCATGATTTTTTCCTCTCACAAGATTCTTTTTGTGTTTTAGTTAATGGAGGGAACCAGAAGGAATTCGGTTAACATTGAATCCAATGGACAAATTGGTGACTATGAGCAAAAAAAATGTGTAATTCCATGAGAGAAAGATCTTGTGATTATGCCAAATCAGTCATCGCAATATATGATTAACAAGGTGAAATTTACTGGTATGCCTAATTCATCAAAGAAGAGGAAGATAAACTATTATGCATGTTCGCATGTTGAGGAGCATAAAGAAAGGAAGATTGAGATTTCTAAAGAAGGGAAGAAGAACCTTGAGGAATACCTCAAATGGAGGGACCGATGTTATCTGTGTGGAGAAAAGGGTCATAGAGTGACAGACTATTATGGAGTTCAATGTCTTATTTATGGAGAACATGGGCATTACCCAACTCAATGCCCTGAACTAAATAGTTACTTCTAAATCAAGGAAGGACTTCTTCTAGGACAATCATTGAAGTGGATGGACTGGAGTGTTTATGTATTGGTATTCAGGAATAATGTTGTTGAGGTACTTTTATAGTGTATTGAAATATTTATGTATTGGTCTATTGTGGTCTTCAATAATTTTAATGTACCGGTAACCATGAAAAGGGATTCAAATATTTTGGAAAGTAGATGATATGCGCATAATGAATGGAAAAAGAGAAAATGAAATGTTTAACAGTATTCATGAGCTCATGATTGATATAAGGACAAAGTGATATCATGGTTTGAGTATATAGAATTTTGAGGATTTTGGTATGTGGAAGGTGTTACCTTTTAACTGCATTCATGTTTTCACTAAAGTATTCAAGAGAATACATGATTAAAGACTTTGAATGTTTGGAATGTGACCAACAAAACATATCTTATGATATATGGAGATTGACGATGGTGTTAAATCTTTGATAATAATTTTCACTATGTTATGAGAGTGGACTGTAGTATTATGGATAAGCCTAAAGATTAAATCTATGTCATGCGCGTGACATCAGAGGAGGGGGACTCGTTCGTGATCATAATGGTTCAGTCCTGTTTTCTTTCTCCATTCGGTTGGGCTTGGGCACTCCGCTCCTTGCAGAGGCGAAGAGTATGATGGTTGGCCTCCAGGAATGCATCAAAAGGGGAGTGGTTCTAACAGAAGTGGAAACAGATTCCCTGATACTCTCAAATTCCATTCAGGGAATCGGGAGCGTTCCTTGGTCTATCGAGTACATTACCCGGAGGTGTCGGGGTATCTTGGGTACTATAACTAGAGTTTCTCATACCTGGCGGGAGGGCAATAAAGCTGCGGACTACCTGTATTCTATAGTCTCACCAGGCCTGGAGGACATTTTCTTTCATACCTCTCTCAGTCTGAAAGCAACAGGGATTAACATCATCAGAGGGGATGCTCTCGGCCTCCATTACTTTAGGCCCCCGTAGCCTCTGTTTTCTTTTTTTCCCTTTTCTTTTTCCTTTTGTCTTGTCTGGTTCTTTTCTTTTTTCTTTTTTCCCTCTTAGTGTGGATGCTTTGGTCCTCACCTCTTTGACAAAATTCAAAAAAAAATAATAGAATGGAATGGATGGGATGTTATAGTAATATAGTTTTAGAAAAAGGACAACCTGCAGGACGGGCGACAGCCCATCGCGTCGGACAAGGCTGTGGAAATCGAACCCACAATCGAAGTGCGACTGGCCTTTATCGCCTACCAATGGCCCACAGGAAGCCCCTGGTTAGTAGAAACTAGTTTTATTTTATTCAGCGGTATGATATATGAATTATAAGTTCATTTTTGGAACCATATACGATTAACCATAAGATGGACTTATAACTTTTGCTAACCTTTTGTTTGAAAGAGATGGAATGACCCATCATTCTATCACATGATCTGCTAACACATCACGAATGATAAATTCAACTTCATTTCTTTAAGAGATGAAGTGGAAATTGTCCAAATAACGACAAACAGTGAGACTATACCAAAATCACGAAAGTATTTCTTCTAATTCCAATTGCATCAACTTTAGGGAAATGATATTGAAAACCAAAAATGTTGTCTTACTGCTCTTATATCTGATGAATCAGATGGTACCTTAGATCGTCACAAATTTATGGCTTTGTGATTGCTGGCTTTTTTATAGCCATGTTCTCTACCACTCTCCATCAGAACATGATGGTTAGATTTCTCTTCCATATCCATATTTTCACCTATGTGGAAACCCAGTGATTAGTTTATTTGGGTAAC
The DNA here is from genome assembly GCA_963277665.1 of Viscum album. Taxonomy (NCBI): domain Eukaryota; kingdom Viridiplantae; phylum Streptophyta; class Magnoliopsida; order Santalales; family Viscaceae; genus Viscum; species Viscum album. Next base: position 1,740,474,479 of record OY728145.1, read on the forward strand.
TGTTACGTTTCATACTTTTGTTTTTAAATATTGGTTTTGGTATTCCTTTTTACGATGTGGGTTTCTATTAAAGAAACATTTGAATAGTAAACCATTTATAACCCCGACGAATTCCGAGGTAGAAATTCATTTTAAGGGGGGTAGAATGTAATAGCACAAGATTTTATGAAAAATATTCTTTTTAATCTCACTAATGTCTTGTGTTGTACGCTACACCAAAATGAGATTGCACAACACGCATCCTTGACTTTCCTTGCATTACACGCAATCACGACCTTCCTCGATAGCGTGTGTGGTACGCAATAACAAGTTTCGCTAAACAACGATATGCTATTAAAATATTATTAAAACTAGCCATTATGAATAGTAATAACCACTTTTGGAAATTTTGTAAATTTTATTTTTCAAAATGGAATTCATTTTTGGATTCGTAATATCGAAATTAGCTTAGGGTAAAATTTTGGTGATTTTCGGATAACTTTCATATTTTGATGAATAGTACTAAATTTTAATTAAATACAACTTTTTCAATCGAAATAATTAACAGTGATAAATTCTTAATTTGAGTGGTTTTAAAGTATATTTAGAATATATTTTTACAATTTAATACAATTTTGGTCATTGGATGTAATTTCACATTTAAACCAGACATAAACAAGTGTCAATCTTTTGATAGTTATTATCTCTTAAGAACACGCTATTTTTTTTGACGACGGGAATAAAATTTTAAATTAATTAATGCAACTGATATGTTTTGAATTTGGTAAAATAGAAATCATTTTTGAGTTCATAATATCAAATATATCTTAGGCCTAATTTTTGGTATTTTTCTGAAAACTTTCAATTTTTGATGAATAGTGAAACCACTAAGTGGTAGTTAAAAAAAACTGAATTGTTCATAAAACTTAATTTTACCGCTTCTGTGAGTGGAATTTCAAAAATCCGAGAGACACGGTTGATGTCAGTAAGTAAAATGTGGTTCAATGAGATGAAAATAATTTTTTGGTGAATAGTAACTTTTTACTTTTTTTACCACGGTTAAAAGTAAATAGGGTAATTAAGGGTAGAAATGATATTATTATTACCCTAACACATGTCCTAATTCTATTGGACAAATGTAATTCGGCCAAAAACAAACTTAGGAATAAAATATGACCATTTAGGCCCACTTGGATTAGATTAGGACATTTATTATTAATTTATTTAAAGAAGGGTTAAAAGAGTTAAAATCAAAGTTTATTTACAAAACCATTTTTAATATGGGGTTATACATACGATAAATTAGACTATAAATATTAATTATAAATATAAAAATATTTCCTACATAATGGTATTTTATTTGTAATTTTTAGACATTAAATAATTTAATTTATTTATGACACAACGATGATGCAGTAATTATCTTATTAATGAAATATTGACATAATTGATGTTATAAATACCCAAATAAATATAATTTGAGGCTTTTTAAGAATTACACTAATTTTCTAGGTTAATATGACATGTTAGTATTTATTTAATTAACTTTGTTTGAACTTATCATTCTGTTATGATTTTCACAAAAATCAATTACTAAATAGTGTCAAAATTGACATAAAATAGTTTTTTAAAACAAATATTATATTATTAATTGTTATTCTATTCCTAAAAATCTAAGGTTCGACCAAATGACTTATATAAGGTTATATATATTAATAATAAACAATTTGGGGTTCGTGTGGCTTCTTATTGTATGTTTATTAAGCTTATAGTGTAAGAAAACAAGAAGACACGGTAAAAGTTAAATTATCTAACATAAAGTTAAATCTAAATGATAAGGTTAAAATAATAACCTAAACTTGTCTAAATCCTATTTTATGAGAGTATTTGGACCCATCCCCACTTTAGCTTCTAAATAAGACCCTTTGGAACCATTATAAACCGAATTTGACCTTAATATAAAATAATATTTTTAGTTATTCCTAAGATGCCTCTCTCCTCCCTTATAAAAGGGCACCTCCTCCGTCTCCTCCTCACACCAATTTGAGCATTAAAGCTCCGCCAAACCCTGCCAAAATCTCTTCTCCACTTCCCTAGTATCATCCTATAGGTCCTGGTCTTCTTCAAAGTCCATCCTTAGTTTTTTAAGTGGAGGTTAAGTGAAGGCGCGTCAAAAAGAGGTAATATCCATTACCGATCTTTTTCAATTTCTTTCTTCTTCAACTTCTTCTTATTTAGTTGTTTCATGATAAAGTAATAACATCAGTATTTATTATATACTGATATGTTATTATAAATATGAAACAACTCTAATTAACCTTATATCCATCCTACGGAAAAAGGAAATCACCGCGCGTGCGTACGTACGGAATACCGTCTCCACGCCGTGGTGTAATATATTTTCTGCCACCACCATAATTGGATGGGTATAATGGTGTAATGAGTAACTATATATGATTATTATAAATTGATATTGATACTGAAACAGTATACATACACTTCAACACAATTCCACGACCATGGGAACGATATCATCGCTCGTGCGTATGTACGGACTACCGTCTCCACGACGCGATGAGATTCATTCTCAATGATTAACCATTCATGAATGATTATAAATTATATATAATAAGTACTAATGAAATAAATGAAATAATAATGATACTGGATTTATTTATATTTATATGTATGTCATCTACTTAATTCCATTCAATTCAATAAGGAAACGAAAACAGTGTTCATGCGTACGTACGGACTACCGTCTCCATGAACGGTGTATTTCATTCCATTTATCAATATATTATATATATATATATATATTCTGAATATATATTATATATAAATCATGTTTTACATTCTGGATAAAAGTAATCATGATCCAAGTAATCATATTAATAATTAAAAGTTAAAATCACGAACGACAAATGAGACGATTTTACCCAAAACGCTACTTTAACATGAATTTACAAATGAACGGGTAATATAAAGTCATAAGTGGACCATATATGATATAATAACAATGAATATTATTCTGGAATAAGTCAATAACTTGATTTAAATCATTATACAGGAGGTTCGGACACTTACGAAGCAAATCGGACCTAAGGTAAGGGAAAATATCACAATCTCATTTTTATCCGAGATTGTTTATACTTTATTGTTTACTGGGGTGTATTTTATCATCCACATCCATGTTCCCTCAATATGTAATATTATTTCCATCCACCTACAATTTTTTAAATCCAATTTTACCCTTCGGTGAGTTTTTATTAAAAGATATGAAAGGAATCTTTTGTCGTTTTTCGTACGAGGTACTTTTTTGACTTTTCCGACAAAAGTACGAAGAATGTTTTTTTAACTTATACGGCATGAATGGATTTTTAAAAAATTATTTCCAAGAATATTCCTTTACAAGTTTTCAAGTTTATTTTTAATCAACTTCTTTTAGTTTTTAATTGTATGACATGTTAAGAAATGAAAAGTGTTTTTGAAGAAGAAAGGATATTTTCTTCAAGAATGGAGTTCAAGTGTTTTATCAAAATTATTTTCCATCTAAGATAATAAAGGGTTCTGTTTTTATCCCTATTATTACATTGATTTGATTATGTTGTGATGGAATTATTTTTATGAATTCCTTTATCATATATGAATTGTTTTATGGTGTCATGATGTTTAAGATTCCCATTTTTATTACATGGGTTATGAAATGATGTATGGTTTATGATTTTGTGGAACACATAAGAATGGTATCATTATGAGATGGGTGGGACCTAAATCTCCCTCCAATGCATTGGGTAAAGATTTTATATCTCATGAGATAGACATGGCTGGAATGGTAGGTTATACCGGTTCAGTGAAACAGGACTGAAACGAGGGTGACTCGGTTCAGAAAGGGGATTTATCCACTAAGATAGTCTTGGAAATAAGTCTTGACTAATAAGATATGATTATCTTTGACTATGTGTGTATGCCACAAAGCTTCATGTTTTATGTTATGATTATTGGGATTTCATTTCACTACTATGATTTCTCCCATGTTATGATATTATGATCTCTTTTGCAGGTTAAGATTTCAAAAATGTTATGTTCTTATGAATATGATGTGATTGATTTTTCTTTTGTTTACCCTTACTGAGCATTTGAGCTCACCCTTTTATGTTTTCTTTTCCCCAGGATATAAAGAAAGGTTTTAGGTAAGAAAAAAAGGGAAGATCTTTATGGGAGATGTTGAAGATATTTCACCATGATTAGAAGATTACATTCCGAATTTCCAAAGACACTAAACTATTAGGGTCCTTGTGTGTGCATTTTTGTTATGTACTAAGTATTCCGCAAATGTAATGTAATTTCAATGTACGTCAGGCTTCGGGTCTCTACATCCTTTTTTTAGAGTAACAAAGGGGTCATTTCAATACCCATTATTTCATTACCATTTTGGACTTCCTATTAAAGTTATCCAAATCCAAGAGACAAAATACCTCCTCTCCCCCCCCCATTTTTCATATTGATCCTGTGTTATTTGGGATCATTTAAATTCATAATTTAGAGTAAAACCCCCTACTAATTCATATCTTGATAATATCATTTATCTTCTTCTAATGGTGGTATATTAGATCGGGTATTCATATAAAATTAAACCGAATCATACATGAATCATCTTTGAGGCTAGGGGATTCGTGGTGTGGTGTCTATATGATGATTCATTGGGATGAAACCAATCTATTTACCTCCATTTCAGAAAATTTAAACTACTTTGTGAATTTTCTTAGGTTTTTTCAAAATTAATTTTAAATTAAAATTTTATTAATTAGTCAGATTTTAGTTATTTTTTCATAAGATTTTTATAATATATTTTTTAGGTCATTGGATTTTTTTTTTCTGAATTTTTAAGGTTACTCTATGATTTTTATTGGATTATTCTATATTAGTTAATTAGATTAAATAATAATAAATCATTTATAGATATTTATTTATGTTTTGTGGTATGTCGTAAAGGCTTGGGAGATTGATGTTAAACTATCCTCATCTGAGTGACATGGATAAAGTATGGTTACTCTGATATCGATTTAAGTGGTCCCATTAATACTAAACCATGTCAGTATTTACATGTTCTATCATCCACCTTTAATGGGTTCAATATCGGTATAGAATTGTTGGTATAGAGAGTGTTCTTTATGGTGTAATGTTCTAGGGCGGAGACTTATGGAATCATAGTTTCTGTCCAAAGTATGGTGTGTTCTCAAGACATTAAAATTGACTACATCATCAAGGGTAATTGTTTCTAGTTATGATTGAAAACCCCTAGGGGATTTAGGATCTTTTAATTGGTTATGTGTGACTTGGGTTGAGGTTTGATGATGTGTAAAGAGGATTACCAAATTTATGAGTCCTTGGTTAGTTGGATTGATTACTGTCTGACCTATTAATGATGGGTAAATAGCTATTTAAATTTCCTTAAATATTTAATTCATAAATAGGGGTGAGATGATGGTGATAAAGTACCCTAAGGTTTACGTCTACTTTTAAATAAATGGAAGAAGCTACACTATGTTTTGGATCTTATTTGTATTTCACATTCGGTGTGATCAAAGTGTTCCTTGAGGGAATAAATGAGGGGATGTATTATAGATAGGTAAACCAGGTAATCTCCTTGGAATTCCCATTAACGTAGATTGTAGGAAATAATTTTTAGGTTTTGAAATTCTTGATACACCTTAGGGTGTGGATATGAGTGATACATATGGAATTAATTGATGGAATGTGTTCCATTTGACATTATGTGTAGGTGTAATACCTGAGTAGGGTTCAATGTATAAGTGTATAAAAGTGTGATTGATAATTTAGTTTTATATAAATTGTGTCATGAGGGTTATGGGATCACTTTGGGTTAGTTTTAAGAGATATGATATATTCATTGTATAATTGGATGTAAGTTTCAATTTTGATTGTGGCCACTTAATATGGTCTGAATGTGGGATGATGGGGTGTGGTTTTTGAGTGTGTGGATATAACATAGGGTGGATTTTGTATCATATGTGTTGGTTTTTATGAGTTATTCAATATACCTAACCTAATGTGATAGAGTGATGGTATGAGACATGATTATGAGACCTTGACCTGAGCTAGAGGGTTTTGGTACAAGATATGATTATGATACCTCACTCTAATTGAAATGGTGTTTCTATGATATGTGATTATAAAACCTCTCCCTAAGTAATATGGTGTTATTATGAGACATTTTTATATTTCCTTTCCTAGAATTATAGCATATTGGGATGGGATTCAATTATAGAAACATATCCTAAGTGATAGGGTATTTGTTGAACATTAAAATGGGTTGTCTATGTTACAACCTCCTCAGTACCAGTTAATCAGTTACTTGAGATGGATCCATGGTGTGATATGGAACTTTCTTCATGAATAGGGCTAAATCAGGTAGTTTCAGGTGTCATGGTGGTCTAGTTTCCACATAATAACTAGATGTGGTTCCTTATATGATGACTATTTAGGATCCTTTTAAAAATGTAGAGATATGATCATGTTCACATGGGACTTAATTTGTGTTTCCATTCAAAGTTTTATACAAATTTCATAGGTTACATGGTTCATGTGTAAGCACTGGGTTTAAAATTCATGTTACAAGTAAAATGGGGGAACTAGTTGTAGTATATGGATGGGTAGTGGGAGAAGGAACTAGGGAGTGACTCTGGTATTTTGGATATCTCACCAATGATATGTGGGTATTTTATTTACATGGTTAGACCAATGGGTGATACTTTTTATATATGTATATGTTGATTTAATTTGTTTATATTGTTATTTTCTATATATTTTTATATATTATTTTTGGATACCATATTGATATAATTTTGTAAGCTTACTCTGATATTATATGATTATTTTTTTATTTACCTCATATTTTATATTATAATACTATGAGTATAGTATTACCATTTTTTGTATATACTCCATTCAATAGTTATTAGCATATTTGATATTAGGAGGTAAGCATTAAGTCATATGACATCCCTGAGTTGGTCTAATGCTTAGTTATTTAGGATGTATAGTTAAATAATTATATTAGAGAATCATTTTTTCATAAATTTTTGGACATGATATTTGTAGATTCGATTAGTCAAAATGTAATATTTTCAAATGCCTTATATATCATGAACACCGATCTGGTGAAAGTATATCTTACCAATTGACTGGGATTATTGTTCGTTCTTTACACTATTGAAGGTGAAGTATTTTTTCAAGTGTGATGTTTGGGTTGAGTTTTTTATTTCTACTTTCACTCTTAACATGGGATAGACTGAGTGTGTTAGTTCATAAATCATATTAGGAAATTAGTCATACCTAACATGAAAATGACTGCTTCTTAGTGTGAAATAGTTTTACAAATGGTAAATGTTTTTGGGAAATTATTTTCACTTAATAACTGTTTTGGTAAATAATTTTTTATTAATTAAAACACTAATAATAAACAATTATTTTTACGATTGAATAAATTATTATTGTTGGAATAATTAATTGAAATTTTTATGGTGCATTCATAGATATTTTCCTTTATTTTTCTTATAATTCCCATTTTTTCATTTTTAAGAAAAATCACTTTTTAAGGGTGTAATGAGAACTCTAAAAAAGACCAGAAATGTGGTCAAACAATAAACTATAGCACTAAAATATTCCAAATAATGTTCAAATTGATATCACCTTACATTGTTTATAAGCTCCAATCATTATTAAATTTCTTCAACACTAGTTTCTCATGAATGATATCCTCAAATATGAACACCATCATACCCCAAACATGATGACATTCTGATTAATTTATTTTCTTTCATTTAAAACATAGACTAAAATGAGATCGTGGGTGTCAGTCCAATACTATTATTACTTACTATAATTAATGTTAATTTCCCTCCCATTCTTTCTCTTGAAGTAATATAGGGAGGCATTGATTGGAAATTTTTATTCCACTATATCCACTGTGGAATGCTAAAGCAATTCCAATATATGAGTAGCTTCAACCTATTCTTCTTTCTCCCTTCTCACACCCATTTCATCTTCAAGATGAAGTTTAACATCCAAATATATACCAAATACTAAAAAGTGCTCTAATTAATTAGTATCCTACTCATTTTATTTTGTTCCCACTTAAATTTTGAGAAAGTATTGGATTGTGGATTACATGAAAAAGGTTTTTCTTCTACCATTCCCCTTAAAACCATTGACTTTACCCATTGATCTCTAATTAATTGGTTTGGTAAGTTGTAATAATATTTATGATTTTTTGTTTTATTTATATTATTAATAGGATATAACCTAAATTCAAAACCACCCTTCTTCATTTTCTTCTCCCCATAGTGGAAGAAATTATAAACCTATCTGTCTACTTCATAGTCAGAATTGAGCACAGAATCCTTCAATTAAGTAACACATTCATAATTCATATATCCTTAACATTTCGCCTCAATCCCCAACTCTTACTATTTATCATGGTTTTTTTCTTCTTCCACATAGACATAACCATTTTCTATCACATGGATTACTTTATACTAAAAGATTCATCTTCAAAGTATATGACCACATTAGGTAGATTTACATCTACACAATTCACTTATGATGATAACTCAACCTATAATGATGGATTGATCACCTAAACTAGAACCTATAGCACCTCATCACCCAAATCAACAAAAATCTAAGAGATTAATTGATCATCATCATTAATATAAAAAATAACCATAGTGTAACTAAGGATTAATTATTGGATAATCATCCACCCACAAGCCCATAACTATCATTATTGGACAAAAACCCTCCAAAAATGATGTTAAATGGATGGTATCACTAGTTGGTATACTCAGATAGAGGTATATCTTAGCCAATTTTGACCCCATGTTTGGGTATGAAGTATCATAATCCAATGGATTGATAGAAATATTGTGATTGTGCGAAGAGACACTATACCTAAAACCTTTGAGATTAAATCCAAGTGAATTGTGGAGAGATACTTTAAGAAAATTTCTATTAATTTAAATAATATGTTGACAACCCTGATCGAAATACCCCAATCAAAATTATTAAGAATAAAAATTCACCTAAGGCTCAAAACAAATAGCTTAAAGACATCAAAACTCTTCATCAATTTCAATCCAAAAATATTCAACCAAATCCATTAAAACATTCATAAAAACCACAAATTATTTGTCCAATACAGTGACATGAGGTGTTAGATCAACTATAAAAACTTATAAAGTGGCCAAATAGATTTTTAATATTATAAAGAATATATTTATTTTGAAAGGGAAGTGTAAAAAATTTGAAACTGACCCCAATGGACCCGGTTAAGGGGTCCCAGTTCATGTGGAAAGTTTGGGGCCATATGATTAGGGAGAAGTTATATTCATCGATACATATTCAATCCGGGGACTAGGTGAGGGTGGATTCATCTTAATTATCAACTATAAGTATAATGTGGTGATAATCCAATAATTCTAAAATTTCATTCTTCATCAATTCCTATGATACATTCAATATTCTACCAAAAGAATCCACTAATGGTTAACCCCACCCAAAAAATAAGACACTAGAGAATGGTAGAGCAGACAAGATGCTTCATATCACTCTAAAAGGGATAGTTGATGATTTAGGATACCACTACTGAGTAAGGGTAACTTTTGGAAATGTTATATGGGGGAAGACATAAGGGAAATAGGAAGGGTGAATGAAAAAAGAGAATTGGGATAGGTGAACACAAACCATCAAGGGGTCCCTCCCCACCCTATGGAGGGGAATAAATTTTCAAGGATATGTCTGGTATTAGTATAAGAGTTAATATTTTTGATAGAGTTTTTTTTATGGTTTCCTTATATAAACTTGAAAGTGTTATGTCACAATATTTTATTATCTTGGGATGGTGATATGTACCTCTCTAAAGTTATTAGGAAGTGAGCTTAGATAAAGGCAGTGATTATTCCCATTTAACTGAAGAGTCATGAGTTATTTGGCTTTTGATTCTTGTTTATTCTGATCTTACATGGAGAAAAAAGAGTAGGTATTATTTATAAAGAGAGGTGAGATGGATAGTGTGACTTGTGTTGAGGGGGGAATAAGTAGATTTCTTTTATATTAGATCAATGCTTGACCATAATGACATGGATTGTTAATTTTATTTATTTATTACATAAGAGATTATAGGAATGTAAGAAAGGTTTGTGCTTCATGATGGATGTTTTGGCCTTCTATGAAGGGGTAAGGTATGGTGGTTGGTCCATGGTTCTAGCTTAGAAGTGATATTTTTGACATAGAGTGAGAGTAATTTATCATTATGGATTAAGTTTACAAAATTCTAGGTGAGGTAATGTGGTAATTTTTTCTTGGGGTATGTGGATGGGACATTGGGTTATGTAAATCAAAGTGAGTAGATTACCATATATAGGAAATTTTTGGTAGATAATTTCTCTTAGGATGACAAGTGTGGTAAGGGATCGTCTCTATTTAGTAGTATCCTAGAAGAATACCCAAGGGGCGGATGGTTATAATCATAGAAACTCTTAGTAATGGGTTTGTGATGGGAGAGAGGGGAATTTGATAGAATTTGGTTATGTTTCATAGAAACGATCTCACAAAACCCATGCGGGTTATGAGATTGTAGTGATGTGAGGGGATTATCATTTTTTGGTTGAGTAGATTAGCTAAGTGGTTTTAATGGACATCATATATGTAGGTTAGAACAAAATGTGTAGTTTTGTGTAGTGTTCTGTTTGGTATATCTCGAAAGTAGGGGATACTGTATAGGGGTCACTGATATAAGTCCAACTTGGTCAGACTGGTGGTTTTTCATTCCCTATGTGTATTGAGTGTTTTGATAGTTTTTAGTGACTACCTTGGTTTGAAAAGTGTGAGTGAGTATTCTTTAGATTATTGATATGTTATAGAACCCAAGAGTTAGTTTATATGATCATATTTTAAGCTTATATAAATTATTTCCCATAAAAATTAACATCATGGGATGATTCACTTTGGAAAGATGAGTTTTTATTAGGAAATGGTATTGGAAATCAGATGGGGGATATCACCTTATATATAACTTCATGTTCGGTGTGAGGTATGTTTCCTATGATGAGATAGAGTAGTGATTAGAAATATTGGCTACCTAGAACATAAAAAATTTTATATTAATTTTATAGTAGTTGGTTTAGTAATTTTATTTCTCTTTGGTGAGGAGAAAGATACAGAAGATGATATTTTTGTAGTTAAGGTGGTCGATATGTTGATACTTAGTAGAAAGAATAACATATTTAAAAGTGCATAGGGAGTTAATCATGGAATCAAACATAGTTTTTATCTTATATTGAGAGTGGAACTACGGCAAAAAAGGCATTTAGCGGCGGTTTTTTTCGTTTCGCGGTGGTTTTAACCGCCGCTAAATAGATTGGCGTCGGTTTTTCAAAACCGCCGCTAAATCGTGCGTCGGGAAACTATTCGCGGCGGTTTTCAAAACCGCCGCAGAACGTTTCGCGGTGGTTTTTTAGCGGCGATTTTTTTATTTTTGTATTTTTTTATTTTTTGTTATTTTTTTAATTTTTTTTAATTTTTTTTAATTTTAATTTAATATATTTATTTATTTATTTATTTATTTATTTATTTATTTATTTATTTATTTATTTATTTATTTATTTATCTATATATTTATTTATATATTTATTTATATATTTATTTTTCGTATTTATTTTTCGTATTTATTTATATATTTATTTCGTATTTATTTTATTTATTTATTTTTCGTATTTATTTATTTATTTTATCTATTTATTTATTTTATTTATTTATTTATTTTATTTATTTAATTTCGTATTTATTTTTTTTATTTCGTATTTATTTTTTAATTATTTTATTTCGTTTTTATTTATTTATTTATTTATTTTATTTACTTTATTTACTTTATTTATCTATGCATGCACATCCCATGCACATGCACATGCACATGAACATGCAATATAAAGAAATTCTGTGTTTGGTGAGATTTGAACCCCTAACCCCTTGCATATTTTCCAAAGAAATTACCACTCCAGCAAGATCGTCATGTGGTTAATAAACAAAATTTAATATACTTATATATATTAATTAAAAAAACAAATAATACATAAATAATAGATATAAACTCAATAATAATAAATAATAAATAAAGATAAATAACAAATAATAATTAAATATAAATAATAAATAATAAATAATAAATAATAAATAATAAATATATATAAATAATATATATATATATATAATAAATAATAAATAAATATAAATAATAAATAAATATAAGTAATAAATAATAAATAATAAATAATAAATAATAGATATAAATAATAAATAATAAATAATAATTAATAATTAATAACTAATAGATATAAATAATCAATAATCAATAATCAATAATCAATAATCATTAATCAATAATGAATAATAAATATTAAATAATAAATATTAAATATTAAATATTAAATAAATAAAGAAAAATAATAAATAAAAAAATAATAAATAATACATAATAAATAAATATAAATAATCAATAATAAATAATAAATAATAAATAATAAATAAATATAAATAATAAACAAATATAAATAATAAATAATAAATAATAAATAATAAATAATAACTAATAACTAATAACTAATAACTAATAACTAATAAATAATAACTAATAAATAAATATAAATAATACATAATACATAATACATAATAAATAATAAATAATAAATAATAAATAATAAATAATAAATAATAAATAATAAATAATGAATAATAAATATTAAATATTAAATATCAAATAATAAATATTAAATATGAAATAAAAAAATATAAATAATAAATAATCAATAATCAATAATCAATAATAAATAATAAATAATAAATAATAAATAATAAATAATAAATAAATATAAATAATAAATAATAAATAATAAATAATAAATAATAAATAATAAATAAATATAAAAAATAAATAATAAATGAATATAAATAAAAAATAATAAATAATAAATAATAAATAATAACTAATAACTAATAAATAATAAGTAATAAATAAATATAAATAATAAATAACAAATAATAAATAAATATAAATAATAAATAATAAATAGTAAATAATAAATATAAATAATAAATAAATATAAATTATAAATAAATATAAATAATAAATAATAAATAATAAATAATAAATAAACACAAATAATAAATAAATACAAATAATAAATAAATATAAATAATAAATAAATATAAAAAATAAAAAATAAATAAATATAAACAATAAACAATAAATAAATATAAATAATAAATAATAAATAATAAATAAATTATAAATTATAAATAAATATAAATTATAAATAAATATAAAGAACAATTAATAAATAATAATTAATAATTAATAATTAATAATTAATAAATGAATATAAATAATCAATAATCAATAATCAATAATCAATAATAAATAATAAATAATAAATAATAAATAAACATAAATAATTAATAAATATAAATAATAAATAATAAATAATAAATAATAAATAGTAAATAGTAAATAAATAATAGATATAAATAATAAATAATAATTAATAGATAATAGATATAAATAATAAATAATCAATAATCAATAATAAATAATATATAATAAATAATAAATAATAAATAATGAATAATAAATATTAAATATTAAATAATAAATATTAAATATTAAATATTAAATATTAAATATTAAATATTAAATAAATAAATATAAATATAAATAATAAATAATAAATAATAAATAATTATAAATATTAAATATTAAATAATAAATAATAAATAATAAATAATAAATAATAAATAATAAATAAATATAAATAATAAATAAATATAAACAATAAATAATAAATAATAAATAATAAATAATAACTAATAAATAATAAATAATAACTAATAAATAATAAATAATAACTAATAAATAATAACTAATAACTAATAAATAATAACTAATAAATAAATATCTTTAATAAATAATAAATACTAAATAATAAATAATGAATAATAAATAATGAATAATAAATAATAAATAATAAATAAAAAAATAAATAAATATAAATAATAAATAATAAATAATATATAATATATAATATATAATAAATAATAAATAATAAATAAATATAAATAATAAATAATAAATAATAAAGAAATCACATGAAAAAGTATGAAAAGACGTGATAAGGGATGAAAAATCCTGAAAACGCATGAAAAAGGATGGAGAAGCATATGAAGAATGAGGCATTAGAAAGAATGAGAACGCATGAAAACTCGTGACAACTCTAGAAAACTCTTTAATAATTCATCATAATCATCATAATAACCCATAAAAAACCATTGATAAAGATAACAAGTCATTGAAACCCAAATAAATAGTAATAAATGGAGCTACCGTTAAAACCCGTCAAAACGATCATAAAGATACAAAAACATTGGACTCACATTAACGGAGATAACATATGATATGAGAGTCCTTTTTAGATCCGCGACCTGTCAAATCAAAGATCCTGAAACGATCTTCGACCTGAAAGGTGAAAGAGTCTGAATAGACAGATAGATCAGAAGTTATGACCATTTAAAAAAAATCTGACGGGGAATGGGTGCTAGAAACGAGGCATTGAAATACATAACAAACCCGATACCCACTAAAAAGGCCATAACATATGATCTAGGAGTTCATGTGGGCGTCGCGACTAGTCAAACTGAAGATCATGGAACGGGCTATGATCTGGCTGGTGGAGGAGGCCGAACTGACACGCGGATCGAAAGTTAGGTCTTTTTGAAGACATGTTCGACGGGACATCGGTGAAGGAAACAGGGTTTTAGAGGCCTTCGGAGGAGTTTTTGGGGTTGAAAAACAAGATAGAAGCTTGCTTGTGTCAAATTAGTGTGTAGCTCTCTTCGCTGGCTTCGATTTGATATGTGGTTGAGCCCAAACGGACACCCGGAGCGAAAGTTATGGCTGTTTAAAGTTGTAGAACATTTTTCAACTTTCTTATAACTCTAATATCTTCTACACCTTAGACCGTCTCACGATTTTGATTATATGTGCCTCTATATCTCTTCATGAGCTTCGATTTGACTGATCGTGGTGCTTCAACGGACGCCCGGATCAAAAGTTATGGTCGTTTTAGTGATTTCGGGGTTTCTGTTGTTTTTTAATTTTTTTCATTTCATTTCACGGCGGTCTTGCCGAAACCGCCGCTATTTCGCGGCGGTTTTTTAAAGAACAGCCGCTAATCCTCGAATAAAATTAAAAAAAAATAATTTTTTTTAAAAAAAAAAAAATTTGCCGTTTAGCTGCTGTTTTTTCGCGGCGGTTTTTAAAACGGCCGCGAAATGGCATCCCGAAATGCATTTCGTGGCGGTTTTAAAAAACCCCCACGAAAAAACCGCCGCAAAACGTCGGTTTTCTTGTAGTGTGGATGGATTATTATTTTGGTATGTTGTGAAAAAAACACATACAATTTATTTGATGATTGAAGTCATAGTGAGCAGTGCTTGGTCAATTTTAGAGTAAAGTTGAGTAGTGAGGGAACTAACTCACATTTCCACCCATAATCAACTCTATAAAGTTGAAATTTTTGTTCATGGTGATTCGTTGAAAATTTATAGTGCTTTTTAGGTACTAGAGTGATCCTTTTATATAAGTTCATTTTTTATTATTCAAGAATAGGATTCATTAGACCATACAAAATATATAATCAATAATGTGTAATGGAATCATGTTTTGATGGATAAATGAAAATTGGGAATTCAAAGTGGGGAATGTTTTGGGATGATAAGACCTCTATTGGTAGCTTGTAATGAAAATCAATTTTATGGGTCAGCGTTTATGGGGAAAAATTAAAATATTTGGATTTGGGGGTATTTCAGGTTTCAATTTTGTGTTTTGGATCTGGTTATTCATGCCTTGAGTGTTAATTTGAGGTTATTTCTATTCTGTATTGGTAGATTCAAGTGTTATTGAACCCATGGGGTATAGTATTTCTTGAGTAAGATTGAAAATTTTAATGCATGTGGCTACCCACAACATAAAAAATGGAGATGGGACATGGAATGAGTATATTAGTCATCACATCATGGAAGGGATAACCATTTCATGGATCAGTGTTATTGGGCTTATGATTTTAGTGTAGGATATGAATCACATAGTAATGGGGGTGTTTTAGTGTGGTAAAAATTTTGTATATTATTAATTATAGAGTCAAGTGAAACCACACTATAGCCCAATGTTATATTCCATGATGGATTCTTGAGGGGGTGTTACACAATAGTCTACTAGTTACATAGTGAGTCAAATAACTGGGAATTTTTAGTTCTTACCTAGGGTAGTACATTGCACTAAGAACCATATGGCCATAATGCATTGCAACTATAGAGTGTGGAACTACACAGTGACACCCTTTAGACATTATATAATGGCCATATGATTAAATTTTTAGATATACAAGGGGATCTTTTCTAAAACCCCTAATTTATTCCCCTTTTAGAGTTTCCTCTTTTAGCTGGATGATGCTAGGGTAGGGAATCTCTCATCCCCTCTCTTTGTCCCTGTTGACGCTCCTTTCCATCACAAAGTCTAACGACATAAAAAGGGAAATACCTTAGTCCAAATTGATTCATCCTTTGAAGAAACATCAAAATTTGACAAAGGAATAAAGAAGGATTTCTTCCTACTTGGGTCACACAAGTTTCATCATAGTTTCACAATTATTCTTGTGCGCCGCATAGTGGTCATGCAGGTGACTTGCACTCCCTCTTTGATTTTCTCCCAAGGTCTTCTCTGGCCTATAAATACCCTTGGTGCCCCCCCCCCATTTCAGGGACAGAAAAATTCTAAAACTCATATTCGATCTCTGGTCACCCTAGTCTCTTCTAAAAGTCTTCTGAACATTTCTAAGGTAATTTCTTACCTAGAATAGAAGCTCTAAACATGGGAAACAAGGCCTAAGTGTTGAAACTCATCAACACTTGCGCACCCAAGTGGCCAGCCCTTAAGGGAAATGGCCACACATGCACGCTGCCTTGTCCCTTGAAAAAAACTTGGGCACCACTCTTTTGGAATCCCTAGGGATAATACTAATGTCTTGAGCCAAGTCTCTCCTAGCTATTACCCTAAGGTTTGATCGTCGCGCAAGTACCCATGTTTCACGCAAGTATACTTGCGCGACCAAGACTTGTGCGCCCACATAGGACTTGCACACCTCTCTTTTTTTGGGTGCCTCTTCTACCTATTCACCTCTATTATTGAAATACACCTCTCTTATTCAAGATTTAGTATTCAAGACACTCTTCAAATCCATTTTATGGCATGTTTCCTTTATTGGATTCCTTATCTGAAAGGAATTATGTGGAACATCTCTCAAAACATAATGATTTACATATCTTTATATCACTAAAGATAGAGAGTTGATTCATTCAACCTCATCCTTTAAGATGAGAATATTTTTAACCTGATCATCCACCTTAGGAGTAATCCCCAGTCCATGTTCTCTGAATATGGGCATCATCCTTAGGAATAAGCCCCCAATTTCCCTATTCAATGGGAATCCTCCTTAGGAGTAAGCCCCAAGTCCACTAACATGAGCCTCCTTTTCAGGAATAATCCCCAGTCTTCATGTTCCCTTAATTTTGGTCATCCTCTTCAGGAGTAATCCCCAAGTTCCCAAATAAGGGAATCCTTCTTAGGAGTAAGCCCCAAATTACAATTTCTCTTAACCTGGGCCTCCTTTTCAGGAGTAAGCCACAGTCATAATTCCCCTAACCTGGGCCTCCATCTTAGGAATAAGCCCCAGTTCCCAAGTACCTTTAACCTTGGCCTCCTTCTTAAGAATAAGCCCCAGTCAAAATTTCTCATAACCAGTCTTAATTTATTTTGATTTGGGAATTCTCCTTAGGAGTAATCCCTATGTCCCCTCTTAATTTGGGAATCTTCTTTAGGAGTAAGCCCCAAGTTAGAGTATCCAAATCTCTATTAAAGCACATATACATTTATGGGCCCTATTCCCAGGTTTATTCCCTGAAGTAAAATCCCAATACTCATTTATTCAGGGCAGTCACACATATATAAGCCCTACATTATTGCATCTTTCGTGGCACAATTGTCTAGTTTTACCAATACCTCTTGTTTCTCACACCGAGCATGACTCATGTGAGCTTAGAGTGTACAATTAATTATGAAATCTTTCTTTAAACGATCAATCATGCATAAACCTCATACTTCTTTACTCGAACTACGTGGGTTCTGATTCATTTTCCAAAACAATGGATATGTAGGTTGCCCATCTGCGGGTACGATCCCAAATCTGAATTAATCCATTTCATTCTGAACGACAATAAACTACAAGTGCCCTGCTGAGTGGCTTTAAAACCTGTATGGTTATCATAATAACCAATATATCTTTATAAAATGTATCGAAGGATACCATTGACTAATAATATATAACAAATACAGATGATTCTCTATTGATGAAGAACCTCGCATACATATAAAAGATTCTCTAAATTTCATACATACTAATCATTGATTGTTAGATTTAAAGGAAAGCTCATTTTCATACTTGGTAATGTAATAAGGATTCACGAACATAACTTAAATATATAAAGAGAGTCTCGGAGTAGACAATAATTCCCCCCAAAAAGGTGTGATGAGTCCGACCTCCCATCCTCTCGACCAATGAAAATTTTTAAGCCTCATCGGTTCCCAACTAATGAGAACCTACATTTAGACAGTAGGCCCAAATGGATATAGAATCATTGGATGTTTCCGGTTTTACGAAGAAACCTGTTAGAACCGGATTGGAATGTTTGAACCTTAAAGAAACAAGGTTATCTCCATTTTCAGAGGAAAAAAAATGGTTAACCTGATGTGAATCCTTAACCAAGTTAAAGTGATGTTTTACTTATTTGTTAGGCCCCTATTTAAAACTCAATGAGAGGTCCAACAAAACAATCAATAATATATGTGCTCATCCAAAAGATATAGTGGCCGAACTTATATTGATTATGACTATTTTATCAAACATGCACTCTTTTCCAAGATCTTATGCGTTACAGATATGGCTTCTCTTAAGTTCACACCTGTGAATACATATATTGTGAATGCCTCTACTGCTACTCCTACTGGATCATCGTTCACTCTTAGGATGACATCACCTAATCAGCATCTTCAGTGCTGGGTATCAAATGTGATTGTTAAGCAATACCATAGACATAGTACCATTCTGACTCTGGAGACCACTCGACAAGCCCTCCAAGTCAATAATTCACCCTGGTTTTCCACATAGCGACGACCATCAATCAAGTAACAAGTGGTGTCAACCACCATCTCCAACCGTTTTAGGTTGTTATCCCTAGAACACAATCACCATTCCCTCCCATATTTTGGGGAGGTGAATAAGAAGGCCATTGAAGACCTTAATTCAAAGAGTCAGGAGTCCTTCCTGAGGGCTCCCATCAACAATCGCCGCCAGACTCGTGCGGAAGTGTGCCCTCAACATGTTGAGGGTATCGTCTCCAGGTGTTCGGCTCAGGTTCCTTGAATCTGAGTAGAAAAGATGAACCGCCAGAGGTGAAATCTGGTCAACAGTGAGCAGGTCCTTATCTCTTCCATCTCCGGAGAATTCCACCAACCTAACTTGGTGGCATGTAATAAGCGGGCAAACACACATGTCCGTTTTAATTCCATTGTCCAGCAAACTCTTCTGGCAGCAGCACGCCATTCCTGCCAGGCAATTTTGGTGGAGTACTATAGACAGAAACATACATTTGTTTATGAATCATCAGCTAGTCAGCAGGCTCGTCTGACTACATATGATGATGTCTGCCAACCCAATGTGTTGACAACTAGTAAACAAGCACATAGACCTGCTTACACTCATGAATCCTACCAGCAACCTCATCTGTCAGTAATAAAGGAAGGTCATCAACCACATTCGACAAAGTGAAATCAGCATGCACATACACCTTCTAGTATTGATCAAGCCTACCAATAGTCTCATTTGGTAGCACCCGGAGAAGTCAATTGGAAATCCCCAATGACAAAAAGAAGGCAGACTCAACTCTCTTCCCCCACATATGAGTACATTCAGAATTCACTGACAGGAAAAGGAGGACAGGAGCAGGAATGCACACCTAATCCAAGCACGGAATGGACATATATCCTCGTTCTGGCAGCTGAAGTCACCAAGCATATTCAGCCAATGGTGAAAGAGCATAAACAAATCCCTACTCATATTTTGGATGCCTGCCAGGATATTATAACAGCTTCAGCAGCATCACAAGGAATGAAATGGAATTCTATACCTACGAGTGGAGTGATACATCAACAGTTCACTCTGAAACAGACACACACCTCTAATCCAGTCCAATAGGGTTGTGGGGCATACTCCCCAATGTTATACGGACAACCAAGTTAGGCACAGACACCTGATTTGAGTGGAGATAATCAGTCTAACCTGATCCATTCTCCTGATCAGGAATATACACCGGCCCATAATAACCACTTTCATCAACAAGTGGTTCTTAAAGTGGGTAAGAAGGCATCTAAGAAGAAGACTCACCCAGAACAGTCAAGAAATCAATATCCAATCTATAATAAGGACTTGCTCAATGTTGGTGTTCTTGAAGCCCTCAGACAATTATCTGTTGGAATTCAAGCTTCTACTCCCTCATTTCCAAATAGTGGTAACATTAATTCTGAAGGTCTTCATCATACACTTCCTCATGAAGGCTTTCGTCATGACAATTTGGTCAATCTTGAATTTTCATCTTCATATGAGAGCTATAGTAACCCTCTGTATGGCTAGAATATCAAGGAGCAAAATGTTTCATCTTTTACTGTAACCCACAATGGTGGTCCTCCCCATGATGATTAATTTAGCTACAAAAGTCCTCTCCATAGTAGTAATTCACATTTCCGGGAAAATGCTCCAATGGAAAATGTAGTAACGAGAAAGCCCTCTTATCTTGAGGCACTTGAAAATGTGAAGCCAGTCATATCTGATGCTTTGCCAATATCAGGTGAAATACTTTCTCAACCAGAAGATAGCCTGGGGTGTAGGTCATTCCTCAAACCACCCCTGAGTCATGCATATTATAGTTTGATAAATGAATTCTCTACCAATATTTTTGAATCTAATGATGCAACAAAGAAGCACCAACCTTGGTCTAATCAGGTAGAATAATATTCATTAAATGATAAAGAGGAAGCACTAAATATGAGAAAACAACTAGAAAAAGTTGATGTTCCAGTCATGTGTTGGCCTCTGGATGACTCTCAATATGACCTTCCAGAGATGTTGACGAAAGATGGAATTCAGGATATTCGTCTCAACATATGGAAAAATCTTTGTCAGTTGAAAAAGAAAATATTATCTTATCATGAATATGAAAATCATGTCAAGTTAATATAAAGGTTACAATGTCAAATTGATTTGGTATATCTCTCAGTTTCGCGATATTTGAAAGCTTAAAATCATCAGAGAGCCCTTCAGTGTTCATGCCATGGCGCACTATGAAGATTTCTCCAGTTAATTTTCAATTCCCCATTCGATATTCATATCAGGGGATGGAGTGTTCGTGGAGCACTACATTTCAATGTATCCTCCATCCCGCAAAGCCCGCCGAAAATGGTCTCATGCAATGTTATTTCTCATGGCCGGCCACTGTCAATTGGATTTGTTTGTAACCAAAGGCTCTCTCAAGAATAGGCCTCAACTAGTTCTTCTCAAATTCAAGCATGCAAAGAACAAGTTGTTGAATTACTCCAGCATCAAGTGAACGATAATATTGAAAAGGAATCTCGTTTGGAGCGAGCACATCATCAAGTCACTGAAGTGTCATAAATCATCCAACGGTCTTTTGAGCCTGGTGATAAAAGTGGATGCAGGTTGATGCATCTAGCCAATTTTCGGACTAAAGTCCTCAAGATCATGAGATATTTCAAGAATGTCTCAGAAGTAGCATCTCAAGAGCCACCCTATCTTGCCCTACTAGGGACTCTCTTAACCCAACCCTCATAATCAAAAAATAGGATTCAAGGAGTTGAGTAGGAATATTAGGAACAACCCCAGTCCATCGGGCTGGGGACTTTTTCAAATCCTCAATCTCTTCCTCAGAGAAATTCAGTCCTCTCTCAATTAGGGAAGAATCCTCCAGAGGAATGAAGAGCCAAATTATCAAGATATTCCCAAAAAATTATGGTTCATAAAGAAGTTCATGAGGGATCAAATCGAAAAAATGGAATGTCGCATCAACGACCTTGAAGAAGAAAAATTGCAGAAATGCCGATAGAAGGGATGCAATGCATTATGCATCAATTAATGTCATCAATGATGTTTTTGTTTATCCACCAGATGAGGCTCACTCAGAGGGATCAGATGAAGAGGTTCCTGCTCAAGAATTTGTACGCACAGACATAAATGAAGAAGGTGTGTGTACACGAAATCAAAGGCTTACCCAGAATCTGAGTGTTCTTTAAAATAACCCACTTCCCCCTCTCCGAAAGGGATACAATAAGGGGAAAGTAAAGAATCAGGTTACATACCCTTCCTCTGGAGGAGTAAACCCTCTCTCATTAGAGCAAATATTTTCACAACATGTGGAATAAATGAAGTAGTTGAGGATGTTGAATGAAGAACTACTTCAACGTTGTCTTCCTCCTAAGCGAGCTGGATTTAGTCAGCTAATGGAATTTGTTATGGCTACTGAGATGGATCAAGAATATCCTCCTTTATAAGTACACCCTAAAAGGTCTAATCCTATGGGTCAAGTGCAATAACAACCGATGGTGTTGTCATCAGTTACAGTACCAGCCACCACATCTGTCCAAGCTCCATTTATTGTACCTGCTCAGGTCCAAGCTCAAATGGATATTTCTCAGAAATTAATGACTACCATTGAGTCATTAACAGCTCGGTTGGAAGCTATGGAAGAAAAACGTGCACCCATTCAACCGGAGAAAAGAGCCTACCCAAAATGAGTTGATGGAATTCCTCCCCCATGAAATTTTTCAAGTACCACATTCCCAATATTTAACGGTTTGGGAGACCCAGAGAAACACTTAACACATTTTGTTTTTTGTTGCGATCCTATGATGGGAACCCTTAGAAACAAGAAGCAGTTAAGCTCATTTTTTTGTACAATCATTACAAGGGCCTGCCTTTGTCTGGTATACATGATTGAAATCCCGGTCAATTACCGGATGGGAGGATCTCCATCAACAATTCCTTCTTCAATTCAACTCAACTTTCCCAAAGACAATAGTTTTTGATCTTAAAAACTGTAAACAAAGGGAAAATGAAAGGGTTTTGGATTTCATTGCTCACTAGAAGGGACTAACATATTCCCTAAGCTTAGAACTCCCTCAAAAAGAATTTTTTCCAATCTATGTGGAAAATTTGTGTGATGAGTTGTGCACACCTTTGATCCCTGTGAAATACATAGGAGGATTTTGAGACCTTACTTAGATCGCTCAGCAGATTGAATACTCTCTTACCAAGAATAAGGATAAGGTTCGTGTAATTCCATCATCTCCAGGAAGGAGAATGGGTAAAGCAGAGACTACTGCAGTTACACTTAAACAAGCACTTGTACCTACTTCCACTTCAAGGCCTTCATCTTCTCAAAGGGCTCTACCTCCTGTGCGTCAACAACAACAGCTGTTTCATCAAGAGGATCAAAGTGATCTAGGATAGTAAAAATTTGTGGATTTGAAGACTAAAGTTTACTCTTTCTAAAATGAACATGTTCCTAGTTACTTCATTTCATCTCTGGAAAATAATTTGGTTCAATTCCGAAGGCCCAAAAGGCCTAACAAGGAAGGAGATGAAGATCGTCCCAATTATTTCCCCTTTCATCAGATGTTAGGGCATCCCATTCAAGAGTATTTTGTCTTCAAAGACCTCCTATAAAAGATGGTGGACTCGGGAAAAGTCAAACTGAAAGGTTGTTCAGCTCAGGTAGCATGTGTTACTGCTACAAATCCAGAGGAAGAAGGTGAGTAGCAAGAAGTCAAGAACAAAAATATGGAAAAATATGATGATTCAATGGTCAGAAAAACAATCAACCGAACTGATGTTTTTTTGCGAACACAATTGAATAAACCAATTGTGTCTTATGCCATGAATGCCATATGAAAACCATCTTCATCAGAGGTAAAATACTCAATGAAAGAGAATAATTCAAAGAAAGAAGAGAAATCAGAAGAAGATGAGATCGTGTCAAAGCCCAAATTGTCTTTGACTCAGGCAGATCCCATGCCATCTAATTCAAAGCCACTAGCACCGCCCCACGAAATGGAACATCCTAAATGGGCTAATCTGGTAGAATCATCATCATATGAAGAATTGATCTTTGGTTTTTTTAACATGATTCATTTAATAGATCCTTATGCCGATCATAACTTCGATCTTGATGATCCTGAGTTCCCTGTATCAAACAGAAGAATTAGGGGGAGTGCTGGAGTTCTGGGATACAGAGGAAGACGTGGATATCCCAGAAGCCACTATTCCAATTCTACCCCTTCTAGAACTGTATATGCAGCAAAAAATCATGGTAGATCCCTTCAGCGAGCTCAACAAGAATAAGAAAATTCTTCCACAAATAGCAGATTCAGTCCTGGCACAATTATTCTGGAGGATCGGTTAGAGGTTCCACCTTATTCCTCTCAACAAGTAAATACAACTATTCAGTCTAATCTTCCAAGGACAAGAGTATTTACCACTCCTACCCCAATACAAGATGCATCTACTTCCAAATCATCAACTTCTAAGGAACCTGTGAAACCACATGTTCTAGTTGGGAAACACAGACCTTTGGATCCAAAATATGATGTCTTGAAGCATTTGCCCCAAGTATCAGCCATGTTATCAATTTTGGATGCCTTGAATTTGTCCAATGATTTTCAGGAGGCACTCATTGAGGCTTATTCAAGTCCTCAGGAGTTTGAAACTGAAATTTATGTGGCTGAAGTCTACCCCGTAGAGAATGTCCCTATAGAATGAAATGTAGTGATATCTTTTACAGATGAAGATGAAGATGATGTCATGCATGGACATATTATACCTTTTTACTTATCTGGAAAGGTCAATGGTGTAGAAATCTAAAGATCTTTCATTGATAATGGTTAATAAGTCAGCCTCATCCCCATTCGTACACTTCATCGATTGGGCCTCACAGAATCTGATTTATCTCCTTCTACTTAGATGTTACAAGGATATGATAAAAATGAACAAGAACCACTGGGTGAGATTACACTCAGTACTCAATTTGGAGATCTTGTATCCAATTCAGATTTCATGGTTGTTGATCTCTATACAACCTTCAATATTTTTCTTCGAAGACCTTGGCTACATCAACAAGCAGTTATCCCTTCATCATACCATCAATGTCTCAAGTATTGTTTCGATGGTCAAATTGGGACAGTGTATAGTGATAAATCCCCCTTCAAAACATGTGAATCTAAATACATTGAGGCATAATTCTATCACATGAAGGAAAACGAGAAATCCACAACAAGGGAGGTTACCAAAGTTAATGCTCCATATAGTTTGGAAACAATTCTAGTAAACCCATTCACGCATGTGAGTACAGATTATTTTTTGTCTATCAGTCAAATTGACAGGGTAGACCCAAATCCAAATACTCTTATGGAAACATCCATAATGTCAACTATGGCAATCGGGCTAGACAGCATGGGAGAGATTGGTGATTCACCAAGAAATAATGAAAGATCAAATAGAGATGTCTTCATTTCATCTACTGAAATCCATCAATTCTATACGTATCCAACCAGGCTAGAAGAAGTTATAACAATTCCATAGGTGAAAGATGATGTCGATTCTCAATCCATCATCTCCTCTTCATAACCAAAGGAAGACCCTTCATCGTCAATAGGGTTGGAAATGGAAGCCTCTTCTTCAAGATGTTAAAATTTTAACATCTCTGTTGATCATGGAAATTTTGTATCATCATCTACTATTCAATTAGAAACAGAAGAAGTAACACATGTTGAAGAGTAAGAGGAAGATCTCAGATATGCTCCTACAACATTTGATGAGGGTATCTCTACCACTGTGGTTGAACTCAGAGAAATAAATCTGGTACAAAATAAGATCCAAACCCCATATTAATTAGTGTGGCCATGACTATTGAAGAACAAGAAATGTATATTTAATTTTTAAAAAAAATTCAGGATATATTTTCTTGGAACAATACATAGATTCCAGGCCATGATCCTGATGTTTCTACTCATCGTTTGGGTTTTCTAAAAGAACATTGAGGTTTTAAGCAAGTCACAAGAAGAACACACCCAACTTATGCTTCCAAAATTGAAGCTAAAGTGGATAATCTTATCAAAGATAACTTTCTTAGAGAAGTTAAATATCCTAAATGGTTGGCTAATATTGTCCCTATGAAAAAGAAGAACATTCATATTAGAGTTTTCCTTGATTTCAGAGATCTTAATCAGCATTGTCCTAAGGATGATTTTCCAGTTCTGATTATAGAACTCTTAATTGATGCAATGGCTGGCTATGAAGCACTTTCCTTCATGGATGGATTTTATGGATATAATCAAATCCAAATGGGCTCAGAATATGAAGAATATAAAGCCTTCAGATCCCCTCAGGGTGTGTTTTGTTATGGGGTAATGCCCTATGGCCTGAAGAATGTAGGCGCAACATATCAGCGTGCCATGGATCGTATCTTCAAACCCTTTTAGGGAATATTTTTGAATGTTATGTGGATGATTTAGTTGTTAAATCCAAATAATTTTCTAATCACTTGGCTTATTTGGAAGTTATATTTCACATACTTCTACAATATAATTTGAAGATGAACCCCTTAAAATGTTCTTTTTGGGTAACCTCCGGAAAATTTCACGTCTTTGTTGTACGCCATCGTGGTTTCGACTCGATCCTGAGAAGAAAAATTGAATCCTTGGTATGTAACCTCCTTGAAATTTGAAATAATTCAGAGGAATTCAATGACACTTAGCCTATATTCGGCGTTTCATAACCAATTTGGCAGGAAAAAGTCTAACCTTTACAAAATTTATGAAGAAGAAAGTCAATTACGAATGGAATGAAGAATGTCAAGAATCATTCGATATTCTCAAGAAATATCTCTTGATTCCAATAGTATTAATTCCACCTATTGAAGGAAGACCCATTATCCTCTATGTGATTGGTTTAGAGCGATCATTGGGTGCCTTTCTTGCTCAGAAGAATGATGCTGGGAATGAAAACAGCCTCTACTATCTCAGTCAGATAATGCATTAAGCAGAAACCTGATATTCAAATATTTAGAAGTGATGCCTAGCATTAATCTTTGCAGTTTAGAAGTTGAGACCCTACCTACAACATCATGAGGTCTAATTGGTATCTCGCAATAACCCGCTCAAATTTATCCTTAGCCTTCCAATTCTTACAGGACGTCCGACAAGGTGGGCAGTTATTTTACAGCAATTTGATATCTAGTATGTGTCTCAAAAGCCAATAAAGGTCCAAGATCTGGATGATTTCCTTGATGAACATCCTTCAATAGAAGATACATCTTCAGATATTGAACTTCCTAATGAGTAAGTCTTTTCTATTCAAGGTAGTCCTCAAACATGGGAAATGTACTTTGATGGTGCTTCCAGAAGTCCAACAGGGAAGAAAATGGAAGATCCTAAATTCCACAATGATCGGTTTGGAATTGTACTCATTTCCCAAGAAAAGGTAGTGCAAACTTATTTCTTCTCATTGTTGGGAGGTGGTACAAATAATGAAGCAGAATACCAAGCTCTCATCGCAGAATTGGAGTTGGGGCTTTAGGCACAAGTCAATAACTTAAAGGTGAAAGGTGATTCAGACCTGGTAATCAAACAATTCAATGGGGATTATGCAATCAGAAAAGAAGAACTACTCCCTTTGTATGATTACGTCAGAGATATAATGGAGGAATTCCCTTCAGAAATGACATTTTCTTATGTCCTGCGATCGCAAAATGCCCAAGCTGATGCGCTAGCTAATATAGCCATAGCTCTGGCAGATCCAAATCGGGAAAACCCATCATTAGTATTTCCCATCGTTGTAAACTTTCACCTTATGTTCAAACCAGAACAAAGGAAATAAATGAAATTAGTCCCATTCCTGAACCATATGGTCATACTATAGGATGGATGACACCTATCAGGTAATACGTTCAAAATGGAAGGCTTCCACCTAATAGAGCAAGGAAACAACAAATTTGGTGACATGTGGTCAATTTTACTCTTTATAACAGCCCAGATCACTAAGAGAAAATTCTCTAGAAAAGAGATTTTGAAGGAATTATCTTCAGATGCATTGACAGTGAATAGAAAATGGCTTTCATGAAAGAATTGCATGCAGGAGTATGTTGTGCTCAATAGTCTGGACATAGAATATCTTCTCAAATTTGAAGGCTTGGATACTTTTGGACGTCAATGATACAGTATTGAGTTGATTACATGAAGAAGTTTCATTCATTACAAGTACATCACAACTACATTAATCAACCTCTAGAGTTTTTTCTTATAGATAAATACTCGTGGCCATTTTCCGCATGGGAATGGATGTAGTTGGACATTATTCTTCAACCACATCCAAGTAGTTTAAGTATATTCTTACTGCTACTGACTTTTTTCCAAATGGGAAGAGGAAATACCTCTCAAAGAAGTCAGTTCTAAATGCATTGTTAGCTTCATCAAGTCTAACATCATTACCAAATTTGGTTTCTCTCATACCATATTGACTGAAAATGGCACCAAAATTTGTTCATCCAAGGTAAAGAAGTTGTATCAATAATACAACATCAAACCCAACCATTCCTCTCAGTATCATGCAGTGGCCAATGGCCAGATAGAAGCCTTAAACAAGACTATTTCCAAATATACTGCAAAATATGGTGGATAAAAATAAGAAATCATGGCCTGATAAACTCTTTCATTCTTTATGGGCTTATCAGACCACAACCCACACTACAATGCGGTCGACTCCATATTCATTGGTATATGGAATAGAAGCAGTGTTTCCCATTGAGGTTCAATTACCCTAGCTCAGGGTAGCCATTTGTGATCAGTCATCTATAGATGAACAATCTCAAAAGTGATTGGATTAATTGGAATGATTAGATGTGAAAATATTGTGCACCCTACACCACTTAGAAGTTTATCAAAATCAAATAGCATGATATTTAAAAAAAATCATCTTCGTTCAATCATTTTGGGATAATTGGTATTCGTTCTTAGAACTCCAATGATACCAGGAAAGAATCCTCCCAAGCTGGAGCCAAAATTGGAAGGACCTTACTCAATATGTAAGGTCTACTCCAATGGAGCTTATTCTTTAATATCAATGGATGGAGAATTCATCACTACTCCAACCAGTGCCAGATTTCTGAAGAAGTATTTTTTATAATACAAATACATCCAACATTCCATGCATATGACCTTAAACTATTTGAACTTGTGTTCAACATGATGTTAAACTGTGATTTCCTAGCTACATGACGCTAAACTGTACAGTGGACCCTTACGTCCAGCAAGATGTTAAACTGCATGATCAATGGTCCATGCATATGACCTTAAACTATTTGCATTTCTCTTTTCCCACATGACGTTAAACTGTGTTGTCCTTACTGAAAGACTTTAAACTGCATAGTCCCTTATGTCCAGCAAGACGTTAAAATGCACCATTAATGGTCCATGCATATTACCTTAAACTATTGTTCATTCGTCCAACATGACATTAAACTATGAAAAAGTCCCTAATAAGTCCAACATGACGTTAAATTGTGTCCTTTTTGATCCTCACTGCATGACATTAAACTCCGCAGTCCCCCTTTCATCCAACATGATGTTAAACTATATTTTCCCCATCATCTTAGCTACTGGACACTAAATTGTACAACACCCTTATTGTCCAACATGATGTTAAACTGTGTCCCTATATTTGTCCTACATGACATTAAACTGTACTGATTATTCATCCTAAATGAAGTAAAACTGAACAAAGTCCCTTAATATGTCCTACATGACGTTAAACTATATTTTATCCCTGCTACCTGACACTAAAATGTGTAGCACCAATAGTCCTCACTACAAGACTTTAAACTGCATAGTCCCTTCATATGTCCTATACGACACTAAAACTGTGCATTGTTAAAGTTGTTGCTACCTCTTGTTTCTCACACCGATTATGACTCCTGTGAGATTAGAGTAAACTTCAACCATAACACCTTCTCTGGGTTTCTAACCATACGTAAGTCCCAAAACTATTATTTAGGTCATTGTCCTCAAGAACTATTTGATCACCAATTCATTCTTTAATTAAACTTCATAGACTTTGATCCTTTCCTTCTAGGATGGGTATGTAGGCAACCTCCCAAGGTTCAACCCCAAAACCAATATCTTCACATCAGTTCACCTCTATCTTATATGATGTTGATTTGTGAAACTGCCCCCAGAACCAATATTTTTTACAATGGTTCACCTTTGTTCTTGCTATATGACGTTAAACTGTACAGCAGTTTTTTCTTGTACGACAATAAACTACAACATTCTTTGATACCCTCACCTGAGAGGGAATAATTTTTTACATTGATTTTCAATCATGTTATGTTCCAAAAACTACGTGCATACATGGCAGTTCCCAATCCTTTTATATTGGGTCAAACCATCATTACACTAAAGTCCCCTTTCACCCTTTATTTGTACGAACCAAATCCATACAGAGGGTATTTCAAGAACTACGTACGGCTTGATACCCATTCTTATGGGATACGTAGGAACGTTTGAGTGTCCCTCAAATCCAGCCCAAAGTCATTTGGGCCTAACCCCAAATTCCACTTTCAGTCCCCTGGCTGAAAAGTCCCTGTGAAAACACACATTGTGTATTCATTGTTATGGTCTGATCTCTATGACCCTAAACAAAGATTTCCTACACTTTCGTCCCACATGATGTTAAACTGTATTTAAAGAACTACGAATGACTTGATTCTTATCCTTATGGGATACGTAGTGAAGTTCAACATTTCAATTCAGGACCCAACCACAACATGATTATGGTGAGAATTGATCTATGTATCTCTTTCATGCATTAGACAATACCCATTTTGATGTTTTATACTCCTAACCTTAAATACTTTCATATCTCCATAACCCTTTTCTTAAATTCTGGTCACAAAATATCCAATTTTTGAGAGTTCTTTTTCCTGACAATGCAGCATGTGTCCTTAGGCGGTCTTGCATACACAGACTATATAACAGACTTGTCAGCCAAAAGATACTATTATTTGACTATGTAGCCAATTTCCTTAGGTTTCCCTGCATAATTCAACCCCCTAATAGGTTTGTTAAATAATTTTAACTTAATTCTTGGGAAGAAAACCTCTTTTTTCCTTATTGGTCTTATTGACAATATGTAAGGATCCCCAGAAAATAGCCATCCTTATCATATTTATCCTGTACTCCTTTTCATGATCTGAAAGTATTAAGTCTATGGTTTATATTTCCCTTCCCTACGTTTGGGTCAGACCTTCATACAAGTGACATTCATCTAGTTCTTAAACGATCTTGTTTGGAAATATCTTCTCCATATTCATGCACCTCTCTCTTTATAGAAAACTGTATTCTTTGGAAAATTTGAATCTCCATAAACATCCATTGTCTTTTTAGCAGTAGAAAAGTAAATTTTTGAGAGTTCTTTTTCCTAAATATGCAGAATTTTCCCTTAGGTGGCCTTGCATAAGTAGTCTACATAATGGAACTATTATCCAAAAGATGCTATTATTTGACTATGTGGAAAATTCTCTTAGGCGGCCCTGCATAATTCAACCCCCTAATGGGTTTGTTAAATAGTGGTAACATCATTATTTGGAACTACTTATTCTAATTCCTTTTATCCCTTTTCTCATATCATTCCTCAGATTCAAAATTTCATAAGTCATAGTTTACATAATTTCCCTCATGCTTGAGTGTGGTAATATTTTTTCAGATAAATTGTCAATGAATTGATTCAATTTTAATCCATTCGGTCAAGGCTATTTCGACCTTAAACATTAGCCTTTTTATGTCTGATGTGCATGAATTTAAACTTCCCACAAAATACAAGGGAACTCTGAATAAAAGTCAAGTCCCACCTCATTAAAGATACATTTTGTATGATTTTAGGTAATATTGAGCGATTAAAAGATTCAATGTTTGTAGGGTTATTTATAATAATCCTAGAAAAATCTAAACTATGCTTACTAGGACCATTGGATTAGATAAAAATTTAAGTCAGGTAAAAAAAGAAATCATAAAAAAATGATTGAAGATGAAATTGTTTTTCATTTGATGCACAAATGTTATAAGGACATCCACAAACTGGAGTCTCTTCTCTTTTACATGAATTACAAAATGCTGTAAACATAAATCTTAATTTGATTTACAACATCCCGAGCTTCATCAGAAGACACTTGAAGCTCATTCACTTGACCAAATTTAGTCTTTTAATCTTGATAGATTGCTTTCTTGGCATCTGCGATGGCTTTCGTACCACTCGTTTGAGCTCCTTCCAGTGAATTATTAAATTGGTCATGATCACCAGTAATGAAATCTAATTGTTGCTGAAGGTACATCTGCTGGAAAACTTTCTCCCTGATCTTATGCTTCAACTCCTTCAACTTGGCAGCATGATCAGCCTCATCTTGGGATACCACAACCTCAAATTCGCTAATATTGATTGACATCCTTACACTGGTCAAATCTTGATGGTACTTCTGCTCCTACTCCCTTCTTAAGATGACTTGTTTCACCACAGCATGGATCTTTTGACATCCAAAACCTCTAAGTCCAAAAATAACGAACAAGGATGAAAGTTGGGGAATCATCGATGACAACTCTTCTAGAGGCACTTCGGATATGATTTTCCATATGTTCTTCCATTCCTTGGGTCCTGAAAATTGGAGTGCCTTTTGTATCTCTGGGTCTGATTCGACATCACATTCATAGGTGGTAATATAATCCAGGATTAATTCACTTAGGAAAGTTCCTTGTTCTTCTCCTTCCCCCCTGACCTGTTTTATTTCACTTTCTATTCCCTTTGGGGTGGAGGCTGAAGCTTCACCTCCAAATATAGCCACTGAAATTGATGGCCCTGCATAATCAATTTAAATTTTGGTTAGTTTCAAAGGATAACAAAAGATAATTGGCTATCTTACAAATTAAGT
The DNA here is from genome assembly GCA_963277665.1 of Viscum album. Lineage (NCBI taxonomy): Eukaryota > Viridiplantae > Streptophyta > Magnoliopsida > Santalales > Viscaceae > Viscum > Viscum album. The sequence continues at coordinate 1,740,507,743 of OY728145.1, forward strand.
ATAGTCGCAAATCTTGTTATCCCTTACCCAACAATAGATTAGCAAATTGAGAAGGTTCCTCCCCGTATTTTCTAGCTTCAACAGGATTTTCAAGATGACTTTCAAGAATCTCTTCCAGGTCAAGATCCACTTGAGTTAATGTCTCTAAAATAGTAGGGTTTTTAGTACCCCCTTCAGGAATTGGCAGTTCAGCATCTTGTTCATATAGAACTGTACATTTCAACTGATCATGATCAGAGATGTAATAATAAGTTATTTTTAACAGGACTAAGGATAACACTCATGTCCATAATCTTCTAAATTACATGGTAATTTAACATGATCTAAAAAATCATTAAAGGATGTTCCAAGTTCCATAATTTCATCGAATGATATCCTAGAATCCTGGTTAATCTCACCAGTGGGAGCATTCGATATGTCTTCATGGCGACCTTCATCTTACAGCCTCTGACCCTGGAAAGATTCTTCAAATAAAATAGCAGCATCAGTTCCAATAGCCTCCAAATTCTCTAGTGAAGGGGTTGAACCTAAAGTATCATATAATGGAAGTTAGTTGATGTTTCATTCAACATTTAATGAAGCATTGTTACCTTTCCAGAACCAGACTCTTCTCTCCTTACAACAGCTGTAGGAGGGATACTGGGAAAAGACGTTGGCACCTCTACAAGAGCAGCCAAGTTATCCTGAACATGTAATTGTTTTCCAGTACCCTCAGTGGTCCTTAGAGGATGTTCAGTCCTCTCCCTCAGAGGCCAAATTAAAGATTCCCCTACAATCCAAAAAAGTATGAGTAATATTTTCATGGGTTAAGACTCATGACTATCTGAATGACTTACCACTACTGATGAAGCGTTTAGATGTGGACTTCCTCCTTCGATGCTTTTTCTTCTTTGGCTTTTTTGGAGTGTCAACAGTCTCCTTTATAGGTACATGAATTATAATACGGAAAGCCATGTCCAACTCCTTATTCATGTCTTGTTGTCCTTGATATATCTCACCTAACTCATGAGGAGATTCATTAGCCCCAATGGCGGTCCCTTCAGGACTATATTGTGATGAAGGAACCTCAAGAGTTCCTTTATTTGCAAGCTGCAGGATGAAGAGAATAATTTCCTTGAGTAACAAAGCTTTAACTAGAATCAAGTTACAAAGAAAATAAGGAAAGAGACTTATATCTGCAGGAGCCACGTAATTGTGCCACTCCTCATCTCCGAGAGCACCAATCCCCTCAATGGCGCCATGATCTATCATTTACTTTACCGACTTGGTGACAGGATTGGAATCACTGGTGGCATATATGATCATTTCCAACTCTATATTGTAAGCCCGCGCTTCATCAGAGTTATCCTTTTGACGGATATCTGTAGAAGCCAGAAGATTCCCGATTCCAGGGAGGTGTAGCCGCTCGCACAAATCCATCCAGGCAGTGTCAGCACCATAGTATAAACTCGGACATGTCTGGACAGCCTCTGGTCATAGATATTCATTATATGAACCAGAAGGCTATGAGGAACGTCTTACAATCTTGGACTTCAGCTTCTTCCCAGCTCCTACAACTATAGATAGAGATTAAGAAAATAAGACTTGTTGCTATATAAATTAATGATGATTAAAGTGAACTAATTAAGTAACTTTCTAGGAGTGGATGGAGTTGGTATTTTGATTCTGACAGGAGGATTATATCAGGAATGTGGTAGCTTTGCCACATGTTGTGCCTCATCATCCCCATCATGGGAATCCGACGAGTCAGCCCTAGGTGAAGAACCCAGCGAATCAACTCTGGGTGGTGTAGAATAATCACCTTCCATATAAAGCTTTTCTTTCTCTATGGATCTTTTCCTTTTCCACACCTGATAAACTGGGTGATTCAACACCCCTCTATGGTATGATACTATCCAGTTCTTGGCATACCATGTAGTCAAATTACTCACCGCCTTATTAACTGGTAGATCAAACACTGCCCTAGTCTTCTCCCTAGATGTCAGTAACCATAGTTGTCGAGCTACCATAGGATGTTTCTCTAACCTGACATACACAGGGGGAGATACAATAGTCTACTACAAACACTTGAATTGATGTGAAAATCTGTATGGAGCATAGGCCTCACATATAATCTCTTCGTCAATACTGGTGACTAGTACATCATCTCTATAGGCCAGCATGTATGCCCTCAATTCCATATTGGTTGTTCCATCATCAACAAACCACCCGATTGGAGGATTTGCATAAGGAAAAAAATTGAATTCCTTATACATGCTCAGCCTCACCTTCATGTCATATGAATTGAAAGCTAGCAGAGCAATTCTTGAGAATGCCTACATTGATGGCCTGAAAGAACCTCCAGGAACCTATACTTCGTTCTGTACATTATACATCCTGGAGTGAGTGGCGATTCATCCCCACAAAACTTAGAAGGTTCCCACTATTCTCAAAGGAGACATACCCATGAAGACATGGAGTAAGCTCCTGTGAATCTTTTCTAAAATGGGGGTAGCCAACCCAATCATTTTCCCCTCAGCCAACTTGGCTAAAATAAAGAAGGTCCCTGGCCTAACGGCTCCCTTCGATTCCCTGACCGGAAATAGATAAACACTGAGCCACAAATCCAAGATGCCCGCCAGAAGAGTCTTTTTTGGGATTATCTGATTCCCTTCGTATCCCCAATTCTCAAATTCACCTGCTTCTAGAGTCAGACATAATGTTCCAGGAGCACCCCTCTTCTCTATTTTGGGGCAGGTGGTAGGATGAGTACAGGTGGGCCCCTTCTCCTTGGGCCCCTTCCCCTTTGATCCCTTCTCCTTTGGCTCCTTCTCCTGCTTCTTGGTAAGAAACATATTCATCCACTCCTCTGGATGAATATCCTTTCTATAATGAGTCAAGGAGGTCTCTAAACTCTTGATCTTGTGAAAGATTTTCAATAATTCCCGATCTAAAGATGGGGTCTTCTCCAAATTATTCCAAGTTGCCTTGGGGAGGACAAATTCATCATACATTTCAACTAGAATTGGAGCCCCCGAGATCTTGTGAACACCCCACAGACCGATTCCTACTTATCCATGATTTAGATGGAAAGAATTGGTTTCTAGGCTCCAGCGGCTGATTATCTCCAACACAAAGTCATCATTCCTATAAACATATGTTTTCCCACCCAGACGGATTCATAAATTGCAACTCCTTTTAAGTCCTCGACAAACTCTACCTAGGTTTGTCGCACCCAGTATTCCCACATCCATGTTGGCTTCACACCTCCTCCAGGACGGATGTCTTAACTCTTCTTCCAGCCTTTGGATTGATCCATCTGAGAATTTCGGAAGATTGAGGGATAACAATCTGATTGGAGCTCAGGCTTGTGAGGTTTCAAATCCGAGGTACATGGGCTATGATGCATTATGTAGGCCTTCTCCACTTTTACAGTATTTACAAATTCTCCTCCACTTGAGATATTTGCTGAAGCAAAATTGGTGTAATTTTGAAACCAAGAATTTGGGAGATAGTTCTTTGCCTCTGGAATGGTGGCTTCCTGCAGATGACCATAGCCATAAAAAGGTAGATAAATACTCTTTGGGAAGTCAAGATGATACTTCTTCAGGTAATTGGCCAAATCTGGAAGATTATTTTTGTAGATAGTATAATAATCATGGCCAATGATGCTCATCATATCATCAATTCTCTTGTTAGCCAATTCATCATTCATTCCAATTCTCATTGGAGCCATTGAATCTGCACAAAGGCTGAATAATTAACTCTTAAGTAAGTTTATTTTTCATAAAATTGGTGATGAAAAGTGAAACAATGGCTAAGGAATTAAGGGGAGCAAGTCCCAAAGTTGGCGCTGAAGTATAATTGTGTCACGCAAGTTTTGACGCACAGGTATCTCCGCACAAGTCCAAATACCACTACAACAGTACAATACAAAAGGAAGAAGTGAAAAACTGAGTAAATTGCACGGCAAAGGGAACTTCTGCAATGAGAGCCTGGAAGCGTTCAGATTTAGTTCATTGCTCGAGAAATGACCGCCTATATATAGGCAAGGCCGCACCCCTGCGCGCTGAAGCATGCACGGCTCACCCTTGCATGCTCAACACTTGCTTGCCATCATTTTCACACTCAACAATTGCGCACCATATGTTCCTTGGTTTTATTCCTTACCTCATAGTCACATACTCATTTCATTAATATCCAACTTTGATGGGGGACTTTTGTTGACGCTCCTTTCCATCGCAAATTCTAACGACTTAAAAAGGGAAATACCTTAGTCCAAAGTGATTCATCCATTGAAGAAACATCAATAATTTACAAAGGAATGAAGAAGTATTTCTTCCCACTTGGGTCGCGCAAGTATATTTGAACACCACATAGTGGTCGCGCAGGTGTCTTGTGCGCCCTCTTTGATTTTTGCCCAAGGTCTTCCCTGGCCTATAAATACCCCTGGTGGGCCCTCCCTTTCAGGGATGGAAAAATTTCAACACTCATATTCGATCATTGGTCACCCTAGTCTCTTCTAAAATTCTTCCAAACATTTCTAAGGTAATTTCATACCTATAATGGAAGCTATAAATAGGGGAAACTAGGCCTAAGTATTGAAGCTCATCAACACTTGCGCGCCCAACTGGCCAACCCTTAAGGGAAATGGCCACACTTGTGCATCGCCTTGTCCCTTCAACAAAACTTGCGCACCACTCTTTTGGAATCCCTAGGGAAAATACTACGGGCTTGAGCCAAGTCTCACCCTAGTATCACTATAAGGGTTGATTGTTGCGCAAGTACCCATGTGTTGTGCAAGTATACTTGCGCGACCCAGACATGCGCGCCCACGCAGGACTTGTGTGCCTCTCTTTTTGTTGGGTGCCTCTCCTGCATATTAACCTCTCTTATTCAAATCCACCTCTCCTATTCAAGATTTAGTCTTCAAGACACTCTTCAACGCAATTTTATGGCATGTTTCCTTGATTGGATTCCTTATCTAAATGGAATTCTGTGGAACATCTCACAAAACATAGTGATTTACAAATCTTTATATCACTAAAGAGAGACATTTGATTCATTCAACCTCATCCTTTAGGATGAGAGGATCTTTATCCTGGGTATCCTGTTTAGAAGTAATCCCCAGTCAAAGTTCTCTAAATATGGGAATCCTCCTTTGGAGTAAGCCCCAAAATTTCCTATTCAATGGGAATCCTCCTTAGTAGTAAGCCCCAAGTCCCCTAACCTGGGCCTCCTTTTCAAGAATAAGCCCCAGTATTCAAGTTCCCTTAATTTTGGGCATCCTCTTCGGGAGTAAGCCCCAAGTTCCCAAATATGGGCATCCTCCTTAGGAGTATGCCCCAAATTCCAATTTACCTTAACTTGGGCCTCCTTTTCAGGAGTAAGACCTAGTCATAATTCCCCTAACCTGGGCCTCCTTCTTAGGAATAAGCTCCAGTTATCATGTCCCTTTAACCAGGGCCTCCTTCTCAGGAATAAGCCCCAGTTATAATTTCTCTTAACGAGTCTTAATTTCTTTTTATTTCGGCTTCCTCCTTAAGAGTAAGCTCTAAGTACCCTCCTAATTTGGGCATCTTCTTCAAGAGTAATCACCAAGTTAGAGTATCCAAATCTCCATAAAATCAAATAAACCTTTATGGACCCTATTCCCAGGTTTCTTCCTTGAAGTAAATCCCAATACTCATTTATTCAGGGTAGCCATACATACATAAGCCCTACATTATTGCATCATTCATGGCACAATTGTCTGGTTTTACCAATACCTCTTGTTTCTCACACTGAGCATGACTCACATGAGCTTAGAGAGTAAAATTAATTATGACATCTTTTTTTGAGCCATTAATAATGCATAAACATCAAACTTATTTACTCGAACTACATGGGTTTTGATTCTTTTTCCAAAACAAAGGATATGTAGGTAGCCCATCTGCAAGTGTGATCCCAACTCTGAAATAATCCATGTCCTTCTGAATGACAATAAACTTCAAGGGCCCCACTGAGTGGCTTTAAAACCAGTATGGTTATCATAATAACCAATAGATCTTTATATAATGTATCGAAGGATACCATTGACTAAGAATCTCTAACAAATACATATGATTCTCTATCGATGAAGAACCGTGAATACATATAAAAGATTCTCTAAATTTCATACATATTAATCATTGATTGTTATATTTAAAGGAAATCTCATTTTTATACTTGGTAATGTAATAAGGATTCACGAACATAACTTAAATATATAAAGAGAGTCCCAGAGTAGACAATAATTCTCCCCAAAAAGGTGTGATGAGTCCGACCTCCCATCCTCTCGACCAAAGCAAATTCTTAAGCCTCATCGCTTCACAACTAATGAGAACATACCTTTGGAAAGTATGTCCAAATGGATATAGAATCATTGGATGTTTCGAGTTCTATGAACGATCCCATTATAAACCAATTGGAATGTTTGAACCTTAAACAAATGAGGTCATCCCCATTTCCAGAGGAAACAGTCCCCCATTTTCCATCTTTTGTTCCAAGTATATTTTCACTTGTTATTCATCTAGTTTGAGAAAAACCTCCCTATTATTCTTATATAGTTACTCTCCTTAATCTCATTTTAATATTGTGATATTGGGATAGAGATTAAAGAATGATTCTATCATATCATGGTAGAATCATCTCTAATGAATGGGGTATCCTAGAGTAGTGTGTAGAGGGTATAGAAAAGGGATAAAAATATTCTTTTCACTATAGCTTAGATAATGGTAAGTATTTTGTTTTTCTTTTTAATAGTTTTTAAAAAATTATTTTTTGTTTTCTTTTTATTATGATGTCTTATAATGGGACTTTTATTCATAGGACTAATTAAAGAGTGATGCAGGTTTTTTCAATTCTATAGCTTGAGGTTACAACATTGGAAAAATTCTCAGTGAGATTTATTAAATTATTATTTGTTTGTTAATTAGTTATATTGATTATAAATTTTTTATATTTATTTTTTGTGTCCTTAGGTTTGAGATAAGGTGATAGAATAATGAGGATATTTTTTTAATCATGGTAAAAGTAGTTTAAAGATGTTAACTCTTGTATGTTGGTATTTGGACCCATTAATACTTAAATATATGTGTATATTTATGTAAATGCATTCATGTGATAGGGTTTCAGGATCAGTACGACCATCTAGGGACCGAGATTGTTCCTTATGGTGTTAAGGGATTCAATAAAGACTTAAGGAATCATAGAGGGTCCCCCAAGTATAGTATGGGATCTCAAGAGACTCAAAATGAATACATAACCAAAGGGTAATCATTTCTAGTTATTTTTGATGAATAACATAAATATTTTAGGTTACAAAATGGGTTATTTTTTCATTAGGATCCAGCTCAATTGAATTTAAAGAGGATTCCAATATAGAAAATCCCCCAACTAGTGTTCTAGGTTAGTGTATATCCTATGAATTGTAATGAATTGGATATGGGTATGTCCAAGGACATTGGAACCCCCTAGATGGGGATGGTGTGATTAAACATATATAAACTTTAGTTGAGAACAAATTTCCATGAGATATAATGGATTAAATTAATGAATGATCCTTCGTGGGTTACCTTATATAGTGTGATTTGAGTGTTACTTGAGGGCCTCCAAGAGGGTATGTCATATTGATATATCAAGTGGGAATCCATTTGTATTTTCAATAGGATTAGAGCACTTGAAATAAAAGGAGGTGTCTTAAATGCTTTATTCACATTAATATGTGGTTATAAGAGATGGAGATAGAATTGAATGTCGGATTGAGTTCCTTATTAAATTATGGGTAAGTTTAATATTTGAGAAGGTTGTCTGTTATATGAGTATCCAAGTGTCCCTGATGAATCTTCGATAGATGGATTATAGTCGTTATAAATTGTGATCATCAGGGGTTAGTGTAGGGGGGATATGGGTTATGTCATACATCATTGGAGGAAAGGTTTATGCATAATAGTAGCCTCATGAGATAGTTATAATGTGTGATATAGAGGTATAGGGTAAGAGTATATGGCTAAAACCTATAGTGGGTTGTGTATTAGTTGTACTATTTGGTGTGAGTTAGATTGGATATGTCACCCTTAGTGATTGGGTAATGTTACAATACATGATAATGAGACCTCTAATTAGTGATAGTATTTTGGTATGTGCTGCAGTTATGAGGCCTCACCCTGAGTCACATGGTGTCGGTATGAGAGATGATTTTGGAACATCACTCTAAAGACAGTAGTCTTGTAAAAGATATGATTTTGATTCCTCAGTCTAGGTAATAGTGTGGTGGTACACGAATTAGTTTTGGTACCTCATCTAACATGTTAGGTTATTGATCAATCTATGTTGGAGGTTTGATAAATTACACCCTCCCCAATACCTCTTCCACTATTTCTTGATATGGATACATGGTTTCATATGATACTTAATTTTGGTATGGGGATAAAATAGGTGGGGAAATGTTTCAGGGTGTCCTAGTTAGAACACGAACTAATGAGATTTATTATTTGATTCATTTCAATATTATTATATTATATACATGGATATGATTATTTATATAATGGAAAAAATTGTAAGTTCCCTATGTGGTTGTATTATCACACCCTGCATAGGAATGATAATGTTCACAAATACCTTGTGATTAACTTTTATGTCATTGGTTATATAAGGTATCTAACTGGATTGGAGATATGGATGTTGGTAGATAAGACTGACATGAGGATTAGGTTTTATATATATGTATCCACCCGTATTTGGGTCATTGGTCTATTTATGACATGATAGGCCATGTGGGTGGTCCTTTATACACATGTATGTGTTGCTAGTATGTATTCATATTGTAATATCAAGTTTATGTTTTTATTTATTTTTTGTAAAGAAATATTCTCTAATAACATGCACATAGTTTCATTTTATATAATGATTCAGTTATTTACCTAAAATTTTATGTTATCATACCAAGATTATAGTCTCACTATGTTGGTTATATACACTAAATAGTAGTTAAAAACATTAAAATATAGAGAAGAATACCTAATGTCATGTTTCATAACTGACTCAGGACAGAATTCTATTATTCAGGTCCGGTCATTGAAACCATCAACCTAGTTACTCTAGAAAATGGGGTCCAGGTTCAAAACCTCTAAAAAATATGTAAGGTAAAATATATTTACTTGAGTATATATTGTATCATTCAGATATCCTAAAATCTCTTAAAAGGGAATTTTTCTCACCCACCAATGTAGATAAATAATTAATCATAAAATTAAATTATGATTCATTTTAAATCGCTAAATTATCCTATAAACAAGATTTATAAACAAACTAGATGTATCCACCCTTAGATTCTGAGGATATAACTGTTAATATAAAAATTCTTGGAATTCCTTCTAAGTTGGAATTCCATTTTGATTACCACAGACTTATATGTCCTACTTGAACATCACTGGTACTTGATTCATATCATAATCCAACATAAAAATAATCATTATGGGTCTCCCAATAAGATTGAAAATCATATATAATGAATTTATACAAAATTATACTGTTTATGGACCACCGTCATCAAAAACCTGGGGTGCGTTTTGTATCTAAACCTATTTATCCTTCTCTAACATAGGTTTCCCAGCTCTCTTATCCACTTAACCAACATTGTATAAGTCATGTAATAAGATTTCGATGTGTTTTATCATCCATAGATGGTACAAGAAGAATAGAGAGTTACTAATACACAATAAGTGTCACATGTCCTTACCCACCCTCATGGTGCATAAGAAGATCCTATCAAGGTGGAATAGTATTGAAATTTTTAACATAGATCTCATAACATGTCATTCATAGTTCATGATATCATAGTATAAGTAAAATAATAATAGGAAAAGTGCCTCTCTAATATATATACAGAGTCTATAGAATAATTTTCTCTGATATCTCAGGCATGGATCTAGCCAAACCTATCCATTCATGGAACATATATCATTTACACCATAATTCAAGAATGAAATATATAATCACCAACCACACATCATATTTTTCAAAATCATAACACATTAAACCCAATAACAATAATCCCATCCCTATAATATTGCAATTTCCTATTAAATGTGTTATTTATTACTAAGTATACGATCCATCCAATTTTATAAAAATATCATATCACGATATATTATATCTCCAAAAAGGAAATCAAAAACCTGGCTCTGATGCAACTTTGTATATTTCTCAGGCCCAATATTCCAGAACATCGATTAAATGTGATTCCATTTGACCTTATGTATTCCTCCTCATATGATAGAGGCTACTCAATAGAAAAAAAATAGTAAACAACATGCGGACGAACTATATCCTCTATCAGATTACCAAAAATAATAGATGAATTTAGATGGATCATTATCCATAATAATATCCTAATATGGACATAGAGAAATTATCCAACCAAAGAAAATACCACCACTTGGTATAGAAAAATTAGATACACTAAAATATCATAGGAATATATCAATATAGGGGTAACTTAAAGTGCTAATCATATATAAAAATCTCTAATATATATAAAAGAATAGATACATAAACAAAATTAAACTTGAGGATGAACCTAGACCAATCTCTTGACTCCTTCTATGCATTACCATAGTTTGTCTCAACTATAGGGTCGTTTCCCAAACCATCACCTCTAATCATGTATTTTCTACACACAAAGGGATTCCTATGTAGTGTGTGATAAATAATACTATGTAGGAATCCACCAATAGTGACCCTAAATAATTTTTTATAATATAAGTATGTATTCATAATTTGATAAGATAATCGAATAATCATAACACTTTAATCATCGTATCATGGAGTACTAAATATCCACTATCATGAATAATCATATCTTACTCATACAGTGATATAATGGGATGTTGTACACATAGTCAGAAAATTGGTTGAGAATGAACAAGTTATTATCAATAACATTAGTATACTATGTCAATAGATTATCACCATCTATATAGAAAATGAATAAGATATTATCTATATATTTATAATGTAAAGTGAATGGTGTATCGGCATAGGTAACAGGTTTGGTTGGATGAGAAATCACCACTCATAACATGGGACTAGGTGGATGGTTTATCACCCTATTCTATCATAATGTGAATGTGTTACCACCATATTTACTAAAATTTTAAAGGGCTTTCACCTCACAATTAGGGGAATGAGAAACCAATGTCAGAAAAATATGAATTAACTATCACTATCTCAAGGACTATAGGGGAATAGGTTATAAATACTACCCAATAACAAGTTAATGATCTATCACTATCAAAGTTCAGTAAACAAGTTATTTCCATAATAATATAAGTAATGGGATATCACCATCATAATAAGGTTAATCTTCTATCATCATCTCAAGGTGCAAAGATGAATGAGCTGTAACTACTCTTAAATCATGGATGAATATGCTATAACCATCATAATTTGGTGAATAGTATATCCCCAACTCAATAAATTGAATGGGATATCACAACATCAGGGAAATGGTTGAATGGTATATCACTACTCCATAATAAAATATAAATGAGATTTCACCACAATTATAATAGAAGATGAATGGGTTATCACTAATACCTCTCACTATAGGTCGATGGGATATCATTATATCAAGGATATGGTGACTAGGATATCACCATACAGACAGAGTATGAGTGATAGTTTTGTCACCACTCCACTAGAAACTATGTATGAATGGGTTTTCACTAGATGAAAATGGTTGAGTATTCTAGCACCCCTAGATAGCACAAAAAAAGGTGAATGGTCTATCACTATAAAATAATAGAAATCTATGGTGAACGTATTATCACTAATACATGTTGACTTACAAGTGAATGGGTTATCACATATTGTAATTCATAACATTGTGAAGAATGTTTCACTGTAATCATAAACATATTTCAATGTGAATGTTTGATAACTATTTATAAAAAAGAAGGGACCAGTTTATCACTATTAACCTCAACATAATAATAGATTAATGTATCATAAAAATATATATATTTAAGGGTTAATATATAATCATAAATAATAAAAATGATATTAGGTCTATAGCATAACATTAAATAATTTTTTCAATACATAAGAATTGATCATATGAATTTAATACCAGTCACTAGAATATTTATACCATATATGAAGTATGCCTTTCATGTTTAAGTCAAGACCATAACTTCTTGGCATGATCAAGATACCACATGGACTATAATTTCAAAAGGGTTATTGTAAATAGGGTAAAATTTATCTAAATTTAGTATATCAAGTACAATACATAAGATAATAACTAATACATATGAATTAGATTACCAAGTCATTCTCAAATATGCCTTACAAATCCACCTGCATTGATACATATTGAAGGAAACCACTCGTGTGTTCTAATTCCCTTGTTTCTCAAAACACTCATATGGAAACATGTCCATTAAAAACCATGTATAAAAAATGTCTTGTTAGAGTCTATCACATCATATAAAGTTTATAATCACCCTTAAAGAATGATGAAACTAGGTTTGGTTATATTCTATGTTGCTCTCACTCCGTCGCTAATTCCCACATATCATTTTCCATAAAACAAATATATGAGATAGTTGAGAATTTAGGGACCACCTACCTCATTGTCTATTTCCTTCAAAATATGATGGATGGTATCCCCGTGATTAAGATACATCAACCCCAATGTCTATAATGATTCAAATATTCTTCCATTACATTATTCCACATAAAGTTCAACATTAATGACTTATTTAAAGAGATATGATATCAAACGGTAGATTGTGGTGGGTTTAAGTATGTTTTTACAATAATTTACATTGGTTTAACTATCAAGAAATTAAGAATGTCTCCCAAATCCATAAGAAGGCACTAACCCAATTTCCAAAGGTTAGAGATTATTTGGTTTTTCAAGCCCAATAGTACATTGGAACTCAAATTTTTCAAGAGGAATGGAGGTCGACATCATCATACCCTTTTAAGGGGGGTTATTTACAACTTTAAGACTCTCGTATAGAATTATGATATGTTTCTGAATCTCTTCAAAATCCTTATATAAGATTGGTTACCCTAATAAAATGACCACATGTTGAATCCTTTTATATTTAGAGAGGGTTCTATTAATGAGACAATCTATATGTATATAATATTCTCCATTTTTTATCATTATTTATTTGAAATTGGTAGGTGATTATATTTTCAATCCATATAACCGTGCACTCTAGAGTTCATAGCCATATAGAAAAGCTATCAGTGTTTTAAGGATGGTATTGACCCTTCATGAGTTGTCCAATGTATCATATTTATAATAGGAATCAAAACCCAGATTGTTCATTTAAGTCCAAGACATTTTTTTTAATGTCATGTGGAAAGGAAATATATGATGGAACCTAGGCATCGAGTATGGATATCAATCATCAAGAGAGTGTTTAATTTATCCTTATTATAGTTGGAATCAGACTCATCATTTTTTTATCTTCCATTAACTCACAGATGGGTCGTGACATGTAATTAACTCATGTGAGAGTTATTCCCCAATGGATTACCGGTATTTGAATTCCTTCATGACTTGCACCAAGGTTGATTCCCTTGTATGGGAAATTTTTTTCATGTCACTGAATGAGTCTTACACATTAGGGCTTCCTTGACTAAGGTAAATTTATGATACGAGGGATATGATTGTTTCAAACACCTAATCCCACATGATTCATTATCAATTTGATTAGAAGGGATAAAAGGTTACCAGAATCACTAAAAATGGATATGTGACTTATAACCTTGGGAGACCCTACTGGGGTGTTTGATATGGATCTTAAGATTTTGGAAGGCATCCAATATAACCTTCTTAAAGTAGGAATTAGAGTTTTTATAGTTCAATTAGCTTCTGAATTCGATAATGGATAAGAAATAATGATAGGAACATAGGATAATTAAAGTTACATGGGTTAGAGTGTTTGAAATATGGAGAGACTTACACTGAGTTAGATTACGAATTAGATCTTGATCTTTAAGAAGGGATTCTATGTATCCTATTTATATAGATATCATATTCATCATAGTTAAATTAACATACTAATGCACTAATTTTTGAGAAAAAATAATAAAACCATAGGAGATTTTGGTGCCCATGGCTTAGAGTGTCTGAAATATAGATGGACTTAAACTAAGGTGGACACCCAATTAGAGCTTATGAATTAGGAAGGTATCTTATGTGTATTGTTTAGACAAGAATAAGAGTCCTTATATTTTTATCCAATGTATGTTAAGGTATATCTATTAGAAAAGGATATTTTTTGTAGGGTATCCACATGACATGCCTGAATTGTTATGTATTTTTTCTGGACATGCCTGGTTGTCTTCTTGACATGTCTGTTCATGTTTATTCATGTCATGGGGTGTCGTTTGTGTGATATAACTGACTTGTCTAGGGGTCCCCACATGAAAAGGCTGACATGTCCATGGTAAATCACATTATTGAAGCCTACATTTCATGGGGATGTATCATGATTCTACTTTAATGATCTGAGGTAGCCTTTTTTTGATCGATTCATACATGTCCATAGGTTTCGTCTGATCAGGGATGACATGTCAATAGACTACCGCGTGAACTAGAAAAATATTTCGGGTGGACTTTTTGTGACTTGGTTGACATGAACTAGTGTTTTCACATGATTTGGATAGATCCCATAAATTACATCATTCCTTCTCTTAAAAATTAGTTTATCTTTAATCTTGTAAGTCTTACATCTTTTTTTGCCCTTATCACATATATACCAAAATGTTTTCCAAGTACTAGAATAATGTGTTTTTTCATTACCAAGATGATATATTAACGGTAGTTTGCATAATCAAGGTGGGAAAATAGAATCCATTTACATGATCAATAGGGTTATCACATGAATAATATAAACATGTCTTCTAACCCTTGAGTCATTCCTTAGGTTTACCTTGTGGAAAACCCATTAAATTGCATGGCTTTCAACTCTAATAAGTCCACTCACACTTATGAACTCCCATGTATGTGTATTTTTTCCTGAGGGATTATAATCCTAACTGTATTGGTCCTATAACACCTTTCATGTTGTGTATATCATAGATATGGTCTTGATTTGGTGGAGCATCCTGAACATCCCATTAACTAGTTGTGATTCATCCATGAAAACGTCCTTCTATTGTATAATAAATAGGGGCCACAATGTCAGTCCATCATTATCATATTTATCAAACTAATGTATTTTCAATCTGATTTTTCATAATCAATTTGACATGTTGAAATCAATTCTCAATATTAGGTTTACATGTCAAAGAGTCTTCCTGAGATCAATATGCATGTCAACAAATATTTCATGAGATTGAGGAAGACTTGTATAAGGCCCTTCATGAGATCTAATTGTCCCTTTATGTACCTTCATGAGATCATGTTGGAAATATAAAGGCTCTTCACGTGATTAATGATATGATCACATGGGGTGTATATCACCCTTATATTGAAAATACGGTAACTTTGTCTCACATAATGGTACCAATTTTTTCATCTTTTCTCCATTATTTTAGAATACTTTTATAATTTTCCAATTAATTTTCTATAAGGGAATTACATGATAGATAGTGGATCTCCTGATAGTGCATGAGTATTTTCAAGTACAGTCACTCCACTTACTTTTGGTGCATCATTTGATCTAAGGGACATGCCCAACGACCTTCACGTGATGAATTTAACACACCCAAAGACTTTAATTCTACATAACTAACATGCCACTAGTGATCTCATGTAATCATTAAACTGATCATATGAGGAATATGAGACCTTCACAAGAAATTAACAATACCTCCATCACATTAAGATTCTTCCTTTTTTACCATTAATTTCAATTGGGGATTTGGGTGGTTATCACACATATGTCAGTTCACATGTCTCATGATCGGAGAAACTAGTCTAGTATCCACTTCAGGATCATGCGGGATTGTAGGAGTGGATTTATATGATCACCCAAAGATCATGAAAAAATCATGATTCATCTATGTAATCTTCCTTGGATCATTCGATCATGTTTCTTCTAATGGTTCATGCAATCTACATAACCTATCTTCTCGATCTTCATGTAGTAATTATACATAATCCTTTATTTTTTGGAGGAAAAGTTACCTATGCATTATGTATTTTTTCAATAATTATTTTTTATTTAATTATATTTAATAAAAAATATCCCCTTAGAAGTGAGTTCTGTAGGGATAACAACTCAGTTCTAAGGATAGTAAATTCCTACATGAGTCCTTGAGGCTTCGGCTGGTTAGTGTCACGATTAGCTTTTGAGTCTTCTATAAGGCCCCGTCCTTAAACCTTACTTAATATTGAATTAAATTAATAATTCACGTTGAGGATATTTTCAAGTTTAGAGTTTTAGAGAAATAGGACATAAATATTAAATCTCAAAATATTACAAAGTAGACTCTTCTATTAAGATTCCATAAAATAAAAACTCTTAAAAAGATACAAGTCTAGTTCCATGTTTTAGATAGAATGACTTTTCCTTGATCCCATCCTTAACCCTATTGCACTTTATGTCATGTGAAAAACATTTCAAAAAAGTGGGGTGAGCATAAAAAGCTCAGTAAGTGATAGACAAAGAAAGAAAACTGTTAGTTTTCAAAAAAAAACAATAAACCATGATTACTTAATAAAAGTAATACTTTTCAACTTTATGAAGCATAAAATAATCTTTATTGAATAAAAGATCATTACTTACCCTTTTTTGTAATCAAAATATTACCATAAAACCCATATAAAGAACACATAACATATAAAGGTAACTTGGGACATAAACATACTTAAGTGGAATAATCATACGGTTGACTTCCATACATATCACTTAATGGAATAGCCATATGTCCGACTTCCATACATACTTAATGGAATAGCCATACGGCCGACTTCCAAACCCAATGCATTGAAGGTTATAACGTTACCACCCATCCTGGTATTCACGGCACCACCCATCATATGGTTTATCACGTAACCACCCGTAAAATGTCCATGTACCATTATAAAATTATAACACATAAAACCAATATAAAGGAATGATAACATTTCCACATTTCAATCACAATATATCATTTAAATATATTGACATAATAGAATCCTTTATCAAAACCATTTTCAATACCAAAATACATAAAATAGTATATGGTATTTATTTTATTTTAAAAACATTACGGCTTGTTAAGGAAGCCAAAGATCAAATAATACTCGCGGCGATGGAAAAGGTCATTGTCACCGCGTACGTTAAAAAAAACATTACTTTTTTTTGTTTAGTAAAACGCTTCGTAGAAAAAGATTACTTTTGTATAAAAGTAAAATTCAAAGGGGTTTATACACCGTATAAAAGAAAGTTGTGTATAAAACGAAATATGCCTCAATGAAAGGAGATTGAGACGAAGTCCCTTACAAAGATGGTATCCTTGGTTTAAGGATAAATCAATTACATAATTATGTGTGACAAACTAATACACCAAATATAAGTGGATATTAAGTGTAATAAAATCATAGTTTATTCACACATATTCATAGAACAACATATTCAAGGAGTACAAGTTTATACCAGAGAATCAAATTTGGGTTAAGAAGTTCCCTTGCAAAAATTTGACATCCTAATGGTGTCACTACAAAATTACGAAAATGAGTCGATGAGAGATAAAAAGGGTATCTCATCATATGGAAATAAAATTTAAATCAATAAGGATATAAAAGAACATATCCCAACATAATAGTATGTGAATTAAAAGACATAACAAATGAAGTCTTTTAAAAAGAAGAGGGTGAAAGGTTCCCTTACCGATATGGGTGTCATTCGAAACATAAACCCCATTACAGAAGGACAATACAACATTGATGTAAATACACATAAATGAAAGAATATTAAACAATTAGTAAAATAATGGGTAGTACATACACCACTCAAAGGAAATTGTGGAAAATTTAGCATAAAACTCACGGGAATAAATGTGAGATGAAAAATCCCTTACTAAAACTCGGTAGCCTAACGGTGCCACTTAAAACATACAAAAATGGATTGATGAGATCAAATAGGTTCTATCATCATATTAACATAATGTTCACAAAATGGGGAATATAAAAGAACATCCCCCAACATAACAAAGAGGAGATTAAAAGAAGTGACATAAAGGAGAGTACTTAAGAAGAAAGAGAGAGGTTGGATCTCTTACAAAAATTCAGCAGCCTAACGGTGCCACTCAAAAATTCCAAAATTGATTGATCAGAGAAAGCAGGGTATCTCATCATATGAACATAAAAAGTACAGTTGGAGTAATATAAATAACATCCCAATCAAGAAATATGAGCTTAAAAGTAATGACATAAAAGAGTGTACTTAAAAAGAAGGAGAGGGGTAGAATCCCTTTCCTCGGGTCCGACTTGACTCGATCATTCTTTAATGTCCTGAATAATAAACTTGATTTAATTTATGCTTTCTAAAGAACATTTTTCAAGTTAATTATTTCTTTTATATCACTTATTACCATGTTATTAACATTATGTAATCATTTAAGTTAATAATAGTCATTTTGTCGATATTTGGTACTTGAGTCAAAAGTGAACTTCTTATATTTACAAGTTGTTCACGTAGTGAAATATCCATTATCTCAAGAATGATATTCATGATTTGGATATAATATATATAATATATATCCATCATATACATTTACTTATAATATTACATAATCATTTAGAGGTAAGAAATGAAATGCAACGTTCATGGAGACGGTAAGCCGTACGTATGCATGAACGCTACTTTCATTTCTATGTCATATTAATGAAATTAAAACTAAATGAGAGATATGTATATTTTAATTACAGAATTATATTAATCATTTAGATGTAAAATAAATCATATATATCCATTATATATATGCACTTATAATAGTACATTACATTCGGGGATAAGAAATGAAATGCACCATTCTTGGAGACGGTAATCCGTACGTACGCATGAACGCTACTTTCATTTATATCTCATACTTTAATGGAAATAAAATAATAATTATATAAAGTTATATTATAAATATAGTATAAAATCATATATAATAACTTTAAATCCATCCTTTATACGTCCCACATAAGGCATTAACGAATCAAATCACTTTGAGGGGGCGGTATTCCGCACTTCCTAAAATGAAATTATCGTGTTTACCCATAATGGAAACCATAAAGGTATGACATAAATGAAAAATACAGAATCTTAAGTAAAAAATAAACATATTACATATCATATATAAATATAGTTTCATCTTAATGGACACCTTTGAAGGTGTTATATGAGTGTTGAACATTCATCATTTCGTGAGGCAGAAATTCGCCATCCACAGAAATAGTATGTTCTTTAACCATTAGATGAAGGTGTGTGTATGTGTAGCTCGAATCCTTCTTATAACAACATAATATTATATTGAGGATACTTTTTTTGTTACAAAATTAATTAATAAAAAGAGTTTAGGGGGTTGGAGAAGAAAAATAAATCATAAGAACACAAGAGAAGACAATACCTTTAAAACGGGTAACTCTTTTTGATTTGATCTCAAAGGCTTCCTTGGGAAGACTTCTTCCCAATTTGAGTCTTCTAGAAGTAATAGAGGAATGTGGAGATACAAAATGGTCAGGGGTTGGCCGAGTCAAAGGCTTTAGAGGTTTGAGTATGGAGGTAGATGTGGGGGCCTTTTATAAGAGGAGAGGAGGGGCACTCTTGGAAAGTAAGGAAATGTTACTTAATTTAAGAATTAGATTTCGATTTTAATTGACCAAAATTGATGTTTTTCGAGGATAAGGTGATAAGGGTTCGAAATACACCCATCCAATAGGTTTTTTACATGTGTAGGTATTATATTTTACATTATCTTTCCATTTTATTTAAATAGTTAAATAATGAGGTAATCGCTACATCATCATGGTGTCATAAATAATTTAATTTATTTAATGTCTAAAAATTATAAAAAGAAATAATATGATGTAGGAAATATTTTTATCTTTCCAATTAATATTTATAGTGCAATATATATTTTATTTAGACAAAATTAAAAATGTTTTACTCAGGTGATACATTCATTGTTATATTTAACATTCTTTAAAAATAAAAAGACAAAAATTCACTTTCTCACAAAAGTGATTCCATGGGGCCCCCAAGTTTGGCACAAGGCATCCCATGGTTGGCCATGAGACAAAAAGTAGCCTTAGGACACATTTTGGGGTCATTTTTTATTATTATGATATTATTTTATTATCTTTAACTACCCGATTACTCATTAATCAAGATAATTAAAGATAATTATCGTCGTTACTATTCATAATGTCCAAAAACAAAAGAGTCTTAATTACATAATTTGTACCTTCTGATTCCAAATATTTAATCCATTTTACCAAATTCCAAACACATAAATTTCAATAATTAATTTAAAAATAATTCCCATTGTCAAAATAGATAGCGGGTTTTTTAGAAACAATATTTATGAAAAGTTTGGCACTTGTTTATGCCCAATTCCAAAGTGAAATTAATCCCAATGACCATAATTGGATTACATGGTAAAAATATATTATAATTACACATTAAAACAAATTAAAAATATAGTATAACCATATAATTAAATTATATGAAAAGGTAGTTTTGATGTAAAATGCAGTATTTTTCACTATTCATTGAAAAATGAACATTGTCCGAAAAATACCAAAAATTATCCCAAGGTAAATTTCAATGTCCCAATCATAAATAATATGTTTATTTTGATAAATAGAGCTTATAAAATTTTCAAACGTTTGATTTAAAAATCGTTTTCCATCAAAAGGCAGTAAAACAATCTTTTAAAAATATTAGTGTATTAAATGCTTAAGATTGGATTCATTTGCATTTTAAGCCTCTAACATTTATTGGATAAAAGTAAAAACATTTAACAAACATATATAATCATATTTTAGTTATTCGTATTCATTCTTGCCAATACAACGGCTATGTGTTAACTACCATTTAAAATAATATTATTTTATTATTAGATGCAACGTAAGATTTCAAAGGAACTCGTTGTTGCGTATTGGGTAATACATCGAGCATAGAGTTCCCTTTAAATTAATATTGACATTTTATTCACAAATAGGGATAAATATAAAAATTTTATATTCTTTATTTACAAGGGGTGTTACATCCTTCCCCCCTTTTGGGAATTGCATCCTTACAATTTTGAAATTGGGCTCGGAAACTTCATTGAAAGCCCCACATCGGAAAAGGAGTAAATTAAACTATCACTTTAAAAGAAATAAAGGGAAGTACAAAGGTCACCCGAGTTAACCCATACTAGTATTCCATGTAGGAAAACATGGACATGGAGGAGAAAACATAGGGTCATGTTCTGATGGAGAGTGATAGAAAACATTTCTAGGAGAATTTAGCCACAATAAAATCAAAAACTTGTGATGGGTTAAACGGTATTTGATTCCCCAGTAGGAAAAGTTAATAGACTACATTTTTGTTTTAAGCTGCTTTACATTGAGGAATTTATTTTTGATCTTAAGGAAACATACTTACTTGTCATGTTGACTTTCAACTTTTACTACATTTCTTACACAAACTCATACTTTTCCCAAAATATGAGTATTTAAGAAGACTTGTCCACATTAAGAGTACTATAATAAACTCCTTGAGAATCACATAATCCACAAAAGAGAACTATATATTTCCCATTCCATTAGAAAAAAACCAAAACCAAAATTGTTATTATGAGATCAGATAATCCACAAAAGAATAATCCTTTATAAAAAGAAAATGTATTCTTAATCTCCAAAATTTGTCCAAAAAAACCGAATGTTCAACGAAGACAATTCAATAAACAATTGTCCATAAAATTCTTCAAAGTAAACCAAACTAAGATTGACACCCAAATATTTGAAGGATTTAATCACATAGTCTTCCAAGTTAAATCGTAACATTTATCTCCAAACAACATCAGTTTCTCTTAAAGTCTTGTATTGAAAAGTAATTAACATAATCACATATCCTCCATGATAGTTTAATAATTTCAATATATAACCCAAAATCAACTTATTCTAGATTTATAAGATCATATAACTAAAAATAATTAGTCAAACTAACCTGGGACTTCACGTAGTCCAGTGGTAGGTGATAAATACCCATTGCACTTTGGTTGTGGGTTCGATTCCCACAGCTTTGTCCGACGCGATGGGTTGTCACACGGTCTGCGTGTTTTCCTATTTCCAAAACTACATAATTCTTAAAACATTCCCCAATAACGAGATAAAATCTTCAAAAATAACCATAACATAATTTAACCTCAATTTTATCTCATGACTTTCACTTTCCATCATAACATATAGTAACCCATAATTACCTCAAAATTAAGGATCATATAAACCCAAATGGTTCTTTATAACTATTTCCACTAAAGAACAGATTACTATTCTTATAAAAAAAATTCATATATCAAACATTAGGTTTACACATACTATAAAAAGTCTTCTAATGTAACCCCGTCATCAAAAGAGACTTAATACTCATAAGAATTTCACCATAACTTTTGAAGCCCTTATATGTTGACTTCTTACTAATTCAACATTCTTCATGATCCATTAACCATTCCTTTCCAACTTATTCTGAAATACTTCTTTCCTATAAACAAAATCATGAATCATGTCCTAAGATTGCAAAATAAGAAAACAAAAGTTAATAAATAATCCATAACTTTGATTGGTCATTGTCAGTTTCTTCATCCTCAATCGGAATGGCATAAAGTATTGGTAAATGAATATTTGTATGATCTTGGTGATCCCATTCCCTAAACTTCATCATAGGACTTGTGTTTGCATAATGACCATGCATACCACATTTAAAACATTCAATTGATCCCTCAGAAAGAACTTCTTTCCCTTTCCTCGAGTCAACTGGATGCTTCCTTTTTCCATGGAAGGTTCTTGCTTTATGACCTTCATTTCCACATATATAGCATATTTCTGTCCCTTTGATACATTTTCCTAGGTGTTTCTTTCCACATCTTTGACACATAGGTTTTTGAACACACTTAACTTTATGATTATTACCTGTAGTTCCATAAGGATTTGTTTCACGCATATATGATTCCTTATAGAAATCACTAAGGTTTAGGTGGTCAATCATGACTCCAGATAGTTGGTTGAGGATAAACACAAGAGTTGTCATTTCAGCTCCCATATCATTCAATTTCTCGCTCAGAAAACTATCACAGTTTCCTTTACATCCACCGTTACATTGGTTCCTGCTATATCCAGCCATTTACTAAAACCAAAAAGGTCAGTGTTAGTATATCAACAAAACCATCATGTACTAATGAGGAAGATAAACACTAATATATATTTACTAATTCACTTTATCTAAAACTAGGGAACTTTCTGAAATCCTAACCATTATGGTAATGTCACTTATGCTTAAAGAATACCCTAATCTCTAAAGTTATCTAAACCGACCTTTGATACCAACTATAAGGCCCCGACCTTAAATCTTACTTAATATTGAATTAAATGAATAATTCACGTTGAGGATCTTTTCAAGTTTAGATTTTTAGTGAATTAGGCCATAAATATTACATCTCAAAAGATTACAAAGTAGTGTCTTCTATTAAGTTTCCATAAAATAAAAACTCTTAAAAAGAAACAAGTCTAGTTCCATGTTTTAGATAGCATGACTTTTCCTTGATCCCATCCTTGACCCTATTGCACTTTATGTCCTGTGAATAAAATTTCAAAAACTTTGGGTTAGAATAAAAAGCTCAGTAAGGGATACACAAATAAGGAAAACTGTTAGTTTTTCAAAAAAACCAGTAAACCATGAATACTTAATCAAAGTAATACTTTTCACCTTTATGAAGCAGAAAATACTCTTTATTGAATAAAAGGTCATTACTTACCCTTTTTGTAATAAAAAGATTACCATAAAACCCATATAAAGAACACATAACATATAAAGGTAACTTGGGACATAAACATACTTAAGTGAAATAACCATACGGTCGACTTCCACACATATCACTTCATGGAATAACCATACGGCCGACTTCCATACATACTTAATGGAATAGCCATACGGCCGACTTCCATACCCAATGCATTGGAGGTTATAACGTAACCACCCGTCCTGGTATTTACGGCACCACCCATCATATGGTTTATCACGTAACCACCCGTAAAATGTCCAAGTACCATTATAAAATTAAAACACATAAAACCAATATAAAGGAATGATAACATTTCCACATTTCAATAAAAATATATCATTTAATTATATTTACATAATAGAATCCTTTATCAAAACCATTTTCAATACCAAAATACATAAATGAGTATATGTTATTTATTTTATTTTAAAAACATTACGGCTTGTTGAGGAATCCAAATATCAAATAATACTCGTAGAGGCGAAAAAGGTCGTTGTCACCGCGTACATTAAATGAAACATTCCTTTTTGTCATTTATTAAAACGCTTTGTAGAAAATGATTCCTTTTGTATAAAAGTAAAAGTAAAAGGGGTTTATAAACCATATATAATAAAGTTGTGTATAAAAAGAGATATTCCTCAATGAAAGGAGATTGAGATGAAGTCCCTTACAAAGACGGTATCCTTTGTTTAAGGATAAATAAATTACATAATTATGTGTGACAAACGAATACACAAAATATATGTGGATAATAAGTGTAAAAAAAATTAGAGGTTATTCACACATATTCAATGAATGAGATATTCAAGGAGTACAAGTTTATCCCAAAGAATCAAATTTGGGTTAAGAAGTTCCCTTTCAAAAATTTGACAGCCTAATGGTGTCACTACAAAATTCCGAAAATGAGTCGATGAGAGATAAAAAGGGTATCTCATCATATAGAAATAAAATTTAAATCAATAAGGATATAGAAGAACATATCCCTACATAATAGTATGTGAATTAAAAGACATAACAAAAGAAGTCTTTTAAAAAGAGGAGGGTGAAAGGTTCCCTTACCGACATGGTTATCTTTCAAAACATACACCCCGTGAAAAAAGGACAATACAACATTGATGTAAATACTCATAAATGAAATTATATTACACAATGAGTAAAATAATGGGCATTACAGACACCACTCAAAGGAAAGTGTGGCAAATGTTTCATAAAACTCACGGGAATAAAAGTGAGATGAAAAACCCCTTACGAAAACTCGGTAGCCTAATGGCGCCACTTAAAACTTACAAAAATGGATTGATGAGATAAAATAGGGTATATCATCATATTAACATAATTTTTACAGAAATAGGAATATAAAAGAACATCCCCCAACATAACAAGAGGAGCTTAAGATAAGTGACATAAAGTAGAGTACTTAATAAGAAAGAGAGAGGTTGGATCTCTTACAAAAACCCGGTAGCCTAACGGCACCACTCAAAACATGCAAAATTGATTGATGAGAGAAAGTAAGGTTTATCATCATATAAACATACAAATTACAGTAGGTGTAATATAAATAACATCCCATTCAAGAAATATGATCTTAAATGTATTGACATAAAAGAGTGTACTTAAAAAGAATGAGAGGGGTAGGATCCCTTACCTCGAGTCCGACTTGACTCGATCTTTCTTTAATGTCCTGAATAATAAACATGAGTTAATTTATACTTTCTTAAGAACCATTTTCAAGTCCATTATTCCTTTTATATCACGTATTACCATGTTATGAACATTATGTAATCATTTAAGTTAATAACAGTCATTTTGTCGATATTTGGTACTTGAGTCAAAAGTGAACTTCTTATATTTACAAGTTGTTCACGTAGTCAAATATCCATTATATAAAGAATGATATTCATGATTTGGATATCATATATATCATATATATCCATCATATATATGTATTTGTAATATTACATAATCATTTAGAGGTAAGAAATGAAATTCACCATTCATGGAGACGGTAAGCCATACGTACGCATGAACGCTACTTTCATTTTTTTTGTCATATTAATGGAATTAAAACTAAATGAGAGATATGTATATTTTAATTACAGAATTATATTAATCATTTAGATATAACATAAATCATATATATCCATTATATATATTCAATTATATTAGTACATTACATTTGGGGATAAGAAATGAAATGCACCGTTCATGGAGACGGTAATCCGTATGTACGCATGAACGCTACTTTCATTTATATATTGCACTTTAATTGAAAAAAATAATAATTATATAAAGGTATATTATAATTCCAGTATAAAATCATATATAATAACTTTAAATCCATCCTTTATACGTCCCACATAAGGCATTAACGAATCAAATCACTTTGAGGGGGCGGTAGTCCGCACTTCCTAAAATGAAATTATCGTGTTTACACATAATGGAAACCATAAAGGTATGCCATAAATAATAAATACAAAAGCTTAAGTAAAACATAAACATATTATATATCATATATAAATATAGTTTCATCATAATGGCCACCTTTGAAGGTGTTATATCAGTGTTGAACAATCATCATTTCGTGAGGCAGAAATTCACCGTCCACAGAAACAGTATGTTCTTTAACCATTAGATGAAGGTGTGTGTAAGTTTAGCTCGAATACTTCTTATAAAAACATCCTCGTATATTTTTTATACTGGTGTTGTTACAAAAGAAATTAATAAAAATAGTTTAGGGGGTTGGAGAAGCAAAATAAAACATAAGAACAAAAGAGAATACACTACCTTTAAAACGAGTAACTCTTTTTGATTTGAGCTCAAAGGCTTTCTTGGGAAGCCTTCTGCCCAAAGTGAGGATTCTAGGAGTAATATAGGGATGTGGAGAGACAAAATGGTTAGGATTTGTCTGAGCCAAAGGCTTGAGAGTTGTGGGTATGGAGGTAGAGGTGGGGGCCTTTTATAAGAGGAGAGGAGGGGCACTCTTGGAATGTAAAGAAATGTTACTTTATTTTAGAATGAGATTTAGATTTTAATGATCCCACATTGATTTGTTTCAAGGATAAGGTGATAAGGGTTCTAAATACACCTATACAATAGGTTTTTGACATGTTTAGGTCTTATATTTTACATTATCATTCCATTTTATTTAAATAGTTAAATAATGAGGTAATCGCTACATCATCATGGTGTCATAAATAATTTAATTTATTTAATGTCTAAAAATTATAAAAAAATACTAAGATGTATGAAATATTTTTGTCTTTCCAATGAATATTTATATTCCAAGATATCATTTATTTAGACAAAATAAAAAATGTTTTACTCAGGTGATACATTCATTGTTATATTTAACATTCTTTAAAAATAAAAAGATAAAAAGTCACTTTCTCACAAAGGTGATTCCATGGGGCCCCGAAGTTTGGCACAAGGCATACCATGGTCTGCCATGAGACAACCAGTAGCCTTAGGACACATTTTATTGTCATTTTTTATTATCATGATATTATTTTATTATCTTTAACTACCCGATTACTCATTAATCAAGATAATTAAAGATAATTACCGTCGTTACTATTCATAATGTCCAAAAACAAAAGAGTCTTAATTACAAAATTTGGACCTTATGATTCGAAATATGTAATCCATTTTACCAAATTCAAAACACATAAATTGAAATAATTAATTTTAAAATAATTCCCGTTGTCAAAACAAATAGCGGGTTTTTCAGAAACAATATTTATGAAACGTTTGGCACTTTTTTATGCACAATTACAGAGTGAAATTAATCCCAATGACCATAATTAGATTACATGGTAAAAATATATTCTAATTAAACTTTAAAACAAATTAAAAATATAATATAAACATATAATTAAATTATATGAAAAAGCAGTTTTGATGTAAAATGCAGTATTTTGCACTATTCATTGAAAAATGAACATTGTCATAAAAATACCAAAAATTAACCAAAGTTAAATTTAAATGTTCCAATAATAAATAATATGTTTATTTTGAAAAATATAGCTTATAAAATTGTAAAAATTTTGATTTAAAAATGGTTTTCCATCGAAAGGTAGTAAAACAATCTCATAAAAATATTAGTGTATTCAATGCTTAAGATTGGATTCATTTGAATTTTGAGCCTATAACATTTATTGGATAAAAGTAAAAACATTTAACAAACATATATAATCATATTTTAGTTATTTCTATTCATTCCTACCAATCCAATGGCAATGTGTTAACTACCATTTAAAATAATATTATTTTATTATTAGAGTGCAACGTAAGATTTCGAAGGAACTCGTTGTTTCTTGTTGGGTAAGACATCGAGCATAGCGTTACCTTTAAATTAATATTGAAATTTTATTCACAAATTGGGATAAATAAAAAAATTTAATATTCTTTATTTACTAGGGGTGTTACATCTTCTGTATGACATTTGGTATTTTTCATGGATCTCTATAAGTAGAGTACTGAGGGTTCATTCATTACATAGGTAACCCATAATTTTTATATCTCATGTGATCTCCTCTCTCTTATGAGTGGTGCATAAGAACACTCCATAAAAATAATTTACCGGATTCAATCATGTGACCCTTACCTTTAATTAATTTACATAAAAATATTTTCTCCATGACCCTTGCAAAAACATCCTATATAATTGATGGTAAATTGGTTGAAATGTGATATATTTATATATCACAGGTTTACTTTGCATCATTCATGTGCTATTAGGGATTTTTGCATGATCACCCAATGTGATTATCATAATCTTTATTTGGTCAAAATATAATTTTTTTTTAAATTAAGCATTCAATAATGAAGTTTTACAATGGTTACTCACATCGTGTGACCTTTAGTGAGTTATGAAATCACAAACCGTTATATGGGTAACCTGATTTTTGTAATGCTACTCAAGATTTGTAATTTTTTATCCCATTTGATTCGATTTCTCACCCATCTGACATATGTATCTTTCTTTTTATATATGGATTTTAGTTTTCAAAATCTTTTAATAATAGAGGTCATAGTACCAGTGGATCATCAGAATTTCATAGTCACAAGTGTGTACACGAGCCATCATTCTACTGTCAAGTCATCACAGATGAATTTTCTAGACCTAATGTGGATAATTCTTATGGAATACACCTTTTCATATTCATTACCCCTTTATGAGTTTGGAATCACAAATGATACTCATATCCTCCCACCACATTCATCGGTCGTTCCCCTTTTTGAGTCCTGAAGACCCATAACACCATTATAGGAAATTTCACTCATATGGGAAACTTTATTTATAAGTAAAAATGCTCATATCTATATATGGTGAAGTTTATTCCAACATAATATGGAAATAATTTTCATAAATATTATTTTATATCCATATGTTCTGATTGATAATACAAAAACATTCCGTGAATAAGAGGTTCCATGGTTTCCATGTAGGGACCTTATATCAAGAGGGACTATTAGGATGGACTGGGGTAAACCCTTCAAGGTGCAGTATACTGATTTCAAATTTTCCACATATCTAAAAAATATTGGGATGTGTGATGTTGTTGGGATCTCAAAAAACTTCTCTTATTCTAACAAAGGTATGATGGTATACTTGGTTGGTTAATAAATTCTGTACACAAATACATTTCATCTGATACATAGAGAGGTTAGAATTAGTCTACAGGACATCGATAATATTTTAGCACACCAGTTTTAGGAGATATTTATGATTATTTTATCCTTCCATTATTTATGTGGGATGATGCAAAGGGGATACTTCCTATTTCTAGGGAGATGATCAAGCTGGCTAAGAAGGCCCTTGGGAATGCCCTGCATCATTTGGAATACATCCTATTTAAGGAATTTTTATGATATTTTATCAAGAAGGCTCACTCAAAACCAAAAGATAAAAATTGGAAGGTTTATCCCACAAAATATTCTCATGGTGATGAGGGTGTTTATTATGCCATAATTGAATAGGGTTCATTTACGAATTTTGTTAGGTATATTATTCCAAAAATTAAGAGAGTCATTTAGTTGGGATGTTTTCTTGCTATTTACATGAGTAGGTAACCTCTCCCAACCCAATAGAAGGGTGGAGTCAATGTTTCCACATTTATCATGGAAGCATCTATGGTTGGATGGAGGCAAATTTGGCTAGCCATTCTGGTGTTCGCCAAAATATACTACCTCATATGTCGAATTTATAAGGGAATGGACACACAGAGAATTTATAACCCTTTACAGGTGTTATGGCGTTTGATGGGAGATTTTTTAGGTTACCATGAACAACTGAGAATTCAGAAAATTCTTGAAATATATTTCAATACATTTCTATAGTGAATCTATGGGGTGAGGCCCGTAATATAAAAAAACTATAAAATTAAGACATGTCAGAGCTAACATGAATTCTTATCTTTCAAAACCTATGATATTACCTCTGGTAGTATAACCAAAAATGGTGGGGGAATCTATGAGGCATGGGATTATATTATTTCAATACTTAGGGGAATTTTTTATACCAGAATTGATGGTAGCATCCTTTGTGAGTGGTATGTGCATTGTCGGTTTAGCGATCAGTTTCTCTAAGAGAGTATAGGAGGGCCCTTGTATTGAGGTATTTAATGGAAGAGGCTTCATCTTTTGTTTATATAATTCAACATAAGGCCCTAAGTGAGTCTTCTCAGGTAACAGCTCACTAAAACAAGATCAAGGATAGGATGTTCATGATTGGTGGATTGTAGTATGACATTGGTCGTATTTTAGAGGTTTTTTCAAAACTACTGTACTCCCTGGAATCTTTGGAGAAAATGGTGTTAAAGAATAATATGATCTTTAACAAGGAAAATAATTCCATCTTTGATGTTTTTTCTAGGGTGAAAGCACTACATCAAACTATAGAGGTAGAAACTAAATCCATTGATCAATGGTTCCAATATATGTTCTCCCTAGAGTACAAGTTTGTGGAGATCAAGGAATACTTTGAGTAAATTATTTAATAGGCCTTCGGTTTTATGAACCTCATTTTGTTTTAAGATTCACAGTGGAGACTCTATGATGTAGTGATTCCAACTATTTGGTATATTATCAATGAACAAAACATTTCAACAATTTTTTATTTCTATCTGGATTTATCTTATTCATTATGTGTATATAATTTCAATGATTTGATATCATATATATCATAAATGATACCCATAATTTGTATAATACCTTGTAAACTCAAATTCATTTATTTTAACACTTGAATAATTACAAATTTCTCTTGATAATTTCATATGAATTATTACTAACATGAGATTCCTCCATATTTTATATTTTCTAGTTTCCTTGAAATCGCCTAATTTAGAAGGATAACTTGGGTAGATATATATCTCAAAGTTAAGGTTCTCTAATTTTTTCCATAATTCAGTAGACTTAGTGAGTATAGAATATTTTTTCTTAGGTAAAAATATTAATCCCCCAAAGCTCTATATTTTCTTTCTTTGAAGATCTTTTGACTAAGTTTCATATGGGGGAATATTAGTAGGTGTGGAATTGTATTTGTCTCCATCCACCATTTTATGGGTTCTCTACCTATAAAGTTTTATTCCTTTTTCATTCTATAATTTCCCAATATTTATTGGATCACAAAAGGCTCACATCCACTAAGCAAAGACTCAAGATTTTCACAAAGTTCCCTTTTTGATATTTCAACATGTAGAGCATTCTGTCTCTTTAAATAGGCTATTATAAGGACTTGAAAACTGGTCCATTATTATTTTATTTTTTAGGTTCTTCCAACTCATACCATCTTCTATTGTAGTTTAATCTCTATTAACTTATATAATTTATTGTTATAGTTTAAGGACATTTATCTTAGACATTATATTGCTTGTACTGAAGGATGGGTATTCATTAAGTGTTTGAGAACCCTACATTATTTTTGAGATTATAAAGAATGTCTATTCATGAAAAGTTATGATACCCAAAATTCATAATTGACTATTTTAATAATTAATGTTCATGAAGGGTTTTCAAACCCTATATTCATTTACAAAACATGAATGATACATGTCCATGATAGGTCGTGACACCCTACATCCTTACTAAGATTTGGATTGATGCATGGTGAAATATTAGAGATGGTGAGTCTACTGGGATATTTATAATATGGTTTTTTTAGTTTATAACTCATCATTTTTAACAAATGAATATGTAATGGGGTATATATTCAAGGGATTACCACAAAACACCGTAAGGTGTTTAGTTCTAGTTTTGTGTTTCTTAGGATCATGAGTATTGGAGTTACATTCCAAAGAGGATGAGATAACTATAGTTTATGGTTCTAGGAGGATTAACCATGATCTCAAACAGATTACATACATTTTCATGTATAGGGGATCATAACTCTCTTCTAGGTTCCATGAATGATTTGTAAAGATTCAAATGTTTGGATGATGAAGTTGGATGTGCAGAAAATAGATATCTAAAACTTTTCCTGGAACATGAGGGACATTTAGTTTTTGTTTGGGAATATTTGGCCCTATCCTATGTTTTTTTGAGTAACATGGTGTGGGACTTCAAAATCTTTGGTCATAAAATATCAAATTTTTTATTTAAGAAAGGGTATAATACAAGATGAAATAACAAAAACGATGTCAAGTCCACTTGAATACTCTAGTTATAGGGATTGTAAATTTTAGTCTATGAATATTTGAGTTAAATAGATGTGTAAATTTTTTAGTACATTTCAACCATTAGTAAGGTAAAAAATCATATATTCCATGCATTCTATACAATAACTCATGGATTTAAGGTGGGACTCACTTTTGAGACTAAACACCCTCTAAGAATAATTTATTTCGGTTGATTTTCAATTCTCTAGTGAATCGTAGAAGGGTCTTTTTCGATTAGCTAGTCTTTGTTACCAGTTTGACAAAAGGAAGAACCTAGGGAAAGGGAGCCCATGGTTCATGTGGTTTTAAGAGAAAAAAATAAACATGTGAAATTGCTTGGAATTATCTCATACCTTAAATAAATTTAGGTGTTTTATTGAAAATGAAATATTTAATAAGGGTCTGGGAACCCTAAAAAAATTTCCAAGTGAACGCATAATCAAGGTGAGAAGATATGAATAACCATTTTTCCTTTTTTCCTATACTTGGGAGATAAAGTGAGAATATCGTAGCTTTTATTATGGGTCCAATGTGGGCACGAAGAGATTTATGTCTTTTTTTACTTATGTTATAACTTTTCATCAATTTTATAGATGAAATGTATAGAGAGTAGAGAATTGAATTTTGCTTATAATTCCCTTTACAGGTTTCCATCCTAGCTAGTTTTATGTCTCATTCAATATAATTTTAGGATATTTCAATTTGTACCATCAAAGTCTAAAATTTTTGTTCATACATATTTGATCAAAGTTCTTGAATTTGCATTCCACAGTGCACGTGGACCCAGTACGAGGGAAATATTACCTAATAGCCTAATTATGATACCAAGGGTAAAGAGTACCCCAACATCCTTTTGAGTGGGAGATAAAAATTTTGTACACCATGGATCATGGTTATCGATTCATGTGTAATGTTATGAGACAATCATTCTAAAAATGAGCATGAATCACTCCAAGTTGATGGCCTCTACTATGATGGTGATAGGGCTCAGATGGATTAGAATCCCTCATTCAAGGTAATAAAACATTTGGTTGATGTCCAGGATCCCTTATATAGGAACCAAGGAATGACATGCATAGTCAAAAAAAGGTTACCTTGAATTCATGTGTCCTTTTCCAAGGTCCGTGGAAGGTTGGTGGCAACGCGTGATACTCAAGACGTGAAGTGTGATCTATAGGTTGAGGTTCTTAAAAGATGATGGAATCACCCTATACGCTAGTTGAATAATGTAAGGATATTTTGGTAATTATGTAAATAATTATGATGTCTGATGGTTTATAGATTTTAAAAACATTTAGTGGGGATGTATCTTCCATGTAGTTTAACGTCACGTGACAAGAATGTTTTCATTTTCATTTAATATCTTACAATACAGAAATAGGAACCAACATTAAATTTTGAAAGATATCCTTGGTACACATTTCACTAGATGGGGTAATTTAGATGTGGGATACACCTTTTACCCATTCACAGACTTATAGATGGGTAGATATATGTTGGGGCCCTCCTTGCACTAATTTATCTCATACGCAAGAAAAACATATGTCAATATGACTCATATGTAGGCATAGTGATTCTGTATGACTTGGCACTTTTTAACTAATTTATATGAAATTTTTGAAGATAGGATTCCCTAACATTTACTATGAAAATTTTAATGGGAGTAATCATTCCATAACTAACTCCTTTAAGGATATCCCGCTGCATATATATTCCTTGTTTGTAGGGGATAAGGGCATTTTATTTCCTTACATTATTGAGTCTTGAAATAATATTTGTTTAAGGGTTCTTATATGTATATCACACTCATACATATGAGAAGGTAATTTTCATACTTCATGCTAGTAATGAGGTTCAAAATTAATCTCTGTCATAGATTCATAGATCAGATGACTCGCTATAAGCAATTTTTGGTCTTCCAGGATGCACAATATGTCAGGATGTTTACTATAATCTTACTTAGTATGATGTCATGTATATAAAATTCATAAAACTAGAATGTATCACCAATATGAATAACCAACTCAGGCCCATTGTATATTCATAGATGATGCATACATGAAATGGAAGTGTACAAGAATACAATGTCATATAATTTCTTTGTGAAGAGTATGATGCATAAATGTGTAACATCAAGAATATTAGAATCCACTGGAATATTAGGGTTATGTAATGTGTGAATAATTACCCAAGATTATATAAATTAACTTTTGGTAGAAACCAATAGTTATAGGTCAAACGTTGGTAGTGGTGGAATCCCATATTCCACACATTTAGGACAATAACTCCTAGATTTAGGGGGTGGCCTCTTCTATAGGACCAAACACCCTCTAGGAAAATGATTTTTGGTAGCATTTCAATTATTCATCATATCCTAGTGAGTTCATTCTACATTTGGAAGTCCTTGTTACCAATTTACTTATAATGACCCAATCTTAACGCATGTACACATTACATCAATTTTGCAGAATACGTAAAACTTTATAAAAATATATTCCCAAGGACCCTATTAGTCTAGTTCCTTCAGAAACATGGAAACATGAAAACTGGTATTTAAGTGAGATACATTATCTCCAATTAATTTATTATTAACTCGAACCCTTATTAGACACATCATACTTAATACATATCTTCATAACATAGATTAGGAAACAAAAAAGAGGTGAGCTCTGATGCTCAGATTGGGTAAATAAGGGAGACATGTAAGCATAAACATGGGTATAAGAGTATGATCACATAATCAAAACATTTGAAGATCATAACATGAATATCGATGATCATAAAAATAAATTATGTAATAATTATACATAGTTCATAATACATGAATCAGAAATAAATAAATAATATAATCCATAAAGGAATAACATATAAATAAAACATGGAATTATGAAAAACACATATTTATATAACATGATTTTCATAGTAGCCAAGGCATCACCGTCAAGAATATATTAGTAGTTTGGGTACACACCCATACAATCTTGGTAGTCATGGTTTACTCCAAATACCATATTAATTGCATGAGTTCACTCCTCATACCATCTTGGTAGTAATAGTTCACTCGCATGGCCATCTTATTATCATTAGTTCACTCCTCATACCATCTTGGTAGTCATGGTTCACTCCCATAGACATCTTAGTAAACAAGTTTCACTCCCAATACCATCTTAGTTTATCTCATGAGATATAAATATTTACCCAATGCATTGGAGGGAGATATAATTCACACCCATCTCATAATGAAATCATACATACATGTGTCACAAAATCATACATAGTCATATCATAGCACATGAAATGAATGGGCTATCATAAACATGTAATCATATCATAACCTTTGGAAAATGATATAGGATTCAAAATCAATTCATCAAAAGAATAACCATAAAAGAATTGGGTTTTAAAATCCCATAACATGTGAAAGAGAAATGGATTTCCTTAACATCATTCAATAAAACTTAAATCATTCATAAACAGAATATGAACAAAAACATTGAATCTTTTCCCCATAAATTCACAAGTAACCCGAATGAATGTTATCTTATATGGGAAATAATTTTGAAAGATCTTTTAAAAATACTTCATGAGAAAATTATCCTTTATCATTTGAAAAAAGATTCTTAAAAAAACATTTGAAAATAATTTTCATAAAAATAAACATGGAAATTTATCAAGGAATCGTTGAAAACATATTGAAATATTTTTTATTTGAACCATGTAGAGGAACATGAAAAACTTTTGAAAACCATTTTCATTAAGAACTTATAAAATAACCATAAAATCTTTTTGAAACCCAATCCTTGGAATATATATTTTAAAAAAGTCATAAAAATAAACCTTTTAATCATGAAAATGAATATTCAATTAAATAGTTTCAGTTAAATCTGTACATGTCGTATGATGAAAAAAATAACATTCCTTCTGGGCAGTAAAAAGTTTAAGAAATGACTTGACTAGAAAAATACAAAAAGACTCATTTTTAAAAACCATTTGTTTTTAAAAGGTTAAAAAAGGGTAAAAATATATTTTAAATATCGTAATATAATAGTATAATGTTATTGGAAACCATTTTAGAAAACATGGTTTTGAAGGAACACATATTTCCAACCGAAGAGAGTGGTAGGGTCATATTTTCTTGAAAACATTTTCTTAATTATCGTAAGTAACAAAGTGTAGGGAAATGTTAAAAATACATGAATACATATTGACTAACCATAGGAGAATAAAATTCATGTAAATTATTGAGATATGTATAATAATATTTCATTAATTAAAATGTGATCACACACAATCTTGATAAACGGTGCGATTGTTTCTACAAACTCTTACGACATGGTAACTTTGAATCATACTACCCATGTCGGAAAATGAAATTACATGGAGATTAAAAATATCATTAAAATAAGGAGGTTAATTTTATAACATGTTAAAGAATTTTTTTACACCTCGTATAAAAATATAGGTGTATAGTATGGCATGTTTCTCTAAGAATGAAAATTGAGACAAAATTAATTTACTGATTTGGTATATTTTGAAACATAAACCCCATGATATGAAGATCATAAAATGGTTATTTAAATAGCAATATATTTAATTATAAGATGAATAAAATATATTCTTTGGAATTATATGCACCACACAAAACAAGTTAGCAGTTAACAAGGCCTGTATATCATGGAAATAAAGAGTGAGATGAAATTCCCTTACCTTGTGAATTGAAT
Source organism: Viscum album (assembly GCA_963277665.1). NCBI lineage: Eukaryota > Viridiplantae > Streptophyta > Magnoliopsida > Santalales > Viscaceae > Viscum > Viscum album. The sequence goes on from OY728145.1 coordinate 1,740,545,109, forward strand.
ACCTTCCTACTCAAACAACATTCTTATATAAAAATGTAATTATATTATAAATATTTTAAAGAATGATATTCTTATTTATAATACAATATATGTTAATTTAGGACCTTTTATTGCTTGTTAACAATTCTATATTAAGGATTCATTTCAGGTAATATCTGCTTTGTTCTTCACATGTGTCTTAATTTGTTACACCTTTGGTCCTTATAATTATATCATGACATATAGAATTTTAAAACTGATATGAATATAATTTATATTAAATATTTGTGTATTAAAATAATATATAAGATATAGATTAAGGAAATAGAATATACCATTCATGGAGATGGTAGGTCGTACACACGTAAGAATGTTGTTTCCATTTTATTATCATATTATAAGAAAATACATAAATAAAATATAAGTATATATATTTAAATATATAATTATTCATATATAATTATTATATAATATATATATATAATATCATTTCACTAAGTACATATTTAATATATTATTTGTAGTATGTGAAGGAATCACATCACTTTAAGGGGGCAGTATTCCACTATTCTCCTAAATAAATTATCGTATCTACACAAGATGGAATGTATAAATATATTGTTGAGAAATGTATTGTTTTCAACAATACATAATAATTTTATTTAAAGGGGTATATTATTGAAAATAATACTCTCTCTATTTATGATAATTTTGATGCTCACAAATACCCTTAGTTATTTTCTAATTATTTTAATTAGTATTTTGTAGGAATTTATTAATTTATTTTACTCTTGAAATAATGAGAATTTATTACTTGTTCAGAATATGCTTTAAGTGCATCTTGGAATCATTGTTCATACCTTCCTTGTTCGGAATCTACTTTAAGCGCATCTTGGAATCACTGTTTATACCCTACATGGATAAACATAGCGTAAGGATGAAAAGCATGTATACTTTTTGAGATAAGAGAAATGTATGGTTAAACAACCCTATGTTTTTCGAAAATTATGGAAGAAGAACCTTATATTAGGAAGGAACCTTAAATTTTGGTTATCATCAAAGTATGGAAGGAGAACCGTACGTAAGTATTAAACGTTACGTTTGTTTCTCAAAAGTACGGTTCATCAAACTTACTTTTGTAAACAACCTTAAGTTCTTGGAAAAGTATGGATCAAGTAAAAGTATGGATCTTTTAACTTATGTTTCAGAGTTGAATAAAAAGTATGGATGTTCATCCTTACGTTGTCAACCTTATATTTGAAGACTACGTCATCAACCCTATGTTTGGAGGCCACATCATCAACCTTACGTTTGGCGTCGGAAAGTTTGAAAGACGATATTTTTTATGCAACGGTCAGAAAGAAGATTATTGGGTGGATTTCAAGTCTAATTTGAAGTCATTTTTAAAGTATGACTTTGACCGATTCAATGTTGTTTTATCATTGGATTAATGATCGAATTAAAAGGAGCTTTTTATGCCGAGTTTTCAGGGAAGTTACGACTACTCTGTAAGTTCAAATTTTTGAATATTTCAAATTAGAAGGTTACTTTTATGGATCTAAATGTGTAGGAGATATGATCATCTTTATTATATATGTTCTCTTTGAAAAAACACCATATACAGGAGAGTGGTGATCAATCTATTATTAAAAAGATGGAAAAAAGAGACTGCAGAAAATCACGTTGATCTGCTGATTCAAAAAGAAGCGTCAAATCCCTATTCATTTAAGAAAAAGGAACTCGATAGAAGATTCACTTGTTCTGCATCGAATATCTACTGTGGATATAATACTTCTGAATTGGTGAACTATATCACTATATCTACTACAATCGGATTGACTCAAAATTGCTTTGTTTTGAAAATAAATATTTCTAGAGATGACGATCCATCTGCTGTCAAATGCATTCTGTTGAAATTTTGAAGATCAACTGGAAAACTTCTTTCTGAAATTATTTTTATTCTTGAGCAACCAGTTTCTCATACTAAGATATGTAGGTTCGTGTTTTAACAAGAAGGCTTTTTTGCCTTGGATTGTAAAGGTGTCAACTGCCTAATTTCATTTTTGTACCGGTCTGTTGAAATGAGGACTAGATACTGAAAATCACCAAGCTCGTGGAGTTGAGCGTTGGTGGAGTGGACTAGGGGGCTTCTGTTCCCCAAAACACTATATATCTTTGGGTCCCTTATTTTATTTCTTTCTACTGCATGATCAAATCTGATAAAGCATAGAGGACAGAACTCGTTCAATTGAAGATTTAATGAAAAATCTAAAAGACACAATTCACCACCCTCTTGTGTATATTCTGTATATTCATGATCCAATAATTGGTATCATAGGAGGAACTTCTGATAGAGCCTTAGTACGCTAGAAGATTTTAAAATAATATATAACAGAGAGTCATGATTGATACAAGAGAAGGGATGTCAATGGTCAGAGCCCCATATTTCAATGCGGACAACTATGGCTGCTGGTGTAACGCCCCGACCCCAGCTACCCAGAGTCGGTGCATTACTTCATAACATTGGCATGATCACAAAAGATCAAGTCTCGAAAGACCGATTAGTTTAGTATCCTTGGAAACACTAGATACATTCATAAACATTACATTACATCATAAAAATGAAAAACTATAATAACATAGTATCCATAGTCCACACTCATATCCTCACTGACTATTCTTGTAAGTCAGTCATAATACACTTCTTCACATCCTGGGAAAAATAAAACATTGAATGGGGTGAGCTCAAATGCACTGTAAGGATAAAAATATAGCGGAAACTTTCATACGAAAACATAAGCATTTAAGGAAATGTATAACTAAAACAAAAGCCTTATTGAACTTGAACTTCAGCATAATATGGCAAAAGTAAAATAAAATAATTCCATTAATTACTCACATGGATATTCTACTAGACGAATAATCACGTGAAATATCAATAACCACTTTCATAATGAGGGAATGTATAATCCCAGACATTCTGAAACACTTTGTCAAGGCCTCGGCCAAGACGTCTAAAATGATTAAGGCCTCGGCCAAAACCATAAATCAAATTGGGAAAGGGCCTCGGCCAATTCCACGTCTAGTTGTCTCAGGAGACCTACCGATGCATCGAGGAGCTATAGCGGGCTCCACCCGTCACTTATTAAGTCCAATACATTCCTCATATGAACAGGTTTAAACATCTCATAAACCATAACATAATCGTATCACATAAAACATGCATAAAGGAAACATAACATTTCCACATTTCAATCACAAGATATCAATACAACACATTGATATAATAAAAATGCTTTCAAAACCATTTTCAATACCAAAATAAAAGAAATGTATAACATGGTATTTATTTTTCATTAAAAAAAGGGTATGGCTTGTAGAGGAAGCTGAAACTCAAATAGTGGTCACAGCGGTGGAGAAGTCGTTGTCGCCGCATACGTACGACAAAAACATTCTCTTTTGTCGTTTAGTAAACTCTTCGTATAAAAAAGATTCCTTTTGAATAAACTTAAAAGTAAAGTGGTTTATACACCGTATAAAACAAATGTGTGTATAAAACCAAATATGCCTCAATGAAAGGAGATTGAGACGAAGTCCTTACAAAGATCATTTTTAAAATAAAATAGATATATTATGTGTATTCACTATAGGTAGACATAAAGAAAGTAAAAATACAAAATAAGACATAATAATATCAAGACATAATTTTAAAGTAGGAGATTAACCCAAAGAATGGAAGTTGGGTTAAGAAGTTCTCTTACCTTGCGTCTTGTCCTGACTCGACCGTTCTTTAACCTCCTGAATAATAAACTAGAGTTAATTTCTATTTACTTAAGAACCTTTTTCATGTTCATTATTCCTTTTATATCCCTTATTACCATGTTATGAACATTATTTAATTATTTAAGTTAATAACGGTCGTTTTGTCGATCTTTGGTACTTGAGTCAAAAATAAACTTCTTATAATTACAAGTTTTTCATGTGGTGAAATATCCATTATATCCAGAATTATATTCATGATTTAGATATCATATATATCATATATATAGTATATAAATTCATTCATAATGTCACGTAACATTTAGAGGTAAGAAATGAAATGCACCGTTAATGGAGACGGTAAGTCGTACGTACGCATGAACGCTACTTTCATTTCTATTTCGTATTTAATGGAATGAAATCATAATGATATAAATTTATAATATAATGACAGTATAATATAGTGTATAATACCATTTAATCCATCCTTTATACATCCCACATATGGCATTAATGATTCAAATCACTTTGAGGGGGCAGTAGTCCGCACTTCCTAAAATGAAATTATCGCGTTTTACCAATAATGGAAATCATAAAGTATGCCATAAATGAGAAATACATAAGCATAAGTAAAACATAAACATATTTTATATCATATATAAATATAGTTACATCTTAATGGCCACCTTTGAAGGTGTTATATGAGTGTTGAACAATCATCGTTTCGTGAGGGATAAATTCGCCATCCACAGAAACCGTATGTTCATTAACCATTATATGTATGTGTGTGTAAGTGTAGCTCTAATCCTTCTTATAACAACATCCTAGTATATTTAGGATACTGGTGTTGTTACAAAAGTAATCAATAAAAAGAGTTTAGGGGGTTGGAGAAGAAAAATAAAACAAAACAACATTAGAAAAGACATTACCTCAAAATCGGGTAACTCTTTTTGATTTGAGCCAAAGGCTTCCTTGAGAAGAGTTCTGCCCAATGTGAGGCTTCTAGGAGTAAGAGGGGGAAGTCGGGAGAGTATTGGGGCAGAGTTTGGCCGATCCAAATGGCTTGAAGGTGTGAATAAGGTGGGAGAGGTGGGGGCCTTTTATAAGAGGACAGGAGGGGCACTCTTGGAAAGTAAGGAAATTTTACATTATTATACAATGACTTTCGGATTCTAAAGGTCCCACACTTGTATAATTAGAGGATAAGGTGATAAGGGTTCGAAATCCCCTCATCCAATAGGCTTTGGACAAGTGTAAGCCTTGGATTGTACATTATCTTTTCATTTTATTAAAATCGTTAAATAATGAGGTCATCGTTGCATCATAATGATGTCATAAATAATTTAATTTATTTAATGTCTAAAAATTATAAAAAAAATACTATGATTTAGGAAATATTTTTAGCTTTACAATTAATATTTATAGTCAAATTTTGGACTTGTGTAACCCCACTTAAAAACTGTTTTAGTAAAACAACTCATGTTTGTGTCAATTTAATTTTAACATTAAATAAATATATATTAATGTCATTTTATAACTAAAGTGGCTCCATGGGGTCCCCAAGTTGACCCATGGGTTGTCTTGGTCTGCCATGACTCATCCAATAGGAGTAGGACAAGTGTCATGCTAATCTCATATTATTAAAACATTATGTGTACCTTAAACTACACTAATTACCTCCAATCGCGATTAAGAACTTAAAAGTTACTATTCACCAAAAAATTTATTTTAATCTCATTGAACCACATTTTACTTCTTAATGACAACCATGTATGTCGGAATTTTTAAAATCAAATCACAGAAGTGGTAATATTTCATTTAAATGAAAAATCAGTTATTTAACTACCACTTAGTGGTTTCACTATTCATCAAAAATTAAAGTTTTTCAGAACAAGGTCAAAATTTCACCCTAAGCTATAATTGATATTCCGAATTCAAAAATGATGTCCATTTTGAAATATAAAATTTCTATAATTTTAAAAAGTGGTTATTACTATTCATAACAGCTACTTTGATTAGTCGCGGTGTTTTAGAACTCGAGGTTGCGTGCAATGCAAGCTATTGCATTATTGAATGAGAAGCGTATCGTGGAAGCTCGGGGTGTGACATTCTCCCCTCCTTCAATAAATTGCGTCCTCGCAATTTGAAATTTTTCTTTGAAAATAAAAGGTTGAAAAGAGAAAATACCTTTGAGGAAAACCCACATCGGAAATAAGGTTAATATATAACATTAAAAGAAAGCAAGATAAGTACAAAGGTCACCCGATATAGCCCATTCTACGATTCTATGAGAATATGGATATGGAGGAGAAACAAACCATCAAGGTCTGATGGAGAGTTATAGAAAACAGGATTAGGAGAATGTTTAACCACAAGAAAATCACAAACTTGTGATTGGTTAAACGGTCATTGAATCCCCAGTTGGAAAAGTTAGCCGACAACATTTTTGTTTTAAGTTACCTTTTATAATGTTGAGGAATTTGTTTAGGAGATTTACTAAGAACGTAAGGGAATATACATACTTGTTATGTATACTTTCATTCGTTAATAAATTTTTACCACAAACCCAACTTTTACTCCAAATGGTAATGGAACTCAAAAATATTCTATTTATCCTAATTGTATAAGGTTCCAAATGTTAATACATACCATTTAGATTAGTAAAACTATTTTGTAATAACCAGGGACTTCATGTAGGCTAGTGGTAGGAAATAAAGGCTTGTCGCACTATGGTTGTGGGTTCGATTCCTGCAGCTTTGTCCGAGGCGATGGGTTATGCCCCACCCTGCAGGTTGTCCTTTTCCTAAATCTATAGTATCATAATATTCCAAAAATAATCTTCATAAATTTTTTAACCTTAAACAATACTATCCAAAGATCAACTTAATCCACTCCAACCATTGTAGTTATCCAAAATACCTCTGTCCATACTTTCTCTAAAAGGTCTCTTAATTCCAAAATCAATTTATCAGATTCCCCAAACAAAGTAAAGTTTCTCTTATTGTCACATACTAAAAATATAATTACCTTCATCATATTAAAACCTTACTAAAATAAACATGTACTGCAGTACAATCCTTATATATATATATCACATTATTCTAATAACCAAAATATAATCCATAAGTCCAAAAGCACCAATACATTAGTTATTCTTCTTCAACTGTAGTAACAGCATAAGATTGTCCTTTATCCATTGTCCTTTTCTGAGGTAAGTTTCCCTGACGCTTAGGACATTCATTTTCATAATGCCCCATTTCCCTACAATTGTAGCATTCAACTTTGACAGCCTCTTTCTTTCCCTTGCAATAACGAGCCTGGTGACCCTTTTCTCCACATTTATAACAAACTCCCATTCCTTCTAGGCACGTACCAGGGTGATTCATCCCACAATTATCACATAATGGAAAATCCTTCTTTCCCTTTTTCCCTTTATCTATCTCTTGTTCCATCGTTCTCTTCTTCTCCTGCTTTACTTTGTTGTCATAAGACTTAGAGAATTCCTTTTCTGTCTTGATAGCACACGAGACAATATCTTCGTACGATGAGAAGGATTGTGATACTAAAGATCGACGAAGAAATGGTTTTAACCCATCAAAGAAATGATCAATCTTAATCCTTGGGTTACGTATATAATCGGCAGCATGCCTCACTAACCTTGTAAAGTTAGCCTCATACATTGAGACATTCTCATCCTCCTTCTGCCTCAGACTCAGAAATTGCCTTTCCATATCTGCTCGATGGTCACGAGGAAAGTATTTTTCTAAGAAAAGCTCTTTGAACTCCCTCCATTCCATATTCAATACGTCATCATATTCCTTTGTGTTTTGAATCAGCGACCACCACTGATCGACATCTCCAGTGAGGTGGTAAACTGCCATGACAACCTTCTCCATTTCACTACTCCCCAAGGCATGGAATATTTTCTCTAAGGAATTTATCCATTGCTCAGCTACTATAGGATTTGTACTCCCATTGAAGGTTGGTGGTTGTTGCCTCATGAAGAGGTCTAACATTGATCCTCCACGTTGCGGATCAGGGTGCTCCATACGAGTAAGGTTATTATTCATAACCTGCGTGAGTTGTCCCAGTACGGTGAGAAGCTGATCAACACCAGTTGTATCACTAGCTCCACCATAATTATCTTGAGCATGAGGGAAATCCCTACACGGAGTGCGTGCATTGATACGGTTTCCATTCCTTCCACTAAGCGCCATTTCTAAACAATGGCATAAACTATATTAGTTTATAAATCAAAATACATAATTCCATACTTGTAAGATACTTAACATAAATTGAACTATTTATGGATATAATCCATAAAAATTTATTCTTTGAGAAGTATATACTCATAACCCTTCATAGTGGTTTATAATTAAAATGAGAATTATCCAAAGCATATCCCCCGGGAGTGTCGTAACCAAGAGTGTAGCAAGGCCCGTTGTCGTGCACCAGTTCCCATTCGAGTCTAGCTCAAAGCGGTGTTTTCGGGTTTTACCCCTAGGTACATCTGTGCCAGAGCCGCCTCTACCTGCTCGTATCCAGACAAGGATGTATTGCTCGGAAAACTCACAGCATCTCTACAATACCAAAATTCTAGGAAGTTCTTCTATACTAATCCTCAAAGTCTATCTTCGGGCTGTGTGCTCTAATTAGAGTTTATCTAAATATAGCTTCCAAGGTTAGTACTAAACTGCCTCTGATACCAACTGTAACGCCCCGACCCCAGCTACCCATAGTCGGTGCATTACTTTATAACATTGGCATGATCACAAAAGATCATGTCTCGAAAGACCGATTAGTTTAGTAGCCTTGGAAACACTAGATACATTCATAAACATTACATTACATCATAGAAATGAAAAACTATAATAACATAGTCTCTATAGTCCACACTCATATCCTCACTGACTATTCTTGCAAGTCAGTCATAATACACTTCTTCACATCCTGGGAAAAATAAAACATTTAAAGGGGTGAGCTCAAATGATCCGTAAGGATAACAATATAGCGGAAACTTTCATAAGAAAACATAAGCATTTAAGGCAATGTATAACTAAAACAAAAGCCTTATTGAACATGAACTTCAGCATAATATGGAAAAAGTAAAATAAAATAATTCCATTACTTACTCACATGGATATTCTACTAGACGAATAATCACGTGAAATATCAATAACCACTTTCATAATGAGGGAATGTATAATGCCAGATATTCTGAAACACTTTGTCAAGGCCTCGGCCAAGACGTCTAAAATGATTAAGGCCTCGGACAAAACCATAAATCAAATTGGGAAAGGGCCTCAGCCAATTCCACGTCTAGTTGACTCATGAGACCTACCGATGCATCAAGGAGCTATAGCGGGCTCCCCCCGTCACCTATTAAGTCCAATAAATTCCTCATATGAACAGGTTTAAACATCTCATAAACCATAACATAATCGTATCACATAAAACATGCATAAAGGAAACATAAAATTTCCACATTTCAATCACAAGATATCAATACAACACATTGATATAATAAAAACGCCTTCAAAACCATTTTCAATACCAAAATAAAAGAAAAGTATAACATGGTATTTATTTTTCATTAAAAAAAAGGGTATGGCTTGTAGAGGAAGCCGAAACTCAAATAGTGGTCACAACGGCGGAGAAGTCGTTCTCGCCGCATACGTACGACAAAAACATTCCCTTTTTTAGTTTAGTAAACGCTTCGTATAAAAAAGATTCCTTTTGAATAAACATAAAAGTCAAAGTGGTCTATACACCGTATAAAAGAAATTTGTGTATAAAACCAAATATGCCTCAATGAAAGGAGATTGGGACGAAGTCCTTACAAAGATCATTTTTAAAATAAAATAGATATATTATGTGTATTCACTATAGGTACACAAAAAGAAAGTAAAAATACAAAATAAAACATAATAATATCATGACATAATTTTAAAGTAGGAGATTAACCCAAAGAAAGGAAGTTGGGTTAAGAAGTCCCCTTACCTTGCGTCTTGTCCTGATTCGACCGTTCTTTAACCTCCTGAATAATAAACTAGAGTTAATTTCTATTTACTTAATAACCTTTTTCATGTTCATTATTCCTTTTATATCCCTTATTACCATTTTATGAACATTATTTAATTATTTAAGTTAATAACGGTCGTTTTGTCGATCTTTGGTACTTGAGTCAAAAATAAACTTCTTATAATTACAAGTTGTTCATGTGGTGAAATATCCATTATATCCAGAATTATATTCATGATGTAGATATCATATATATCATATATATAGTATATACATTCACTCATAATGTCACGTAACATTTAGAGGTAAGAAATGAAATGCACCGTTCATGGAGACGGTAAGCCGTACGTACGCATGAACGCTACTTTCATTTCTATTTCATATTTAATGGAATGAAATCATAATGATATAAATTTATAATATAATTACAGTATAATATAGTGTATAATACCATGTAATCCATCCTTTATACATCCCACATATGGCATTAACGATTCAAATCACTTTGAGGGGGCGGTAGTCCGCACTTCCTAAAATGAAATTATTGCGTTTTACCCATAATGGAAATCATAAAGTATGCCATAAATGAGAAATACAGAAGCATAAGTAAAAAATAAACATATTTTATATTATATATAAATATAGTGACATCTTAATGGCCACCTTTGAAGGTGTTATATGAGTGTTGAACAATCATCGTTTCGTGAGGTAGAAATTCGCCATCCACAGAAACCGTATGTTCTTTAACCATTATATGTAGGTGTGTGTAAGTGTAGCTCTAATCCTTCTTATAAAAACATCCTAGTATATTTAGGATACTGGTTTTGTTATAAAAGTAATGAATAAAAAGAGTTTATGGGGTTGGAGAAGAAAAATAAAACAAAACAACATTAGAGAAGACATTACCTCAAAATCGGGTAACTCTTTCTGATTTGAGCCAAAGGCTTCCTTGAGAAGAGTTCTGCCCAAAGTGAGGATTCTATAAGTAAGAGGGGGACGTTGGGAGAGTATTTGTGCAGAGGTTGTCCGAGCCAAATGTCTTTAAGGTGTGAATAAGGTGGGAGAGGCGGGGGCCTTTTATAAGACGCCAGGAGGGGCACTCTTGAGAAGTAAGGAAATGTTACATTATTATACAATGCCTTTCGGATTATAAAGGTCCCACACTTGTATAATTCGAGGCTAAGGTGATAAGGGTTCTAAATCGCCTCATAAAATAGGCTTTGGACAAGTGTAGGCCTTGGATTTTACATTATCATTTCATTTTATTAAAATCGTTAAATAATGAGGTCATCGCTGCATCATAATGATGTCATAAATAATTTAATTTATTTATTGTCTAAAAATTATAAAAAAAATACTATAATGTAGTAAATCGTTTTATCTTTCTAATGAATATTTATAGTCAAATTTTGGACTTGTGAAACACCACTTAAAAACTGTTTTAGTAAAACAACTCATGTTTGTGTCAATTTAATTTTAACAATAAATAAATATATATTAATGTCATTTTCCAACTAAAGTGGCTCCATGGGGTCCCCAAGTTGACCCATGGGTTGTCTTGGTCGGCCATGACTCATCCAATAGTAGTAGGACAAGTGTCATGCTCATCTTATATTATTAAAACATTATTTTTACCTTAAACTACACTAATTACCTCTAATCGCGATTAAGAACTTAAAAGTTACTATTCACCAAAAAATTATTTTAACCTCATTGAACCACATTTTACTTCTTAATGACAACCATGTATGTCGGATTTTTTAAAATCAAATCACAGAAGTGGTAATATTTCATTTAAATGAAAAATCAGTTATTTAACTACCACTTAGTGGTTTCACTATTCATCAAAAATTGATGTTTTTCAGAACAAGGCCAAAATTTCACCCTAAGATATAATTGATATTCCGAATTCAAAAATGATGTCCATTTTGAAATATAAAATTTCTATAATTTTAAAAAGTGGTTATTACTATTCATAACGGATACTTTGATTAGTCGCGGTGTTTTAGAACTCGAAGTTGCGTACAATGCAAGCTATTGCGTTATTGAATGAGAAGTGTATCGTGGAATCTCGGGGTGTTACAGCTGGAAAGCGCGCATGATAATATATCTAAAAACCTCGAATATAAATTCTATTCAATGTTCTGACTCCTTATGAAATTCCTAAAAATCATGAGATACAGAGTGCTGCTACAGAGGTAGAGTATGACATGAATTCGAAGTCTATGAATGAAATCATCTGTGGTCTAGGACCAAATGAATTAAATGGAGTATCTCAGTGACCGACAGCATATGAGATGTGGAAAATAATAGTTCCGGCATATGAAGGAACATACAATGTGAGACAAATGAGATATGCAACTGAAAAACTGAAATTTGATTCTTTCAGGATGATTGAAGGAGAAAGCATTAACCAAATGAATGGGATATTGGCAGAAATTGTCAATAGTATAACAGCTCTAGTAGAACCTATCAAATAGGTTGATCAAGCATTAAAAGTACTGAGGGTACTTCCTACTCGATGGAATGGTATCTCTACTGAAATCAGACAATCAAACCCTGTCAAAAATCTAACAATGAGAGAGTTGATTGGTACACTGATGATGTATGAATCTGAAATGCAAGATGAGGCAAATGAACATAATGTTATTACCAAAAGAGAAGATACTGCCTTGAAAGTAACTTCACAACAAAATAATAGAAATCTAAAGAACAGAGAAGTCAGAGCTAAATCAGAGAGCTCTGACTCATCAAACATATATGAAGAGCTGGATCAGCTAGCCAGGAAATTTAGAAAGTTCTATAGCAAGAAAAGAGGCTTCAAAAAATATTTTAAGAGAGATTATAAAGAAGTATGATGCTTTGAATGCAAGAATATGGGGCATATCAGACTAGATTTCCCACAATTGAAGGATGTAAAGAAGAAGAAATTCTTCAAAAGAAATGATTATGAGCAGAAAGAAAAAAAGTTATGAAAGCCACTTGGAGTGTATCTGAAGACTCCAATAGCTCTTCTGATCAATCTCAGGGAAAGAAGAAGTCAATCTAACAGAAAACATGTGATTTATGGTAGAAACTAATGAGGTACACTCATATTACTCCTCTGAATCAAATTCTGAATCAAGCTACACAAATGAAAAACTTGCAGCCTACTGCAATATGCTTGAAGAAAGATATGACTCACTATTTAAGAAACATAAGTCACTAAAAAACAAAACATAAATCCGTTTTAGATGAAAGAGATACAATGCTGAAAAAACATAAGAAATTAATTAATAAATACAATTCGATTAACACTAACTATATTAATTTTTGAATCAAGAATAAAAACAATGCAGGATGAAGTAGAATCTTACAAACAGGCTGCATTGGTTTTTACAAAAGGAGAGAATTAATTAAATGAAATTATTGAAAAACTGTCATTAAAAAGGAGTGATTTGGAATTGGTAGTAAAGGATAAAAACCTAATCAATTTAAAAATTATTTTGTTCCTAGCTCTAAAAAGGATAATTGTAACTTTTGTAGGAATATAGCTAAAAACTATTTCTTAAGACAGCCTCAAATTTGTGGTATTAATAAATCCTATGTTTCAAATGACTTATATGATTCTGTTGATTTTAAAAAGAACAAAGAAAATCTGGATAACCAGATCATTGCTAGGTAACACCCCTGGACCCAACAAAATATGGGTACCAAAGCAATTTGTTTGAATGTATTTGTAGGTAGTAGGACAACAAAGAAGAAAAGATATATGGTACATGGACTGTGGCTACTCAAGACATATGAGTGGAAACTCATTGAATTTTTCTTCACTCACTCAAAAGTAAGGAGGACTTGTCACAATTGTGGACAATTCCAAAGGAAAAATCGTTGGCATTGGAACTATTGGAGATCCAAAAACTATCTCAATCAACAAAGTACTTTATGTACAAGGATTAAAACACAATCTGATAAGTACCTCTCAAAATTGTGATGATGGATATACTTTTGATTTTACTAACAGTTGTTGTACTGTTTCTAAGGATAAACTGTTTTAATTTAAAGCACCAAGAACTGAAAATGTCTATACTTTGGATTTAAATTCGTTGTGTAAAAAACAAGTAAACTACTTGACTACTAATGTAAGTGAATCTTGGATCTGGCATAAGTGACTTGGACATTTCAATGTATATGTTTTAAATATGTTATCTAAGAATCATTTAGTTTCTGATTTACCTAGTCTCAAATTTGATTGTGACAGATTTTGTGATGCATGTCAACTTGGCAAAAAACACAAATCATCCTTCAAATCTATTAATGAAGTTGCTACATCTAAACCTCTAGAACTTATTCATATGGATTTGTTTGGACCCTCAAGAGTAGCATGCTTAGCTGGTAAATTATATGTATTTGTTTTAGTTGATGACTATTCAAGATTTACATGGATTTTCTTTTTGAAATTTAAAAATGATGTTTTTACTTTATTTTAAAGTTTCTACAAATCAATTCAAAATGAAAAGGGTTTTAATATAATCTCATTGAGAAGTGATCATGGTGGAGAATTTGAGAATCAGTAATTTAATTCCATTTTCTCAAACATGGGTATTAAACATAATTTTTCTGCACCAAGAACACCTCAACAAAATGGGATTGTCGAAAGAAGAAATAGAACAATTCAAGAAATGGCTATAACTATGTTAAATGAATATATCCTACCTATATATTTTTGGGAAGAAGTTGTGAATACATATTTCTATATAATTACTAGAGTTTTAATTAGACCTGTTTTCAGAAAGACACCCTATGAACTATGAAATAACAGAAAACCTAAAGTAAATTACCTTAATGTTTTTGGATACAAGGTTTACATCTTGAACACCAAAGATAATATTTGTAAGTTTGATCCAAAATCTGATTAAGGTATTTTCTTAGGATATTCTGCTACCTCCAAAGCTTACAGAGTCTATAATAGGAAGTCAAGGATTGATGAAGAATCAGTTCATGTGAGATTTGAATAATCTGATCCCTTTGAGAAAAGGACATATCAAATGGATGAACTTGACTCTAATGATAACATGACACTTGAGAACATAAAGAATGATTTTGAATATGATATAAAATAAATTCAATCCAGTTCAAAGGAACATGATACTGAAGAACCTTTAAATGTTTTTCCTAGATAGTCTAGAACCATAAAGAATCCCCCTTTAGAAACTATGATAGGTGACTTAGATATAGGAATTAAAATAAGAAGAAACTTAGGAAACATAGTAGAATTATCTTCCTTCCTATATCAAAAAGAAACCATGACTATAGAAGAATATTTAGATGATGAAACTGGGTAATAGCAATGAAAGATGAAATAAACCAATTTAAAAGAAATGAAGTTTGGGAATTAGTGTAAAGACCTAAAAATTATCTAGTAATAGGAACCAAATGGTTCTTTAGATATAAACAAGATGACCAAGGCACAATAACTAGAATTAAAGCAAGATTAGTAGCTAAAGGATACAATCAAGTAGAATGAATATATTATGATGAGACTTTTTCACTAGTAGCTAGGTTAGAAGCCATTAGAATCCTTTATTATAATGCATCTTATATGAATTTAAAATTATTTTAGATGGATGTTAAATCTACCTTTTTAAATGGTTATTTAATGAAGGAATTTTATGTTGATCAACCTCTTGGATTTGAAAATTATCAAAAACCAGATTCTTTTTTTAAACATACTAAAGTTCTTTATGGACTTAAACAAGCACCTAGAGATTGGTATGAAAGATGAAGTTATTTTCTTTTTAAAATTGATTTTACTATTGGAATGGAAGACCCGACACTCTTTAAGAAAACTGTAAAAAATAATGTTTTATTTGTTCAAATTTATGTTGATGATGTAATTTTTGGATCAACTAATAAAACCCTTTATCATTAATTTTCAAAGTTAATGAAAAATAATTAGAAATGAGTCTGATGGGAGAACTATATTTCTTCTTAGGACATCAAATTTATCAAAAAGATTTTGGAAATGTTTGGAATCAAATAAAATACATTACTGATTTACTTAAGAAATCTGGACATGAAAACAGCAAGACATTTACCACTCATATGTGTACTAATATAAAACTTGATTTGGATGAAACTATAGAGGTATTATTGGTTGTTGATTATAACTTACTGCTAGCAGGCCAGATATAATGTATTCAGTATGTCATTGTGCTAGATTTCAATCAAATCCTAAAGAATCTCATCTAACTGCTGTTAAAATAGTTTTCAGATATTTAAAAGGAACTATTTTTCAATCTATTATTTATCCTAAAACATCTGATTTTAATTTGATTTCATATTCATATGATGACTTTGGAAGTTGTTGATTATATAGAAAAAGCACATCAGGAACATGTCACTTTTTGGGAAAGTCTTTGGTGTCACGGTCTAGTAAGAAACAACATTCAGTTGCGTTTTCAACAGCTGAGGCAGAATATGTTTCTGTTGGCAGTTTCTATGCACAAGTGTTGTGGATGAAAAACACTCTTATGGACTTTGGATTGAATTTTAATAAAACACCTATTTTATGTGATAATACAAGTGCAATTAATATTTCAAAAAAATCCTATTAGTCATTCTAGAACTAAGAACATTGATATAAGGCATCACTTTTTATGAGACCATGTTATTAAAAAGGATATATTTTTAGAATTTATAAATAAAGAAATTCAATTAGCAGATATTTTTACTAAACCAATTCCCACTATATGGTTTGATTTTATTAAGGGGGTGCTAGGTTTGTTTGATTTTAAATAAAATTTTATTTCACAATGTTTTTTTACTTCCGCTTAAAAATAATTTTTTTTCTATTTTTTTAAACAGAATCAATTTCTTTTATCTGCGTAATATATTTTATTTATTTTTAAATATATGTAATGATTATTAAATACACAGGAATCAAGGTTGTAAGAAACCCTTTCGACTTCTAAACCGCTTCATTTCCATCGAAACCTTTTCAAATCTGCAAACCACACCCCAGCTCGTGAACCCTAATCTTCAAACCTCTGAAACCCTAACATTCAAACCTTCAGAGATTCTCACAGAGATGGTAAGGACTAAAAGAGACAGTGAAGCCGAGCCAAGAAAGGTCCAGAGACAATACTCAGAAGGAAGAAAAATCTTACAGGGAAAGGTAATCGATCACGACTGGTTATTTCAGACAAATCTACTGTTGAAACAAGCGCTCTCATTTCAGAACCTTTAATAGACATTAAATATTAAAAATAAGGAATTTCTATATGAGGTAGAACTTAGATACTTCTTCAAATCTGTACAGTTTGGTCTAGGGGATACTGAGGATAGTATGATAGCTAAAATAGAGGATAGAGATTTCTCAATCTCGTCAGTCGAAATTGGTCAGATTCTCAACTGCCCTCATGAGGGAGTTTTTAATTTTGATTTGAATAATATAGGAGATGTTGTGAATAAATCCGAGGATATTATGTCATTTTTGTTTCGAATATCTACTATTATGAAAATGATTGTGAATGATTTAGAACCACAATAGAAGATCATGGTTAAATTTGTTCAGACAGAAATAGCTCCCAGATTGGCAGAAATGGAAATGATTTTTTTACCCTGAAGTGTATATAATGTATCTTTTGTTAAGTGATATCAAGTTAAACTTCCCAAGGTACAGGGTCAGGTAACTCAATTACTGTTTCCAAAGTGACACCCAGATGAACATTTATCCTTTCGGTCGATTTATTTCTAAACTGTTTCTTAAGAAAGACATAGTGAGATTAGTAGATGCCCAAGTACACTGTCATCACAGTAATATGTTAAACTCTGGAACATTAAGGAAGATTGTATAATTCTGGAGCACCATTAAGGAAAACTCTTGACAATAGGAGCTGAGGAAGATTCATAGAGTGCTCAGGCTCAACATACAAAGTCCAAGGAGGGATAGGCTGAATCAAGATTCAGCAATGTAGTAAGAAGGATCCGATTTGAAGTGGAAGATGCTGAAGAAGAAAGAAGCCAGTATGGACTTCAATCTCGAATAACTACAGCTATTAATGAGGAAATTACTTCCCCTGCATTAGAAACAACAAGAGAAGCTTTATTTTCTTATTCTTTTGTAAGATAAGTTGTTATTGATAAGACCATGGAATTGTTTAGTGAAAGGAAAGAACCAGTAGAGGGATCAGGAGCTCAAAAAGAAGCTTAAAGGGATAATCAGGAACAGATTGTAGCTGATGTTGAAGTTACACTTTAACAGAACAAATATAAGGAAGCAGTTCTAGGTGGGGAAGTGGACAGACCTTAGGAAACTCCTAAAAATGATGTTCTCGAAAATCCAGTGGAAGGCCAAGATGATGATGTTTGTGGTGAGCATGCTTCTGAAGCTCACACAGAAGTATTTCAAGAGGATTTTTCTATGGAGGAGTCTGTAGACACTAAGGAAAAATCTGTGGACCAACCTACTTAGGACAAAGAAAAAGAGAAATTTGATTCTAAATCATTACCTTTGATATTGTTGCATCATCTAGAGCCTGAGAATGTGAATCAAGCACAGGGTGCCTCTGATTCAAGGAAGAAAGAAGTTGAAGAACTTTATAAAAAGGTGTCTCAGTTAGAATCTGAGAATGTCACTTTGAGAAATGCCTTAACCATTGAACAATTGAGATTTCAAAAGCTAAAAGAGAGTACAGTCTCAAGGCAATAAGTTGAAATGTTTATAGAGGACATGCTGAATGTAGTTTCTAATTTTAAATCTGAAATGGTTATGAAGACAGATTTATCATATCTAAAGTTGTTTGTGGAGAACCAATTTGCATCAGTTGCAAATAGTGCTTTTAGTGAATCAGGTACTTCACCTGATTTAATTAGACGATATCAAACTATCACAGCCGTGATGAGCAACATAAATGATAGGTTTCACGATCTTCAATGTAAAAGTGTTCCATTATCAGTGTTTCTGGACAATCAGAAATTTTTAGTGGATCAACTGGTATCTAGTGAGCCACCAATCAGGACTCTATTAACTCAAATGTTATAGAAGATGTCACTATTTATCAATAAAGAAGAAAGGATGCATGGGTTTTTCAGAGTCAATTTAATCTAGGATATTCATATAACTCAAGAGAATAGAGATCTCATTATCAAACTTGGAGATGGGATGATGAAGAGACTCAGAGAATAGTTCACAGAAATCAAGTCTGCAATCCATAGGAGATAGAACCTATTGCCTATCTTGCCTAAACCTTGATTCCTGTGTTTATCATACTTGTATATTTTCTTTTATTTTTTAATGAAAATATGTGTCTTTCTTTATATTTGTTTTATTGAATTTATTTTTGATATTCCAGTACTCCAGATTTAATTATTGATAACCAGTTAATAATAAGAATTTACCTACAGTTCATTGAAACAATAAATGTGTTAAAATCTATGCTTTATCATTCATTTTGATATCAAAAAAAGGGGGAGAAATTTGGATAACTATAACATTTTATTTTACAAAACATTATTTAAATGGTTTTCTGTATATTTAATGTTTTGGGTACTTATCCAGTTGTTTATTATAAAGGTTATTCAGAAGGAGAAATTTCGATAGAACTAAAAACATTTATTTCTAAAGAAATTTTTTTAAAGGGGGAGACATTTTTATTGAAATAATTTTGCTAAAATTAAATATTTTTTCATCCTCTCAAAATCAAAAAACATTATGTAAATAATTTTGAAAGTTAATTTTGTTTAAAGAATTTTATTATCTTATGGGTTTTGTGATCATAAAAAAGGGGGATATTGTTGTGCAAAGTATTATTCTCAACAATACATAATAATTTTATTTAAATGGGGAGATTATTGAAAATAATACTCTGTATCTTTATGAGAATTTTGATTCTCACAAATACCCTTAGTTATTTTCTAATGATTTTATTTAGTATTTTGCAGGAATTTATTAATTTATTTTACTCTTGAAATAACAAGAATTTATTACTTGTTCGGAATCTTCTTTAAGCGCATCTTGGAATCATTGTTCATACCTTACTTGTTCATAATCTACTTTAAGCGCGTCATGGAATCACTGTTCATACCCTACATGGATAAACGTAGCGTAAGGATGAAAAGCGTGTATACTTTTTGAGATAAGAGAAAACAATGGTTAAACAACCATACGTTTCCAGCAAAGTATGGAAGAAGAACCTTAAGTTAGGAAGGAACCTTACCTTTTGTTTATCAGCAAAGTATAGAAGGATAACCGTACGTAAGTACTAAATGCTACGTTTGTTTCTCAAAATTATGGTTCATCAACCTTACTTTTGTAAACAACCATATGTTCTTGGAAATGTATGGATCAAGTAAAAGTATGGATCTTTTACCGTACATTTGAGAGTTGAAGAAAAATAATGGACGTTCAAACTAACATTGTCAAACTTACGTTTAAAGACTATGTCATCAACCCTACGTTTGGAGGCCACGTCATAAACCTTACGTTTACCATTGGAAAGTTTGAAAGATGATATATTTTATGAAATGGTCAGCAAGATGATTATTGGGCGGATTTCAAGCCAGATTTAAAGTCATTTTTAAAGTACTACTTTGACCGATTCAAAGAAGTTTTATCATTGGATTAAAGATCAAATTAAAACGAGCTTTTTATACCGAGTTTTCAGGGATGTTACGACTACTCAGTAAGTTCAAATTTTTGAATATTGCAAATCAGAAGGTTACTTTTATGGATCTAAATGTGCAATAGATATTCTCAGCTTTATTATATATGTTCTCTCTGAAAAAACACCATATACGGGAGAGTGGTGATCAATCTATTAATAAAAAGGTGGAAAACAGAGTCTGCAGAAAATCACGTTGATCTGCTGATTCAAAAAGGAGACTCAAAGATCTGTTCATTTCAGAAGAAGGAACTCGATAGAAGATTCACTTGTTCTGCATCGAATATCTACTGTGGATCTACTACTGCATAAGTTGTGAACTCGATCTCTATATCTATTACAACCGGATCGACTAATAATTTCTTTGTTTTGAAATTCAATATTTCTAGAGATGATGATCTATTTGCTGTTAATTGCATTCTGTTGCAATTGTGAAGATCAACAGGAAAACTTCATTCTGAAATTATTTTTATTCTTGAGTAACCAGCTTCTCGTACTAAGCTATGTAGGTTATTATTTGAACTAGAAAACTTTTTTTACTTGTATTTTAATGGTTTCAACTGCCTGTTTTCATCTGTGGACCGGTCTATTGAAATGAGGAACAAATAGTGAAAATCACTAAGCTCGTGGAGTTGAGCATTGGTGGAGTGGACTAGGGGCCTTCTATTCCCCGAACCACTATACATATTTGTGTCCCTTCTATTATTTATTTCCGCTGCATGATCAAATCTGATAAATCATAGAGGACAGAACTCGTTCAATTGAAGAGTTAACAAAAAATCTGAAAGACACAATTCACCCACCTCTTGTGTATAAATTTTATATTCAACATCCAACATATATGTGATGTAAAATAAATAAATAATATTAAATACCTTATAAATACCATAAATATAATATAAAAATATATTTTTCATCATATTATCCACTATGAAAGGCTGTAAATGGAGAATGATCAATCATCATTATGGAAGGTGGTGGTTTGTCGTCTACCAAAATAGTATGTTCATTACCTTTTAGATGGCGGTTTGTGCATGTGTAGGTATAAATATTTGTTTAAAACATATTATTGTATTTATTATAATATTTTTCTTATATATGAAAGGAATAATGATTGTGGAGGGGATGGAAAATGAAAACAAGATAAAGGATCTTGATGGAGGATATTACCTTTTCTTTGGGTAATCCCTTTTGGTTTTCTCCAAAGAACTTCTTTGGATTAAATTAGGACCAAATGGTTGCTTCAATGATGAATGGAGGGATGTTGGGGAGATATTTGGGTAGAAATTTGATGAACAAAGTTTCTTTAGAGGTGTGTGAATGTGATAGGAGAGGAGTCCTTTTATAGTGGAGAAGGAGTGGCACTCTTGTAATATTTTTGGAAATGGGAGACCCCACCCTTGTTTTTTTTTGAAATTAGATCCAATAATGTCAAAAGGAATATAAAAGGGATGGTAGGCTATAAATATGGATATTAAATGTATTTGGACAAGTTTATAGGTCATATTAGTCCTTAATTCTAGGATTTAGTTACTTGTTAAGTTTAATTTAATATTAATCAATGACATTAATTTCAATTACCGTCACCAATATTTTTTGTCAAAAACTAAGTTGATATGATTTGAAATTAAAAAAAATTATTATGATTCAAAATATGGAAACCATTTTTACAAATTCCAATCATATAAGTGGAAAAAATTAATTTAAATTTAATCCTACAGACTGGAAAATAAAGCAGGTTTTTAAAGTAAAAACATTCAATTGTTTTCTTGGTTTTGATAACAAATTTCAATGTGAAATTGATTAAAGTTTCCTAAATTTGATAAATTTATTAAAAACGTTATCTAATTAAACATTAAAATAAATTAAAAATATATTTTTACCTTACAAATAAATTTTATAAAAAATCATTTTTTAGTTAAATTTCAGTATTTTTCATTATTCATTAAAAAAGGATACTTCACAAAAAAATACCAAAAATTCACCCTAATCTAATTTTAATGTTTCAATTTAAAAAATAAAGTTGAATTTAAAACATAAAATTTATAAAAGTTCCAAAATTTAGATTTAATATAGGTTCTCCAACATAAGGTGGTAAAAATACATTAATAAAAATATAGGTTTTTTGTATAAAATTTTTGTTTGTTATTATCTTATTCATATAAAATCTATTGAAATAATATCAAAAATATTTGATTTAATGTAATATATATATATAATATCACTCACTAATTTTAATTAATTTAATTTATTTGGATAAAGTATTTCTGTGAGCATAAAAATAATTTTCTCTAAAAATATTCCCCTTATATTTTATAAGTTCATTTTAACTAATGAATTAATTCTATATTTTTTTAAACATAGGTTTTTATAAGTTATTTAATAATATTCCTAACCTATAACATAA
This sequence comes from Viscum album, assembly GCA_963277665.1. Lineage (NCBI taxonomy): Eukaryota > Viridiplantae > Streptophyta > Magnoliopsida > Santalales > Viscaceae > Viscum > Viscum album. The sequence goes on from OY728145.1 coordinate 1,740,567,918, forward strand.
TTTCTAGGTGAAGTATTAATATATTAAATAATAATATTTTAATAATATATTGTTGTTTGGTAAAACATTGTCCTGTGTGTTATACAGGTCATCGAGGAAAGTTAGTCATGTGTGTAATATAAACTAACCTCAGTGTTCTATATAGGGAAAGTTAACATTTATATTATTTCTAGTGGATTATTAACATAAAATTCCATATATTTCAATCCAAACTTATTTCTTTAATATATAAATTAAATAATTATTTTCATTGTTGTCGGAAATAAAAAATATCAAAAATAAATTAATTAATTCAAAAATTAATAATTCACAAAATCTTAAGGCATTACATTTTACCCCCCATAAAATGAATTTCTCCCTAGAAATTTGCTTAGGTTTATTAAATTTTTAATACTTTAAAGTTTTATTCATAGAAACCCATGTTGTAAAACAGAATACTAAAACATCTTTTTTAAAAAGGAATTTTAGAAATATAATGGTTACCCAAAGTAACATATAATTGGGTTTCCACATGGGAGAACATAGGTGGAAAGTTAAAACATTGAAATATAATAGAAATCTAACAGTCATGTTATGATGTAGAGTGATAGAGAATAATGATAGGAGACATTTTACAGTCATAAATCCTTAAATATGTGATGAACTATGGGAACATATGATTCAACAGAAACGGTGGTACTTGGAATTTTTTTTTTATTTCAAGATCCTTTTTTCTAAAGTTAAATAACTTTTTTGAAAAGATATACTTTCATGATTTCAGAAAAACCTAACCATTTGTCGTTCTATAATCCACTTAACATAATTATTCAAAAAGGAACCTGATTTTTTATTTTTTAAGAACTAACAAATCAGGAGATCCATGATATTCCATCTCATCTTTCATGGGTTATCATCAACACCATATATTTATAACAGACTATCCAATATGAATAAATAATCATGTGGTGAGATAGTACTTTATTATCAAAAACATTATTCAAAGTTTAACTTAATATTTATATAAATGGTTAACCATATAACCCTTCTGAATGGTTAAAATCTAAAACATTACAAATTAGTTCACCAAATCATCTTAACATTAATCCCTTGTATATCACAAAGTAGCTCTTGGTTTTCAAATTTTAAACATGTGAAGGGATTCATCAAATATTCTCTTGAAACATGGTAATAACCCGAATTACTATATATCCTTATTGTAAACATTAATTTTTCATTATCTCAAATTATTTTGGATATATTCCTTAAATGCAAAAAAATGTAATCTTTATAGCATGAACCAGTTGTTAACAAGTCCTTAATTAGTTTCAAGATAATTAATATTGTACAATTTACTTATTCCATTCCAAAATATCATGATCCAAACAACACTATCATAACATAAGAAATATATTAATAGTTATCCTTGATCAAAATTTTACCTTTTCATTATATCAATTTCAAGACCATCAGAAAAATTCAACATAATCATGTAAATCCAGAGTAAAAAACATAAACTGAACAATCCATGCATATTTCACCATTCATACTAAATAATTATTGAATCAAAAAAATAGAAACATTTATTATTCCACTTTATCCATAATTGATTAGAAGGATACCTCAGACTATTACTTAATACATATTTCTTTTCACATTTCCTCTGTAGTATCATCATAAATAGTAATATAATCATTATTCATACCACCTTATTGATTCTCTTTGTATTCTTTCCACTTATGACATCGGTTTTTATAATGAACATTGACTAAACCCTTAAATAATTTGACCTTTGATGATGTCTTATGTAGTCTAATATTCCCATCCATTTTATTAGGTGAACAAAACATTTTTTATTTGTAGTTACTTGATTTCTATTCTTCTTTTCTATAGTCAAAATGGCTTCTTGTTCCACTAATACATTAACTTATGTGATTATTTATAAATTATTAACACAAATTAAACTGAATATTTTTTCCTCTATGGTCTCCATTACCTAAAATCTTAGAAAACTCTTTTATTCTCTTATTTTTTGAGTCTGAGAGTTGATTATGGTACATGTTATGGATACTTTTTCTTGAAAAATTATTAGGAATGATCAAAAGACCCTTCACTCCAATGGTTATCCCATCTGACATTCCATAAAAAAAATATGTCACCTTCAACTTTAATCTAGTTCCTTATGATTCTCTATATTGGATAAAACCAGAAAATATTAAATAATAAAAAATTATCATAGTAACAAACCATATAATCATGAGAAGTCACATATAGGTTGTCTAAGTTATGAATCATTTCTTAGATTATGACACCTTAGTTTTACACAATTTTTTCCCTAGACAAATTATATTTAAATCCTTCATCCTAGTTCATGAAGAGTTTTTTAATCCCCAAAATCATATCTCTCAGGTGTGTCATACTAGGTGTGCAACAAGGCCCATTTTCGTGCAATAGATTACCTTATTTCATGTCTAGGTTACCTTTTCAAGTTATTACCCCTAGGTAATTTTTTTCCAGAGCCACATCCACTTGTAGTATCAATACAATGGTGAATTTCTGTGAAACCACCCAATCTATTCTTTAACAAAATTCTAGGACATTTTCATATGATTTTCCTTATCTTTAGACTTATCCTTAGACATTTCCTTAGAGTTATAACTAAGGTTCTCTTATCCTAGATTCCAAAGGTTAAATAAACCTTCACTCTGATAACAACTACAAATACCCAATCATAACGTACAAAGATATTATAGCACTTTTCCAGAGTACTTAAAACATTACAAAAACATGCAACCAAAGACTGTATTTGGCTAGTTCCTTTGGAAACATGGAAACGTAAACACATGTAAATAATTTATCTACATTATCTCCCAATAGGTTCTTATTTACTAGAACCCTTCTTGAAAACATCATACTTAATACGTATTTTCATAACCTAGGGATAGAAACATAAAAAAGGGGAGATCTATGATGCTCAATAGAGGTAAACAAGGGAGAAATATAAGCATAAATATGAGCATAGGAGTATGAGAAAATGATCAAAACATTTCATGATATTACCCTACATATCAGATATCATACACATAAATCATGGAATTTATCTTGATAGTTGATAAGATAGGAATCATAAGTAAATAAAAAATGTAATCAATGAAAACATAACATAGGAATGAAACATTGAATTATTGAAAACACACAATCATATAATATTATTTTCATTGTATCCAAGGCATCACTTCCAAGACCATATTAATAGCATGGTTTCACTCCCCATAACATCTTGGTAGTAATGGTTCACTCCCATGTCCAAATTAGCATCTTTAGTTCACTCTCCAAACCAACATTTTAGTCATGGTTCGCTCTCATGGAAATCGTTTTAGAAAGATTTCACTCCTCATACCATCTTGGTAGCCATGGTTCACTACCATGGTCATCTTATTTGTTAAGGTTCACTCCCATGCCCATCTAATTCTATCTTATGATATATAAATCATTACCCAATTCATCGGAGGGAGAGATAGGTCACATCTATATCATAATGAAATTATATATATATATTCCAAAAAATCATAAAAAGTCATATCATAACCCATGAAATGAAATGGGTATAAAAAACAAGTAATCATATCATAACCTATGGAAAAAGATACAGGCTTCATAATCCTTAATAAAAAATAATTACCCATCAAAGAATAAGGTTTGAAAATCATATAAATGATAAATATAAATGACTTTTTTAAACATCATTACATAAAAATGAACTATTCAGATAAAGAATATGAAAGGAAATATTGAATCATTTCCCAATAAATTCATGAGTAGCACCAACAGATGTTATCTTAGATGGGAAATAATTTTGAAATATCTTTTAAAACACTTCATGAGGAAATTATCCTTTATACATTCAAAATTGTTTCATAAAACATAAAACCTTTTGAAAACCAATTTCATTAAAATAAACTTTGAAACTTATAAAGGAATCATTTAAAACATTTTGAAATCCATTTTCATTTGAAAATTTGTATATAATCCTGAAAACCTTCTGGAACCAATTTTTCTTAAGACAAATATAAAATAATATTCAAAAACTTTTGAAACCCATTTTTTAGAAAATAGATTTTAAAAACATTTTATTACAAATTATCCTTTTAAACATGAAAATTAAACTTCAAATAAATGATTTTTGGTAAATTTATATCTATCGTATGAGGTAAAAGGAACAATCCTTTTTCTTGTTGAATAGATTAGAAAAGTTCCTTAATTATAAAATGATATGATGATTAATTTTTTTAAAACCATTTTTTTATGTAAAAAAGGATGAAATTATCATTTAAATATCATTTTATAATAGTATAATATTTTTTGAAATATTTTTATAAAACATGGTTTTGAAGGAACAAAGATTTCCGACTCAAGAGAGTGGTGGGGTCACATTTACCTAAAAAAGTTTCTTAATTATCATAAGTACCAAAGAGTGTAAAAAATAAATCATCACAAACCAGAGTACAATATAATTCATGAGTGTTCTTTAAATATGGATCATAATATTCTTTTAATGAAAATGTGATTATAAACAATCTTTATAAATGGTGAGATTGTTTCATGAAACTCTTACCACATGGTAACTTTGAATCACACTCCCCATGTAAGAAAATTAAATTACATAGAGCTTCAAAATATCATGAAAATAATGATATTCATCTTAAAATCTATAAAACTATATTAATACACCTCATATAAAAATATAGGTTTATAACATGACATGTGTCTCGAAGAAGGAAAATTGAGACAAAATTACATTACTGCTTTGGTAACTTCTAAAAAACCCCATTATAGAAATATCATAAAATTGATATTTAAATACCCATATATTTAATTACATGAGGAATATAATACATTTATGGGTTTTATATACACCACCCAAAATAAGTGAGTGGTAAGGCACGTGTCTCGTGGAAATAAAAAGTGAGATGAAATGTTCATACCTTGTGTATTGAATCTCTTCCTACTTAAACAATATTATTATATTGTAATTTTATGTTTATTATAAATATTTTAAATAATGATACTATTATACCTAATACCATATATAGATTTATTATTACCTTATATTACATGTTTATTAACAAATCTATGTTAAGGTTCCACTTCAAGTAATATATGCTATGTTCTTCACATATGTCATAATTTTATATATATTTGGTCTTTATACATATATCATTTTTTATAGAATGTCAAAAATGATATAAATATCATTTATCTTCAATATATTTATATTATAATTATCTATATGATATAGAATTATAAAATGGAATACACCGTTCCTGGAGACGGTAGGTCATACGTTTGCATGAACATTATTTATATTTTATTTTCATATTGGAAGAAATAGAGTAAATTACATATAAGTATATATATGAATATATATCATTATTATAGTATAATTATTATATAATATATATTATATAAGTTTACTTAAAACATACTTAATATATTCCATGTAACTTGTGAATGAATCACATAACTTTAAGGGGGCGGTTATCCACACTTCCTCAAACGAAATTATCATATCTACACAAGAAGAAAATTATAAATATATTTATTTTAAATTAATTAAATAATATTAAAAACATTAAAAATATAATTAATATTATATAAAAATATAGTTTCAATCATAATTTACACCATGAGAGGTAGTAAAGGAATAATTAAAAATAATTATTTTGTGAGGCGGCAGTTCTTCGTACACATAAATAGTATGTTCGTTAACCATTAGATGTATGTGTGTCTATTTTTTGGTCAAAATAATAGCATAAAATAGTATTAGTATATTTAGGATAATTATTTTTTTATAATAATGGTATAAGTATATTTTATGGGATGGATAATGAAAATAAGATAAAGGGGTGTGAGGGGGTATGTTACCTCTTCTTTGGGTAACTCCTTTTGGCTTCCACCAAAGGACTTACATGGATTTATTTATTCACAAAGGTAGGATTAAATGAGTAATGGAGGTATTATGAGGATATATTTGGTTAGATATTGGCATAACATAAGTAGAATGATAGTGTGTCTAAGTGGGAGGAGAGTGGGCCTTTTATAGTGGATGACGACTGGTGCTCTTGTAATACTTTGGAAAAGAAAAATCCCACCAAAGTTTATTTATTGAAAGTGGGTCCAATAATAGTAAAAAGTTTATCCATGGAATTATATAGTCACAGTTTTTCCATTAAATGTATTTTGGACAAGTTTCCACGTCATATTAGGACTTAAGTTTAGGGATCACTTCCTTGTTATGCTTGATTTGATCTTAATCGTTGTAATTAATATTAATTATCTTCACAAATATTTTTGGCCAAAAACAAGGTTGATATTATTATACATTATAAATTATTATGATTCTAAATATAGGATCTCTTTTTTAAAATTACATTCAAATAAGTGGCAGAAATTAATTTATATTTAATCCTGCAAACAGGACGACAAAGTGGCTTTTTAATGTAAAAATATTCAAAACCTTGCTAGTTTTTTAAAACCAATTTCAAAGTGAAATTAATTCCAATGAACTAAATTGGGTAATTCATAAATAATTTATCTAATTAAATATTAAAATATATTAAAATATATAATTTAACATTAAAAATAAATTTGATAAAACTGCAGTTTTGAGTTAAATTTTTAGTATTTTTCACTATTCATTAAAAAAATGAAACATCACATAAAAATACCAAAAATTCACTGTAAACTAATTTTTATGTTTCAATTTCAAATATTTGGTTTATTTTGACACATAAAATTTATAAAAGTTCCAAATTTTATATTTTATATAGGTTCACCACCAAAATATCGTAAAAGTACCTTAATAAAAACATATGTTTTTATGTGTAACATTGGGTTTTTTCTTATATTATTAATATAAAATATATTGGATGAATATAAAAAATATTTTATTGAATATATAATGTTTTTATTACATTAATATCACTCACTTATTTTAATTAAATTTAATTTATTAGGATAAAATTTCTTTGTAATCATAAAAATAGTTTTCTATAAAAATATATCATTTATATTCAATTTTTTAATTATAACTAATGAATTAATTTTACTTTTTTTAAACCATGTATTTTTATTAGATAGTTAATAATATTCATAACCTCTATCATTACAGCTAGGTTAAGTCTTAATATATTAAATAATAATATTTTAATAATATATTATTGTTTGGTAAGACTTGGTCTTGCATGATATGAAGGTCATCGAGGAAAGGCAGTCTTGTGTGTAGTGTAAGGGAACCTAAGTGTTATGTATAGAGAAAGATAACCTCTATATTGTTTTTAGTGCATGATTAACTTAGAATTTTATATAAATCAATCAAAAAATTAATGCTATAATATATATAATATAATTACTTTCATCTTTTTATGAAATGAAGAATATCAAAAAGAATAAATTATTTGGAAAAATTATAATTCACAAAAACTCAGGGTGTTACATTACAACATTTAATAACTTTGACTAAGGGATCCCATGATCTATGTGGTTCCATGAGAAGAAAATAAAAATTATGAATTATTTATAATATAATCAGATAATAAAGATATGAAGTTAGTTTAAGGAGAAAGTAAGATTCAAGAAATGTGGAATCAACCTAAAGGCTATGCTAGCATGTATTGAACAAATTTTCAAGGAAAAGGGATAAAGCATAAAATTATTTAATACATAATCATCTAGGGGTGATATTTTCAACATGAATACCACTTTTCATGAATTTTAACATCATGTGACTAGATTGTTTCTTGGATGGGTCCAAAATGGAGATTCCAAGAATCACTACATATCCCATAGTATGGGAATGATGTTTTATGTGGCTATTTTTTAGAGAATTACTTATGAAGGTCAAACCTATAGGTAAGGCAAGGGGAATTTTATCCTTTTGTATCATGTTTAGACCATGGAATTGAAGTCTATAAATCAATACATATCATGTGTAGTAGAGATCAATCTACACATAGTTCATGAGTGGAGGTATTGTGAGAGACCAACCCCAAGGGTAGTGGTCCTCTCGGGAAAAGGCCATTTCAATGTGTGATTTTACATCATTAACGTATGTTAACTAGGTAGATTAACATCATGTAGTAAAAATGGTAGGTGTGTCATTTAAGTTCTTGCATCCAAGACCATGCTAACACCGACATTAACTAATATATCATGATCATGAGGGAAAGACATTACCAAAATTACAAACCCCATGTGAGTTATGTTCAATGTTAAAAACATTGATTCGAAAAGGTTTCTTTCACTACATATGGGAAATTAACTTAAATGATAGGGTAATTCTTATAATGAGTTTGTTGGACCATGATATATTATATAGGCGTCAATGTGTATCTCGTCGTGATGTAGATCAGTAAACACATAATTATTGAATAGAAAAATCTTAACAGAAGTCTAATGTATACACTGAGGGGGTAATTTATTCCATTAATATTATGGATGGGCCATGGATTTAAGATCTAGTAAATTCTACATATCATATGATTAATTGAATCAAGTCACATATAGGTCTTGAATAAAAATCTCCCCACTCAATTCTAACCCATACACAGAGGGGGCATTAATTTCTATTTATGTTACAACTGGAACTAGGATATTATATCTTGGCATCACTATGTATCCTATGATGATAAGAATAAAGCTATTTGTAGTTATTTATTGAAAATATCTATATGCATGTATGGCCCATACATGGAGGGGGGATTCTCATTTATATTTTGGCTGAACCCAGGATTTGAGATATGTGTGTCACTATGTATTTTATGATTTTAGGAATCAAGCCATTTTTAGTTATTAAATATAAAACACTCCATAAAGGTTTGACCCATATGTATATGGGGTCATTTATACCATTTATATTGTTGTTGGACCATGTATTTGATATTTGGGCATCATTATATTTCCATCAATGGTAGGAATCAAGCTTCATGTAATTCTTAAATGGAAAAATATCCATGTATGTCCGACCCATACATAAAGGGGGTATTTTTTTAATTTATATTATGTCTAGACCTTGGATTTGAGATCAAGGAATCCCTATATATCTTATGATGGAAGGAACCATGCCACACTTTGTTATTGAGCAGAACATTCTCCATACAAGCTTGATCCATATGTAGAGGGGTTATGTTTTTTATTACTATTGGACCCAAGATTTGATATTTGGTTGTCACTATATATCTTTCTATGGCATGAATCAAGTCACAAGTAATTATTGAAAAAAACTCTCCATGCCGGTTTAATCCATTTGTAGAGGGATAAATGTTTTCAATTTATATTTCAGTTGGACACAAGATTTGAGATTTGGGCATCACTATGTATCCTGTTGTGGAAAAAAACATTCCATATGTAGTTCTTGAATGGAAAACTCTCGATGCAGGTCTGACACATATTCATATGATAAATTTCTTCTATTTATATTATGGATGGAACTAGAATTTTAGATATCGGTGTCCCTATATATCCTGTGATGGAAGGAATAGATGTACACATATTTCTCTAATAGAAAACTCTCCAAATAGGTATTCCTTATATGCAGAGGAAGGGGAATGTTTTGTTATATATTGTCGTTGGACCAAGGATTTAAAATCCGTGAATCACTATATATCCTATGATGGAAAGAATAATGACACACAATGTTCTTCAAGGGAAATATTCTTAATTTGGATTTAGATCGCACACATGGATGTGAGTAGCAAATTTTTCCCACACACCAATCTAGATCATGTGAAATGAATTGTCTATGAAGTAATGTACTCCATGCAGTTTTATATCATGAATTAAGGACATCTTCTATGCAGTTTAACATCTTGTGGTAAGGATGAAGAATTTTATTTAGTTTAATGTCTTTCATGCATAACATATGATGCTAGATAGAACATATCCAAGGTACTTATTGAGTTATCTTTCGTTATTAGGAGTCATTATGTGTTCCCCATCCAACATTCCTGATGAGTAATATCTATTGGAATTTAACTTATGTATGATGTATATACCTTCCTAGTTTAGTTCCTTTTTTGGAGGTTTCTGTACTGGTACCATTGGGGTTTTGAGAGCCAATACAAGTTCTCCTTGAATGAATGAGAAAACACAATCCTTTTTATTGAAGGGTCATGAAATATGTTTCTAATGAACCTTCAGGTTTTAAGGTGTATGAAACATTTTATTGTCAAGATTTTCAAACACATCCAGTCACTATTGTGATAACTTTTCATCTTAGAATTTTTCATAGAAATCTATATGGAGATAGGGAACTATAATTCAATGGGAAAAACTTCCTTAGTTATGTACACCAATGAATATGGGGCTTCTTGTAGGGTCATGCATGTAGTGGTAATGTTGGCCCAAAAATCAAGAAAGATCATTTTCATCCATGAATTCTGGTCATTTTTCACAATTTTCTAGAGTATATTTGATATATTTTTTTAGGGATTCCATTTTTCCATTTTTCACTTCATGGTAGAGATGTGAATGGTATCATTCTATATTTTACTCCTCTTAAAATTAATTCAATTTGATAGAATAGAAGTTGGTATCATTTTCCATAAAAATCTAGTGAGGGACTCTAAATCTGGTGATGATAATATAAATAATGAAGTTAATGATATAATTTATCTGGATTTCCTTGAGGGATATTTCTTCATCCAATTTGGAAATGAAGTCAGTAGTAGTTAAAATACATAGCTATGGATAGGGGATTTAGCCCCACAATTTCCATCCCCATAAGGTGAATGACTTGGAATATTTATCTATGTATAGAAACTATAGGGGATAATGGATTATTTTTTCATGAATCTGGAATGCATGACATTTTATGGTGCATTCCACATTGTCCTATATAATTTTTTTAATAGTAACCAAGCCTCCTAACATTTTGGGAGAGTCTGGTCTCAAATTAATTATAATTTTATTATCCCACATGGGATTCTTCCATGATGAAGGTAATCTCTCCTTCTACTGTGAATCTGATTAGGATCCCATCAAAGCCTAATTTGTAGCATTTTTGTTTTCTCATTTTTTCCATCCCAAAGAGTAAATTTCACTACTAGAATAAACATTGTTCTGTCTTTTCATGACATAAAATGAAGTTACCCTTTTGTATGAAATTGAATATGGGAAACATTTATCCATGTGTGGATATAAATTAATCAATATTCGGGGAAGTGTTGACCTAATTGACGTCAACTTTGTCATTGATGATGACTAATCAAACCATCCTTCATTGCATAATATAGAAAAATGATTCATCCTGATCAAGGATGGACAAGACTATTCTTGTATTATTTATTGCATTGGCACTAGAATTTTTTGATCAAGGAACATGATGAAATTTTGTTTCATAATGTAATTCTACCATCATTCCTCTGATGTAACCTATGAGAGGAACCAATTATTCTTTCTTGATACTAATTGTTGATCTTTTTTATCAGTAGCTCTAAATACCCAATGATTGTTAAGTAGGATATCTATAGTTGTAGGGATAGTTTTAAGATAGTAATGAGGGTTTGGTATTCTACCTTATTATTAATGCATCCTTCAGATAGTGAGATATAGTAGAGAGAATAATTATTAGACCATGGAGAAAAATACAATCACCATACAAACCCGATTGAGCTTTGGGTTTTCCATCATCTTTCCAACAAGGCTTTGGGAGGCACCTATAAAATATATTTCCCACATCCAAGGAGTCTTAGAGGGATATGAAACAGCATCATAAGGCAGTTCTATGTCCATTAGTTTTCTTTCCAAGGAATGATTTTCTATAAAGAAATTGTCCAAGGAATTCCCTTAAACTACCTTCTATGACACAAAATGGATGTCATATTGTTTTAAAATAACTTCCCATCAATCCAAATATCCAGTATTCTATAGGATTCCAATGATATAATAGAGTGGGTCAAAATGATAGACCAAATGGAATTCATGATTTTGTATGTAATGTCACAATTTTTTCACTAAAAAGATTGTATTACCCTAGAAAATTTCATGTAAAATATTTTTGTTTGAATGGGATTATTTTAGAACCTATATCTAATATGACACATGATTCTAAGGCCTGTAAAGGCAAGAACGTATTTTGGAACATTATTTAAAGTACATTTTTGTAATCGTACGAGTGGGTTTTTCTATCTTTTGAACCGGTTACTGGATCGAAAATTTAAGGGCCCTATTGATTTTAGAATGTCGGGATTTGGCTAGGAATGGAATAACATCGACGATTGTGGGTCAAACAAAAAAGATAATTTTCATACTTTTAAAAGAAAAAGATATAATAAACTTAAAATATTTTTATGTTTATTTTATTCAAATGGTTTCGCTGCGACGTAGCAGACGGTCAGCATTGTGGTGCAGCGAAGAGGTGACACTGACTCATTAATGAATCTCATTAATGAATCAGTGTGGAGATGCACAACATATATCCCACCTCTGATTAATCATATATCCAGGGTCAAAAAAACCTTCAGAAAACCTCTAGCAAGGATAATCTCTCTCCCTCTCTCTCTTTAACATCAATGAACACTCATGGAGAATGATATCTGATCTATGGATTGACGAGTGGCGGCGAATGCCAGCAGACCATGGATCAAATAATGACAAAGAATGATGGAAGATCATGTAATGAAGATGACTCAGATCACCATCCTTCATCAATGACATATCCAAAATCTATGTAGGTATTTTTTTATTTGTTCTATGTGATCACCCTTCCCCACTATTCATTCCAATGATGAATGTGGATCAACCCATGAACAGGTTGACCCACATTTTAGTTGTTATTGTAGGACCTAGTGTTGATATTTTGGGGAGACACGGGATTTTGAATCTGCATTAGCATTATTGAACCCCCCTTCCCTTTGAAATATATTTTATAAGCTCTAACATGGAGGGATTGGGAAACCCAAAAAAGCATGGATCCCACTATAGAGGGTGTTTGTGTTCTTCGTGACCAAATGTAGGAATTGACAAGAAAATTGTCCCAAGGCCATCATAGTAATTTTAGAGACTCGAGAGGCCTTAGGGAATAGTTGGATTTGAAAATAGACCAGGAGAGCATTCTCGATGGTATGTGGAAGTTCAAGTCGGTGCGCCGGTGCTGGCGACCGGCGGCGGCGGGCTTGTGCTTGTGGATGCACATGGTGCACCGTGGAGAGTCGTGGCTGGAGTGGGATGCGGTTGATCAACACGGGGCTTCTAGTGTGAGTCGGCTGCTAGATGAGACTGCACGCCTAATGTGCACTGTAGTGCAGTAGTAGGAGGCTACGGTCGAGTGGTCATAGCATTTCACTAGAGACATGGTGCCATGTTGTGGAGGAGGCGGCCCAAAACCACAGGCTGCATTGACCGACTAGGGGGAATCTGGATTGATTGGTCATGCACTCTCCTTACCGGGCCAGCCAAATAGGTCTAGGCTAAACTGGATTGGCCAAGCCAGTCCAGGCCAATCCAGGTCAGCCCTTAATGCTGGGCTAGTTAGACCAGGCTACCCAAGTGTCCTATTTAGTTCCTTGAGATAGTTTGATTTAGCATACTGGGCCTACGGTTTAAATTTGGGCCGCTATGTGGCTCAGGTTGGGAAAACAGATTGAGCTTCATGAGAGCCCAAGTTAGTTCCTAGATCTGGTTCATTTTAGAAAACTGGGTCGACGGTTTAAAGTTTGACTGATATACAACTTGGGATGGGAAAATTTATTGTCCCACCAGTGCAATCTGGGCTGGATAAACAGGGTCACTAGGTGAATCAATAGACTAGAACCATGGCCAGCATGGGCTGGGATCAATGAGGTCCAATGGGCCAGTCAGACAGAATGAGTATATGGGAACCCAAGCCGGGTTGGCCGAGTTGGTCCAAACCAGCCAGACCAAGCCCAGACGCAACCAGGCCATGTTTAAAAAATGTCTATATCTCTCAAACTAGGTGTCTACTTACTGTTTCATAAGTTGAATTGGGACGCTTGTGATGATCCAGCCTTTCATGAATCTCTAGTCAGTTTGACTAATTCAGACCAAGTCGAGATGTGACCAGCCCCTATTTAAAGAAAGGGTTGTATCTTTCGGATCGTGCATCCAATCGACGCACCATCTATGGAATTGGTACCCTTGCAATGAGGATGTATTTCTGACATAAACTATGTGAGTTTTAGAGGAGGTTGGAATATGTCTGGGTAGATCGTACCCAAATCCAACAAGGCCCTTTTTACAAAAAAGGGCCATATCTTTCAAATATGGCGTCTCATTTACTCTCTGTCTACTACATTGGAACCCTTATGCCAAGAGGGGCCTTTGGGTTATTCTATGTGAGACTTATAGGAAGTTTAGGTATGACTAAGGTCTTGAGGATCATATTCTCTTAGAATCAAGTGTGTTATGTGTGGGAATCCAGTGGCTAGTTGTGACGTAAAGAATGAGAGCAACCCCCCATGGATCAGCATGAGGGAGACCCTTCTTGGATAAGCATGAGAGAGACCCTTCATGGATCAGCAGTAGAGTGACCCTTCATGGATCAGTAGTAGAGAGACCCTTCATATATCTTCATGAGATCGACTCTTCGTGGAGAAGCATGAGAGAAACCCTTTGTGGATCAGCATGACAATGACCCTCCATGGATTAGTAGCAGGGTGACCCTACATGGATCAGTCTTAGAGTAACCCTTCATGGATCAATAGTAAATCCAATAAACATAATAAGATGATATATCCTTACGACTAATCATATTTACTTTTGTACTTAAGTTATACCTAGTGTGAGCTATGTCTTTTAATTTGTGCTTTATTTTAGATCTTCCTTTGTGGTATTTTATTTTCTATATTTCTATGATACCTGAGTTGTTCTTGGTGTACCTACTGAGTATTGTTATACTCACAGTTGAATGGGATTTTCTCGTACCTTTGGTGTCTTGTGCAGATGATATAAATCTTTGATTGGGACATTGTGGAGCTAGGGTTAGATGGCGCTCAGAGGTGGACTGATAAACATGGTGTGCTGTAGTGACAATTGAGAGTGAATTTTACCTACCCCTCATATAGGATATTTTGCGGATGACCTCCAAATCTTGTACTTATTTTTATGTACGTTCCTTTTAGTTGGGCTTGTATTTTGGCCCATTTTACATTCTATAGTACTTGTACTTGTTTTTTTCTAGTTTCTGCTTACTTTCTGTTGTATGGGCTGACTGTGTGTCTATATTGAAAGGAAATGCCTTCCATTTTTGGGATATTCCTTTTTGGTGCTAGTATCCGACCCATGGTATATGAATGGAGGGATTAGGGTGTCATAACATGAGCCCCGGGAGATGAGTAATGAAAAAGTGGTATTAGAGGTGGGTATGTTCTACTAGAAGAACTAATAGTCTGTATTTTTGATGAGGCAATAGTGTTAAGTGTTTTGAGTTTAGATTTTAGGATAGGGAGTCTAGTGTTGGTATGGCAGCCGATGTATCCATACACCAAGACCCCAAATTTGGTTTTCTGACTTGATACTTGAAATCACTGGTTGCGTGTGTTTTGGAAATATTTTTCTCCTTATCTCTTTTAGTCAACTCATAAGGTATAACTTATCTGACTAGGGTCGATCTTGATTTCATTCAGGATTCTTTCACATTGATAGCCAACCTGGATTTTAGTGAGGGATCATGATGATGTTCCACTGAGCAACGAGGCATCAGTACAAGGTATAATTCCATAGATAGCACTTCTGGGTGGTGTCTTAGAGGCACCACCACCCATAGAGAAGCAGTTTATACCAGCTTTTATAGTAGAGGATGCACATTGATTGAGTGTGTTGGATATGTTCTGGAAGTAGAGACCTCTAAGGTTTCTGGGTGAGATAGATCCTTAGGTAACTGAGGATTGGCTAGAGGTGGTGAAGAGAGTTTTCTTCCTAGTAAGGAAACCCCCAGGCCAGATGGCAGTTCTAGTCACTAGCCTTATACAGGGAGCAATAGGGAGATGGTGGTACTTGACTCTCTAGAGGATGACCTTGTGATACTGGATTAGCAGTGCAAGGCCCCATAGGCAGTGGACACTAGCAGAGGGGAAGGTTATGCTTCTTGTGTGGAGTGCAGAGACACCTAGCTTGAGACAGCCTAATCCACCATACAGATGACCAGAACACAGTCGTGTGACCACTCATGCATATGATCGAACTGACAGTCCATAGAGAGGTGTATCTTCTAGGGGAGAAGAAAAAGTGGCAGGTTTTGGGAGGAGGTATGTGGTACTACCACCCCCCTCTTCTAGTCAGTCTACCATGAGCTCTAGGAGTAGTTGGATGGGGGTGGTATAGCTTTAGGCGATAGATTCCTACGATCATGGTTCTCTAGAGATTATTAGATGTAATATCTATGTCTACACCGCCTTAGGTACAATTATTATAGACACGGTTTCCAATCACTCTTTCCATTCCACAGACCATTTTTGGAGCTCGAAGATTCTGATTGAGCCATTGGTTTTATCCTTACAATTAGGGACTCCCATAGGAGTGTATTCAATGATCACACGCTGGTGCCAATAATGTGAGTTTTCTCTAGGTGGCGAGAGCATAGGATGGGATCTCCTAGAAGAGGTATCAAGGCCTTACGACGTCATTCGTGTTATGGACTACCACGATTCATGCTCAGATTGACTTTTTTTGGTGCACAGTGCCATGTATCCATAGAGATGGGAACCAATTTTCATTTTTCAGTGAGATGGAAAATGGAGAAGTTCATGATGGAATCACATATAGGAGGGTGAGATCGATCACTCTTAAGTTGGATAGCATGACCCTCAGTGTAGTTAATGAGATGAGCCCATGGTTTCATGCAGTGGTGTATGAACATGAAGAAATCTTAGCGATGCTATTTGGCATGATGAACACCCCAGTAGTGTCCATGGCACTCATGAATAGGATCTTCCAGCAGTAATTAGACCATTTTGTACTTTTCTTCTTTGATGGTGTCTTGGTGTATTCCTCTTCCAAGGAGGAGTACATGATGAACCTGAGGATGGTTCTAGACACACTCCAAGAGCACCAGATTTATGGGAAGCTCTCTAATTGTGAGTTCCAAATACGAAAGTTCCATTTCCTTAGACACATCATCTCAGGTACTAGAGTTATAGTATATCCAGTGATGATTGAGGTAGTGCTTTCTCGGGACGCACCTAAAAGTGTTAGTGAGGTTTGGAGTTTCGTTGGGCTGGCTGGGTAATATCGTTTAATTTTACCCAACTTCTCCAGAGTATCGGCACCCTTGAAAATGTTAACAAAGAAGGGAAAACCCTTCATTTGGATAGAACAATTCAAATAGAGATTTTATTTGCTAAGGTGGAGCTTTATGAGTGCTCCTATCTTGAGTCTATAAGAGGAGGGAGGAAACTATGTGGTGTTCTATGATGCATCAGGAACCGAGCTTAGTTGTGTCCTAATATAGGGACAAGTGGTGTTCTTTTATGGCTGGAGACAGTTGAGACGACATGAGAAGAGTGATGTGACTCATTAATTTGAGTTGACAGCGGTAGTATTCGCAATGAAGATGTGGAGACACTACCTGATGGGAGAGAATTTCATCATACACTCAGACCACAAGAGTTTGAATTATATCTTTTCTCCTAGGAAGGGGAACATGGTGGAGGATTCTCTCATTAGAAGATTGAGTTCATAGTTCCGGAACAAGGCCTCAGAGCAGCTGGCCTTGCATTAGATATCCTTCATGGATAGGGAGGATACATCTTTTCTTCGGTCGATGGTAGTTTCCCTTCCACTCTTACAGCGAGTCAGGGAGGTGCAACTCAGAGGTTCCAGTAGCAATACTACACATGCTTAGATATCGACAGGGTATGCTTCTGATGGATATTGGAAAGGTAGAGAGCATGTCATCCTATACATAGGGTGAACTGTAGTACTAGTGACATTGGAGGAATAGGTTTTTATGGAGTTCCATACATTCCCTTTGGTGGTACATCCAGGTGTGGAAATGATATATTAGGACCTCTGACGTATATACTAGTGGCTAAGGATAAAGAAGACAGTGGTAGTTTTTTTTTTGAGATGCCTCACTTGTCAGTAACTGAAGGATGAGCACTAGGTTCATGCAGGTTTGACATATCCCCTCATGGTACCCTAGTGGAAGTGGGGTGGGGAATTGATGGACTTCATGAAAGTCTTACCACATACATATAGAATGCATGATACCATCTGGATGATCATCGACCGAATCACCATGTCAGCCCACTTTCTTCCCTTTAAGGACCAAGGTTTAGTAGAGGGCTTAGGACGCTTCTACATGCAAGAGATTGTTTGAGTGCATGGTGTCTCTTCTATGATAGTCTAAAATTGGGATGTATGATTTGTTTCCTAGTTGTGGAAGGGATTATAGGATGATTTTGGGACTCAGTTGCATTGATCATAACCTTTTACCCACTGACAGATGATCAGACTGAGTCGGCCACTCAGACCATAGAGGACATGCATCGTGTTTGTGTCCTAGTTTTATTAATAGTTTGAAGGACCACTTACCACTGGTGGATTTTTCATACAACACTGCTACCACTCCATCGTCAGTATGGAATCGTTCAAGGCACTGTATGGATGACTGTGCTTGTCACTGTTATGCTAGACAGACCTAGGGGAGTTAGCACTCATGGGTCCAGAGATGGTATAGTATACCACAGAGAAGTTGTAGGTCATATGAGAGTAGATGAAGACTAAACATAGCTTACATAAGACCTATGCTGATAGGAAATGGAGACCCTAGGAGTTTGAGGATGGGGATCACGTGTTCCAATGAGACTCTCCTCAATGAAGAATACAGAGATTTGGATGAGGTGGAAAGTTATCTCTATGGTTCATCAGACATTTGTTAATATTGCATAGGGTATGTGAGGTGGTGTAATTATTATCTCTACCTCCATAGATTCATAAGATGCATGACATCTTCCAAAAATTCTAGATGGGGAGATACATGAACAACCATTCTCACATCATCAACCATAGAGAGCTGGAGATTGATAATGAGGGAACATTCGCGTAGTACCCAGTGAAGATAGAGGGTCAACATGATAAGATCCAACGTGGATGGTTGATTATTATTGTGTGTGTTCTTTGGCAACACGAGAATCTCTACAAGATAACATTGGAGTGAGGGGCTATGTTTTTTTGCTCAGTACCCCCTCCCCCCCCCCCCCCCTTTATATGCCCTTATTTGACTTTCGAGGATGTAAACACCTAAGGTGGGGAGAATTTCACACCCCAAAAAATCCCATGTAAATTTATTTCATTTGAATAGGATTATTTAGGAACCAGGATATAAGACAGAACATGTTTTTAAGGCCTAGAGAGGTCGTAACATATTTTTAAACATTTTTTAATGTACGTTCAGTAATCCTGTGAGTGGTTTTTCTACCATTTGAACTGGTTCCTGGATCAAAAATCTAAGGGCACAGTTGATTTCAGAACATCAGGATTCACCAAGGAATGCTTAAACATTGACTGGCATGGGTCGACCAAAAAAGATAAATTTTGGACTTTTTAATGAAAAAGTTAAAAATAACTTAATATATTGTATGCCTATTTTATTCAACTTGTTTCACTACGATGCAGCTGCCGGTAAACGTTGTTGTGTAGCGACGAGGGGACGTTGAGTCATTAATAAATATCATTAATGAATCAATCTGGAGACATGCAACATGTATCCCACCTCTGATTAATCAGAGGTCTAGGATTGACAAACAATGCTAGGAAAACCTCTGGCGATGAGAATATCTCTCCCTCTATATCTATGATGTCGACGAACAATCATAGAAAACGAGTTCAGATCTGGGGATTGATGAGCAGTGGTGAACGCCAACAGACCAATAATTGATGAATGGCAATGAACGATAGTGGATCAAAGATTGATAATGACTCGGATCACCCTCCTCCTCCCACAACAGTTCTGAAATCCAGGTAGGTATTTTTTATACGTTCTATGAGGTTGACCTTCCCCATTATTCTTTCCAACGACAAACATGGATCAACCCACAAACATGTTGACCCATGGTTCGGTCCTTATTATGGGATCAGGTCTTGATATTTTAGGGAGATACAGGACATTGAATGTAAGTTATCATTCTTGAACCCCCTTGAAACATGTTTATATGCTCTAACACAGAGAGATCGGGAAAAACGAACAAGGCCTTAATCCCTCCAATGTTTGGTGGTTGTGTTATTTGTGATTGAACATCGAAGTCGATAAGAAGAAGGACCTAAGGATGTTGTGGTAATGGTAGCAACCCAAGAGTCCCAAGGGCATAGTCGTATATGAAAATAGACCATCAGAACATTCCCGGTAGTCCATGGAATTTTAGGTCGGCGCGTTGGCAGGGTCGGCGCACTGAGGAGGGATGTGGCCAGAGCGGGTCACGGTGGATCAACAAGGGGTCGTCAACATCAGTTGGTAGCTGGCGGAGGCGTCATGCCTGACACATGCCATGGAGGAGCAGTAAGAGGTCATATCTGTATGGCTGTGATGGTGCACTAGAGACATGGAACCACGAGGCACCGCATGTTGGGGGAGGCATCCCTCAACTGCGGTCCGTGTTGATCAAATGTGGGGCGACTGGGTTGACTAGCCACGCTACCCTCAGTAGAACCAGTCTAGGATAAACCGGACCGGTCGAGCCGGTCTAGGACCACCGTGCCATCTGAGCAGCCCAATTAGTTCTTTGAGATGGTTTATTTTAGTGGACCAGGCAGGCAGTTTACAGCTGGGCCACTATGTGGCCCGGGATTGGAAAAGTGACCGGCCCTCCAATGCAAGCCAGAAAAAATTAACCTCAGTCACTGGGTCATCCAACAGACATGAAACAAAACCATCGTAGGTCATGTCCAGCGAGGCCCAATGGGCCAGGTAGTCAGAATGAGTTATACAGGACACCGGGCTAGGTTGTTTGGGTTGGTCCAAACTAGTCAGACCGGGCCCGGAAGCAACCAACCTTTATTTAAAAAGAATCATATATCTCTAAAACGGATTTTCTGATTGACACACAACCAGTGGATTTAGATCCCATGTGATGAAGTGGTCCTTTTTTCATACTCTGGTTGATCCAACCAATTTGGATAGGCTCGAGATGTAATTGGCCCCTGTTTACAGAAAGGGATCTATCTTTTAGACTGTGCGTCTGATCGATGCACCGTCTGTGGTGTTCAGACCCTTGTGATGAGTCAGTCCTTTTGAGATACTCAATGTAAATTTTGGAGGCGGTTGGAATATATCCTGGTTAGATCCGACCAAAATCCAACCAATCCCTTTTTACAAAAAGGGGCATATCTTTTAGACCAAGTGTCTGATTGACTCACTGTATGTGGAGTTGGAACCATTACAATAAGATAGTAATTTGGTTTACTCTAGGTGGTATTACTAGAAGTTGGGGTACATCTAATGGCTTGAGTAGAAGATAATCCTGGAATCAATCATGCTATGTGTGGGATTACAGAGGTTTGATGTGATGTAAACAATGAGAGAGATCCTTTGTGGACGACCATGAGAGAAACCCTTCGTGGATCAGCTGTAGATTGACCCTTCATAAATCAGTAGTAGAGAAACCCTTCATTGATCATCATGGGAGGTACCTTTCATGGATCATCATGAGAGTGCCCCTTAATGGATTGCCATGAGAGTGACCTGTTGTGGATCAATAGTAGTGTGACCCTTTATGGATTAAGAGTAGAGAGACCCTTCGTAGATCAGCATGAGAGTGACCCATCATGGATCATCATGAGGGTGACCCTTCAAGGATCAGAATGAGATAGAACCAATTTGGATCGGTTTTAGATAGACCCTTCATGGCTTAGTAGTAGACTGACCCATTGTGGATCAATATTAGACCCTCTCAACAGAATAAGATGATCTATCTTTACGACTAATCATTTTTACATCTATAAATATGTTATACCTACTGTGATATCTATCTTTTTCTTTGTGATTTACTTTGAGATATTTCTTTCTAGTATTTTTTTTTTGGATTTCTATGAGACATGAGTTTGTATCAAGGTCCCTATTGATTATTGTTATACTCACCCATGAATGGGATTCATCAGCACCTGTTGTGTCTTCTGCAGACGACGAACAGCTTTGACTATGACCTTGGGGAGTAGGGGATAGATGGTGCTTGAAGGTGGATCAATAGACATGGTGTGCTGCAGTTACATCTGACAGTGAGTTGTACCTACCCTTCAGGTAGGATCCTTGGTGAAGGACCACCAGATCTATTACTTCTTTTATTGTAATTTACTTTCAGTTTGGCTTGTATTCCATTTCATTTTACTTACATTGGTATTTGTAGTTGTTGTTGGTTCTAGTTTCATCTTACTTTTCTTAGTATGGGCTGTGTGTGTGTTTGTACAGGTTGAAAGGAAAAGCCTTCCCTTTTTGGTATATGCCTTTTTGGTTCTAGTCTCCATCCCTTGGAATATGGAAGGTAGTTTTGGGGTAGTCACAACACGGGCCCTGGGGGATGGGTCATGACAAAGATGATTGTTCGGAAGTTATTCTTGATATTGGAGTATCGGGTCCCAATACCTATCATTATTCAACTAATATAGTAGAGACCATTTTCATTATCCCATCATTTTTCAATTCATAGATAGTGCCAAAAAATTGTTACATGGTGAACACATATAAGATAATAATAATTCCTTATACCAAAGGCATCAATATTGGTGGGTGTAGTAAGTACTTCTTGAGATTCCCAAAATAATTTTTGAATTACTTTTCCCATCAGTAGGAAGATCCATTCTTCATTAACTTTGTGTAGTGGAGAGATTTTTCATCCATCATAGCTATGAAATAATGAATTTAAGAATTTTCCCTTAGATCCCCCTTGGTAATTTAAGATTCTGAGGGGGTTAAATTCTAGTAATTTCACTAATCCTTTTTGGGTCAAACTCGATGCCATGGGCTGTACCATAAAACCAAATAATTTCTATGACATTAACCCAAAAGTTCACTTCATTGGATTCATCTTAAAACATTTCTATCATAGTTTTCTAAATATTTTTTGAATATTCTTGAGGTTATCACATTACTATTGAGATTTTACTACCTGGTCATCATCATAAAATTATGCTATATTATTCAATAAGGGATTAAATATATTATGCATTTCACATTGGTTAGTAGGACCAGTATTCATTAATCCAAAGGGCATTCCCTAATTGAAAAATATCATCTAGGGTTCTCTAAAGGAAATGGATTATTCATATTTAGGGTTCATCATTATCTGATTATACCTTGAATAAACATCCATGTAACAAAGGGCCTATAATCTAGCAGTTTAATTGATCCCGAGATCTATGATCAACAATGGGGAATTTTCCTTCGGGAAGTTCTTATTATGGTCCCTAAAATCAATGCATACCCTGATTTTCCTATTCTTTTTCTTAACAGGGATGATGTTACATAGCCATTTTGGGTATTTCACTTCCCATAAAAGTTTTCTTTGATAAATTTTTTAACCTATGATTCTCCATTAGTAGCATGATAAGGGTGAATCCTATTAGATTCCTACTTGAAACCTCGATGGCCACCAGGTAATATTTGGTGGTATGTACCCACATAAATGTTTATCCAGAGAATTTCTTTATAAATTCATGTCAACAATTATCAATTCTACATTATAAATATATTATAAATATACTACTCAAGAGGTATGGAGAAACTAATAAACATGGCAATTGAGTCTTTTTCTTTTCCCATATTCATTAGTCAAAGCTCATAAATGGTGGTGGAGACACTTTCCAAAAATGAGGGAGGGGAATTACTAATTTCAACCTATTATTCTTCCATATATAAGTCCATTTAGGCATTTTAATACATTGTGAACAACCTAAGGATTTATTATTCATTGTTGAGGTAATGGAGTCCATGGGAAGAGGTATTGTCATCCTAAACTACAAGATTCATCATAAAGAGATTCCAGAACATATTGTTTTCTTTTATGATACCATCAGGGGTTTGAGGATCTTCGAAATCCTCAGATGTGGGGAATTTCTTGGAGAAATCGTCAATTTTTTCTAATGGTGTGAGAGAATTTTCATATCCCAATAGAGAATTATCCTAATCCAATTTTGATGAATCCACTTAGTTGATGCAACTTCCATAACATGGACATGATACAATGTGTTTTGAGACCCAAGATAGCTTAATAGGATTATTGTTTATGACTCCATTAGTTTTATGGGTAGAATATATTCATTTAAAATCTTGCTCTATGGATTTATAGGGGTGGTCCCCATGCCATTTTTGGAGGAAGCCAACATATATTCATCCACGCTTTCTATGTCTTCCCTTATTATTATAGAATCCTACCACAAACTATATGGATTTGTAATAATTTAATGGTGAATTTTCACTATATATTATGTAGACCTTCACATCAATAGAGTATTTCAACCATTGGTGAAAATATTGAAGGTATCACAATGTGTCTATGAATCTAAGGTCTTACAAGTAGGGAATTATATGTTTTGTCTTTATGGATAATCATGAACTTGGCATAAAATGTGAGATCCCAAAACTGAGCCCTGAGCATGACCTTCCCAAGACACCTTTTCTCACTCTCATCATACCCTTGAATGTTTATATTTTTTGGAGATAAATACCCCTTGTTATATAAAAATATTAGAGGGTCCAAATTAGGATGAGGTTGATCTTGAAACTGTTTTAAACCTAAGCACTTAAAATTTTGATCATTTTATGTTTTCCTAAAACATATAGGGGTATAATATGTCCCTAAACAACTGCTCCTAGATCACATTCTATTAATGATATGGTGACATCGAATTATAATGAAATAGCATCCAATCATTAACCTCAACTGTAGTGAATTTTTTCTCAAACATCAGTGGCCTCTTAAAGGCCTTAATGAGTTCCTCTATGAGTTCTTTTGAAATATGTGGATCACCCAGGATTGAGTGTTTTGTTGGACCAAATTCCAATTAAATTATATTGTTGTAGTTTTTTATAGAGTTCTAACCATATACATATTGTTTTCTCATTATTATGTTGGTTGAGATTTGTGGCCATTAAGGTGGGAAGGCATAGTGATTGATTAGAGTTTGTATGTGTTATTGTAAGTGGTTCAAGTCACACCAGCCTCATCCTTTGAATAGGATAATCAGAAAATCGAACCCCCATCATTCAGTTTAGAAAAATGAATGGGTTTGTACAACTTTTGGAGTGATCTGAGGCATCTCCATGCTTCTGTTGGGATTGTTAGAATGGTCCACCCTGGGTCATAACATCACGTAAGGCTTATATTGATATTTGACTGAACTATTACGTTCAACCATGCCCATTTCATCCACTATATCTTCATTTTGTACCTCATCGTCCTCAAAATCCTCTATTGGGTACATCAAACTGACACTCAAATGCATACTCATTATATGTGAAGGGATATTTTAAGTTAAATATGTTAACTAGAAAAAAATATATCTCTTCATCCTGTGAGGGTTTTTTTGTGTCGTGGTTCATGTTCTTTGAATATTGAAGTAAATAAGTCTTTAGGAGTCATTACTTTTATGGAATCTTGGTATGAACCTTTTTTTGTGTCTTTATATGATGACTATGTCTATATCAGAGGGTCTATTCAATAATGACTCTCTAAGTTATGTGATCATCAATTGATTATGAATTTGTGATATTAGGGTGGCATGATTTTGGTCACCTATATTTCAATTCATCCACCTATCAAGCTTTTTTCTACAACTGGATAGAACATATTGTTAGTCACCTGACTCTTCTGGTGGAGTGATGGTTACACAGTTCACCTATGAAAGGGACTTCTCTTATATCACCTTTCCAAAATCAACCATGATCTGAAGGATTTCATGAAAAATAAAGATGACCTAGTTGGTGTGACTCCTCCTCCTATGAAAAGGGCAGTAGTTAGGATGATCAGCGAGGTTAGCCTCATTAGGTTTCCTGGGCTCTAGTATCTTCATTAGGTTATTTTCCATGGTAGGAAGGAAATATTCATGGACCTGGATAAATGTGGAGGAGTATTATCTTGTAATCCATTCCATAAAATCATGGGTGAACCTGATCTCACTTTTCTTCTATTCGGGGGTGATTTTTTGATGTTGTGGCTTGACGGGAGGTTTTGGACAACTTGGGCATGCCTGAGTTCTTAAAAATGAACCGTTATTAGTTTTAGGGTAATAGAGGTAGTCTCTGTCTCATAAATCCTTTTCTGTATTCCAAGGGTGTGGAATGGGAATTAGATATGGTCCATTAAATGGAATCATCAAGGTGTTGTGTCATCTCTAAAAACTCATGTAATATTTATGGATAAATCATAAAGCTCAGAGTTGTTTTCAACTCTTCCAAAATATTTTCATCATATAGTTACAAAAATTTCTCTTATGATAGAGCGTTACTAGGTGAATAGGTTAAAAGTTTCAATCTAGTGTAAAAGTTAAAAACACTCTGGTTTTTATGTTTTTTTGTAATTTTTGAGGTCGGCAATAATAATTTTCATTAATGTAGAAATGAACTGATAAAAGAATTGATGAACAAGGTCTTCTCATCCTGTATTAGATCCTATGCAAAGGATATTATACAAAATGAAGTCTGGACCTATTAGATTTTGTACAAAACATCTCAATTTGGTTACCTTCTACTAATCTCGAGGGAGCATCCTTAGTCCACATCGAGGAACAAAGTTCATGATATACTATTCTAGATCACCTACTCCAACAAAGGTTGAGAAGGTGGTATTTCTATAATTAGGTGGGTAATGTTTCATCCACCCATTCAGGATATGAATTATTTTTTGACTACACGGGTGTGGAATTCCCTTCCATGTCTAACATTCATGATGTCATGGATTCAATGGTGTTGATGATTTTGGGAGGCATCATTATCTGGACTACCTCCCATATATAGGGAGTAGGTGAGTCTTGATGATGTGGACTTATTTTAATATCCATGTAATTATCAATTCATTCTAAAAATGAATGTTCATCCAAATAGGGGAGATGCTTCTTCCTTAATGGAGGAATGTCACAATCGTCCAAAACTTTCTCATTTATATATATTGTTTTCCTAGATACAGAGGTGTCCTACCACACATATAAATCTCTTGTCGTCAAATTATATCTCTCTAAATGTATGGGAATAGAAATATTTGAATCTATATGAAGATGATACTGAGGGGTGATGTTTCCCCTATATAGTTCCTTATTGAGCTGTCTGAGATTTTGTATCTCGTTATCATTCTATTCTAGTCATTCCTCTATAAAAGGGATTTTGGATCCTCTAGGTAGTGATTGGTATGTATCCACACATTTACCTTTATCCTAGTAATTTTTCCTCTATAGATATAGAATTTAATCTTTCATAGGTTACATGTTTTGGCTCAATCTATGGTTTCATGTACGTGCAGCCTCATTTGGGGTATCTAGATTTCCTACCTATTGATGTGTGTTTTATAAATTATATCACTTTTCATTTTCATATTAATCTACATAATTTTTATGTTTATGGTGATTATTATCACTATGTTTTTTCAAGAAATTTTATTTTTCACATTACTCTGCACACAAATGGGTGATTCTGCACCGCTTACTCCTCCTTCAAGGGATACTCCATGTCATTTTTCTTACCCCTAACCATATTGGGACAATTTTTAGATTATATTTGTGGGGTTTGATTTCATTTTAAACTTTTTCCTCCATTATCTATCTCTATATAGTTATCTTTAGAGAGATTTTGGTCATGTTTTACAAACAAGGCCCAAATAGAAAAGGTGTTTCCTACATTGAGAGGAATGAATGGGTTGTAAGTCATCGATATATTCCTCCCAGCCTAAAAAAGACTGAGTTCTTTTAGAATGATGATAATTAGTAATATTCACCCATCTGTTTGGGTTGGGTATGATTTTGAACCTCTATTGGAACTTTTTCATCTTTTTTTGAGGATTTCATGATTTAAGTCAATAATATGATGGATACTAAGTTGGAAATTGAGATACAATCCCCCCCAATTCATTTGATATGGGTTTGAACTGAAACCAATACTAATTTCCCTAGGAACCTCTTAGGGTGTGATGAACCTAGTGTTGATGGTTCAGATAAAAATTCCACATCCCTACAGGCTAGGGTTGGACTATAGCTACCACTGATATTTCTTAGATCCTATTAGGAATTGATGACCAAGGGGTGGAGGAGGTGGTAAAAATTCCCCCAACCATGTGGTCTAGATTCTCCCCTTGATGGATGATACAACAGTTTTTATTAAGATCTTATTTATTTTGGTTTAATTGTGCTTGTGTATGAGATGGGGAAAATGGTTGCGTATAAGGAAAGTCATTCTTTGCGTGTAGGTGTTGGGTGGTCCACAACATTAGATTATGTGTCTAAAATGAATTATCATTTTTTATGGGACTAAAATAGTGGTATGTCGGAATCCCTCTCTATCCATTCATGGTAGTGTGGGGTATTTTTTCTATATTGACCAACTGGAACATGCATTACTCGGTCCTCTGATTTCACATGTGTCTAGGGAATTATATGATTCCATATATATGGTGTTATGATGTTTTGGGGATGGAGTGAAGTGAAATTCTCCAAAAATTTCACATCCTTAGATACAAATATCTGATGAGGCCTCAGTGGTCAATTGTCAAAGAGTTGTGGTGAAATAGAGGAAAACATGTTTTAGATTATCACTGTGTTTTTCTATTCTTGGGTATTGGGACTTGTAGATTGCATCCAAGTCCATCTAAAAACATATTATATATATGGTCTAATGTTAAACCGTATATCATGTATTGAGTAGTTTTCTAGACTTTAACCACTAATGATTTTCCCACATATTTTAGTAAATTTATGGTATTCTCTCCTTCTTTAGCTTATCTGGGATCTCATAGTTGGAAGTAGTGATGATACAAAACTTGGTTGGGAGGTTGTATATGAATAACTCTCTCTATATATCCATTTCAGCCACTTATTCATCTGAATTATATGCCACCACCTAGTCATACCATAGTGGTTTATTCTCTGGGTCTCCTAATGATCTTGGTTAAGTTCTAATGATTATTGATAGGTAAAAACATATGGTTAACCCTGGTGTTTTTATCACCTCTCAATATGAAGGTGTAGGAATTTTGATCACCTATCTATAAAAAGTCGTCTATGAAGGGGTGGTATTTCTTTTACCTATATAGATGACATTTTAGGAAGGTTTTCCATGAATTATATTAGGATTATAATCCCTGAAATCCATCTTCGTGCAACATCAATGAGAACTATTGAAGTAGTGATTGCCTTCTTCTTTGGTTGAAGTGTCAATGGACCCTTGAGATGTTAATGATATATTTAACTTATCATTAAGTGAATTGGGATTGATAATATCATTAATATGATCCCCATTCTGTGTCATGGCCAAAATATGTCGACATGACTTTTTGGATGAATATGTATATCAGTATACTACATATAGGTTTCTATAATATGTTGATAAACATCTGGTCCTGTGGGGATATGATCCTACTATGGAGAAATTTCTAGAATATTCCACTGATCTACTTTAATATCAAAAAGAATATAAGTTTTCTTTTATTTGATTTCTATAATATACTAGTCTATCCTAGATGAAGTGAGGGTATGAGATCACGTAAATCATTAATTATGCATCATAATATTCCAAAAAACATCCAGGATGAGAGAAGGGTTATCATCACTCTCTTATATTTACTCTAAACGATGTTAGTCTAGACATTCATCAGTGGTAGTAGGGATATATTCTTGAATTATGTAAGAAACTATAATATGAAGAGTATATTAATTGGTATGGATATGATCCTCATATAAAGAGATTTCCATATTTGTTTCGAGAATCTCGATTGGAGTGACTATGCGAGTTTTGTCCTATTCCTATGGATCTTGTCTCTAGAATTTTTTGATAGTAATGTGCACCAATCCTAAGTCATGTTCCTTACTGGGATGGTGATCGCCAGTCAGAATGGGGATATGAGACCAATCCTAGGCCATTAGAGTATATCATTGGCCTTTTTTATAGGAATGTGCACCTCTACTGAGGTATGTTTAAAAATGAGTTAGTGACTAGTTTGAATATGGGTATGGTCCTAATATTATGCCTCTTCCTTTACTGAAATATACTGATAATCCTCCTAGATAGTATAAGAAGGTTCCCTTTATCTATAGTAGCCACATATTCATTTGATCATGGTGATATTATGTTCTAGCTGTCCGGAGTGGAATATGAGATTATCCCCTTATAAGAACCAGTATGATAATTTGTCGGTGGAGCTCTTTTGTCATTACTATAATCTAGTGACACATTAGAAAAGTGTGTGTAAGAACATTGGTCTGAACATTCTTGTTTTCCAAGATATACTAGAATATGTATTCAATTAAATAGAAGATATAAGAAAAATCATTTCCTGCTCCAGTCATCAGAATATTCCAATCGGATTCATGAATGGGGGAAGGGATATGAACCTCTCCCATGCTTACTATAAGAATATATATGTAGACTTAATCTGAGTGATCAGTGATATGATCCTTCTCACTAGGTACCTCTAGAATATGCTGAAGGTATTCATTAATGGGAGTGAGGATATTATCTCAATCCTACTTATCCACAACCTTCCATGACCGGTGGGACCTACTTGGTACCCGTGCATGAGTATATAGGGAGACAATTATTTTGGTGGTGCCTAAAAATGGACAGATGACGTTGGTGAAAGAGGTTTATAGGAGGCCTCCTAGGAATCTCCTAAACTAGGATGGAGTCGTAGTTGACTCCTTCACTTACCTTCTTAATATATGGAAGTTGTTGATTACCATGTTATGGGGATAAACATACAAATCAATTTTTGGTGGAAAAAATTTACACTAGGTTTATTTCAGGTTTCCATGAATGGGGAAAAATATCATGTTCAATGTCTAGAGTCCTCTACATGTATCTCAAAATCTCAAGATTTTACCATGGTGAAAATACTAAAAAAATCATTGAATTGTCCACCTAAAGAAGATGGAATCGGGTGGGTGTGGTTGTTTTGTAGCCCACATAGGTTAATGGCAAAACTAAGGTTCTATAACATTAAATTGATGAACATAGGATCATAATTTATGATGTTTTTTGGAGTATTTTTTGCAGTCAGAATGATTACAAGGAATAAGTTTATCGATCATTTCATCATCACAAGTCTGAAACATGCTCAGACATCTATGAATATTTAACACAGTTTTCCTTTCTTACACATTGTTTGACCATTTTTCCCATAAGTATTTTTTACAATGATATTGGACTTATTTCATGTGAACCCTTATTATGTTTTATTGTTAAAGGATATAATGGTAGGCTTACAATTTTCTTTTGTGTAGGATATGAAAAACATGGTCTGACACATGGTCACACAATAGTTTTTCATTAGAGATTTTCACATAAATTTCACCATTTTTATTACCATATAAATATTATGTATGGAATCCAAGGTTTTAGAAGATATGATTTCAAATATCCATAATGATTTGTTATTGAGTTATTACTTTCTTTAATATCAATTACACCATTTTTGTTTTCTTTATATATATATGGTCTCGAAATATTTATTGTGAGTGGTTTAAAAATAGTTGTACAATCATTCACATTATAGTAGGATTAAATCCTTATATAGGAATCAAATTTATTCACCTTATAGTGGAATTCATAGTCCTCATCGTTCAATAAGAATATCAATCCACTGATTGATGAAAAATTCTGATAACCCACATGATAGTTTAGGTCTCACCAGTTAGCGTGCCCAAAATATGGAGGGAAATACACTGAGTT
Organism: Viscum album; assembly: GCA_963277665.1. Lineage (NCBI taxonomy): Eukaryota > Viridiplantae > Streptophyta > Magnoliopsida > Santalales > Viscaceae > Viscum > Viscum album. The sequence goes on from OY728145.1 coordinate 1,740,599,767, forward strand.
GGATTCCTAATTAGAGCATGGTACCTCGTAAGAAATTATATGTATCATTTTTAGATAGTAAATATAGTCCTTGTAGTTTAATTGGCTTATTAATCCACGAATAGTTGGGGTATAATGATAAACCGGTCAGATATTTTAGATCCCATAGTTTGTATTTCCTGAAATATGGCGGTACATACACATAGGTGAATGCCAAATCGGAGCACTATCATTAGGAATGTTTCATACATATCATATATGGATAGAAATAAGGGTCCTCAGTGTTCAATATGCTTTATTTACAATTATATATACAAGAAAAGGTTAATGTGTCCCAGGGTGTCTTCTTGGCATGATTGACATATTGGTGATTTCTTTTTCACATGTCTTGTTTGTCTTCTTGATATGTTTGGGGGTGTCAAGACATGTCCTAGGGTGTCTTCCATGTGATCCAGTGGACTAGTTTGGGGACCTCTGCATGACAAGGATAACATGTCCAAGGTTCATAACCTGATTAAATTAAACATTTCATTGTTTTGTCACATGATTAATCTAACTCATTTGAGGGGCCTTCATGTGAGTGATACAAAAACATCAACAACTGTTGTGTGATCAAGGCTGACAAGTCAGAGAGATGTCACATGATCTAGTAGACAAGTCTGGAGGACATTGTGTGACTTGGTTGACATATCTAGATGCTAATGCATAATCTGGATACACCACCTAAAGAAAATGATTCTATATCATGAAAATTATTATATACATCATATTTTAAGGAATCCCTATTTTTCATCACATATTGAACATATTCCACACTGTTTTTAAGCATTGTCTCATTGGGGTTTCACATGAACAAGTTGATACACCGAAGCTCCTCTTCATAATCTGGGCAATGTAACATAAGTCCATTACATGATCAATAGGGTGAACATGTGAAAAAAATATACATTATTTTAACACTTCATTCATTCCCTAGGTTTAATTAGATTAAGACCCTTGCAATTGCATGGATTTACAATCTAAGAAATCTTCTCTTTCTTATATTCTACTTTGTGTACGTATTTTTTTAGGTGGGGAAGAATTTATAATCCTCACCACCCTAATTTTATTCCACCTTGAATGGAATGTATATAACATATATGACATGATTCGATGAAGGTTCATGCATTTCACATAAACTAGTTTCAAGTTATCCATGTCGACATCCTTTTGTCTTGTAATAAACAAAGACAATGATATCACTCCTTCATTAGAATATTTTTCAAACTCATGGCTAGAAAATGGGATTTAATATAATCATATAGACATGTAAAAGTGTCTATGTATGATTAGTTTTACCTATTAGGCTGTCATATCAAGATAGAGATACCTATAAGAGAGGATTTCATGTGATCGTGGTAGACCTATCTGAGGACATCCATGAGATCAAGATGGAATTTTAGAGGCCCTTCATGAGATCACATAAGAATGTAAGAGGGATTTCTTGTTATCAATGACCTAATTACACAGAGTACATAACCCCATTCTCATGAAAATATTGTAACTCTATCTCATGTGATGGTACAACCTTTTAAGATTTTATTATTTATTTTACATGATATTCAGAATTTATCATCAAGGAATCACATTAGCGATAATGGATCTCATGATGATGAACAATCATTTTCATGAATGGCCAAAACAAATTTTTTGATGCATTGTGTGATATAATGGATACCTCTAACGACCTTCACATAATTAAAGGTACATACCCAAGGATTTCACATAGCACAAATGATATAACACTAGGGATGTAGTGTGATGACAGAACTAATCACATGATCCATATGATCCCTTATCATAAAATTAAATGTAACATCCATCACATGAAGCACCAAAATTGTTCATATTTTATTTCGTAAGTGGCTTTGGGTGTTTGTCAGGTATCTATCTGTTTATAAGTCACATGATCAGAGGAACACATCTAGTAGCCTCCACATGATCATGAGGGCTAGTCAGAGGGTCATCACAAGAACTTTCATAGATCGGATGAAGCACATGATTTATCCATGAGATGTTACTAGGGTAGTGTGATCGATTGTCTTCTTGGAGGTCACATAATCTGAATTACCTATCCACATAATATTTATTTATCCATGTTACTCATTACATTATTTTTTAGAGAAAAAAATACCTAATATCCAGGTATTTCTTCAATCTTGAAATTTTAGATACTCATTCTATGGAAGTCATTATGGTCATAGGACCCTAGTCATAAAATATAATCATATGAATTACACTTAATTATATTAAATCATAAAACCTATAGTTATCCCCCAAATTAGGGGTATTCATTGATGAAAGATATAGTGGTAAAATTATTCAATCTTTTATGGAAAAGGAATGTTAAACATACCTCTAATGATCCTCATGGGTATATTATGCTTTGATTGGAGCTCAAAAAATGATGGAATCAATGTTATAAGTGGAAAATTAAAAATGAGAGGGTCCCAGTCATGTGACTACTAGAGGTGAAATAGGGAACCTAGTTTATATTTTTATCAATTAAAATATTATAATTTTAAATTATAAAAAAACATATAGTGGATTTATGTAGTGACCACATGGGTCATGTTTTATTTCCCTAGAATTCAGTCACCTTTAGGCATGAACAATCATCTCAGGGTTCATTTCCCTCATCTAGATCAGTAGTAGGAAATCATAGAAACCCCTTTTCCTCATGATCAGGGGTTTCATAGTTTAATTATTTGCTTTTATTGTAACCATCCACATACTTCAAAAAAATTATTATACATAGCCTCTCTCTATGTCATAATTACCCCACATTTCCATGTGAGATGTTAACAATAGAAAGAATCTGAACCCACCCCAATGAAAACTCTAAGAATAAGAACCTATGGACTTCATTTTCTCATATAATGGAAAATAAAAACATGAATACACATGTTTTAGCAAAAACATTAAACAAATCCATTCCTTAGAATATGTATGGTGTTAATATATGATCATAATAGAATTTTTTTATGTATCAAAAAATCAAAAGAACCAATATGGGTGGTTGATCACTCTAGGATATAAGAGTAAATTTATAACTTATACATCCAATTTGAGAAACTATTACTTAACCAATAGCCAAGATGTATCATGTATTAGATCCTTGAAAATCATTTCCTAAAAATGCTGTATAAAATCTCTATTATAGATAGAAATTTATATGGGTTCAATGAAACCAACACCAACACCCTTTAATGATATACCAGTTATGAGATCATCTAATACAAAATCCACATCAAGTTATCCCAATCCAAATACTTATAAAAATGATCTTGTATTTAAAACTACATACCTTAAACAATGAAACCAAGTCACCTTTTATTTTAATTCCATTTAACTATATGTTTAATTTTTTTAGATAATTATTCATTTAAGAAATTAGTTTACATAATTATAGTTATATTATTATTTTTTAACAAAATGTGACACCAAATTTTAACTCATTTAAATATTATATAATTATAACTTCAATTCAATACATAAAATTACTTTGTCAAATCATTATATTATTTTTTTAATTTCCTAAAAAAATGGCAGAATATACATAATAAAATAAATTTTATGTTTTTTTTACATTAATTAATTTTTTTCTCATTTTATTAGTTTACCTTAATTCATAATCTATAAACATTCATCTTTGAATTTTATAGTTATTTTTTCATCAAAGATAGGAAAATTAGTAGAATGTTTTTGGAATCCAACATATCCTAGGTTTTCAAAAACATAAAATTCATGATTTATTATATTGAAGACCTTTAATTAATCATGTAAAAGGTTATTTATTAATTATTTAATATTTTCCCAATATTTATTTATCATAAAAATATTATTCATTTTGTTTTGGAATAAATGTTTTCACAAGTATAGAGACTTATATGAGAAATAAATGATCTTGTATGGTTAGTTGAAAATATATTTTAATCTCAAGTAAAATCTTTATCAAACTAAAAAATCTTATATAGTTTCATGTTAATATTATATAATAATTTTAATAAAGAAGTTATTCATGCATATTGAAAAATCAACTAAGTGATAAATCATACACAATATGATTTTATTCATATATGGTCTATATAATATACAATTTATTTTTAAATAAATATTATTATATGAGGTAAAATTTACTACACAACTAGTTGTATTAAAATAATATTCATATATATAGATTTATTTATTTTTATGAAATATTACAGACTAATTTATTCAAGTGTAGTATTCAAAATAATGAATTCATTCTTATATGAACAGTTTTTTTCAAAATATATATTATATAAATACTTTAATTACATTAAATCATTCTAACATAAATTATATTTTAATAAATATATCAGTTTTTGATTTAAATGAGAATAATTTTCTAAATTTGTAAATGGTTCATTACCAAAGGTGATGTTTTAGAAAAATACTAATTAGTTTTATTTTCTGTTATTATTATGGAATACCAAATCCGTCTCTAATATTTATAAGGCTACCTATTTTCAATGAGGACAATAAGGCAACCATTGACATGATTATATGAAAACAATTTATTTTATATGTTATTAGGATAGTGAAGATAAATGTACATGCATCTAATTACTGATATAAAAATATATAGACTTGCACTACTCATATACAGTAACAATTATTTTCCCAATTTTAATTTTATTGTTTAAAATATTATTATTCTTATTCTGGATGAATTATTTCGAAAAGGAATAAAGAAAAAATAATCCATTCACTATGTTGCTTTTTTTATTATTGAAAAATTATTATACAGTTTTGGATCTTATTTGTAACTACTACATAGTACATATATATTCTATTGAGTAAGATCATTTAATATATTTTTTTCTTACACTATTTCCAGATGGTTATAATTTATACCAAATAAAAACACTTTCTATTTTCTTAGGATCACACTTCATGTAAAAAGTAGAGTTTAATAATCGAGTGAGGCATTTTTATAAATAGCCTTGTAAAAGAACAAGAATTTTGTAAATACTGAGTGTTATCTTCCTTCACATAAATATGAATATCCCAAATAAAAAGGTATTAATAAAATTATTTATCCTATATTGGGTGTTATTGTAGTGGGTAAATGGATTTTCCTAGAGAACATAAACCACTATACAAACCTTAGTGTGAAATGTCCATTTTATTATTATTATTTTAATCATAGAAAAAATAATATAAATGTTGATAGAATTAATAGATTTATTTTAAAAGGGGAGTTAATTTTTTAATAATTATAAATAAAAAAATTAATTTATCCCCCTCTTAAGTCTTAATAGTCAATGAAACTGGGAAAATAGGAAACAATTGGGACATTAAAGGAGACCTTTCATCAAAATAATGGTCCATTCTTTTTCTATTGAACCATATTAAATGATATTGTATTAATTATAGATTAGATACTTAGGTCTGGTACATGTATTATCTTTGGTTATGTAAGTGTTTGAGTTTTTTATTTTTAGTAAAATAATAGAATTTAATATTACTTGTCATAGGGATTATGCATATTGTTTTACAATTGTATACATCTATGGTTGGAAATTATCTTATTTAGGTCAAGTGGTTACGGTTTGGTAAAATGATCATGCTATTTATAGTTTTATTTATTAAGGAGTTTTTTTTACATTCTCTCATGACCATATATTTTTCAAGTTGGTGTGAAACTGCTATCCAAAGGTATGTGTTAACTAGTACATACCATAAATTCTTTAGTTTATTCATTAGTAAATAGTATGGGTGGTGTTCCCATACCCTAAGGGGATTTTATTCCTTTTCTAAGACTCACAAAAACGTTTTAAGACTGTTTTATGAATCCTCCCAAGTAATATTTTCCGTATAGTTTACCCTCATGTAACACATCAATTAGAACCATGCATCGATGTGAACATATTATTGTATCATTGGTTCTACACATTTATGTTTTTGGTGATTAAACTATGGTTTAAATCTTAATATATTGTTTAACTATATTTTATTTTGATGTAATGAGGTGGTAAGTGTTGTGGAGTTGGGATCATGTCCTTCTGGGGGCATCAAAAACCATTTAGTTTGGTTCCACTTAATGAGACATGTTGTTCCTTTTAAGGTCATTTAATATGGTTCATTATGGGGTATTTTAAGGTTATGTAATGATGACCATTTGATGTAACTTTAAAGGTCATTCATCCAGGAATGATTGATTTTCCTATTAGGTTTGTGTATCTAGGACCTATTTTGTGTAGTTTAAAATCAAGTATAATAGACTATATATTAATGTTTTTATAAATGGTTTGATTAGGGTTTATTCCTGAACAACACTATGTAATTCATCATGTTTTTTGGTACTTAATCGGGAGAGGGTATGGAAGGAGTTTACACATAGTATGAGGATTGTATATGCAATTCTACCTTGTGTCTATTGGAAACTATACAAGGGGAGAAAACTATACTCATGAGGAATATAGACCAATGGGGTTGGTTTATGGAATATAAATAGTATCATACTTATATATATATATCACATTGATAGGGTATGAATATGAGATCATCAATGAAGATACGGTCATTTCCCATAACTGATTAGAGGCCCATTTGGAGGTATGTTTCTCATTTAGCGGACTAAGGAGGTTAACTAGGTGCTTGGGTGTCCAAGATTATAATCATGTTTCGAAGGAGGTTTTCTCAATTACCTGACAATAGGGACCCTTTATGTGGCCCCAACCTAAATCAATGAATAATTTTTAGTCATGTTAAGAATTGACATTGAGGATATTTTGAGATTTAATGTTTTATAGAATTACGCCATATATATTACATAACAACTCAAATATTACAAATTAGACACTTCTAATCACTCTCTATTTTTTAAAAAAATCGAACTCACTGATATAAAAATTGATTTATTTTTCTTAATAAAAAACTTCATAACATTCATCTTGAATTCTTCCTTTCTCTTATGCATCCTTATACGTTGTGAAAAACATTTTGAAAATTTTGGATGAGCGCAAAAATCTCAGTAATGGAATATAAAACAAGGAAAGAAAATGTTGTTCCATGAATACTTATAAACCCATTAAGTCATAATTTTCACCCATAGAACATAATCTCTTTAACATACCACGTGAAATAATAATATTCCAAAAAAATTCATAGAAATAAAAAATAATAAAGGTAACTTGAGGCATCCATATCATACTTACATTATAGCTTTAACATCTAGATAGGGAGCAACCTTCATGGTTATGTTTGGAATACCCATCATAGTATATTCCCTAAATGTCTTAGGATAAACATTATCATTTATCTTTGTCTCATTGCCCAATGCATTGGAGAGATATCATGGGCTCACCTACCTTCAGCTTATCATGGAACCACCTTAATACTTAAACAATTCCCCAAAATCATAACATAATCATAACACATAAAACATACATAAAGGAAAAATAACATTTTCAATTTGAAATCACATTTCATCATTACAAGTTGTGCACTCATAAATGAGAAATAAAATTTAAAATTAAATTGTAAACATGTAATGAACTCATAAATATGTTATAGCACTATGAAATTGATAAATTCTTCTCATGTAATATATGTTAAAAAATATTCCATGTTATTGAAATAATCGATCCATTTTTAAAACACAATTAAAACATATAAAAATAATATTTTAGAATCAATGTTTACCATACCTCTTTCAAAATTTAGAATGGGAAAACATTTTAAAAAATGCATTTCCATATAAATAAATCCATAAAACCATTTTCAAAACATGTACATTAAATAAAATATTTATAAGAATAAATCATCAAAACATTAAAATGAGTTTTTTAGTTAAAAATATGTTTACCTTGAGTCTAAATCGTTACGTACAATATTTATAATCCTGAATAATAAACTTAGGATAATTTATAATTTGTTGAGAAAGTTTTTCATTTTTATTATTACATTAATATCACTTATTACCATGTTATAATAATTACATATTTATTTTATTTCATATCAGACATTTTGTCGTTATTCGGTACTCGAGTCGAAAATGAACTTGGTACAATGTCAATAGTCCATCTGGTCATAAATACATAATCTCTAGAATAATATTCATGAAAAAATAATAATTTTTTTTATAAATTAAACCAAACATACATTCATTAAATATGTCTTTGAAAAATAAACAACGTTACAATTATGGAGACGGTAAGCCATACGTACGCATAAGTAACATATTTATTTTTTATTGATCATTATGGAAAGAAGGTAAGTATTGTTTAATCTTTCATGAATTATCATAACCTCATTAATATAATATTAATTATTTTAATATACTTATATATATTATAGAAGTGTTGTAGTTAATAAAAATGAATCACATCGCTTTGTGGAGGTGATAGTTCACACATACGCGCGAACAACATAATCAATTTTATGTGCATGTAAAGTGAGAACAGAATTGATATATTATTATATTATAATGATTAATATTTCATTAATAAGACATATTAAAAATTTTTCCATCAGTATAAACATTCATTAAAGATGGTGATGAAAAACTAACTCTATCGGTTCACGTGGCAGTAGTCTTCCGTACACACAAATAAAAATTCATTTCCCCTTTATAAAATTGGGGAAGGATTTATGTCATGGTATTAACATAATAACATATAAATATATTTTGGATAATTTATTAATTATATAATAATGGTTGAGAATAGTTTAAGGAAGTGGAAGAAGAAATAAAATAGAAATACTTAAATAAAATGATACCTCTTCTTTAGTTGATCACCTTTGAAGAACACATTAACACCTCTAAAGATATTTTTATTCCAAAAATAAGGATTCAAGAATGTTGGGAGGTATTACAGAAAGGTTTTTGGGTAAATTTTGGCTCAACCAAAAGGTTTCAGAATTGTGAGTAACATAGAGGAATGAGTACCTTCTTATATTAGAGGGGAGGGGCGCCCTTGGAATTATTAAACGTTTTAAATTAAGGTAAATTCAATTTTGATTCCAAATGATTAAAAACTAATTTATTTATAATATTATATGATTTTTAGTGTAATACCTATCATCCAATTAAAAATATACATGTTTTGAATATTTTTTAATCCTTATCATTTTGTTTTAACCCTTATTTTACCCTTTTTAATCTTACCGTGATCTCATGTCATTTACACATTGTGGGTTAATGTAATTTCCATAAAATGTAAAACGACCAAAAAAAGTGTCATTTATGAAATATTATCACTTATTTGAACCATATTTCAAAATATTTTATTTTTATGAATTTTATATCATATAATAAACAATTTTATATTTTAAAATACAAATAGTGTCAATTATGACACGATTCATTAGTTGACTTTTATTAAATATCGTAACAGAAAGATAATTTAGAAGAAACTACTTTAAATAATAAATAACCTTTTAATTATATCCAAAAAATTAGTATATGGAATAAATTATTTCAAATAATATTCATTTTAATATTTAAAATATTCTTTTTTTTATTCCTTCATTAATTATGAAATCACTACATCATATTTGTGTGATAATTAAATTTAATTATTTAACTTATATAAATTATAAATAAATTACCATGATATAGGAAATATTTTTATCTATAAAATTACTATTTATAGTTGAATATAACAAATATATAACCACATATTAAAAAAATAGTAATAAGAGTCATGTTTATGGTAATTTTTCCTTTACTATAATTTAAAAGTTATTAATGTCATAATCACATCTAAGTGGCTTCTAAAGGACATATTTTCATCCCAATGGTTTTATTGGTTGTACATATCTCATTTAATAATATTATGACAAGTTTTAGTGTATTTTTATGTTAATATAAAATTATTTTTACCTTTATTTACCTTATTTACCCTTTAACCACGGTAAATAAAAATAATTACTAATGGTACTATTTATAATGCTTAAAAATAAATGGGACCTATTTAGTTAATTTGAACCTTCTTATTCCAAATATGAAATCCATTTTTCTAAATTCAAAACAAATAATTGGAATAAATTAATTAAAAATTAATCATGTTGACAGAATAAGAAAACTAGTTTTTTAAGTTAAACGTTCAAAAGTTCATATAGTTTTTATGTTCAATTTCATTATAAAATTGATTCCAATGACCAAAAATGTATTAAATAAAAAAAATAATAATTATACTTTGAACCAAATTAAAATTATAATCTAACTAAATTAATAAATTAGATGAAAATACATTTTTGAATTAAAATGGAGTATTTTTCACAATTCATTAAAATATGTATTTTATCAAACAAATACCAAACATTCAACTAATTTAACATTGGATTCCCCAATTCCAAATAAAATGATTATTTTTTTTAATATTAAGTATTCGAATATAAAAATATATATATATATAATGGTTTCACCATCAAAAGGTGGTAAAACTGTATTATTAGAAAAACACTAATTTTTTCCGAAAAATGTCTTTGTTCATATATAATTTCTAGAAAAAAACATTAGAAGAATTTTAAAAATTATATTGAATTAATATTTGGGTAATATAATCCAAAAAGAGTTATTTTATAATTTTATAAACAAAATTATTCATATTAAAATAGTTTTTCATCAAAATAAATCCATTATATTTAGCTGCTTTTTAGTTTAATTTCAAGTTAATTTTGTAATAGATGAATCATTATATAAACATGCATAAACTATTTTTTCATAATTCAATTAACACGGTTCATTACCTACATTCAAATATCTAGGTGATAACTACCATATTAAATAATAATATATAGTTTTTCTTTTAATCTCAATATGGTTTATCATGTACGCTATCGAACATTGTGTTTATTATTAAAAACTCGAGATTTTATACCCTTGTTATCAGGGGAGTATATGATTACTATCACTTTAATGATCGTATAATTTTGGGAAGAATTCCCAAGGAAATTCTCTCATGGGAGGAACAATTACTGTTATCAAAAGAAAACATGATAAAAGGACATATCTCTAGAGTGTATAACCCAATCATGTATCAAAAGTGGCTATTGAAGATTTTTATGTAACTACCTAGGTTGGTGAGCTACGTAGACCTACCTCTCATATGAGTGATATAGGCGATAATGGTTCCCATATTAGTTATATAAATGAATGTGTAGTTAGGTTTTAAACTCGAGTGATAATAATCCACATTCGAGAGGATTTATTATATATGGAACCTTATAAAGAGGCCTTTTTAAATATAGATCTGTATAGGAAATCTAGGGGAAAATGACTCACTTTAGAGAGTCCTAGGTTAATATAACATCCTTTTGAGTTATTTAGGTTAATATGGAACACTATAGGGTGGCATGGGTGGATATGGCTCTCTATTATAGAGGCATGGTGAATATGGTTCGCTATTAAGATGATTTTGGCATGACATCCACTAAAGGACCTAGGTACAGCCTCATTGGAGCACCTAGGCATGTCCCAATTTATGATCAATAGTGTACCAAAATAGCTCACTCTAATCACTCAATCACACCTATTCAAAGGGTTCCCATTCCCTAGTTTTATGGATGACTGTGTAAAAGTAAAATTTCATTTATTATTAAATTAAAAGATGAAAATACACATTCCTTTCATCCCTTTTCAATGTTTGAATTCAAAAATCACATAAAAAAGGGAATTAGTGGATATTAGTAAAAATTTAAATTTCTAAAACACTTTTTGGGATTCTTCATAATGCTTAAATATTCATCAATTTTAATCCATGTTTATGTTATTGGTTTTCAATTCCTTATATATGCATCAATTTCTAGGTACCTATGTAATTTTTGGTAACTTCTTAGGCCACAAAACTGCTCTGATCAGAGTGCATGGCATGGGTGTGAGAAAGGCCTAGTGCTTGTGAATTATGTGGTTCTTGGTAATAAGGGTGTTCTTGTTTAATATAAAATCTAGATTCATGCATGCTACCGAGATCTAGGAATGTTGAACAAGGATCCCAGCTTTCTTATTCTCCCTTAGACATCAAAATTTCAAATGTATAAATAGAACTCTGTTAAAATTTAAGCATCTAAAAATACCCACCCCACCCCCTCAAAATTATATGTGAGAAGAATGAAGTGGATAAATTACTAATGTTAATATTACTTGGGATTGATCTAGGCTTTATGTGTGTGCTTATATGGAGGGATTAATCATGTGCTTGGGTGGTTCATGTTCGACACTTTGTTCATCACACAGTGTTCATGAATTGTTTAGTGCACAATGTCCAATGTGGTATATGATATTTACCTATAATTTTGATAGTACTAATTCATCATTAAATCCTTCTAAAATAATATAAAATTTAGAAAAATCTATATATTTTCACTCAAGTCACTCACAAATACCTCACAATGTCAACTGGGACAACATCATTTTGGTTTTTAGAATGAATGATAGAGTGTGGGAGAAAGACATTTGTATTAGTGAATGGATTTAAGGGAATGATATTTTCTATATTATAAAAAAAAGTAATGTCTACTGATCATGAATCTTGGGTGGATTATATAGAGTTTGAGTAAATTGGTGTTGGGACCTGAGCATTGTGACCTTAGTGTAAGGAGCTGGAGAAAAATTATTCCTTTGAAAAAATTATCAATTACCTTTTGTGAAGTATCTTATCCATTGTCTTTAAAAATATTTCTCTAATATTTTCTATATTAAAATTGACATAACATTCCTCAATTTATTTATTGGAAATGGATAGACCATATAACTCAATTTCTAGTGGGATAGTAATAATCCGTATAAAAAAATGGTAAGAAGAATCATGATTAATTCAGGATATCTTATCATATTGTACCATGATGTAATCTCAAGTATTCTTGGATTATAACTACTAAATCACCCAATATTAAACAATATTCATTTATTTGGTTTATTCCTTATACCTAATGTGCCACTTCTAGAACCCAACAATAATTTCTCCACAATATAAATCATGTTAGTTCTTAGTTATTTTCGTGAGAATATCCCCAATGATGGAGAGATCATCTAAGAAAATGGTGATCAGGAATCACACTTTTTATATAATTTACTATAAATGATGAAATATGGTCCTCAAGAATACTCTACCATCAATAATATCTTTTCCTAGAACTAGTGGAAGGGGTGGTTCATTTAATGGTACCTCCACCTAGGTGTAATTTCTCTAAATAATTTTCATATCTATATTGTGTAAACCATAGTTGCATTGGGTTTAAGGGTCATTTGAGTTCCATTAGGATAAATGATCTGATTTATACATCACAATAATATGTTTACCATCATCCTTACCTTATCCTATAGTCGGAGAGTTATAGGTTCCTCAAAACTAATACATTTCACCAACCACATAGGGAAGTGGGTGTAATTTTTTGGGCAATTTATATGATTGGGGGAGTCTGTATCCACATTGATATGTATGATGTATTTCTTATAACTCTTCATACCTACAAAAATGTTTAGAAGGCCCATTTCCTAGTAATTAATTTTTTAAAACCTTTCAAAAACATGCTGTAGAAGGCAGTTTATCCATCCTTCAATATCACATTTAGTGTATGGATCAAGATATTCATATGTTTCCACAGAAACAAATACTAGAAAAATAGATTGAGTAAATACACATCCAAGCATACCAGTAGGACTCATGATACTTATGGGTCAATTTTAGATGATGATAAATATACCACACGTGCTTACCAAGTCATCTTAGATATAATCATGGTTCTTCAATTAGAGTATTTATAGTGATAGTTCTTAGTAAGTGGTTGCCACTAGCCTCAATTTATTATATGAGGGTGGAGGATACCAGCTTTATGATGTCTACACAACTATACTCTAGGGTAATAATGAAAATTATTGTACCAACCATTGGGAGACTCTATAAGGTGTTTGGTAATGTTTAACAGATTGAAACTCGCCAAAGGACATGTAGTCCAATCTAGTTCATACATGGTTAGATTGCAGTTCATCTCTATTTCTATGTTTTGAGAACCATGGTCTTATAGACATAATTTTCCTACAGGGTAACAATTATAGAAATTTTGGATGCATGTAAAATAAATATGGATACCCAAGTATTGGACTATATCACAAGGATTTACACATAATTCATGTTCACTCTTTCAAAGGATCATGTTGATACACATGTGGTTGACATGATTGGTTTAGTGTATAAACATTCATATACAACCACACTATAAAATAGGTTTCTCATAGAATAATTTAATTTGGATTCCATCTATAATACTTAAATTCCATCGATGTTCAATATTCAATTTTAGTTTGTTCAAGAGGTGATCATATCTCCCTACCACAAAGTGCAATGTGTGTATTTCCCAATGATTATGTGCTAATTTTGGTTGATGTCGATGCATATAGACATAAATTCCCTGATCTACCTGTCAAAATTTGATACTCCAATTGGTATGTACTTATAGTTCCCCCAGTAACTGATAAAATATTATCAGGTAACAGTTTTAAAAGGTGTAACCTCATGAATCTATGATCTACCATTTTTGGAAAATTTGGATTTTTAGGAAGAACCAGAGTGAGATTATGATATCATGGAGTCAGGTTCTATGATTGATAAAGGGTATACATTTAATATTGGACATGGTATCGTATTATATGATTATCTAGATAATTATACCCACAACACACCACCAAAGGTATTTTCTACCATGTATGTTCATGGAATCATTGATGATCTAGTTTATATAGAGTGAGACCCTCTTGATATATAAGTCTCAAATTCGTTTCTGGTCTCCTATTCATCCACTACACAATCCTTTATAATAGGACACCCTATCTCAATGTATATTCTGGTTCTATAAGATGAATACATGTCTGGTGTTAAATTTTTTCTCCATTAATTTAATTACAGGTTAATGAAAATGGTAAAAAATAAAGGCTTCTATCATTCAAAATCCACTAGCTAATAATGATAGTAAGGTAGGTTGTCTTTACCAAATCATTGTTGGTCTAGGTATTAGTGTGTGAGATTTTATTGGGTTTTACACCATCATTCATCTAATCATTTCTATCTAGAAATAATTAATGATATAAGATTGGGATATCAACACCATTTAAATACTAGAACACTGATGGAATCTATAGAGTTAGAAACTTTAGAGATGACTGAGTAAATTGATGAAGAATCAATCCTTCATGGAATAGTGGACACTCAATAATTTAAAAAAAGTAATACAATGATCATACTGTTAAAATTAAAGAACACTTTTTGGAAGAGGTTTCTAGAATAAAATATATGAAATGGATAAATAAATATCAAGCTACAAAAATAAAACAATTATGTCCCTTAATTTAAGTGAAAGTTATTATTATAGATAAACTATTAAAATTATTAAATGTTTCCCAATATATGTTAGCTGAATAATAATTTTTGTAAAATAAGTTTTTTATATTTCTCATTTTTTTCATTTTTTTATTCTATTATTATATCATTATAGGAATTATTTTTCTTATGTATTTTACTCCACTGATTTTCTAGTCAACTTTATAGAGGATACAAATATATGGATGTCACACTAATTTTTTGAATAAATAAGAAAATTATATATCCAAAACCATTGTTAATTTATCAATCCAACATGTTGTTATGACTATCAATTCATGATGATCTATGAAACTCGAAAATAGTAATATCATATGAACTAAATACATTTAAACATAATATGGGTATAGATCAGGTAAATTATTACTTTCAAATGATTTATTTAGTGATTACATGATTTGATCAATCTAATATTTTTAAATATATACACCCGGATAGATATTAGTGAGCCGAATATAGTATAAAATATATTATCAACATAAGTCAGGGAAAGTATTTGAAATAATGGATAAGGAAAAATCGATCCCTTTTAATCTTATATTTTTAGAAGAATCTAGGAACGTATGATATAGTGGAACATATATCATCATTTTAAGTTAGGTCTATCCATTTAGATTACTACCACGTGAACTGAGTCTCCTATATGGATATAGGTGGGCCAAATATGGTGGCACATGTACCTTCATCATAAGATAATGATAATACATTCAGATATGAGAAATTTTTATGACCCAACATAATTAACAACAATAAGGTTATTTTTTATTTAATATTTTATTGTTCAAAAGGGATCACATACCTTGAGATGATATATTTATAAATTTTTCATAAATAATCTGGTCTAATATGTGAGACTTGAGGGATTCTTAAATTTTTCTTGGATAAAAGGACTAGAGGTCATGGATCAAATTTTTATTGATTCAAATTATGGTTAATAATATATTAATATTTTGAACTTTTTTCCCAAACATTTTACAAATTACTGGATGGAGATAGGATTATTATAAAAGAACTCAGCTTTTTCTCAGGTTACCCTTTTGGAGATATCAACCAAACAAGTTTTTTCTTTTTTATTTTCATAAACACTCAATTTTTTCTAGGATATGTGATGTAATACCCCAATCTTCCATGGTACGCTTCTCTTTTAATAATACAGTAGCGTGTGTTGTACACTACATCAAGTTATAACACACCACAACCAATCAAACTAGCCGTTATGAATAGTAATACCCACTTTTTTAAATTTTATAAATTTTATCTTTCAAAATGGACTTAATTTTTGGATTAGGAATATCAAAATTAGCTTAGGGTGATTTTTTGGTATTTTTCTGAAAACATTCAATTTTTGATGAATAGTGAAAAACACTGAGTTATTGGTTAAAGCCGATGATTTATTTAATTATTTATTTATTTTATTTAATTTTATTTTAGGTAAAAATAGATAAATAATACCTATATAATTTCAATTTAATTCATTGGAGTTAGTTTATAATAATTTTAGAAATATAAAAATTTTATCGAACTTTTCACCGTCTTTTTCCCACCTCCTAGGAGATTTTGCAAATTCACATAAAACATAATTTTACCACTTTTGTGAGTGGAATTTTAAAAATCCCAGAGACATAGTTTATGTCAGTAAGAAAAATGTGGTTCAATAAGATGAAAATAATTTTTTTTGAATAGTAACGTTTTACGTTTATTTACCACGGTTAAAAGGAAATATGGTAATTAACTATAAAAATGATATTATTATTACCCTAACACATGTCCTAATTATATTTGATTAGTGTATTTCGACCAAAAACAACATTAGGAATAAAATATGATCCTTTAGGTTTGCTTGGATTAGATTAGGACACTTATTATTATTTTATTTAAAGAAGAGTTAAAAGAGATAAAATCAAAGTTTAATAGATAAAATTTTTTTAATATAGGGTTACACATCAGATAAATTATACTATAATTATTCATTAGAAATATAAAAATATTTCCTACATAAGGGTATTATATTTATATTTTGGTAGACATTAAATAATTTAATTTATTTATGACACAATGATAATGCAGTAATTACATAATTAATGAAATATTAAAATAATTAATATTATAAATATCCAAATAAATGTAATTTGAGACTTTTTATTAATTACAATAACATTATAGGTTAATATAATATATTAGGGTTGTTTGGATGAATTTTTTTTGAAGTAATAATTTTGTTATGAATTTAGAAAAAACAAAATACCAAATAGTGTCAAAATTGACATTAAAGAGTTTTTAAAACAAATATTATATTATTAATTGATATTATATTTCTAAAAATCTAAGGATCGGAAAAATGACTTATATAAGGTTATAAATATTAATAATGAACCCCTTGGGGTTCTCTTGTCTTGTTATAGTAATTTTAACCATATAGTATAAAAATACAAAGAGACATGGTAAGTGTCAAAATATTTAACTAAGAGTTTAATATAAATGATAAGGTTAATATGGTGACCTGAACCTGTCTAAAATCTATTGGTTTAAAGGATTTATATGCATTACTACCCTAGACTATACGTAAGGCACTTTTGAACCATTATAAACCAAATATGAATTTATTATAAATTAATATTTTATGTTTTTCCTAAGGTGCCCCTCACCCATCTTATAAAAGGGCACTTCCCCTTCTCTCAAATTCACACCTTCACAGCCTTTTTGATCGCCCAAACCATACCCAAATAACCTCTCAACTTCCCTCACTTAATCCTAGAGGCCTCCCTTTAGTCATAAATCCATATTAAGGAGCCCTTTTGATCAAATTAAAAGTAAGAACTCGAAGAAGTGGTAAATATCTCACCACCTCTTTCAAGTTCCTTTCTTCTTCCACTTCTTTTTTCGTTGTTGTTTCCATTATAAAATAATAAATCTAGTATATTATATATACTATAATTTGATTATAAATATGGTACAACCAAATTCATTATTTCATCCATCCTTTTAATGATATGTCATCATACGTGCGTACGTATGGCTTACCGTCTCCACGTCGTGGTGTAATTGATATTCAATAAAATATTATTTGGAAGGGTATAATAATGATGTTCAATTGATGTAAATAATAAATATAAAAAAATAATTATTCTGTATATATGATATACAATCCAATTATATATTATATTAATATCAAAAAATGATATTGTCACTCGTACGTACATACGGATTATCGTCTCCACGAACGCGATGAGATTCATTCCTCATCGTATGAATTAAAGACTAAAATTTATTATATGATTAAAAATAATGTTCAAATACTTGATATCTTTCTAGATAAGAATAAGATACATCCCATCCATAACAAATATGACTCACATAACAAATAATATGAAGGAAAATTAATCCATTAACACACAAAACGACGATAATACTAAGATATTATTAACAAAGCAATGTTAAATGACCATATATGATATCATATTAATGTATATGATTATTGTATAATTTAATAACAATTATTTCATCATTATATAGGAGGTTAACCTACCCTTGACCAAGGAAAAGTGCAAGGTAAGGGTTAATTCTACAATCTCTTCATTATCCGAGGTTGTTTACACATAATTATCTACTGGGACCTCTATATCCTCCACATCCATGGTTCATAAAAATGTATTACAAAACATTATTAATATTTTATATACTACGAGTTAAAGTAATTTATACCCTAGTTTCACTTTTTATATTATTTATATAAATGAATCCTTCTATCATTTTTCAAACAAGGTCCTTTATAACCTTTTCAACAAAATTAAGGTAAGAATGTATTTTTTTAACTTATACGACAGGTGCTGATATTTTCCACCATTATAACATGGTAGATGATTCCCTTATAATCTTATAAGAATATTTTCAAAGTTAATGTTTTCTTTTATAATTATTTTACATTTAAATGATTTCAAAAAAAGATATTTCTCTCAAATAATTTTGATTTCATCTATATCAACATCATTTGATTGATTTTAAGCTTATTTGAAGTTGATTTATTATGATAAAAAACATCCATATTGTATTGAAGGTTTTGTGATATGTTTGACTGTGGATGTGTTATTTTGATACCCTTAATGGTTTATGGATAAAGTATTGGAATTTCGTATGCTAGTTTTAATACGAATATTTATGTAATGTTTAAACTTTTTCATATAAGGAATGAATTGGACTTAGTAAGTGATGGGTGGAGCCCTCTTTAGATCATCAATGCATCTTAGGTCTCATGAGACAAACTAGTGTCTTGGCACAAGGCCTTGCAAAATCTTATTTGTAGTCTTGGCACGAGGCCTTGACTATGGGGTTATGAAAGTCTGGAATTATGAATTCCATCATTATAAAAGTGGTTATTGATATTGCATGTGATTATTTACCTGGTAGAATATCCATGTGAATAAGTAAATGGAATTATTTCATTCTCTTTTTTCCATATTATGCTGAAATTCAAGTTTAAAAGGCTTTAGTTTTAGTTGTAAATTACCTTAAATGTTTATGATTATTTATTAAAGTTTTCTCTATATTGTTATCCTTATTAATCATCTAAGCTCGCCCCTTTCAATGTTTTATTTTTCCCAGGATGCGAATAAGTATATTATGACTGACCTGCAGGGATAGTCTTAAGAGATATGAGTGTGGTCTATGGAAACAATGTTGTTGTAGTTTTTTTATTTTATGAAGAAATGTAAACCTTATGAATGTATCTAGTAATTCCAAGGCTACTAAACTAATCGTTCTTTTGAGACTTTATCTTTTGTGATGATTACAATGTTATGTAATAATTCACCAATTCTGGGTAACTGGGGTCGGGGTGTTACAGTTGGTATCAGAGTATGTTTAGTACAAACCTTGGAAACAAGATTTAGATAAACACTAATTAGAGCACATTACCCTAAGATAGGCTTTGAGGATTAGTATTGAAGAAAAACCTAGAATTTTTCTAATATAACAATTTTGTGAGTTTTCTAAGAAATAAATCCATGTCTAGATATGAGTTGGTAGAGGAAGCTCTAGCACAGATGTACCTAGGGGTAAAACCTGAAAACACAACTTGGAGTAAGACTCGAGTGGGAACTGGTGCAGAACAATTGGACTTGCTGCACTCTTGGTTATGACACTCCTGGGGGATATGCATAGGATAATTCTCATTTTCTTTAAAAATCATTATGAAGGGTTTATTAGTATATACATCCTCAAATAGAACATTTTTTTATGATTATGAATTATATCCATAAAATGATCAGTTTTTGTTAAGTGTTTTACATGTTTAGAATTATGTATTTCAATTCATAAACTAATCTTATTTATGCCATTGTTTAGAAATGGGACCTAGTAGAAGGAATTGAAACTGCATCAATGAACGCACTCCATTTAGGGATTTCACTCCTTCTCTAGTTAATTATAGTGGAGCTGGTGATGCAACTATTGCTGATCAGCTAATCACCATACTGGGATAACTCACTGAGGTTATGAATAATAACTTTACCCATATGAATCACCCTAATCCACAAAATGGAGGTTCAATGTTAGATCTCTTTATGAGGCAAAAACCACCAACATTAAATTGTGGTACAAAACCATTAGTAGTTGATCAATGGATAAATTCCTTAGAGAAAATATTCAATGCCTTGGGGAGTAGTGAAAGGGAAAACGTTGTCATTGAAATTTACCGCCTCACTGGAGATGCAGATTAATGGTGGTCATTGATTCAAAATACAAAGGAAGATGATGAAGTATCAAATATATCATGGAGGGAGTTTAAAGAGTTTTTCATAGAAAAATACTTTCCTCATGACCATCGAGAAGATATGGAAAGGGAATTTCCGAGTCTGTGTCAAAAGGAGGATGAGAATGTCGTGAAGTATGAATCTAACTTTACAAGGTTAGCGAGGAATGCAACAAATTATATAAATAACCCAAGAAGTATGATTGATCGTTTATTTGATGGTTTAAAACCATTTCTTCGTCAATCATTAGTCTCACAATCCTTCTAGTCGTATGAAGGTATTGTCTCATGTTCTATAAAGACAGAAAAAGAATTATTTATGTCTTACGAATTTAAAGAAAAGAAAGAGAAGAAGAGATCTGCTGATCACTCTGGAAATGGAAATAAGGGGAAGAATGGAAAAGTTTAATATCCATTATGTAGTAATGTGGGATGAAATTCCCAAGTACTTCCTTGAAGGAAATGGGAGTCTCTTACAAGTGTGGTGAAAAATGCCCCCAAGCTCGTGATTTCAAGGGGAAGAAAGAAGCTACTAATGTTCAATGCTACAATTGAAGGGATATGGGACATTATGAAAATGAATGTCTTAGGTGTTAGGGAAACTTACCTCAGAAAAGGACAGCGGATCAAGGCCATACTTATGTGATCACTACTGCTAAGGTTGATGCTCTAAAAGTTGTGGTGGTAGGTAATCTAATAGTTTCCTCAAGTTTATCCAATTCTTTAATTGATTCTGGATCATCGCATTGTTTCATATCTTCCAAGTTTTCTATGAAAATTAGATATTTCCAATTTTATTTAACAATGGAGTTGTCATTAAAAACTTCTAAGGAAAGTATCATCACAACAAAGTTGTGTGAATCAGTTCCCATTAGGGTATATAATTTCTCTTTATCTACTGAACTCATCATCATAACCATGATATAATTTGATATAATCCTTGGTATGAATTGGATTTCTGACCATGATGTGAAAAATTATTGTAAGAATAATGAGGTTATGATTTTTTATGACAATGATAAAGAACACATTATCTTTAGAGTAGAATCATCACCACATTATTCTTATCTAGATCCACCCTCAGTATATCAACAAAATTCAATTATTGGGGAGGAAGATAATGAAATAACTGTGGGTGAGGAATGGAATGTTCAAATATATGATGTACCTATTGTGAACGAATATGTTGATTTGTTTCTAGAAGATTTACCTGGACATCGTCCAGAATAAAAAATTGAGTTTTCCATTGATTTAATTCCTAGATCAAGGCCCATATCGAAGAACCCTTATAGAATGACCACTATCGAATTAGTGGAACTAAAGAAACAACTAGTGGAATTGGATAATAAGGGATTTATTCTCTCTATTGTTTCCCCATGGGGAGCCCATATCCTTTTTATTAAGAAGAAAGATAGATCTTTGAGGTTGTGCATTGACTATAGGGAGATCAATGCTATGACAATAAAAAACAAGTATCCCCTACCTCGCATTGATGATTTATTTGACCAAATTCATAGAGATCAATAATTTTCAAAGATTAATCTTAAATCTGGATACCATCAGTTGTGCGTGAAGTAGGAAGACATTCTGAATACAGCATTTCAAACTATGTACGGGCATTACGAGTTTACAGTGATGCCTTTTGGATTGACTAATTCACCCTCTCCATTCATGGATCTAATGAATAGATTTTTAAGGAATATATCGATGATTTTTTATTGGTATTTATTGATGATATCTTGGTATACTCCAAAAGCTACGAAGATCATGAAAATCACGTGTGCATTATCATAAAGACTCTTAGAAGACATGAATTATATGGGATGTTTAGAAATTGTGAATTATGGCTTCATTAGATTTATTTTCATGGACATATTGTCTCTAAGTATGGAATTTCCAGTTATACTTCAAAGACCAAGGTAATAAATGATTGTCTAGCACCAACGAGTATAACTGAGGTACGCAGTTTTATTGGTTTTGCAGGTTATTATTGACGTTTCGTCCAGAAGTTTTCCCAATTGGCTAACCTGTTAACGAAGCTCACAAGTAAAGGGGTTAAATTTGTTTGGAAAAAAGAGTGTGAAGAATTTTTTGAAGAATTGAAGAGAAGATTAATCAATTCTCTTATCTCGACTCTACCATCGTGGAATGATGGGTTTGTTTTTTATATTGATGCATCGAAGAAAGGACTTGGTTGTTTCCTTATGCAGAATGATAGAGTTATTGCATATGCATCACGATAGCTAAAACTTCATGAGAAAAACTATCCTAATCATGATCTTGAGTTAGCAGATGTAATCTTTGATTTGATGATTTGGATACACTATATCTATGGTTAAAAATGTGAGATATATACCGATCACAAGAGTTTGAAATATATTTTCTCAAAGAAAGAACTCATCATGAGGCAAAAGAGATGGCATGAACTACTCAAGGATTTTGATTTCACTATACACTACCACCCGGGGAAGAAAAATAATGTGGCAGATGCTTTGAGTAGAAAGGATCATGGAGTTTTGAAAAATATGAGAGTTGAAAAGGATCCTATATACATGGATAAAGTAATGATGGATATGGGAATCACCATGGAAGGTGAAACATCAATACTTTTTCAAATGGTTTCCAAACCATCTTTAATAGAATGGATAAAGAGTTATCAGACAGGCGATGAAGAGTTTCAAAAAAAGATTAAAGATTTGAATGATGGGAGATTGAGTGAATTTGTGTATGAAGATGGAATTTTGAAATTTGGGAAGAGACCTTGTTATCGATATAACTGATCTAAAAAGGGAATTTTTGGATGATGCTCATTGTTCCAATTTCTCTATACACCCTGGTAGCACTAATATGTATAGATATGTGAAGGATAATTTTTTGGTGGGACAAAATGATGAGGGATATTACTGATTTCGTGTCAAGATATATGGTTTTTCAACAAGTGAAAGCTGGAAGGAAATAGCATAGAGGAGTCTTGAAACTTCTTCCCATACCTGAGTGGAAATGGGATAATATTACGATGGAATTTTTCATGGGACTACCAAAGTCTCATAGATGGAACAATGCAGTATGGGTCATTGATGATTGTATTTCCAAGTCATCACATTTTCTTGAAATAAGGGAAGATTTACCACTTTAACGTTTAGCAAGACTATATATTAATGAAGTTTTTAGACTTTATGGAGTACCATTAATGATTATTTCTGATCATTATCCACATTTTACATCATGATTCTGGAAATGTCTTCATAAATCCCTGGATAATGAACTTCGTTTGAGCACTGCCTACCACCCTCAAAGAAATGGACAATTAGAACGGACTATTCAAACCTTTTAAGGCATGTTGAGATCATGTTAACATGACTTTAAAGGTATGTGGGATCAATATTTACCTCTGGTAGAATTTTCCTATAACAATTGTTTCCATTCAAGTATTCAGATGGTGTCATATGAAGCATTCTATAGAAAGAGATGTTGCACACCAACCTGTTGGGATGATGTTGGTGAAGGAAAACTTATAGTCCCAAAACATGTGGAGGAAACAATGGAAAAGGTAAAGGTAATCCAAAACCACATCAAAGCAGCTCAAAGTAGGCAGAAGAGCTATGCTGATGACCAAAGGAAGAATTTGGAATTTCAGGTGGGAGATCATATTTTCTTGAAGGTGTCTCCATGGAAGGGTGTTATACATTTTGGTATGAAGGGAAAATTGAGTCCCAGGTACATTGGACCTTTTGAAATTCTAGAACGAATTGGGGTTGTAGCTTTCGTTTGGCAATGCCTCCATGTCTCTCCAAATTTTAAGATCTATTCCATGTATCACTGTTGAGAAAAGACATGTCTGACCCAACGCATGTACTCACCTATGAGGAATTAGAACTATAACCCAATTTGTCTTATTGCGAAGAGCCCGTTAGGATTTTTGATACCAGAGAACAAATGTTGAGAAACTGGACGACTCGTCTGGTAAAAGTTCTATGGAGAAACCCTAAGATGGAAGAGGCAACATGGGAGCATGAAGAAATTATGATGAAGAACCACATGAGTCTTTTTATGCAGTAATATTCTAGAAATTTTGAGGAAAAAATTATTTGAAATAGGGGAGAATGTAACACCCCAAGCTTACATGGTACTCTTCATATTGAATAATACAGTAGCGTGTGTTGTACGCTACTTCGAGTTCTAAAAACCACAACCAATCAAACTAGCCATTATGAATAGTAATACCCACTTTTTGAAATTTTATAAATTTTATCTTTCAAAATGGATTTCATTTTTGGACTCAGAATATTGAAATTATCTTAGGGTGAATTTTTTGTATTTTTCTGAAAACATTCAATTTTTGAAAAATAGTGAAAAACACTGAGTTATTGGTTAAAACCGAATTTTTATTTAAATAATTATTTATTTTATGTAAATTTATTTTATCCAAAATAGATACATAATACCTATATATTTTCAATTTAATTCATTGGAGTCAGTTTATAATAATTTTAGATATATAAAAGTTTTATTCAACTTTTCACCATCATTTACCCACCTCCTAGGAGAATTTGCAAATTCACATAAAACATAATATCACCACTTCTGTTAGTGGGATTTCAAAAATCCTAGTGACACGTCTTATGTTAGTAAGACAAATTTGGTTCAATAATATGAAAATAATTTTTGGTGAATTGTAACTTTATACTTTTATTTACCACAGTTCAAAATAAATACAGTAATTAAGGGTCAAAATGATAGTATTATTACACTAAAACATGTCCTAATTCTATTGGATAAATGTAATTTGACCAAAAACAACCTTGGGAATAAAATATGATCCTTTATGTCCACTTGTATTAGATTAGGACACATATTATTATTTTATTTAAAGAAGTGTTAAAAGAGTTAAAATCGTATTTTAATAAATAAAACATTTTTAATATCGGGTTACACAAAAGATAAATTTGATTATAATTATTCATTATAAATCTAAAAATATTTCCTACATAATGGTATTTTATTTACATTTTTTTATACAATAAATAATTTAAATTATTTACGACACAATGATGATGTAGTAATTACCTAATTAATGAAATATTAAAATAATTGATATTATAAATATCCAAATAAATGCAATTTGAGACTTTTTATGTATTCTTCTAATTTTATAGGTTCATATGACATATTATGGTTGGTTAGATAAATTGTTTTTTAATTAATAATGCTATTATGAATTTTGGAAAAACAAAATACCAAATATATCAAAATTGACATAAAAGAGTTTTTAAAACATATTTTATATTATTAATTGATATTATATTCCTAAAAATATATGGCTCAGCCAAATTACATAGATAACATTATATATATTAATAATGAACCACTTGGGGTTCTCTTGTCCTGTTATAGAAAGTTTGTTAACCATATCGTATAAAAATACAAAGAGACATGGTAAATGACAAAATATTTAACTAAGTGTTAAATATAAATGATAAGATTAATATGGTGACCTAAACTAGTCTAATATCTATTGGTTGAAATGATTTCAACACATCTCCACTCTATCCTAGAAATAAGTCACTTTTGAACCATTATAAACCAAATAAGAATTTATTATTAAGATAATATTTTATGTTTTTTCTAAGGTGCCCCTCACCCCTCTTATAAAAGGGAACTTACCCTTCTCTCAAATTCACACCTTCAAAGCCTTTTGTCTTGGATAAACCCTACCCAAATATCCTCTAAACTTCCCTCAATTCATCCAAAAGGCCTTAATTTAGTCAGAAATCCTTCCTAAGGAGTCCTTTTGATCAAATCAAAAGGAAGAACCTGAAGAAGAGGTAAATATCTCACCACCACTTTCAAGTTCCTTTCTTCTTCCAGTTCCTTTTTCTTTTTTGTTTCCATTATAAAATAATAACTCCATTATCATCTATATATTTATATGTTATTTTAAATATTTTACTACCAAATTCATTATTCTATCCATCCTTTTAATGACATGTCACCATACGTACGTACGTATGGCTTACCGTCTCCACGTCGTGGTGTAATTGTTATTCAATACATTATTATTTGGATGGGTATAATAATGATATTAAATTGATGTAAATAATAAATAAAACATGATAATTATTCTGTATATATGATATACCATCAAATTATACATTATTTTAATATCAAAAGAATGATATTGTCGCTCGTACGTACGTACGGATTACCGTATCCCCGAACACAATGAAATTCATTCCCCATCGTATCCATTCAAGACTAACTTTCATTAGATGATTAAAATTAATGTTTAAATAATTCATATAATTCTTAATATTAGTAATATACATCCCATCTATAACAAATATGACTCACAAAACAAATAATATAAATGAAAATGAATCTGTTAACACCCGAAACGACGATAATACTAAGATATTATTAACAAAGCAATGATAAAAGATCATATATGATATCATATAAATGTATATGATTATTTCATAATTTAATAACAATTATTTCACCATTATAAAAGAGGTTAACCTACCCTCGACGAAGGAAAATTACAAGGTATGGGTTAATTCTACAATCTCTTCATTATCTGAGGTTGTTTATACATATTTATCTACTGGGAACTCTTTATCATCCACATCCTTCTTTCATAAAAATGTATTTCAAAAAATTATTAATATTTTATAGACTATGGTTTAAATTCATTTATACCCTTGTTGGACTTTTTATAAGATGTTTATAAAGGAATATTTCTTTTGTTTTCCAAACAAGGTCCTTTATAACCTTTTCAACAAAATTAAGGTAAGAATAACTTTTTTAGCTTATATGGATGGTGCACCTATATTCTACTATTATAACATCATCCAAGATTCCCTTACGAGCTTATAAGAATATTTTCAAAGTAAATGTTTTATTTTATAATTATGTGACTTTTAAATGATTTCAAAAAAAAGATATTTATCTCAATTAGTTTTGATTTTTCTATGTCAACATCCTTTGATAGCTTTTAGGATTATTTGAAGTTGATTTATTATGATAAAAATCATCCATATTACATTTAAGGTTTTGTGAAATGTTTTACTATGGATGTATTATTTTTATACCATTCATATTTCATAAAGAAAGTATTGAAAATTCGTATGCTAGTTTTAATACAAATTTTTATGTTATGTTTAAACCTGTTCATATGAGGAATGCATTGGACTTAGTAAGTGACGGGTGGAGCTCGCTATAGATCCTCGATGTATCGGTAGGTCTCATGAGACAAACTAGTGCGTTGGCACAAGGCCTTGACAAAATCATATTTGTAGTCTTGGCACAAGGCCTTGACTATGTGGTTATGAAGGGATGGAATTATGAATTCCATCATTATTAAAGTGTTTATCGATATTGTATGTGATTATTATACTAGTAGAATATCCATGTGAATAAGTAAATGCCATTATTTAATTTTATTTTTTCTATATTATGCTGATTTTCAAGTTTTAAAGGATTATTTAGTCATAATTTTCCTTAAATGTTTATACATATTTATGAATGTTTCCGCTATATTTTTATCCTTACTGAGCATCTGAGCTCACCCCTTTCTATGTTTTATTTTTCCCAGGATGCGAAGAAGTATATTATTACTGGCCTGTAGGGATTGTCTGAAGGGATATTAGTGTGGTCTATGGAAACAATGTTGTTGTTGTTTTTTATCATTTTATTATGTCATGTAAACCTTATGAATGTATCCAGTACATCCAAGGATACTAAAATAATCGATCATTTGAGACATTATCTTTTGTCATCAGGTCAATGTTATGTAATAATGCACTGACTCTGGGTAAATGGGGTCAAAGTGTTACATGTGATGTGAAATCCTATCAAGTGGTGACTAGAATTCTTCCTTGGATAACCTTTTCAAGATTTCAACCCAAAAAACTATCATGTCTCTTCCCTAGGTTAGTTTATGTTCATGCAATATGGAATAATAAATATGAAATTTATGTTTGGATATATTTGACCAGAATTTTATGTATCTACATAAATACTATGTAAAGGTAACAAAGTGTTAATAGATGTACCATTACTAATATATAGTTCCTCAAGGATAATTCCATGGATTTTAAGGTTATAGTGTTTGAACCCAATGTTAATCATGTTTATGGATAAATAGATTTAACCAAAAGATAAGGTGGTCTATATAGAAATGGAAATGTAAAAACCTGAGATGAATAAGAGCCCAATAATAATATAAACCTACTTAAAGATGGTTTAATGAATTTTAATTAATGGATCTCATACAAATAGTAAATGGTGATATATGAAAACCCAAATGTGTCTTAAGAGTGATGAGTGTTCTATGATTTTGAAAAATGATTCAAAATGTTTTAAGTCATATTTTGTGTATTTTAGTTGCGAACAAATGAAATGGAATAAGAACATTAAGGATGATCACTATTAAAAATAATGTGGTGGGTTTGACCGTATTGTTTTTAATGTAACATGGGGTTAGGGGTCCATATCCTTAGGATAAAACAATCCTCTAGTTAGAAGTTCATATATAAAGTATGAATACCTTTATATAGAAAAGGTGACTATTTGGAATTAGATACACTCATTAAAAGTATCCATTGATGTTTTATAGTGATCTAAATAGGTATAAAGTGTGGTTCATAGGAAGAAGATATTTAATGGAATATTGGAATACACTAGTCCAAACCTAAATATGGTTAGGCTATTACATAATGTGAGAATATAGTAGAAAGGAATGATGATTTCTAGCTGATTTTCAGATATGTTTCTTGATTGTTACTATATATCCTAAAATAAAATGAATCAATACACATATTGTTCTTAGGTATAATTTATTATATTCTATTGTCGCATCAAAGTAGAATACACTCTCTGATTTTTCCTATGATATAAGATCTAGGTTTCTATATATAGTGTTTTAGAATATGGTTGGGGAAGGAAATCTGATGAAAATATGGGATTCCCAAACACAAAGAAGTACCTTTTAGGAATGTGGGAATTTTATACCATCATAGTTTCATGGATATAAACTAGATGTTAGGAAAACTATCATGGATCTGGGACACATGTAGTGACAATCTAGAAATATTTTATAGAATACTCTATGATGTTTATGGTCATTCTGGTTAGACCATATTCTGTTTAGTTTAACAATATGTTTTAAGGACAAATATATCCTGCAGTTTAGGGTCATTTAACAATAACATATTATAATAAAATTTAATTTCATATGATGAGGACCTAGATATTATAAAATTTTTATAAACCTGGATCATTTATAAAGGATTATGGTATGGAATGAATGAATTCCCTATTGAGAAATGGAAGAATAAAACCCAACATGAATAAGTGAAAGTACTAACACCAAGGATACGGTGAAAATGATATATTTTTTCTAGGTTCATGCCTGGTGGTCTAAAAATCATTATGTATACAGTAATAAAAATAATAAGGCCACAATTAGTTCTTAATGTTGGTGTCTCTATATAGATCAAGATCTTGCATATAAAAAAGTAAAATAGATTTTTTTCTTATATAAGCCTGTTGGAAAATACTCAACATGATCTAGAAAATCCATACATTAGTAACTATTACAAAAATTTGAATCATATATAAGGAATTCAAGTAATAAAGTACATACCATTCTATGTAGTTTACATTCATATAAGATTGACCATGTGTTGTGGAGTTTAGGTTCATGTGACCAAAAGCATTTTTCAATGGGAACTTTCAAAGAATATTATCTCATCTCTTGGAATTATAGTTTCCAATAGTAGTATCTCAAATCAATATATTTGTTATACCTAGAGGAGAATAAATACTCAAATAATTTTGAAACTTCACAAAAATTGTATACCCATATATCAAAGGATACATCAATAGGATTTCACAATATTTATTTAAAAAATGGTATGATGTACAAATGTGTATCATCAAGGGTATTTTAATTTACCTAAATAATATGTTTATATAGTGTGTATATCATAATAGTAGAATGCATAAATAAATGAATAATGGAGACATGTGGTAATATTTCATCCATTGGTAATGGAGAGACTACCACTATACCATTTGAAAATAACTCATGGGGTTAGAGGATCTACTCATTAGTATGAAAACGTTATTCTAGTTGGAAGAGAAAATATGTGAAACATATATCATTAAAAAAAATATTTCTATCTTGGAACCAGATAAAGTCATTTAAAATTATTATAAAAGGAATAACTGACAAAATATGATCATGGTATTGAATTAAAATAGTATAATCTTCACACTAAATATTTTCTTTGGTGATGAATTACAAATTGAATGTTTAAAGTATTGTTATATATAAACTTATATCCAAGAAGTTTTAAAGGACTCTAAAGTTTACACTACTATGTGTTGAACACATTCTCGACATAAATGTGTATAATTATAAAAATTTTATGTATCCAAGACACCTAAAAGGATGGGCTGATCAATGTGAGAATATTTATCTATCACAAGTGATAATGCACTCATTTCATAGTTCATTTTCCTCAACAATAGTAAAAGGAATCCTACTCTAACATTTTCCTAGACCAGTGTTTCTAGTTATAGAATATATACTCCTTCTAGGGTCCTGTTTTCATCTATAAATGATTCTTGTCTCATTATTTTTCACCCTATATTTTTTATAATCTAAAAATAAAATGACACAGAGAGATAAGACTCAGATTTTACTCAGGCCACCCATTATAGTTTTTTAACTAGACATGTTTTTATGTATCTTTATATTTTAGTTAATGTCCAAAAATTTGGACTAACATAAGTTGACTGAAGTTTAAGTTCATAGATCTTATACCGAAATTTGATATAGTATATATGGAAATAAGGAAACGAAAACCCAATGTGAATAAATATCCCAATGAAAATATAGGCATCCTCAAAAGTAGGTGTAAACATTTTAATTTCATGATTCCTAGCTCAAATTTGTGTTTGGGAATGGGATATATTATCCTTACATCACTATATATCCCTTAGGAATGGGAATCATGACACACCTATTTCTAGAAAATATATCATCTCAATATGGATTCAATTGTATAATGATTTTATGTAAATAATAATATCATATATTTTGAGGGGGAATTTATACTAAATGAATTCTATGTTTGTTCCTAGAATTAGATATCCAAGAAGCACTATGTATCCCATTATAATGGGAATAAAACTCCACATAATTATTTTAAGGAGTATAGAAAAATGGGTTCATGTGTAAGCGAAAAAATGATGATAGATTTATTCTAATATTGGACCATTAAGAATCCTGGTGTGAATTAGTGGGCCCAAACACTACGATGGAGAAGAATTGATATTGATGGGATTTGTGGCTACACCTATCTCAATATCTTTAGGGGTAACTATGTATAATGAAATAATATTATTCAATTTGTACACATTTATTATAAGGGTAATTATTTTCCTAGGTTAGGTGTAGGTAGATGTAATCATATCAATTAGAATATCCTAAAGAGGAACGTATTACATAAATCAAGCTCTTTTATATGGGAGGATTTTTTCCATTTGAGGTCATATGAAATAGACCGCCTCGATCAATTTAAGGTTGTGTGGGGTGTACCCCTCGGAATAGTATAAAGTCATGTTTAGAGGACTATATATAATGTAGTTTAATCTCATGTGACAATGACTATGTGTTATAAAGTTTATATTCATGTATCCAGGACATAGATTTTTTTGATTTTAAAATAATATGATGATGAAATTTATGCCATGTAGTACCAACTCGTGAAGAAAGGACATAGAAGTTCATTAGTTTAAGTTTATACAATGAGGACATATATACTCTGAAATTTAAATTCATGTAGCAAGGGCTTAGATATCATTCAGTTTAGGGTCATATAATGTTAACCTTTATACTATGTTGTTTAAAAACATGCAACAAGAACTTTATAATCCCATTGTGAAACTATGAAAATTATTTCTTAATAAATCATTAATTAGTGGAAAGCATGATATGCACTCCATTCATTATTATCAATGAATTGGCCCCATTAATGTATTCCTTATATATGACATAATTTCCTTCATATTTCAGCTCCATTTTTAGAGGGTTTTCCCATATACTATGGGAGTTCTTATGGCTAGCACTAAATCTCCCTATATGAACTAGAAAAGGTGAACCTTTTTATTTAATGCTTGCATGACTCAATTCTGATGAACGTCCAAGTTTTATAGCACTCCTAAAAGTTTCTCATCATGTCGTATCTACGACTTTTCATATTCGGATAGTGAATTTTATATGGAATAAAGAAGTAAATATAATTACACCTCAACAAGTAGGACTACATCTATCATATATACAATTGAGTATGGGGTCACCTATGTAAAAATATGTATTGTGGATTGGTAATCTCACAATGATGAATATAAAATCCTATCTTTCCATGAATTCTTCTCTTTGTCCACAATATTAATAAGAATGTTAAAAAGATTTTTTTAATGGCCTTTATCTATCTATCCACTGATATATAATTGTGGTTTGTGTTGTTTGACTGAATATTGTATTCCTAATACAATATTTTCAAATAAAAAGGGAATATATTAGTGTCATTTCCCATCAATATTATTTACGGGATACCAATTTTCATAATGAAATTAAACATAATAAAATTGATGATATCCTTTGTTCCGTCTTTTCTAAGGGATATAACATCACCCAACTTGGATAATAAATTTATGGAGGTGAGAATAATCTTCAACATCCTGGATATTAATATGGAATATTGAATCTTGGAATCTATTACCCACAAATAAAATTTCTAATTATATTTTATGGTGTGAAACAACTCTAGTTGTTGAATTTTAAAGTTAGAATGTATCTAAAAAGGATGGAATTTATTCAACATTTCTATAAAGTTATGTATCATTCAAAACTAGAAGTATCCAAGCCTCTAGATTTGACTCTATAGATTTGTTATTGTATAATGCGAACCACAATCGCTATCATAAAATTTTTTCATGATAGTGAGGGACTTTTATATTTTGATAAATTTAATGAGGACTCCATAAAGTATTATATTGTAGAGGACCATATAGAAACTTGAGTAATTATAAAGGATGAAGTTTATTTCTCAACATAATTTTTTTTATTTTTAGTACAATTCAATGATAAAATTCCATTATTAATGTAGACTATTATAGGAGGAATCCATTGAACTTTTTTATAAATCAATGAACATAAATGATCACATTAACTTAGGGTTGTATTAAATTCATTAATTTCACACATGTCACTATGAATTAATGGAGAGACAACCATGTGGTGTGCGAGGGTAATGACAATCTAATCATATTCAAGATGTTCTAGTGGTGCAGCTTCATTGTACAATGAACCTTCTTAGGAATTATGTGAATAATGGATTTGAGATAGTGTTATTTATGAAGGTAATTCAACCACCAACCCTAAAACATAATTTATAAATGCAATTAACTCTCCCTTTTTGATTGTATAGTCACCTCTTATTTTATTAATCACCTAATCTAACTTACCATTAATATTTAATTGAGACATTGTTATTTCTAGGGACAATTTTAAACCAACAATAAGGGCCTGGTATTCTACCTCTCTATCAATTCATCCTTATAATATTATAAAATAGTAAGTTAGAACACCTTTTATTGGAAAGACAAAAAAAGTTCCCAAGATGGACTACTTGATAATTTTTTTCCATAATTATACCTGTTAGAATAATATAGGAACCATAGAAGAATATTTTATTTTTTTCTGGAGGTTTTATGTATGTAAAATTACTCTTCATTGAAGAGTTATATTTCCAACATCAACTTTTCTATGATATGGTGTGTCTTGAGAAAATTTGATAATTATTTTCCCTTTATTTCCTTCTTAGATATAAACTGGATGAAAAACTCCTTCAAAATGACCACTAACCATACTAGAAGCCTAGTAAAATTAGGATACTAGGGATAAACATGATCGGATTGACACAAGAGATTATATGGACCTCATGGATGAGAGGAGTTTCTTTGACATGTGTCATCATTACTACTAGGTGAAGAAGGGATCACTTGGGATCAACAAAGGATCACTGGAAATATTTATATTAGTGATAGGTAAATTCCTTCTTCATAAAAATTTTTATATGAATTCACTTGTCAGTGAGGTTGGATACAAATGATCTGATTTAAGAATTTCATTATTGGAGTCCCCTCAATTCCTTCAGTTTCAAGGATGGTGCCTATCGAGTATCACCCAAGTAATTTTAGGGTCAAATTTGATATTATGATTTATTTTAGGGTCAAATTTTATATAATTATGGAATACAATAAAACTAATTAATTTCCCTGATGTTATATTGAATGAACATTTTAGGGGGGTCCATCTTCAAGATGTGTTGTCTTGTTTCCTAAAATTTTTTCTAATATGGGTGAGATGATCATGTAATTTTTGATAATTGACTACTAGATAATAAACATATCATTCCATATTTTTCCATATAATGGATTTGAATATATGTTTTATGACTAATTTTTATATAGGGTTTCTTAATGGGTTACACTAGGGTAGTTCATTCCAAGTTCACAAAGATCTTGTTGTAGGATTGAAATATAGATATAGATACTGAATTACAAGAGGGGGTGAATTGTAAGTTTAAAAAATATTCATAAGGATAGATTTAAACCATAAGGAAATATAATTTTAACAAAATTAAATAAGGTAAATTCACAAAAAAAAAATTGGTTCTTAAACAAAGGGATAATTAGATGGAACTAGGTCCAATTATAAAGAACCTAGACATAAACAAGTTTTTCTTAATGAAAATTAAGCAATTTTATCTTAGGAAAGATTCCACCTTAAATCATATAGAATTTTATTTATTAAAGTATAAAAGTATAAGAAAGTATAATAAAAATATAATTTCTTTCTTTAACAAAATACAGTAGAAATAAAACTTTTAACATGAAAAATTAAACAAGTAGGAAATATTTTAACCTAAAGATAAGGGAATCCAACAATATTGGATAAAGGTAACTTGATTTATACTTTCAAAAAAGTTTTTCTTAACCACACGAGGGTATGTCCCCGATAAAAATATTGGAGCCTGTCTCAGTTTCCTCACCAGCCCTAGAACTTTAAGGTATTTAGAAACCTCTATCTTCATATCCCCAGAAGTCATAAAACATTAAGGTAGTCAGCATCTCTATATTCCTATCCCTGGAAGTACTCTATTGTATAAAACAATAATTAGAGTTGCACTAGGCTTAACAGGTTGTTCACAGTTGAACAACATGTTCACAAATCACACAGGGAACAAGAGTCTCTCTCTTTATAAATCACTTCATAGCATCACAACATATGTGTTCATGAATGTGTGTAAATGTCCAAAATGGCTGGGGTATTTATAGGTAGAAAATAAAACTATCATATTCTCTTACAGAAGATATATTTTTCCTCGAATTTTAGACGGACCTAGACACG
The DNA here is from genome assembly GCA_963277665.1 of Viscum album. Classification (NCBI taxonomy): domain Eukaryota; kingdom Viridiplantae; phylum Streptophyta; class Magnoliopsida; order Santalales; family Viscaceae; genus Viscum; species Viscum album. The sequence goes on from OY728145.1 coordinate 1,740,636,368, forward strand.
TGTCACTCAGACGACGATTAGTTAAATAATGATTGTATGACATCATTTTATGTAAAAAAACCTATAAAACATTATCATGCATAAGAAACAATAATATGTGTAATGCCCCGACCCTATTTACCCAAAGTCGGTGCATTATTACATAACATTGGCTTGATCACAAGGAAATCATGTCTCGAAAGACAGATCAGTTTAGTATTATTGGAAACAAGATTTATACATAAGTTCAACTTTACAACTTGAAAATAAACAAAACACAAAAATATTTAATTAGAAACATCCAAGCATCCTATATTATTCCTTTTTTCACTCATAACTAACTTCTTAATATCCTGGAAAAATGAGACATAAGAAAGGGGTGAGCTCAAACGCTCAGTAAGGGTAAGTAATACAGTGGAAAAATATTAAGCATGGTAAATAATTGAAACCAAATGCCTTTACCAATAATATACATGAATAATTTTACGAAAAGAATATGAACTGAGTAAATAATGTCATAATAAAATATAATCAAGGGTATTCTACTAGTCGAATGACCACATGAACCATCAATATTACTTCCATAATGAGGGAATGTATAATGTCGGACATTCTGAAACATTTTGTCAAGGCCTCGGCCAAGACGTCTAAAAATGATTAAGGCCTCGGCCAAAACCATAAATCAAATTGGGAAAGGGCCTCATCCAATTCCATGTCTAGTTGTCTCATGATACTTACCGATGCATCGAGGAGTTATAGCGGGCTCCACCTGTCACTTACTAAGTCCAATACATTCCTCATATGAAAAGTTTTAAACATATCATAAACATTCGTATTAAAACTATCATACGAAATGTCAATACTTTAACCATAAACCATGAATGGTATAAAAATAGCACATCCATAGTCAAACATATAACAAAACCTTCAGTACAATATGGAAGTTTTGTATCATAATAAATAAACTTCAAATAAACTTAAAATCCATCAAAGGATGTTGACATAGATGAAATAAAAACTATTTTTAGAGAAATATATCCTTCTATTTTGAAATCATTTAGTAGTAACATAATTATAAAATAAAACCTTTACATTGAAAATATTCTTATAATCTTGTAAGGGAAGCTTCGATGAGTTTATAATGGTACAAAATAGCCGCACCCGCCGTATAAGTTCAAAAAAGACATTCATACCTTAATTTTCTCGAAAAGGTTAAAAGGGACCTTGTTTGGAAAACAACGGAAGGATTCCATTATAAAAATCTTATAAAAAGTCAAACAAGGGTATAAATGACTTTAAAACATATTCTGTGAAATATTAAGAATGTTTTGAAATAAATTTTTAAGAAACATGGATGTGGATGATAAAGAGGTCCTTGTAGATAATTACGTATAAACAACCTCAGATAATGAAGAGATTGTGAAATAAACCCTTACCTTGTACATTTCCTTGGTTGAGGGTAGGTTAACCTCCTGTATAATTGTGAAATAAATGTTATTAAATTATACAAGATTCATATACATTAATATGATATCATATATGATCTTTTAACATTGCATTGTTAATAATATCTTAGTATTATCGTCGTTTTGGGTGTTAACTTACTCATTTTTTTATATGTTTTGTTACATAATCTGTGTTTGTTATGGATAGGTTGTATCTTATTCATATCTAGAATGATATCAAGTCCTAAAAATTTATTTTTAATCATCAAATGAGAATTAGACCAGAATGGATACGATGGGGAATGAATCTCATCACGTTCGTGGAGACGGTAGTTTGTACGTACGCACGAGTGACAATATCATTATTTTTATATTAAAATAATATATAATTGGACAGTAAATCATATAATTATAATGTTATATTTATTATTTATATGAATTATACATCATTATAATACCCATCCAAATAATAATCTATTGAATAACAATTACACCACGACGTGGAGACGGTAGGCCGTACGTAGGAACGTATGGTGACATGTCATTCAAAGAATCGATAGAATACTGAATATGGTTGTACCATATTTATAATAACATCATATTATATAGAAGATACTAGAGTTATTGTTTTAGAATGGAAATAACAGAGAAATAAGAAGTTGAATAAAAAAGGATCTAGAAAAAGGGTGGTGAAAACATTACCTCTTCTTCGTGTTCTTCCTTTTGATTTGATCAATAGGGCTCCTTAGGTTAATATTATGAACATTATAATGCCTCTAGAGTTAAGTGAGGTAAGTTGGGAGGATATTTGGTCAGGTTTTGGCCGAACCAAAAGGATTTGAAGGTGTGAATAATTAGATAGAAGTGGTGTCCTTTTATAAGGGGGAGGAGGGGCTCTTAAGAAAAAACTTAAAGTATTATTTTATAATAAATTCATATTCAGTATATAATGGCTCCAAAGTGGATTATTAAAAATCTAAGGTGGTTATGGGTTCAAATCCTTTCAAAAAATATATTTTATATAGGTTTTGGTACTTATATTAACCTTATCGTTTAGTTTTAACTCTTAGTTAATTGGATTGACATTTACCATGTCACTTTGTATTTTTATATTATATAGTTAATAAACCTACCATATACATCCAAGATACCCCCAAGTTGTCCATTAATGATACACCTGTCATGACATAAGTCTCTTGGAAGAACCAAAATTTTTTAGTAATTGAATATCAATTAATAATATAATATTTGTTTCAAAACCTCTTTTATGTCAATTTTGACACTATTTGGTATTTGATTTTTCTGAAAATTATAACAGCATGATTACTTCGAAAAAACATAATTAAATGAATACTAATATGTCATATTAACCTATAAAATAAATTTAATTCATAAAAAAGTATCAAATTACATTTATTTGGATATTTATAATATCAATTATTTTAATATTTCATTAATTAGGTAATCAATACATCACCATTGTGTCTTAAATAAATTAAATTATTTAAGGTCTAAAAATTATAAATAAAATACCATTATATAGGAAATATTATTATCTTTATAATGAATATTTACAATCGAATTTATGTTATGTATAGCCCTATATTAAAAATGTTTTAGTAATTAAATATTGATTTTAACTCTTTAAACTCTTCTTTGAATTAAATAATAATAAATGTCCTAATATAATCCATGTGGACCTAAATTATAATATTATTTTAGTAAGGTTGTTTTTGGTCGAGATACACTTTTCCAATAGAATTAGGACATGTGTTAGGGTAATATTAATATCATTTTTACCCTTAATTACCCCATTTACTTTTAACCGTGGTAAATAAAAGTAAAAAGTTACAATTCACCAAAAATTATTTTTATCTTATTAAACCACATTTTACTCAGTGATATTAACCATTTATCTCGGATTTTCGAAATTCCACTCACAGAAGTGGTAAAATTAAGTTTTATGTGAATTTCCGAATTCTCCTAGGAGGTGGGTAAAAGACGGTGAAAAGTTCAATAAAATTTTTATATATCTAAAATTATTCTAAACTAACTCCAATGAATTACATTAAACTTATAAAGGTATTATGCATATATTTTAACCTTAAATAAATTTCAATAAATTAAAAAATTATTTAAATAAAAAATTCAGTTTTAAACTATAACTCAGTGTTTCTTCACTATTCAGCAAAAATTGAATGTTTTCAGAAAAATACCAAAACGTCACCCTAAGCTAATTTCGATATTCCTAATCCAAAAATGATGTCCATTTTGAAAGATGAAATTTATAAAATTTCACAAAGTGGATATTACTATTCATAACGGCTAGTTTGAGTGGTTGTGGTGTGTGTTAGAACTTGAAGTTGCGTACAACACGTGCTTCTATATTATTCAAAGAGAAGCGTACCGTGGAAGCTTGGGGTGTTACATTCTCCCCTCCTTCAAATTCTTTGATCCTCAAAATTTCAAGAATACTACCGCGTGAAGAGACTTGGGTGGTTCTTCATCATATTTTCCCCGGGTTCCCACTCTGCCTCTTCCATATTATGGTTTCTCCATAGAACTTTTACCAGACGAGTCGTCTGGTTTCTCAGCACTTGTTCTCTCATATCAAGAATCCTGACGGGCTCCTCGTAATAAGACAGACCAGGTTCTAGTTCTAATTCCTCGTAAGTGAGTACATGCGATGGGTCGGGCATGTATTTTATCAACAGTTATACTTGGAACACATCCTGATCTTTGGAGAGACTTGGTGGAATTTCCAAACAGTAAGCTACATCCCCAATTCGTTCTAGAATTTCTAAAGGTCCGATGTACCTGGGACTCAATTTACCCCTCTTACCGAAACGTATAACTCCCATCCATGGAGATACCTTCAAGAAAACATGATCCCCTAACTGAAATTCCAAATCCTTCCTTCGGTTATCGGCATAGCTCTTCCACCAACTTTGAGCTGCTTTGATGTGGTTTTGGATTACCTTTACCTTTTCCATCATTTCATCCACCAATTCTAGGCCGGCAAGTTTTCATTCACCAACATCATCCCAATAGGTTGGTTTGTGACATCTCTTTCCATATAACGCTTCATATGGTTCCATCTGAATACTTTAATTGAAACTATTGTTATAGGAAAATTCTACCAGAGATAAATATTGATCCCACATACCTTGAAAGTCATGTGAGCTGGATCTCAACATGTCTTAAAAGGTTTGAATAGTCCGTTCTGATTGTCCATCTGTTTGAGGGTGGTAGGCAGTGCTCAAATAAAGTTTAGTATCCAAGGCCTTCTGAAGACACTTACAGAATCTTGAATTAAAACAGGGATCACGGTCAGAAACAACTGATATTGGTACTCCATGAAGTCTCAAAACTTCATTAATATATAGTATTTCTAGACATTCCAGTGGTAGATCTTATGTTATATCAAGAAAATGTGCTGACTTGATAAAGATGATCAACAATAACCAATATTGCATCCTTCCTTTTAGGAGTCTTTGGTAGCCCCATGACAAAGTCCATCATAATATTGTCCCATTTCCACTCCATTATGGAAAGAGGTTTCATGAATCCTCCTAGCTATTGCATTCCAACTTTCACTTGTTGACAAACCATACATCTTCACACAAAATTAGCATTCTCCCTCTTTATGTTGTCCCACCAAAAATGTTCCTTCAAATCTCTATACATTTTGGTGGTCCCATGGTGTATAGAGAAATTGGATCTATGAGCATCAACTAACAATTCCCTTTTCAGATCAGGTATATCAGGAACACAATGTCTCTTCCAAAAATATCAATATTTCTTCTTCATACACTAAGTCTCTCAATCCCTCATCATTCATAGCTTCAATCTTCTTTTGAAACTCTTCATCACCGGTCTGAGAACTCTTTACCTTTTCTAGTAAAGATGGTTTGGCAACCATTTGAAAAATTATCTATGTTTCAGCTTCCATGGTAATTCCCATATCCATCTTCACTAGATCCATGAAAATAGGTTCCCTTTCAATTCTCATCACGTTCAAAACTCCATGATCTTTTCTACTCAAAGCATCAGCCACCTTATTTTCCTTCCCCGGGTGGTAGTGTATCGTACAATAATATTTTTTGAGAAGTTCAAGCTATATCCTTTTCCTCATGTTGAGTTCTTTCTGTGAGAAAATATACTTTAAACTCTTGTGATCAGTATTAATCCCACGTTTCTCACCATAGAGATTGTGTCTCCATATCTTCAAAGAAAAGATCACTGCTGTAATACCTGAGAATTTTATGAGAAATATTTTGTTTTAATGTTATATACATCATAAAAGGAATATTTCACTACACAAAACACTATCTTGGCTAGCTTTACATGCAACTGCGGCCTTCCATGATAGCTTGCGTTGTATACAATACCGAGATTCACTAAACAATGATATGCTATTAAAATATTATTAAAACTAGCCATTATAAATAGTAATACCCACTTTTTGAAATATTGTAAATTTTATTTTTCAAAATGGACTTCATTTTTGGATTCGAAATATTTAAATTAGCCTAGGGTAAAATTTTGGTATTTTTCTGAATACTTTCAATTTTTTATGAATAGTGAAAACACTGGGTTACTATTTAAAACCCGACTTTTTATTCAAATATTTATTTATATTATTTAAATATATTGTAGGTCAAAATTGATACATATTACCTATATATGTTCAATTCAATTCATTGGAGTCATTTTATAATAATTTTAGATATATAAAAAGTTTATTGAACTTTTCACCGTCTTTTACCCACCTCCTAGGAGAATTTCCAAATTCACATAAAACATAATTTTACCACTTATGTGAATGGAATTTCAAAAATCTGAGAGACATGGTTGATTTTAGTAAGTTAAATGTGGTTCAATGAGATGAAAATAATTTATAGTGAATAGTAACTTTTTACTTTTTTTTACCACGGTTAAAAGTAAATATGATAATTAAGGGTAAAAATGATAATATTATTATCCTAACACCTATCATAATTCTATTGGATAAGTGTAATTTGATAAAAAAACAACATTAGGAATAAAATATGACCATTTAGACCCACTTGGATTAGATTGGGACATTTGTAATTAATTTATTTAAAAAAGGTTTAAAATAGTTAAAATCAATGTTTAATAAAAAAACATTTTTAATATAGTGTTATACAAAATATAAATGTGACTATAAATATTAATTAGAAATATAAATAGATTTCCTACATAATTATATTTTATTTATAATTTTTAGACATTAAATAATTTAATATATTTATGACACAATGATGATGCAGTAATTATCTTATTAATGAAATATTGACTTAATTGGTGTTATAAATACCCAAATAAATTTAATTTGAGACTTTTTATGAATTAAAATAATTTTATAGGCTAATATGACATTTTAGTATTGATTTTATTAACATTTTTAGAACTAATCTTTCTGTTATGATTTTCACAAAAATCAATTACCAAATAGTGTCAAAATTGACTTAAAATAATATTTAAAGAAAATATTATATTATTAATTGTTATTTTATTCATAAAAATCTATGGTTCGGAAAAATTGCTTAGATAAGGTTATATATATTAATAATAAACAACATGGGGTTCTTTTGGCTTGTTATAGTAAGTTTATTGACCTTATAGAGTAAGAAAACAATAAGACACGGTAAAAGTTAAATTATCTAACTTAAAGTTAAATCTAAATGACAAGGTTAAAATAGATACCTAAACGTGTCTAAATTCTATTGGATGGGAGGATTTCGACCCATACCCACCTTATATTCAAAATAAATCAATTTTTAGCTATTAAAAACTAAATATGACTTTATAATAAAATAATATTTTTAGTTTTTCCAAAGTTGCCCCTCTCCTCCCTAATAAAAGGGCACCTACTCCCTCTCTTCATCACACCACTTTGAGCCTTCAAGCTCAGAAAACCCCTGAAAAATTCTCTTCTCCACTTCCCTAGAAACATCCTAGAGGTCCTTGTCTTCTTCAAACACCAATTTGACTGCCCCAAGAGAAGGTCTCAAAGAGGCGCTTCAAAGAAGAGGTAATGTCCGATACCAATTCTATAAACTTTATTTCTGATTCCACTTCTTCTTATTTAGTTGTTTAATTATGAAGTAATAACATCAGTATCACTCATATACTGATATGTTATTATAATTATGAAACAACACTATTTCACCATCTATCCATCCTACAGAAAACGAAATCATTAGACGTGCGTACGTACGGAATACCGTCTTCACGCCGTGGTGTAATCTATTTTCCACCACCACCATACTTGGATGGGTAAAATGGTGAAAATAAATAATTATATATGATTATTGTTAATTGGCATTGATTATGAAATAGTATACATACACTCCAATACAATTTCACGATCATGGGAACGATACCATCGCTCGTGCGTATGTACGGAATTCCATCTCCACGATGTGATGCGACTCGTTCTACATGATCTTCATTGCATAATGATTATATAAATGAATTTAATGAATAAATATGACATACAGTACACTAATACCATTCTGTAAATGAGGTATCTATAACCTAAAGAGAAGAATAATAATTTATTCGACAAAACACACATATGAACAAAAAGTTATAAACCCCCAAATAACAAGTAGCAATGAAATATTACTAATAAGAAGCTAAGAATATGACCATATATGATATCATAACAATGAGTACCATTCTGGAATAAGTAAATGACATTATTTAAATCATTATACAGGAGGTTTGGACACTTACGAATCAAATCGGACCTAAGGTAAGGGAAAATCTCACAATCTCATTTTTATCCGAGATTGTTTATACTTCAGAACATACTATGGAATATTTATCATCCACATCCATGTTTCATCAATAGGTAATACTATTTCCATACACCTAAAATTTTTTAATTTCAATTTTCCCCTTCAGTGAGTTTTTAGTAAAAGATATGAAAGGAATCTTTTGTCATTATTCAAACGAGGTACTTTTTGACTTTTCTGACATAAGTATGAGAAGAATGTTTTTTTAACTTATACGACATGATTGAATTTTTAAAACATTATTTCCTAGATGCTTCCTTTACAAGATTTCAAGTTTATTTTTAATCATCTTATTTTAGTTTAAAATTGTATGACATGTTAAGAAAGGAAAAATGTTTTAGAAAGGATATTTTCCTCAAGAATGGAGTTCATGTGTTTTATTAAAATTATTTTCCATCTATGATAATATAGGGTTCTGTTTATATCACTATTATTACATTGATTTGATTATTTTGTGATGGAATTATTTTTATGAATTCCTTTATCTTATATGAATTGTTTTATGATGTCACGATGTTAATAATCCCATTTTTATTACATGGGTTATGCAATGATGTATGATTTTTGATTTTGTGGCACACATAAGAATGGTATCATTATGAGATGGGTGGGACCTATATCTCCCTCCAATGCATTGGGTAAATATTTATATCTCATGAGATAGACATGGCTGGAACGGAAGTTTAATCCAGTTCAGTGCAACAGGACTGAAACGAGGAGTGAACTCGGTTCAGAAATGGACATTGTCTGCTAAGATAGGCTTGGTAATGAGTCTTGACTACTAATAAATGAGTCTCTATGATTATGTGTGTATGAAAAAATGTTTCATGTTTTATGTTATGATTATTGGGATTACATTTCACTATTATTATTTATCCAATGTTATGAAATTTTGATCTCTTTTGCATGTTAAGATTTCGAAAATGATATGTTCTTATGAATATGATGTGATTGATATTTCATTTGTTTACCCTTACTGAGAATTTGATATCACCCTTTTGTATGTTTTCTTTTCCCTAGGTCAGGAAGAAGGATATTAAGTAAGATATTCCAAAAGGGACTCTAGATATGATAAAATAAAAGGGAGACAGTGTAGATGATTTATGAACTAGTTGTTTATGTTTCCCAGTTTCTAAAGACGCAATACCTATACGGTCATTTCTTGGTTTTTTTATATGTTGTAATAAGTGTGCTTCAATTCTGAATTAATAACAATGTATGTAAAGTATTGGTTGTTATAACAGCCGCTAACTCTAGATCATGAGTAGGATAGTTTTGCTCATGAATTTTCAACTGTCATGATGCATAGGCAGTAACCCTATCATTCTACATAAGAACGAAACCAAGTCCCTTCTTCGATGCATCACTATAAATAACAAACCCATCATTCCATGATGGTAGATTCAATATAGGATCATTGAATAATCTTCTCTTCATTTCATCAAAACATTCTTCACACTCTTTTGTCCAAACAAGTTTAACCCCTTTACGTGTGAGGTTTTAAAATGGGTTAGCAAACTAGGCAAAATTCTAGACAAAACGTCGATAATAACCTGCCAAACTGATAAAACTGCATACCTCAGTTATGATCATTATTGTTGGCCATTCTTGGATTTCTCTTATCTTAGAAGGATCAATGGAAATTCCATACATAGAGACAGCATGGCCAAAAAAAGAAATCTCCTGAGGCTAGAATTCACACTTGCTAAGCTTCCCATATAATTCATGTCTTCTCAGAGTCTTCAATATAATGCGCAAGTGATTTTCATGATCTTTGTAGAATTTTTATTATACCAATATATCATCAATAAATACCACTAAAAAGTCATAAAGATATTCTTTTAAAACTCTGTTCATTAGATCCATGAAAATAGAGGGTGGATTAGTCATCCAAAAAGGCATTACTGTAAACTCGTAATGCCCGTACCTAGTTCGAAATGTCGTCTTTGAAATGTCTTCCTTATTCACACACAACTGATGGTATCCAGATCAAAGGTCAATCTTTGAGAAGTATTGAGTTCCATGCAGTTGTTCAAATAAATCATCAATGCAAGGTAGGGGATACTTGTTCTTTATTGTTATAGCATTGATCTCCCTGTAGTCGAAACATAACCTCATATATCCATCTTTATTCTTACCAAAAAGGACAGGGGATCCCCATGGAGAATCTCTAGGGTGAATAAGTTCTTTTTTACTCAATTCCTCTAGTTGTTTCTTTAGTTCAACTAATTCCACTGTGGCCATTCTATAAGGGGTCTTCGATATAGGCCTTGATCATGGAATTAAATCAATGGAAAACTAAATTTCTCACACTAGAGGATGTCCAGGTAATTCTTCCAGAAACAAATCAACATATTCCCTCACAATAGGTACATCCTCTATTTGAACATTCCTTTCCTCAACAACAATTATTTCATTCTCATCCTCCCCAATAATTGAATTTAGTTGAGCTACTGGGGGTGGATCTAAGTAAGAATTTGGGGGTGACTATTCTGCTCTAAAGATAAGGTGTTCCTTATGATCATCATCAAAAATAGTAACCTCATTCTTATTACAATAAATTTTTGCATCATGGTCCGAAAGCCAATACATACCGAAGATTATATCGAATTCAATCATAGGTATGATGATGAGATCCGTAGATAAAGAACATTTAGGTGCTCTAATGGGGACAGATTCACATCACTTTATTGCAATGATACTTCCCTTAGGAGTTTTGATTGACAACTCCCTTGTTAAATCAAATTGGAAATATCTAATTTTCTTAGAAAACTAGGAAGATATGAAACAATGTGATGACCCAGAATCAAATAAAGCATTTTATAAACATGAGGAAACCATTAAATTACATTCCACCATGTCTTTCGAGGCTTCAACTTCAGTAGTAGTGATTGCATAAGCACAGCCTTAGTCCCTGGGACTTTTCTGAGGTATGTTTCTCTGACGCTTAGGACATTCATTTTCATAATGTCCCATCTCCCTGCAATTGTAGAATTGAACATTAGTAGCAACTTTATTTCCTTTACAATCACCATCTAGATGGCCTTTCTATCCACACTTGTAGAATACTTCTTTTCCTTTTATACAGGAATCAGGGTGCTTCCTTCTGTAATTATCACAAGGTGGAAATTCAATTCTTCCCTTCTCCCCTATTTCCTTATTTCCTTTCCCATAGTGTTTAGTAGATCTCTTATTCTCTTACTTTTATTTAAAGTCATAAGACATAGAGAATTATTTTTCTTTCTTGACAGCACACAAGACAATATCTTCATATGATGAGAAGGATTGTGAGACCAATGCTTGACAGAGAAACGGTTTTAACCCATCAAAGAAACGATAAATCTTACTTCTTGGGTTACATATATAATCTACAACATACCTTGCTAACCTTGTAAAGTTTGCCTCATAATTTGCGACATTCTCATCCTCCTTTTGTCTCAGAATCAGAAATTTCCATTCCATATATACTCGATGGTCACAAGGAAAGTATTTTTCTAAAAACAGATCTGTGAACTCCCTCTATTCTATATTTGATACTTCATCATCTTCCTTCATGTTTTGAATCAACGACCACCATTGATCAGCATCTCCATTGAGGCGGTAAACTATCATGATAGCTTATTCCCTTTCACTACTCCCCAAGGCATGGAATATTTTCTCTAAATAATTTATCCATTTCTCAAATACTAAGGGATTTGTACTCCAATATAATGTTGGTGGTTGTTTCCTCATGAAGTGATCTAACATTGATCCTCCATGCTGCGAATCAGGGTGCTCCATATGGGTTGGGTTTTATTCATAACCTGAGTGAGTTGTCCCAGTATGGTGATTAGATTATCAACACCAGTTGTATCACCAGCTCCACTATAATTATATTGAGCAGGAGGTAAATCCCTACATAGAGTGTGTGCATTGATACAGTTTCCATTCCTTCCACTATGTTCCATTTCTATACAATGGCATAAACTAGATCAGTTTAGGAATCAAAATACATAATTCCATACTTGTAAAATACCTAACATAAATTGAACTATTTATGGATATAATCCATAATCATAAAAAAATGTTTTCTTTGAAGAATTATATACTCATAATCCCTTTATAATGGTTTGTAATTAAAATGAAAATTATCCTATGCATATCCCTCAGGAGTGTCATAACCAAGAGTGCAGTAAGGCCCGTTGTCATGCAGCAGTTCTCGTTCGAGTCTAGCTCAAAGTGGTGTTTTAGGCTTTTACCCCTAGTTACATATGTACTAGAGCCGCCTCTATCTGCTCGTATCTAGACAGGGATTTATTGCTCGTAAAACTCAAAACATTTCTACAATACCAAAATTCTAGGATGTTCTTCTACACTAATAATCAAAGTCCATCTTAGATTTATGTGCTCTAATCAGAGTTTATCTAAATATAGCTTCAATGTTTTTAACTAAACTTCCTCTGATACCAACTATAATACCCCGACCGTAGTTACCCTGAGTCAGTGCATTATTACATAACATTGGCATGATCACAAGGAAATCATGTCTCGAAAGACCGATCCGTTTAGTATTATTGGAAACAAGATTCATACATAAGTTCAACTTTACAACTTGAAAAGAAATATAACAAAAATATATTTCATTAGAAACATCCAAGCCTCCTAGATTATACCTGCTGGTCACTCATAACTAACTTCTTCATATCCTGGTAAAATGAAACATAAGAAAGGGGTGAGCTCAAATGCTCAGTAAGGGTAAGTAATACAGTGGAAATATTTTAAGCATGGTAAATAATTGAAACCACATTCCTTTACCAATAATAAACATGAATACTTTTATGACAAGAATTTGAGCTAAGTAAATAATTCCATAATAAAACATAATCATGGGTATTCTACTAGTTGAATGACCACATGAACCATCAATATTATTTCCATAATGAGGGAATGTATAATGCCAGACATTCTGAAAATTTTGTCAAGGCCTCGTCCAAGATGTCTAAAAATGATTACGGCCTCGGCCAAAACCATAAATAAAATTGGGAAAGGGCCTTGTCCAATTCCACATATATTTGTCTCATGAGACCTACCGATGCATCTAGGAGCTATAGCGGGCACCACCCATCACTTACTAAGTCCAATACATTCCTCATATGAAAAGGTTTAAACATATCATAAACATTCGTATTAAAACTAGCAAACGAAATGTCAATACTTTAACCATAAACCATGAATGGTATAAAAATAGCACATCCACAGTCAAACATATCACAAACCTTCAATACAATATAGAAGTTTTTTAACATAATAAATCAACTTCAAATAAACATAAAATCAATCAAAGGATGTTGACATAGATGAAATCCAAAATCATTTTATAGAAATATCTCTTTCTATTTTGAAATCATTTAAGAGTCACATAATTATAAAATAAAACCTTTACTTTGAAAATATTCTTATAAGCTTGTAAGGTAAGCTTCGGTGAGTTTATAATGGTAGAAAATAACCGCACCCTCCATATAAGTTAAAAAAAGACATTCTTACATTAATTTTGTAGAAATGGTTAAAAAGGACCTTGTTTGGAAAACGACAAAAAGATTACATTATAAACATCTTATAAAAAGTCAAACAAGAGTATAAATGACATTAACCCATATTTGGTATAATAGTAAGAATGTTTTGAAATACACTTTTACGAAATATGGATGTGGATGATAAAGAGGTCAAAGTAAATAATTATATATAAACAACCTCGAATAATGAAGAGATTGTGAAATAAACCCTTACATTGTACTTTTCCTTGGTTGAGGGTAGGTTAACCTCCTGTATAATGGTGAAATAATTTTTATTAAATTATAAAAGAGTGATATACATTAATATGATATCATATATAATCTTTTAACATTGCATTGTTAATAATATCTTAGTATTATCGTCGATTTGGGTGTTAACTTACACATTTTCTTTTATATGTTTTGTAACGTAAGTTGTGTTTCTTATGAATAGGTTGTATATTATTCATATCCAGAATGATATAAATTCCTTAAACCTTATTTTTAATCATAAAATGAGAATTACAATTGAATGGATATGATGGGGAATTAATCCCATCGCATTCTTGGAGACGGTAGTCCGTACGTAAGCACGAGTGACAATATCATGATTTTTATATTAAAATAATATATAATTGGATGATACATCATATATACATAATCATTATCATGTTATATTTATTATTTATATGAATTATACATCATTATTATACTCGTCCAAATAATAATGTATTGAATAACATTTACACCACGACGTGGAGACTGTAGGTCGTACGTACGCACGTATGGTGACATGTCATTCAAAGGATGGATATAATACTTAATAAGGTTGTACCATAATTATAATAACATAACAGTATATAGAAGATACTAGAGTTATTATTTTAGAATGGAAACAACAAAGAAAGAAAAAGTTGAAGAAGAAAAGAACAAGAAAATAGGTGGTGAAAACATTACCTCTTCATCTGGTTCTTCCTTTTGATTTGATCAAAAGGGATCCTTAGGTTGGATTTTTGATCAAAATAAGGCCTCTAAATTTAAGTTAGGAAAGTTGGGAGGTTATTTGGGTGGGGGTTGGTAGAACCAAAATTCATTGAAGGTGTGAATAATTGGTTAGAAGTGGTGTCATTTTATAAGGGGGAGGAGGGGCTCTTTAATAAAATCATAATGTATTATTTTATAATAAATTCATATTTGGTTTATAATGGCTCCAATGTGGATAATTAAAAGTCTAAGTTGGGTATGGGTATAAATCATTTCAGGCAATAGATTTTGGACAGGTTTTGGTCATTATATTAACCTTATCTTTTAGTTTTAACTCTTAGTTAATTAGATTGACATTTACCATGTCACTTTGTATTTTTATATTATATAGTTAATAAACTTACCATATACATCCAAGAGACCCCCAAGTGGTCCATTAATGATACACCTATCATTATATAAGTCTCTTGGATGAACCATCGATTTTTGGGAATTTAATATCAATTAATAATTTAATATTTGATTCAAAAACTCTTTTTATGTCAATTTTGACACTATTTGGTTTTTAATTTTTGTGAAAATCATAACTGCATGATTACTTCGAAAAAACATAATTAAATTAATAAAAAAATGTCATATTAACCGATAAAATTTGTGTAATTCATAAAAAGTCTCAAATTACATTTATTTGGATATTTATAATATCAATTATTTTAATATTTTGTTAATTTGGTAATTACTGCATCACCATTTTGTCATAAATAAATTAAACTATTTAATGTCTAAAAATTATAAATAAAATACCATTATGTAGGAAATATTTTTATCTTTCTAATTAATATTTAAAATAGAATTTATATTCTCTAGAACCCTATATTTAAAATTTTTTAGTAATTAAACCTTGATTTTAACTCTTTTAACTCTTCTTCGAATTAAATAATAATAAATGTCATGATATAATCCAAGTGGAAATAAATGATAATATTTTATTCCTAAGGTTTTTTTTGGTTGAGATACACTTGTCCAATAGAATTAGGACTTGTGTTAGGGTAATATTAATATCATTTTTACCCTTAATTACCCTATTTACTTTTTACCGTGGAAAATACAAGTACAAAGTTACTATTCAAAAAAAATTATTTTTATCTTATTGAAGCACATTTTACTCCTTCATATTAACCATGTCTCTCGGATTTTTGAAATTCCACTCACAGAAGTGGTAAAATTACGTTTTATGTGAATTTCCAAATTCTCCTAGGAGGTGGGTAAAGACGGTGAAAAGTTCAATAAAATTTTTATATATCTAAAATTATTAGAAACTAACTCAATGAATTACATTTAAATTATATTGGTATTATGTATCTATTTTGACCTTAATTAAATTTAAATAAAATAAATAATTTTTTAAATAAAAAAATAGGTTTTAAACTATAACTCAGTGTTTTTTCACAATTCACAAAAATTGAATGTTTTCAAAAAAATACCAAAAATTTACCCTAAGCTATTTCTGATATTCCAAATCCAAAACTGATGTCCATATTGAATGAAAAAATTTATAAAATTTCAAAAAGTGGGTATTACTATTCACAACGGCTAGTTTGATTAGTTGGGGTGTGTGTTAGGACTCGAAGTTGCGTACAACACACGCTACTATATTATTCAAAGAAATGTGTACCGTGGAAGCTTGGGGTGTTACATTATATGAGGAAAACAATATCATATTAAAGAAACTATGTTCCAAAAAACTTGAAATAATATATTAAGAAAGTAAAAAAACATTAAAAAATATGAATAATAGGAATCCCATAAAAAAGAAATCAGAGTCTAAAAGTATCAACCATATGATTCTAGATAAAATGATATTTGGAGTCTATGTTATGAGTAATTCAGATTCTAAACTCTGAGGAATTAGGTGTCAGAATTATAAATAATTCAGAGTCTGTATTCTGAGTAATTCCGCGTCCAAATTTTGAGGAATTTGTACTTTGAATTCTAATCAATTCGAAGTCTAAATTTTAAAAAGTTCATAGTATAAATTTTGATAAATTCGGAGTCAGAATTTTGATGAATTTGGATTCTGAATTTCAATGAATTTGGAGTCTTAATTTTAGAGAATTCAAAGTTTGAATTTTAGAAAATTCAAAGTCTGAATTTTAGATAATTCTTATTCTAAATTTCTTAGAACTCAGAATCTTAATTTCAGAGAATTTGAAGTCTGATTTTAGAGAATTAAAAGACTTTATTTAAAAGAATTCAGAATCTAAATTTTAGAGAATTTAGAGTCTGAATTTCAGTGAATTTAGAGTCTAAATTTTATATAATTCATATTTTAAAAAACTGTACGGTTCTATATTAAGTAAGGATCTGAATTTTTGGCATATTAAAAAAATTGTTAGACTATGTTTTAGAAGTCATAAACTAAGACAATGAAAATCAAGGGTAAGGATAAAAATTTTATTAGAGAAAGAAAATATTACTTAGGAAAATAATTCTTAGAGAAGGATAATTTTCCTTAAGAAATGTTTTTGTGATTTTCAAAACATAATGAATAGAAAAATTCATAAGGATACTTATTTACTTAATAATATCCCCCTTTTTTGAAAAAAAAACTACTTTTAAAAAATAATGAATAAGTTCTTTTCCTTTTTAACTTTAAAAGAAAAAATTTTATCTATTTAGTTATGATCCATGATGAATAAAACTAACTCCCCCTTACGTTTTTGAAAACCCTAAGGATCATATTATTGTATTTATTATAGAATTTACTTATTTGTTAATTAATAATGCATTCATTAAGTAATCTCCCCCTAATATAATCTCCTACATACTTAATCTCCCCATTACATAGGGATTCTCTTATTTTAACATTGCATTCTTGCGATCATTATTTTCTCCCCCTTTGTGATTTTCAAAAAGGAATGGAAGGAGAAAAAAAATTACCAGAAAGGTTAAGAATATACAAGACAAAAAAAAGAAAAGATAATAAAATTTCATTATTATTTGAAAATAATTTACAAGGAGAATACAAAAAAGATAAGATTTTAAGGAATCATTCATCCTTCTTTTCCTTTGGCAATATCTTTCTCAAGGTTTCCATCAACTTATTCAACTCTTTGTGATCATCCTCAAATTTCTTGATCAACTCATCCTAATCCTATTTCTTATTCTTGAGAACATTATTTATTTCTTATTGGGACTTAATAATTTTAGCTTGATACTTTACCACCTCTTCTTATTTTTTGATGTGTTCTTCCAACTCTTCTCTGAGTTCCCTTTACCTTTTCATGTTTAGAGTAACTGAATTGAGCTTTCCATTCAGATATCTATCTTCTTGAATATGGGAAACTTTTTCTTGATTCAGATTTTATAAAAAACTTGTTTTAATATTATTGATGGTGTCATCTATCTTATAAAAATATTCCTTTATTGAATCATGAAGATCTTCCATGATTCTCATATCATCAATTAATATCATAGACTATTTGGTTATTTCCTTCCATAATCTCCTATGAGTATCATAACCAATATGAAAGGTATTGAACTCTTCATAAAACATAAAAAACTTTTCCATGAGAATATTTGTAGAGTATGACTTCTAATTGATTTATTATTGAAACAACTGACTTCTTGAGTCAATGGTTTGAAATAAGGGAATGGTATTTACTAGCTTCTTTAAATACTGAAAAAAAAATCTTGTCCAATGAAATATGAAGATCCAAAAGAAGAATCTTTTTTGGTGGGGAAACATTATCTTTCCCTTCAAGTTTCCTCTTGGATGTTTCAACAACATTTTTCTTAGATTTTAAAACTACAGCTTTTCTGGGAGAATCAACAACTGCTTGTTTTCCTTTATCAACTATATAAATAACCTTCTCAACTCTCTAAGACTCATTCTCACTATGAGAGACTTGGATTATCTTATTATCATCAACATAATCTTTCTCAACTCCTTTATTAATATATTCACGATGAATAAAATCATGATTGTTGATTTCACCATCAGTTTTTTTATCAACCACATCCTATGTATCATCATATTTCCCTTCTGAGATTATTTTGGTTTCTTCAATATGGGAAGTTAAAATCTAAAAATTTTTAGAAGAAATTCACATATCATGGTATTCTTCTAACATTTTTATTACATCTTCACTTTCCTCTTCCTCCTCCTATTCATCTTATTATTCTTCTTTTTTTAATTCTTCTTCGGCAATGTGTTCCAAACTTGAAACTTGATTTCCCAAAGTTTCCATTAGAATTGATTCTTATAAGAAGGATTTCAATACCTAGATTTTTCTTGAGGCTTTCTGCGTATCTTTATGCAATGATTAAAAAATTTCATCTTCTGAAATCTTCTTATTCGATATTTTTACTTTATCTTTATTCTTAGGCTCTTCTCTTTTCTAAATCTTCATGTTCTTAGCCTCAGCAAGGTCTAATCCAAAACTTGAATCTCCTTCCTTCATCTTTTTCTTCTTCTCTCTCCAGTTTGTTACTAATTAATCAGAAAATGTCTTTTTCATTTTTGGATTGGGTGGAGCTGCCTGGTATTCTGGAATGAAAGCCTTTTATTTTGGTTTCAGTTTTATCTGTTTTCTCTACTTTATAATTTTGTTGGAGGATTCACCCACTTCTACTTTCATGGGAACATCTTGAATTTCACTTTCAATAAGATCATAGAATTCACCAGACTTAATTCTAAAACCAATTTTCATCCTTCCCAGAGAATCATCACTATACAATATAATCTTAGTGGTTCTGGATTTTTAACTACATGGAAGTTTGATGGATTCTAAACAAAGAATAATGATCATTGATAAGATTGTTGGATACATAATAATCTAAGACTAAATGGTGTCATTATTTATATTACTAATTTTTAGGAAAATATACTTGAAAATTTTTACCTTTTTGAGATTAAACAAGAAATAAATCATAAAAATATCACACTTCTTAAGATAATATTTATCTCCCTTTCTTATAATGAGAAATACTTATATCTATAAAGCTAAAACCCAGTAGTTGGTTGTATGGTGATTGATCTTGGGTGAATTATCTCCTTTAATTCCTAAGAACATGATTTCTTTAAACCTCTCAAAAAATACTTCCTTGTATAGAAACATGTGAGATAAAATTATATCTTATACCTCAAAAGAAATATCCAATATACTAGTAGCCTTTTTGAAGGATAAAAAATAGGCCTTCCCATAGCTCTTGAAAGAAAACATTTCCCTCTATCCTTGTTCATAAAAATATATTGTATCGTAGAATCCAATAAATATTTTAGGATAAACTAGGTCCAAATTCTTCAGCATAGATACAAAAAGACTTTCCCATCTATTCTTCTTTATAACTGTTGAAATCAAAGAATAATACTTCAGAAATAAATTTGGTTCGACCAACCTTCAATGTAAATTTTCCAGTCTTTGCGATCCATGTTTGAATCCATCTAATTTTGAGATGAAACTTCAACAGACATTCAGAATATAAGGAAACTGAGAAAAGTAAATGGCTGGTCTGAAGGGTGGAAGAGCTTCGACACAAAATAGTGGAAAATGACATGGGAGGCATATATGCGGGGCCTTTATATAGGCTTCGTTGTGATGGTTCGAATTCCCAAATCAACCCAATGATTGATATAATCTTGATCTGATCTGATGGTTGATATCAATGCCAAAGAAAGATTTAAATATTCTAATCTTTTGAGGTTTTATAGAAAAATATTATTTTACGGAAATGAATCTGATAATGTTTTCTTAAAATAGGATAGAACTACCAATAAGAAAAAAAATAAAAAGATTTATGTAAGTAAATATACATTCCAGATTTCATAGAAATATTTTAAATATTTATAATGTTCTTCTTGAATAAAGTGGATACTTGAAATTTTTATTAAGGAAAGGAAAGATAAAACAAATAGGCTATAAAAATATTTTAAATAAAGAAAACATTTATGTTCCCAAAAAAATTTATTAAAGAAAGGAAAAAAATTATGTTCCAAAAAAATTTATTCCAGAAAGGGAAAAATTTACATTTTGAAAAATTTATTAAAGAATGGAAAAAAAGTTAGGTTTTGAAAAACTTATTAAACAATGGAAAATTTTTGAAAAAAAAACAAATGAACCCCCTATAAAAAGGAGTTTCTTAATGTAAGGAGATAGGATTCAAAAAAGTTAATATTAATGTTTACCTTATGGTTATCATTCTTAAATTGTGTTTAATGTGTTAAAATATATCAGTGGGTGGAGATTTTTTAAAAATTTCAGAAATTTAATCTTTCATTCCGATAAATTGAATAATTATATGTCATTTAAGTGTGTGATCTCTAAGAAAGTGGTGCATATTATCTATGCACTTTTTAGGAGAGTGATGTTCAGGGGTTTTTCTTAGGAAAATGGCACTAGTATTATCAAAAAATATTTTTTTTTGGTAAAACTCATGCCATATTCTATGTGTGTGTGTTGCATCCATAACACTTGATCACAAAAACTTCTAGCTACCACATATTTGGATTTAGAAATAGAAAGTGGTACTGAGTGTTAATTATTTCATGACCAAGAAACCAATAAATATCCTAAGAAATGACAAGTTCTGAATGTACTTTTTCTATCCATCCTACATCCACCAATATCAATATCTGAAAAACGTTTTCTTAAATCATTTCCATAAGAATAAAAAAGTCCTAAATTCATGGTTCCATTTAAATAGATAAAAACTATTTTCGCTTCTTTTAAATGGGATTCCTTTTGATTACATTTTTATCCCACACATAAGTATACTGAAAACATTAATTCTGGATAATTATCTTTTAAGTATAATAAACTTTCTATCATACCTCTATAAGATTTATGATCTACTTGTTTCCCAGCATCATCATGATCAAGAGAATTTGAGGTGCCGATTGGAGTACTTATACTTTTCGTGTTGTCATATCCATGCTTCTTAAGAAGATCTTTAATATACTTATGTTGAAATATATAGGTTCCTTCTGGTTTTTTAGAAATTTGAAAACCAAAGAAAAAAGTTAATCACCCATCATACTCATTTAAAACACATATTTCATAATATTAGAAAATAAAATCATTAATGATTTCTGAGTTGATCCAAATATAATTTTATTAGATTATATTTGAATAATAAATGTTTTTCTTATTGTTCTTTATAATAGGGTTGGATCAACAGTTCCCTTAACATAAAATTTTTGTAACAAAAATCATGCAACCCGCTCTGCACTGACTCTATTGCTACCTCCGGCGGTGTTCGACCCTGGGTCCTCATCTTTTCTGGGTGGGGGATCCCTTCTGGAGCTGTAGAGTTCAAAAAATTCACTTTACCTACCTCCTATCTGTCATCGTCTAGCCGATGGTAGGGTTTCTTTTTGGAATTCCCTTTGTGGCGTCGCCCGGACTTCCCCTTGCTTTCAGGCGATCTCGGTGGTGGCGTCGTAGTCGTTTCATGAGGGAAATTGGGTTAAGATTTCAGTGCTGTTGGGATCCTTTGATGAGGACAAATCCTATCTTAAATGGACCCTGGTGGATCGGTTTGGGGTCTCCAAACTGTTTCTCGCAATCTTCTAATACTGGGTTGCGTTTAGTGGTCTCCTTCAGCTGGCGAAGGTTTTGGTACTCCATAGGTGTTCGTTCTGCATTGTCCTTGCCTCAGAGGCAGACTTCCATCATACCTGGTGCTTCATTCCTAGATCCAGGGGTTTTTGGAGCCTCATCTTGTCTAGGTGTTCCTTGTAAGCTCACAAAGGAAATAGATTTCAACGGTGGTGGTCTGGATCAGCCTTCCTAGGTTGATATTTCCCTTTCATAATGAAGGCTTACTCAAGTTTATTGGGGATTCAATTAGGGGTTTTCTATGCTCGGACAAAGGTATGAGTAAGTATATGTCATCCTTAGATGCTCGCATTTGTTTAGAACTTGACATCGCCCGTACTCTTCTGAAGAAGCTTGATTTGAAGGTCGAGGGAGAATTTTCCTGGTCTCAGGATCTGGTATACCCAGTTTATCTAAGGTACTGTTCACATTGCCTCTTGTGGGGACACTCAATCCAGTTCTACCATTGGAATAGCCTTAAAGGGAGAAGCAGGTCAGTAGGGGCAGTGGCTAGCATAGGTGGTAGGGATTTTTCATTCTCGCTATCTCTTTTTCTAGGATCAGTGGGGGTGTAAGAGGAGGTCCCTATAATTGATTTTAAGTCATCAGAGGCCACCTAAGTGGAAGGTTCTATTAGTGAGGTACCGGATAGAGAAAAGATCAACATGGCTATTGTTCCTTTTATCCCGAGGGGTCCCTCAACTTCCCAGGCATCGATGGAGACCCTACACTTGGGTGGATTTGCTTAGTTCTATCAGGCATCCAGTTTGAGGAGAGGGAAAATATTTGTGTCTCAGTACCTGGAGAAGCTGATTTTGGCCCCCCGGGTTAAGGACATTATCGTTTGTTTAGAGAACATGGAGTGGGCATTGGTGGTGTTTTCTCAGGACTCTAGAGTGGATTTTGGAGGATCCTCCTCTCCTGTGGGTGCTTGCCCTCAGTCTTGCACAACCTCTTCTTCTCCATGTTTAGTGGTTATGAGGTTAGAGGGATCTTTTTCCATGCCTATTTATAGGAGGAATCATGGCTCAGGAGTGAAGGGGAGTTCTATTACTCCCAGTATGGTGGTCTTCCATGATCTGAGTGTGTGTACTAGATCAAAGGTCAGGATACATCAAAGGAGGCACACCTCCCATTTTGGAAAGGCTACATACTCTGGAACCAGTCCCATAGTTCTCAACTTTTAAATGATTCCACTAATCATCTGGAATGCACGTGGGATTGGTGCCTGGGTTAAATCTGAGTTCCTATCCTCGGAAATAGCTAGCCACAAAGCTGCTCTAGTAGCCATTCTTGAGTATAAACAGCAATACTCTAGGATAGGGGAGTTATCTATGAAGCTGAAAATTCATGGACACATGCAGGCATAAATAGTTAACAAGTACATCTGGATTTTCTGGAAAAGGTGGTGCATGGTGGATTTGATTCAAGCAAGGGATTAGTTTATAACTGTCAAAGTATCCCATGGATCCTCTTCCTTTTAGGCTTCTTTTGTGTATGAGAGCTGTGACTTTAATGCTTGTGAGAACTTGGGGCAGGACCTTGTTGCCTTCGACCCAGGCCCTGACCTGTGGATAGTTGGGGGGGACTTTAACGTGGTGGTGGATCTGGTTGGAAGGAAGGTCAGGGGACAGTTTCCTTGGAAGGCAAGTCTTTCTTTTTCCCAGTTCATGGATACTAAGGGTATCTCAGGTATGGGTTTTGTGGGTGATAAATTTACATGGTGTAATAATCAGCAGGACCACTATAGGTCGTGGGGGAGATTGGACCATTTCTTGGCCAATATTCATGCCATATCGGCAATTTCCAGCACTAAGGTAGAGCATCTTGTTAGGGGAATCTCAGATCATTCCCCTCTCCTTGTCACGTTGAAGGCTTCTCAAGGCCCTGCTGAGCGGTATAGGTATAGTCGGTACTGGGAAGATATCTCGGGTTATCATGATTTTGTTAGCTCTGAATGGAAAGCCCATGATCAAGGAAACAAGTGGACTATCTTGAACTACAAACTACAGAGGCTGAAAACTAAGCTCACTAAATGGTCTAAAGTTCTTGTTCCTATAGAATCGGTGCTCAATGACATCATGAACGAGGTTGATTTCTTGGAGAATAGTTTGGAGGAGGCATGGGCGGATCGGGTGTATGAAGAGCTTTCAGATAATAAAGGTATTATGGAGGAATTGATCCTAAAGAAAGAATGGATATCCAGATAAGGGGCTCAGATAAAATGGCTTAGATAGGGAGAAAGTAATACCTTATTATTTCAAGCATGCATTAAAGAGAGGTCAATACCAATGAAGCCGAATATTTAGTTGGAGTATGGTTCGTACATGGATGATAGGGATATAGTGGGAGGTTTGGCCAACACATTTTTTAAGGATCTTTTGGTCAGTCCTTCGGAGAGCTTTCCCAATGGTTATCCTTCAGGATGCCCAGACTTCTTAGAGGTGGTCCGTAAATTAGTGTTGGAATAGACTAATACATGTTTGTGAACTGTGCTTCAAGAACTTGAGATTAACTAGAGACTCATGTAGCCGAACCCTAATAGCAGTCCAGGGCCTGATGGATTCCCTACATCCTTTTATAGGATCTCCTGGGAGATAGTGAAGGAAGATCTCATTGCAACCATCCATGACTTATTTCGGGGTGGAAGCATACCTCTAGTTGCTTCAGCCACCACCATGGTTCTACTTCTTAAGACCAAGACACTAACTTCAATCTCGAATTACCATCCAGTCAATATGTGCAACGTCCCATACAAAGTGTTGACAGGTATCATTAACTCCAGGATTGGGATGCATATTACCAAATGGGTTTATTTGGAACAACACAGGTTTATTAAAGGTCTTTTGATATAGGAAGAAATCACCCTAGATCAGGATATGGTTAGTGATATTGGCTTCAAAACATGTGGATCGAACTTGGTCATTAAGCTGGATATGAACAAGGCATATGATAGGATTGAATGGAGCTTCCTTATTAGAGTCTTGTTAGGTGTGGGCTTTTCTCCCTAGAATTTCGATATCATTGTTCGCTGCTTCTGCTCTTCATGGTTGTTTGTCACATTCACGGGAAGTTATTTTGGATTCTTCAAGGCCAACTGAGTCCTATGGTAAGGGGATCCCATATTTCCTTCCCTGTTAATTCTTATGCAGGATGTCCTAAGTAGGCTAATTCAAAGGAGTATCAATGAAGGGGGGATTCTACAGTACCGCCATTGGCTGAAGGCTCAGGCCATCCCTCACCTCATGTTTTTAGACGAATATATTTTGTTCCTTAATGTAGGAAGTAGATCAATACACAATCTGAATAATGGTCTGGGTGAGTATTCTCGTTGGAGCGGCCAGATTGTCAACATGTGCAAGAGTGAGTTCTTCATTTCTTACAAGTGTTCCACAGTGACGGTGGAGGATATTAGTAGGCTTCTAGGTATGCAGAGGGGCGAATTTTCAATTTCTTATCTTGGAGCTCCTATATCATACAAGCGGTTAGGATCAGATACTTTGAAGACCTTATTTCTAGGATCACTAATAGGGTGCTGAACTGGAAGAATAAATTTTTGTCTTTTGGTGGCAGGATTGTGCTTGTCAACAGCGTCCTGGTGGCCGCTCCTATTCACAGTCTTTCATCCATCTAGGTTTCAAAAGAAGTAATCAGATCCATTAACAGGATGCTGGAAAATGTTTTTCGGGATCCATGTGTAGAGGGCATGAGGCACTGGGCTGCTAGGGGTAAAATGGAGAAGCATGTGAGTGAGGGAGGAATTAATGTGCGGAACCTCAAAGATACCCTTTACTACATGCATGTGAGGATGGATTGGAGAGTGCTGGAACATCGTACGCTGTGGAGTATTAATATACACAGGTACACTTCTTTCCTTATGGACCCTTCGTAGGAACATTTCTCCCAGATATGGGTGATTATTGGCCCCATTATTACTGTTATACAGCCTTTTTCCCAATGTATAGTGGGGAAAGGTAAAGTCTCATTCTGGAAATAGAATTGGTGCGGTTCAATTCTTTGGTTCCCAGGATGTCTGGTACCCGATATCACCTTTAGAGAAGCGAGACGGTTTTTGTGTTTGTTCACATGGTGCTAGATAGGGAGTAGCATGAGATTTTCCGTCTCATCGAGCTGAATAAAGATGAGGACCATTGCGCCTTCACTGCTTCCTCATCAGTCCATTTCTCATCCAAGGATTTTCACCACATTGTACATGGCCAAGTGCAGAATGGTGGGTGGGATGATACAATTTGGGTGAAAAATATTCCTACCAAGTAAAAATTACTCACATGGAGGATAAGGAATGGCGCTATCCCGGCTGATGACAATGTCCATGAGGGTGATATTCATTTGGCATCCACCTGTGTGTGTGTTGTACTGTTCACTATGAGGAATCCATTTCACATATTTTTTTGGCAATGAATGGGCCAGTGAGGTATGGAAAGTTCTTGGGGAATTCACGGTGCTCCATACCAAAGCTAGGGATAGCTGAACCTTTGTTGACAGATGGTTCCATGGTACAGGAGTTGGTGGCCATGAATGCGAAGCACGTTTGGTGGTGATGCATGCGGGGTGCTGGTGTATTTGACAGGCACGTAACAGGTCGAGACATGAGGGAGGGCAGGTGACAATCCAGACTATAATAACATGGGATGGGAATTTATTGATTGAATTTAATAAGGTCGTTGGATCCTGGAAGGATGCACCATCTATGAACAGATTTCAGTTAGGTGGTGGAGTGGTCCCTACGTCCAGTAACAGGAGGGGTAAATGGGTATGCTAGTGGATACCTGTTGTGGGTTTAACGATGAACACAAATGGTTCTTGCCTATTGGGGTACACACAAGGAGGTAGGGTGGTGCGAGATAGTAGTGGATCGGTCTACTTCGTGTTCTAAGGAAATTTTTTTCCGGGGTCTTCCCTTCAAGCAGAGGCATTTGCGATGCAGATTGGCCATGAGTTGTGTAGGAAAAAAGGGTTAGAAATTTATGAAGTGGAGACAGACTCAATGATTGTTCACAATTCCTTGAAAGGATACGAAGACGTGCCTTGGTTGATTTGTTATGTTATCAGAAAATTTTTAAAGTTTCTTAAAATCAATTCCCAGGTGCTTCATACATGGAGGGAGGTGAACAAGGTTGCTGGCTACTTGGATACGATGGATGTTTCTAGTATGGAGGAGGTGTTTCTTCACAATGTAGTCAACATCAAGGTAGAGAGGAAAGATTATATTAATGGGGATGCACTCGGTCTACATTATGTTGGGCCTCCTTAGATAAGGCTGGGATAATGGGGGAAGGGGATGGTCCAACTTGCGTCTTTTATGATTCCTTCTTTGTTTCTGGTTGACATTAACAAATAAAACAATATGATTATGTTTAGGGTTTTTTGTGTCTTCAAAACTAGGATGTTACTCAACATAAACTTCCTCTTGAACATATTAGATAAGGAATGAACATTTCACATCTATTTGAAAAGGTTTGAAATTGAAAAATGCTACAAATGCTAGTATGATACAAATAGGTTCAAGTCTAGCTACTGAAGCATAGGTTTCTTAGTACTCTATTCCTTATTGTTGATTATAAACTTTAGCAACTAATATTTCTTTATTTCTTACAATGATTCCTTTTTCATCACATTTATTTTTGAAGACCTATTTTACTCCAATTACATAAGTTTCTTTAGGTCTTTTAACCAAGGTCCAAACTTTATTCCTTTTGAATTCATTTAGTTCATCTTGTATATATTTAATCCAATCATCATCTCCTAAAGCCTCATCAGTGATTTTAGATTCTAATTGGGAAAGGAATGATTGATGTTATACTTAATTTCTTAAAGAACTTCTACTCATTATAGGTTTATTTACATCACCAATGATACTATCACTAGGATGATTCTAAAAAACAATTTATTAATGTTTTGTAATACATATTCATCATCATAAAGTAGAAAATCATCTAGGGTAAATACTTCAAAAATATTTTCTTGAGTATTTTCCTTATTAGATGAATCATACATCAAAGGTTGATAATTATTTTTTTAAAACACTTATGAATATGTAGGTTGGGGCTGTTAAAAAACAAAATGATGAGTTTCATCAAATTTAACATGTACTATTTCTTCAACAGTACAAGAAGGTTTTTTAAAAGTCTTAAGCATTGGAAGTATTGGAATAGCCTAAGAAAATTCCTTCATCAGATTTGGGTGCAAATTTATGTAAGTTATATTTATTATTCAAGATGAATACTTTTCATCTAAATACATTGAAGTAAGAAAGTCTAGGTTTTCTACTAG
The DNA here is from genome assembly GCA_963277665.1 of Viscum album. NCBI lineage: Eukaryota > Viridiplantae > Streptophyta > Magnoliopsida > Santalales > Viscaceae > Viscum > Viscum album. The sequence continues at coordinate 1,740,665,026 of OY728145.1, forward strand.
TCCACAATTCATAAGATTTTTTATTAATAAAAGGAATGATTAAAACAAGATTTATAGTATAAAAAGCACTACTAACAGCTTGAACCCAAAAATGTTTAGCAATAGAATATACACTCAACATGGTTATAGTTATCTCTTGAAGAATTCAATTTCTTCTTTCAAAAACATCATTTTGTTGAGGATTTCTCAGAGCTCAAAAGTTTTATGTAATGCCTTTTTGCTATAAAAAGTTTCAAAATAGGAATTTTGAAATTCTCCCCCATGATCACAATATACAATTATCAATATAAGTTTTTCCTGATTTTTAACTTAGGATATTAAAGTTAAAATAATAAAAGTATTCTGATTTATTTAGTAGAAAATAAGCCCGTGTAAATATAGTGTATCCATCAACTATAAGAAATACATAGTATTTTCCTCCAATACATCGATTTTGTGTTGGAATAAAAAGATCCATATGCACTCTCTATAATTCATTAGAAGTTGAGACATCACTTATTGATTTAAATCCTGACTTATGGTTCCTTTCATATTAACAAGGATCATAAACATTGGAATAATCAAATCTAAACTCTAGTATATCCTTAACAAGACTTTTATTTGAGTGTTTTTATAGGTTCCTAAGGTTACAATGTCCTAGTTTTCTATTCCATAACCAACATTGATCTTCTATTTCACTATGGAAAGGTAGATCTTAGTTCTTATGGTCTTCTAAGTTCAGTGTATAAACATTCTCATTCCTATGGGCAGAGAGAATAAAGTCTTCCTTGGAATTATGTACTAAGCATTTATCATTCCTAAAATTCACAAGGTAACCTTCATCACATAATTTTCTTATAATTATAAGGTTATTCTTAATACCTTTAACAATTATATTTTTTTAAATTAAAGCTTCTACAATAAGAAAAATGATACCTATTCCAATAATTTCTCCCTAAGAATTATCTTTGACTGTTACATTTATTCCCTTCATCATGATAGTATTTTCAAAACAAATTGTGTTTCTAGTTATGTTATGGGAACATCCACTATCCATGTACCATTTATTTTTTGTGGTACTTAATTTATTTTCCTGAAAATAAAATAGTTATAATTTTATAATCCAAAATTCCTTGGATCCAAAAATTTTAGAATGTAAAATCATAGGTATATACATTTTCTTGGAATATAAGATTTATGAAAACCTAATGATTGGGTTTTATTTAAAGAAAAAAATTTATCCCAATGTCCAATGCATTGACACTTAGTGAAAAAAGGAGAACTTTGAGGAATAAAGTAATTATAACTAAGAACTAGTTTTGAGTGATTATAACTAAAAATAGAGCTATTCCTAATAGGAAGAATTTTTTAATACATTTTATCAAATTATTTCCTTCTATAATTGAAATTTGATAAATATTTCTTTAAGGAAAATATTTTAGATTTTAGTCTAATGAATAAATTCTTATCCTCATATCCATTAGTCTTAGAGTTCAATTTTTCCTCTAAATCATTTTTCTTGGAAATAAAATTTTCAAGATACTTAGAAAGTTAATACTTTTAAGAATTAGCATCCTTAAAGTATTTATAAATACATTCAAATCCATATTTATCTGAGCAATATCTTTAAAAATATCTGATACTTTTTTGTTAAAATATAAATTCTATATTTTATATTCTTTAGCTTCTTTTTTATCTTATAGTTCACATTCACAAGTAATTTAGAAAATATAGATATTTATTCATATGAAGTTAATGTATTATATTCTAATGAGGAAGATTCTTCATCTAAAGATTCATAATATTCTTCATTAGTAAAATTTACATTATATGAAATATTGGTTAAATATTTATCATTGTGTACCCTATCCATAAGATAATGACTTTTAATAGGTAATATGGCTATAAGACCAATATTATTCTTACTAGAATATTCATATTTGAAGGATTCATATGAAGAGTCTCCATAACTGGAACTTCGGGTATCATTAGCCTTCATGAATTTCTTAGCCTTATATTTTTTGTAATTATTTCTATTCATTTAAAAATGCTTTTCCTTCTTGTATTATCTCTTAAGTATGGGACAATTAGGTATAAAATGTCCAACAATTTTTCATTCATAAAAAGTTACTTTAGAATATTATTGCTTTTTATTTATTTCCTCTTATATATGTACTGAAAATCCGTCTTTCCAAAAATCTTATTAATCCCTCAAGAAATATTAGTTAAATAATTTTCATACTGATCACTATCACTTGATTCAGATATTACAACATAATTTTTGGTTTTATATCTACTTACCCTTTTTGGAGTCTTGTATTTAGATGTAGTAATAAAATAAACACTTCCATTTCCATTCTTCTTCTTATTAAAATCAGAATCTCTCTTCATTCTTGTTTTATGCTGAAGAAGAGTTCAAAATAACTCATCAATAGTAATATTATATACTTTTATATTCTCATAAATAAAGGTCCTTTTCAATTCCCACTCACTGAGTATAATATAAATTATCTTATCCACAATAACTTCATCATCAAGATATTTTTCTACCATAGATTGAATATTGTTGAAAATAGTCTTAAATATTTGTTTCACTTTACAAACTGGTTCTCCATACGGAAATATAAATTCATGATATTTAGCTCTTAACATAGCTCTTCTAGTTTAAATCACTTTTGAACTTCAAAAATTTGTGACTTCATGTTTCCTCCAGATAGAGTTGGCTACTTCACATGATGATATCTAACTATATATATTCCCAGTCATATAACATAACTGATTATTGCGTACATTGTAATTTAGTTGATATTCTTGTTTCTATTGGTTGGTGAAAGTTTTTACTTCTTTGTATAGAATTTGGTAATCTCCAATGAGCCTGACAAATTTCTCTACTCCAGTGTTTGTAATAAAAATCTTTATCCTATCTCTCTAGTACTCATAATCACTTCCATCAAAGATTGGTGGTCTTGTATGATTCATATTATCTATAGAAAAACATTCATTCATACCATTCTATAATAAAAATACTTTTCTAAAAAACTATTATTAGCAAAATATTTTATAAAGAAAACAATTAAGAAAAATTTGAACAATTAAAATTGAGAAAGAAAAAGTTGAGAATGAAAAGTTGAGTAAGAAAACATATATGTAAGTATAATAATTTTAGAGACCTCCTTTTAAATAAATTGTAGGATCTAAATATATATATAGATGCTAAATTATAAGATGGGGGTTAATTATAAGTTTAAAAAAAATTCTTAAGGTTATCTTTAAACCTTAAAGAAATCTATGTTTAACAAAGTTAAAAATGTTAAATTCACAAACCCTCTTTGGTTCTTTAACAAAGGGATAATTTTAAGGGCCCAAGTCCAATTAAAAAAACCTAAACTTAAACAATTTTATCTTAAGGAAACTAAAGAAAGTTTATCTTAGGAATGATTCTACCTTAAAGCGTATAAAATCTTATTTATCAGAGTATACAAGTATAATAAAGTATAAGAAAACTATAATTTCTTTCATTAAAAAAAGATAAAAGAAATAAATATTTTAACATGAATACGTAAACAAGTAAGAAATCATTTAACCCAAAAAGAAGGGTAGCCAAAAAATGGATAAAGTTCCCATGATTTATACTTTCAAGAAATTATGCACTACTCACACTAGGGTAAGCCCTCAATAAAAATATTAGAGTATGTATTTTTATCCCCACAGGCCATTAAACTTTATGGTAGTCATAAACCTCTGTCTTCCTATACCCAAAATTCCTCGAACATTAAGATAGTCAGCACCTCTGCCTTACTATACCAAAAATTCATCGATTGTATACTGCAACAATCGAAGTCGTACTAGTCTGAATAAGTTATTCACGGTTGAACAATATGTTCATAGATCAAACAAGGAACAAGAGTAAATCTCTCTAAAAATGAATTTAAATGATCACAACATATGTGTTCATGAATGTGTTTCAATCTCCTGAATGACTAGGGTATTTATAGGCATAAAATACAACAGTCATATTCCCCTCCAATGGTCATATTTTTCCATGAATTTTAGAGGGACATGGACACATGTCACTCTGAAAACTGTTAGTTAAAAATATATTTTATGACATCATTTTATGTAAGAAATAATTGTGAAATAGTATCATTATTGAGAAACAATAATATGTAAGGAGAAAAATATCATGTTTAAGAAAATAGGTTCCGATAAACTTGAAACAATATGTTAATAAATTAAAGAAACTTAAATAAATATTAATAATTATAATCTAGTAAAATTATATATCAGATTCTAAAATTATAAATAATCAAATTCTAGATAAATGGATATTGAGAGTCTAAATTTTGAGTAATTAAATTTCTAAATTCAGAGTAATTCAGAGTCTGAGTTATAAGGAATTCAAAGTCTGAATTCTGAGGAATTCAAAGTCTAAATTCCGAGAAATTCAGAATCTGAATTTTTAGGACTTTGGAGTCTAAATTCTGAAAAATTTAATATTTTTAATTCTAATGAATTTAGAGTTTTAATTTCATAGAATTCAGAGTTTGAATTTTAGAGAATTCAAAATATAATTTGTAGATAATTTAGTGTCTGAATTTTAGAGAATTTGGAGTCTGAATTTTACAGAATTCATAATCTGAATTTTAGAGAATTTAGAGTGTTAATTTTAGTGAATTCAGAGTCTGAATTTCATAGAATTCTAAATCTGAATTTCATAGAATTCAGGGACTATATTTATGAGAATTTAGATTCTGAATTCCAGATAATTCAAAGTCTTGATTTCAAATAATTCAGAGTGTAAGAAACTGTAAGGTTCTATGTTAGGTAAGGATATATCTTTTTGGCTTCATAAAATTAATGGTTAGACTAGGTTTGAGAAAATATAAACTAAGAAAATAAAAACCAAGGGTAAGGATAATATTTTTCTTATGTAAATTAAATATTCCTTAAGAAAATAATTCTTAGAGGAGGATAATTTTAATTAAGAAATGTGTTTGTGATTTTCAAAACATTATGAATGGAAAAAGTCATAAATATACTTATTTACGTAACACATGACTAATAATGAAAATTCTATTTAAGACCAAAATTAATATAGGTGTGATGTCTTAGCACAGATTCATAAATATGTGACTGATCTAGATGGACATAGGGCCTCAATCTCATCTCACCATATACTAGAGGCTTCAGAATAGCAGATATGGTTTACGGTGTTATGGTGGGGAGACTATAACCTTTTTATTATAGTACAGCATTGTGGTAAATAAAGTAGTGGGAATAAGTAAGGGAAAAAAATAATGGAAGACAGTTGAAATAGTTAATTGGTGGAAATAAACCATCCAAATAATAAATAACATAGGAAAACAATAGTATATAGGGATGATTTAATGATTGTAAAAAATATATAAATAGGAAGATATAGTATATGGAATACAACAGTACCATTATAACAAAAGGTAACAAAAGTATAAAATCATTTATCTCTATCAGCATCCTAACCATTGGATCAATCATCTACTCCCAATACAAAATATATCAGTTGTGCATAGTTGCATGCTTCCCATTAATCATACATGGATCCACAAAATCTTAACGAGTACAAAAAGGAGTCTCAAACAGGGTGTGATTAAAACTCAGTAAGCCACCACCAATGGTGTCTAATGAAAATTGGTATGTTGATATAAAATTTAATAGTGTATGGGTAAAATAAATATAGGTTATTAAAGTAAATTGAAACTCTATTGAGATCAGGCTCCTCATGGGATACCTGGATAACCCTGCCCAATTCAACCTAAGTTAGATATAATAAATGATCCCTTTGATCAACTAATATGTTAGTATATATGGTATAAGTTTAATATAATATATGAACCATTTGAATTCCACTACAAATATTTTTACCTAAGTCCAAGGAACAAGTACAAGGTAATCTTTGGATAGACATTATTATATTCTAAGAAGATAATCCATGTAATCCTATGTCTGAGGGAATCAACTAGAATCCTTGGAGCTAATCTAAGGCATTCTAATTTTTCAAAGTCTACAAGTTAATCTTCAGTGCACAGTACCGTAATTAATTAATCTAATACATTGATTGAATCCAAGTGTGGTGTTCTACTTGGCATTAAAATCAATGAATCAATAGGAATATTATGAGTTAACCTAAGGAATATTATGTAAGGTTTATAAGGCACACTCGAGGTAGAAGGCACCAATAAAATTATCAACATGGTCCATATTAACAATCAAGCATAAGATAATATTTAATAAAAGTGACAAGTGTAATATCTATGTTTCTTACAATTAAATTAATTCATTTTGGTTATTCCTTTTATAAGTGTCAAACCAAACCCACTTTAGGGGTGTTTTGGTTTAAAGAAATAAGGATTATCAAGTCCATTTAATCATACAAACTCTAATGTGTAGTTCAACGGGATTTCATCAACCTCTAATGGATTCAAGGGACTCATGGAACATCAAAGTCATGATTATGGTGATTAATAAAACGAGTTAATTTTTTTAGAGTAACACATTTAAGGTATATAATATTCGACAATGTTCATCAATAATTAAAATTTTATGAAACATTAATAAATCAATAGCCTTATCCCTATAGAAGTCTCCTCATCTAGTATAGGCTGTAGATTTGGAATAGAATGGGAGAAATCAAAAAAAAGAAAAAATTGAAAAAAATATGGTATATTAGATCATGTAGAGATAACACCAAAGATATTAACAGGAACTAATGAAATAAGAAAAATGTGTATGAGGAATAATGAGTGTGTTCTAATGCAATGGCTAGTGAAGGATTCAAATATTTGATGAGGGTGATTCACTAAATCGATGTATAGGGATCAAGATAGCTACAGAAGTATTCTACTATGAAAATGTGAAGAAGAAAGAAGGTGTTATTGTTTTAAAGGGAATATAGGAAAAATATTAATTTAAATGGATAATGGTTTGGTCACAAGTTTGGCTAAACCATGCAGTAAACATGTGAACTACTATCTTGGTGCAAAACACCTCATAGGGTTTAGGAACACCATTCGACAAACCATGAAAAAACTATTCAAGGTAAACCAGTAATAAATAATAGGGATTTAATGGTTTAAAGTACCCATCCACACAGTTGAAACCAACCATGATCCTCCCTTATTAGGTCTTATGGTTGAGGTTCACGGTTAGCCAAACTGTATACAAAATGTGTGCCTCTTCCTGCTTCTCCAACATCCTTAACTCTGGGCCTATGAACCCTTTCAAACACTCCTATAGCCTATAATAATCCTTTGGTAACTTAAATTTAAATAAAAAATATATTTTTTAAATAAATATAAAATTATTAGTACTCTAATGTAAATATGGGATCTTAAAACCTCCCCTCCATAGGAAGACACAACCTTGAGTTTCCCATATGAAGGTGGTTGATCTGTATCCGAGAATAATTCTAGCCATAGAGAATGCATATCGAATTCTTGTTCCCACAAATCCCTCAATATATGGTTGTACTTCCATACACCCAAACTATAAGAACCTTTCTTTCTCAAAGATTATCCATGTTACGATTGAAGATATGGATTGAATAATGCTAAAAAACATAACCCAACTGAGTTTTCCTCACTAGGGATGTCATCACATTTCCATTCTAGTATTTTTAGTGGATATAAAAGGAGATTAGGCCACTAGTGTTCTTATCTGAGTTGCTGACCGGTGGAACATTGAGTAACAAATCATGTGATATCCTTTTTCATCTCGGGACACCAATACTTGAGGAACATATCAGGATACATCATGGTAATTAAAAGATATATTTACCACTTATAGGTGTATGATTCTCATATCATCTCCACTGTCATGTCTATAGGAACCCTAACATGTTGATGAATTTGTTGGATCTCATCCTCATCAATTACCCAACAAGTTGGTGATTCCTTAAGATAATAACCTTCTATCAAGAGAAAAACTTCTGAATTAGAAAGATTATTACTTATTACATGATCATAAAGAGTTGAATCCACAAATAAAACCATGATAAAAGTCTTCTCATAACAATCTTGAACTTATAGATGTATTTCATAAAGGAGATCAATCAACTTCCATTCACTACTAACTTCCGAAAAATATTGTGTCCACATATTTCATCAAAGAGTGTCAGCAACTATATTTCCATTAAGTGAAGTGTAATAATGATCAAATTTGAAATAATAAAGATATGAAACCCATCTCATTTTCTGTAGGTTTACGTTAAACTTATCAAATATTTATTGGAGTCTTTTATGGTCTATGTATACCATGAACCACTCCCCCAGTAAGTAATGTCTCTAGAAATGTATGGAATGAACAACAGCTACAAGCTCAAGATCATGTCTTGGGTAATTACACCCATGATTCCTCACCTGATGAGACCCATACACCATGAATAATTTCTATTGTATCAAAATATCTCCAAAAATGACACCTAATGAATTGAAATAAACTATGTAGCTTCATCTGGGATCATGTAAAATTAGGATTGGTGTTGTGTTCATCCTTTATTTCAAATCTTAAAATTCATTATTACAAGATTTAGGTATCAAAATTTTTATATCCTTATTAGTCAATCCCATATAAGGTGTTTTTAGGAATTAAATGTTTTGGATAAATAGATCACAGTAAATGGATAGTCCCAATTAGATTCATGAATAAAAAATATTATTGGTATTCTTCTAATAGAAAATGTCCCTCCCCTTCCCTAAATCAACAGATAACCTTGATTCGGATATAATGTTACCACTGAGGTGAACTTTATCAATCTAGGACTGTCATTTAGTGATGTTGTGTAAAGACCCATAAAATTCAAGGAATTTTTTTTCTTAGTTTTCTTTTGAATTTTACAAGAATGTAGTTTCTGGCCGCACCTGATTTAGAGGCCCGGTGTTCCTGGAATCATTTTCCGAAGTTTAGCACGGGTACGTTTAGTGAACGAACGAGTGGGTTTTTCTAACTTTTGAACCAGTGCTTGGAAACGAATTTTGAAGGTACCGATGGAATCGCAATGCCGGTAATTGCTTTGAAATGCCTTTTCCGGAGTTACGTTTACTCAGGTGTCGTTTTTAAAATTTTCATGTTATGTAAATGAATAAAATAATGGGTCACACCATTTATTTTATTTTTTTAAATTGTTTAACCTATGTTAAGTGGATAATGTAGGACCCACAATATCCTACGCACTTAATAGGATATTTTTGGGGTGGGGCCCACACGAGCCCCACCGTTTCATTCAACCTTTTCAACCCCCTCATTTAATTAAGGTAATGTACCCGCAAAAACCCCCTTTTAAATAAAGTCAACTCGTGCGTTTAATTAAATATTAAACGCCCCTATTAAATGGGCGGTTTAAGCGTTGCAATTAATTCAATTAATTGTTTGATTCATTTTATGAATTCCAAAATGTTGGAATGGGAAATAAAATAAGACCAACAGTTATTTTATTGAGGGGTTGCTTGTTGAGAGGATTTGGAGAAAGCTCTAAAGCTTGAAGATCTTCATCCTCCTTCATTGAAGAATGTGAAGAACATGAAGAATGCATCGTCGCCGATAAAGAACGCCGGCCTCCGACGAAGGGTGATGAAGAATGCCGAACCCACGGAGATCGACGACGCGACGCCGTGTACCACGACACCGACGATCCTCCTTTCGCGACGCTTCTTTCGCGACGTTCCTTCCCCCACGACAATCATCGATCAACAACCGATTGAGGTAGGGGTTTTCGGTTTATTTAAATCTTTTTGAATTATATCCTAAGAATGTGTTTAAATGGTGTAATTCAATCTTTGTGATTTTATATCCTTGGATGTGTATAAAAACTGTCAGATGTTATTTTAAACTGCTAATATGGTGGGTGTGGACCAACAAAAAAGTCTGAACCCACCGTCTCTTCGTTCTTGGTGAGCGGATTGGCGGGCAATGACCAAGTAGGCCGCATGGGAATTTTGAGGTCCTCGCAGTGAAGGACGAGTCCCAGGAGGGCCGTTAACGAAGACGGAAGGCAAATCCGACCACCGGATCTCGTCCAGTGGTCTGCGGAGTTTTCCACCGGCGCGTCTCGCCAGCACGGTGGCGACAGCGGCCGGAGGCGGTGGCCGGTACCAGCCGGCCTCCAGGAGGTGGCTACGCCCGGTGCGTTGTGCGTCACTAGAGGGATGCGGCATCGTGCCCTGTCCGTTTACAGGGAGTGGCCCCCACACGGGGGCCACGACTTCGTCCAAGGGGGTTGCGCCCCTTTGCACGGTCGCTCGGCCAGCGCCGAGCCGTCCCGCTCGGCCAGGGCCAGGCTGCCCTGGGCCGGGCCGCGCCGGCTGGGTCGGACCTGGACCCGGGTCGGGTCGACCCAGTTCGGGCCGACCCAGGGGGGTTGGGCCGGGTCAGTCCGAGCCCAGACCCCCCGTTTTCAGACCTCTTTGGCCTTTTTCCCATATCTTGGGATACGGACTTCCGATCGACGCACCGTCAGCGGAGATGCGATCCTTGGATCGAAAAAGACGTTTTGCTTTAATACACTCAAGGTTTCGGAGAACTTTGAATTCAGCCGGGTTGGTTCGCACATGAAACCAACCGGGCCCTCGGAGCGGAAAGGCTTATAACTTGAGTTCCAGACGTCCGGTTGACGTGCCGTCAACTTTGTTGGATTCCTCCTAATGAGATGGACCTTTCGGCTTACTCCTATTGAGGTTTGGACGTAGTTAGAGTACAGTCGGGTAGGTTTTGACTTAAAAACCAACCGGGCCCCTGGGACGAAAAAGCCAATAACTCTCAGACCGGGCGTCCGTTTGACGCGCCGTCTGTGACGTTGAGTTCCTATTGACGGTAGGGAACTTTTGGATACATAAACTTCGTACTACATGTCAGTTGATGTATCATCCCTCGGCTCGTGGAGTGGACCCTCCTGAATGAGCTTGCTGTGTGCGGGAACCCTACAGCTGGCTGCGACTGCGACGACGATGACGACTATGCAGAAATCCTCTGTGGATTCGACAGCGACGACTACAACACTCAGCGATCCTATGTGGATCAGTGCTACTGATCCTGTGTGGGTCAGAACCTGTGTGGGTCAGCGCTCAGCGGTCCTGTGTGGGCCAGCGCCTATAGATCCTGTGTGGGTCCAATCCTGTGTGGGTCATTGCAGGGTTAGTTACCTATTGATCATGTGTGGGTCAGGTCCTTTGTGGGTCAATGCGGGGGTTAGTTACCTATCAATCCTATGTGGGTCAGATCCTTTGTGGGTCATTTCGGGGGTTAGTACCTATCGATCCTTTGTGGGTCCGACGGCTTAGATGAATCAGTGGCAACATTTGATCATCTCTATCGTCATACGAAGAAGTATACCTGTGTGAGCTGAATCTTGTTTTGATTTCCTATGTGGATTGTGTTGTACTGTCCTGTGAGGATTATGTTTGTGTGGACTGTTTTGTACTTGAGATCGGATGTTGGAGTCGAATGATAATTGGTGACTTAGGTATATGTATGGGCATATACCTAAGTAGTGTCGGATGTTACTTCGTGATTGTATCTTTCCTTTGTGGATTTTCCTTTGTGGATTCTGGGAGGCATACAGAGGTCTCGGGGTCCCTACTGAGTATCTTATACTCACCCCTACATGGGCTATGCCCACACTACGCTGTGTTGGTTGCAGACGAAGGACAGCGCTGATCATGGTTGGGGATTGCAGAGCAGGATGGTACCTGGAGTTGGACCACTGGACGGGACGTACTCGGAGCGGACAGCTGGACCCGATGAGCAATGGAGGATATCTATACCCACCCTTCAGGTGGGACTTCCAGTGGACGGCTCGAGGCTGTGGTATTACTTCTCAGTTTCTGTATTTTTTCCTTTTTCAGTTGTACATTACTTTCAGTCTGGGTTTGTATACTGGCCCACTTACTTTTCCGTACTTGTTGTTGTACCCAGTTTTTACATAGTGTTTACTTCTGCTTGCTTTCTCTGTGGTGTTTGTTTAGTTTACAAAGGCAATGCCTTCCCCTTTTTTCCGGGAATTATGCCTTAGTACTAGTCGCCAGCCCCTGGCCTATGGAAGGCGGGCTTGGGGAAGTCAAGGAACGGGCCCCGATGACGGGTCGTGATAAATTCGTATCAGAGGAGATTAGTTCTACAGCAAAACTCAGGACTATGATCTTTTTCTATGTGAAGCAATAGTGTTAAGAGTATTGAGTGTGGTTATTAGTCCAGGGAGTCCTGTGTTGGTGTGGCGGCCGACGTATCTATACACCAGGACCCTGACTTCATATTTCCGACTTAATTCACGAAAACATTGATTGCTTGTGTGTTTCAAGTTTCCTTTGTGATTACTTTGTGTCAACTCACCAGGTATACTGTTTGACTGTGGTGAACCTGTTTCCTTTTCCGGATATCCCCATGATGGCAGCCAGCTAGGGTTCCGAGAGTTGTGCGTGATGACAACCCACTGAGCGATGAGGCCTCGGTACAAGGCCCATTGACAGCAGAGGCACTGGGGGTACCTCTACCCACCGAGCCACCGATGCTACCAGCCCCAACCGCTGACGATGCACGTCACCTTAGTGCACTGTAAGAGTTTCAGCACCAGGGACTGCCCAGGTTCCATTGGGAGATGGACCCCCAGGCAGCCGAGGATTGGCTGGAGGTAGTGGTATGAGTTTTCAGGTTAGTGAGGACACCAGCAGACCTCATGGTGATCCTCGCAGCAAGCCTCCTGCACAGGGAAGTAGGCAGATGGTAGAGCTTGATGCTCCAGGTGCACAATGAGGCATCCCTCCTCTATATGGTCTTTGAGAGCCTCTTCTGCTCGGAGTTCATCATAACCACCCTCTGTGTGGTGTGCATCCAGGAGCTTCTACAGCTACGGCAGGGCAGCTTGACGGTTGCCCAGTACTTGGTGAGATTTACCGATCTCTCGTGCTACTCGACCGACATGGTACGTGACCCATTCTTATGGGCCCGGACCTTCGAGCAGAGATTGAGGCATGAGATCAGGGCATCGCTGATCTCCCTCAACATTCCGAAATAGACAGGGATACTGGAGTGATCCCTTCTGATCGGGAGCTTTCTTGCTGAGTCTACATCAGCGGCAAGACCCACCGCAGGGCGGCATGTTGTAGAGTCTTCTGCAGCAGCCAGTCGACGGATGACTCATGGGTCCAGGCAGACCAGACCCTGAGTCAGACGACCCCAGGACACTGGCTCACCAGTGTGGGTCACACAGTGTGGATCCAGTCTTTCGAGAGGCAGACAGTGCTACGCATGCGGCGGGTAGGGACACATGGCTCGTGACTGCCCAACCCGTCGTGCCGAGGAGTAGCAGAAGTTTGAGGGGCCACCTAGGCAGAGGTAGAGGGTCAACCGTGGCGGTCCGCAGGGAGTAGGCGGATGAGGCAGATGAGATGGCTGAGCAGCAGGTGGTGGGAGACACTTTGAGGCTCTACCACCACCACCACCAGGAGGTCCACCCCGACCACAGGGAGCTGGTGGGCAGATACAGGCACAGCTCTAGGCAGCGGAGGCCTATGACCACAGTGCGCCTGAGATGATTTGAGGTACTATTTGTGTCTATTACACCCTTTCTTTAGTTCTTATAGACATAGAAGTGATTCATTCTTTCATATACACTGCCCTTGTTCGGAGGTCGGAGATTCCGATGGAGCCGTTGGCTCGATCCTTACAGCTAGAGACACCTACGGGATCAGACTCGATGATTACGCACTGGTGCTGGTAGTGTGAGATTAATCTAAGAGGAGAGAGCATCAGTTGGGATCTTCTTGTAGCGGTGCTGAGGCCTTACGATGTCATCTTGGGAATGGATTGGTTATCTATAGTCCATACTCAGATTGATTGTATTAGGCGCAAGGTGCGATGTGTAGGCACCGACGGGAGCAGGTTCACCTTCACCGGAAAGAAGGGAGCCTTCGGAGCACTGGATGGACTCTCGCAGAGGAGAGAACAGCCCATCACTTATCAGTTGGATAGCCTTATCCTAGGAGCAGTTGACGTGAAGAGTCCTAGTTTTCCTATAGTGGTGGATCAGTATGCAGACATTTTCTCTGACAATGTTCCAGGACTACCTCCTCGTAGAGAGGTAGACTTTTATGTTGACCTGTACCCCGAGACATCCCCGATGTCGACTCCAGCGTATCAGATGGCCCCCGCTGAGCTTCGAGAGCTACGGGTACAGTTGGAGGACTTGCGGGGTAAGGGATTCATCCGACCTAGTGTTTCACCCTGGGCTTCCCCGATATTGTTCGCCAAGGAGGACGGGAGCTTGTGACTGTGTGTCGACTATCGTCGCTTGAACCAGGTGATGGTGAGGAACATGTATCCACTACCTAGGATTGATGACCTCTTCGATCTGCTCATGGGAGCACGGTGGTTCTCGAAGATAGACCTCAGGTCAGGCTATCATCAGCTCAGAGTTCGGGATGAGGACGTGCAGAAGTCGGCCTTAAGATGTCAGTATGGCCACTATGAGTTCTTGGTTATGCCATTCGGTGTAACCAATGCTCCAGAAGTGTTCATGGGTCTCATAAACATGATCTTTCAGCCATACCTCGATCGATTTGTCGTGGTCTTCATCGACGACATTTTGATATACTCGACGACTGAGGAGGAGCATGCCTACCACTTGTGGGTTGTACTGGACACACTCCGAGAGCACCAGCTTTATGGTAAGCTCTCTAAGTGTCAGTTCTAGATACGCGAGGTCCACTTCTTGGGACACGTCATCTCTGAGGTGGGATTTGCGGTGGATCCTGCAAAGATCAAGGCTGTGCTAGCTTGGGATCCACCCAGGTGCGTGACGGAGGTGCGTAGTTTCATGGGACTTGCTGGATACTATCGGAGATTTGTACTAGACTTCTCTAGAGTTGCGGAACCACTCTCAGCTTTGAAGAAGAAGGGGAAACCCTTTGTGTGGTTAGACATATGTCAATAGACCTTCCAAGAGATGAGACAGATATTGACCAGCACACCTATCTTGAGGTTGCTGGAGGAGGGAGTACGGTACGTAGTCTATTGCGATGCATCAGGGACTGGACTCGAATGTGTCTTGATTCAGGAGCGGACAGTGATCACCTATGGATCACATCAGTTGAGGCCGCATGAGCAGAACTACACTACCCACAACTTGGAGTTAGAAGCAGTGGCATTCGCTCTGAAGACAGGGTGACACTATCTGATGGGCGAGCGCTTTACAGTCTATTCTGACCATCAGAGTCTCGTGTACATCTTCTCTCAGAAGGAACTGGACCTGAGATAGTGGTGATGGCTCGAGTTCCTCCAGGACTATGAATTTGAGATATTATATACTCTTGGGAAGGGGAACGTAGTAGCTGATGCTCTCAGCAGGAGGATGGGCATTCATCTACTTGGGGAGGTGATAGGGCAGCTAGCCGCTTTGAAGATATCCTTCGTGGATAGAGATGGAGCAGCCTTCTTTCAGTCACTCCTCCACTACTATAGTGGGTCAGAGAGGCGAAGCGTGGGGGACACCGATTGTGAGACCCGACGTGCGTAGATATCCTCAGGACAGGCACCTGATGGTTTCTCCTTTGGAGGAGAGCATGACGTCCTTTTCAGAGGACGTACCTTGGTACCAGTTGCTTTACGGGAGGATGTGATGAGGGTGTTTCACACTTCCCCTTTGGCGGTACATCCTGTAGTGGAGAAGATGTACCAGGATCTCAGATGACAGCACTGGTGGCTGGGCATGAAGAAGGTTGTGGAAGAGTTCATTTCTTGATTCCTCACCTGCCAGCAGGTGAAGGCAGAGCACCAGGTACCAACGGGCTTGGTAAAACCCTTGGAGGTCCCGGAGTGGAAGTGGGACGACATATCTATGGACTTCGTGACTGGACTTCCACGCACTTACAGAGGTCATGACTCTATTTGGGTGATTGTTGACCGAATCACCTAGTCGGCACACTTCTTACCCATCAGAGAGTAGGTCTCAGTGGAGAGCATGGTACGCCTCTACGATCGGGAGATTGTACGGCTTCACAGTGTTCCATCATCTATCGTCTCCGATCGAGATGCTCTATTTACTTCCCGGCTTTGGAAGTGGTTGCAGGAGGCATTCGGGACGCTGCTACGTCTGAGCACCGCCTTTCACCCTCAGACAGATAGTCAGACAGAGAGGACCATTCAGACTATTGAGGACATGCTCCTCATATGTGTCCTCAACTTTGGTCACACCTGGGAGGACCACCGACCCTTGGTGGAGTTTGCGTACAACAACAGCTACCACTCCACCATCGGGATGGCACCATACGAGGCGTCGTACGACCAACCTTGCAGATCTCCTCTGTGCTGGACAAACCCTGGGGAGTCAGCACTTGTGGGACCAGATCTAGTCCAGGCCATGACAGAGAGGGTCCAGGTCATTCAGAAGCGGATGAGGACAGCTCAGAGCTGGCAGAAGTCTTATGCTGACCGGAGGCGGAGACCACTGGAGTTCGAGGATGGTGACAACATCTTTCTGCAGGTCTCACCTCGACGTGGATTACGTAGATTTGGACGAGGCAGCAAGTTATCTCCACGCTTCATCGGACCCTTTCATGTCCTTAGCAGGACTGGCGAGGTGGCCTATCGTCTGGCTCTACCACCTCAGTTGCACCGGGTACACGACGTCTTCCACGTATCCTAGATGAGGAGATACGTGCACGACCCGACGCATATCATTGACCATGGGGAGCTATACATTGATGATGGGGAGACTTTTGGGGAGGTCCCAGTGGAGATCGAGGATTGATAGGAGCGGTTCCTACGTGGACGGTCTATTCCTCTAGTGTGCATCAAATGGCAGCACGAGAACCTCCAGGAGAGCACTTGGGAGCGGGAGGCTCAGATGCATGCTCAGTACCCACATTTGTTTCCCTAGTTTATGATGTATCTTTACGGGGACGTAAATCCCTGAGATGGAGTGATGTAAAGACCATAAAATTCAAGGAAAATTTTTTTTTCTTAATTTTCTTTGGAATTTTACAAGAACGCAGTTTCTGACGGCACCTAATTCCGAGGCCCGGTGTGCCCGAATCATTTTCCGAAGTTTAGCTTAGGTACGTTCCGTGAACGAACAAGCGAGTTTTTATAACTTTAGAACTGATTCTCCGAAACAAATTCTAATGGCACCGATGGAATCACAGCGCTGGTAATTGCTTAGAAATGCCTTTTCCGGAGTTGCGTTTTCTCAGGTGTGGTTTCAAAATTTTTCGGGTTAAGTAAATGAATAAAATAATGGGTCGCACCATTTATTTTATTTTTTTAAATTGTTTAACCTATGTTAAGTGGATAATGTAGGAACCACAATATCCTACCCACTTGGTAGGATATTTGTGGGGTGGGGCCCACACTAACCCCATTGTTTCTTTCAACTTTTTCAACCCCCTGCTTTAATTAAGGTAACACACCCGCAAAAACCCCATTTTAAATAAAGTCAACTCGTGCGTTTAATTAAATATTAAACGCCCCTATTAATTGGTCGGTTTAAGTGTTGGAATTAATTCAATTAATTGTTTGATTATTTTTATTAATTCCAAAAATTTTGCATGGGAAATAAAATAAGACCAACACTTATTTTATTGATGGGTTGCTTGTTGAGAGGATTTGGAGAAAGCTCTATGGCTTGAAGATCTTCATCCTCCTTCATTGAAGAACGCGAAGAACTTGAGGAACGCATCGTCGCCGACAAATAACGCCGGCCTCTGACGAAGGGAAACGAAGAACGCTGAACCCTCGGAGATCGATGACGCGACGCCGATGATCCTCCTTCCGCGACGCTTCTTCTGCGATGTTCCTTCCCCCGCGACAATCTTAGATCAAAACCCGATTGAGGTAGGGGTTGAGGCTCATTTAAATCTTTGTGAATTATATACTCAGCATGGGTTTAAATGGTGCAATTAAATCTTTGTGATTTTATATCCTCGAATGTGTATAAAAACTGTCAGATGTTTTTTTTAAACTGCTAATGCGGTGGGTGCGGAACAACGACAAGTCTGAAACCACCGTCTCTTCGTTCTTCATGAGCATATTGGTGGATGATGATAAAGTAGGCCGCACGGGCGTTATGAGGTCCTCACAGAGAAGGACGGGTCCCGGGATGGCCGTTAGCGAAGAGGGCAGGAAAATCCGACCACCGGAGCTTGTCCGGAGGTCCGCGGCGGCCGGCACCCGGCGCGCCGCCGGGAAGGGCCGCCGAGGCTGAAGACGCTGCTGTGGGCGGCTGGTCCCGCGGCCACGTGGGACCAGAGGGACGCAACATCGCACCCCGTCCGTTGACAGGGAGCGTCCCCTGCGCGGGGGTCGTGGCTTCGTCCAAGGGGGTTGCGTCCCTTTGCGCGGCTGCTCGGCCAGCGCCGAGCCGCCCCAGGCCGGGCTGGCCGCACCGGGCAAGCCGGACCACACCCAGCCGAGTCAGACCCAAATACGGGTCGGGTCGAACCGGTTCGGGCCAACCCAGGGGGTGTTGGGCCGGGTCGGTCCGGGCCCAGACCCCCCATTTTCGGACCTCTTCGGTCTTTTGCCCATATCATGGGCTAAGGACCTCTGATCGACGCATCGTCAGTGGCGATGCGATCCTTGGATCGGGACGGTCCTTTTGATATATTACACTCAAGGTTTTTGAGAACTTTGGGTTCGGCCGGGTTGGTTCGCACACGAAACCCGCCGGGCCCTCGGAGCGGAAACGCTTATAACTTGAGTTCCGGACGTCCGATTGACGTGCCGTCGACTTTTTTGGATTCCTCTAAATGAGAAGGCCCTTTTGGATTACTCCGATCGAGGTTTGGATGTAGTTGGAGTATGGTTGGGTAGTTTTTGACTTAAAAACCAATCGGGCCCCTGGGACGAAAAAGCCAATAACTCTCAGACCGGGCGTCCAATTGACGCCCCGTCTGTGACGTTGAGTTCCTGTTGACGATACGGAACTTTTGGATACATCGACTTCGGACTATGTGTCAGTTGATTTATCAGCCCTCGGATCCTAGAGCGGACCCTCCTGAACGAGCTTGCTATGTGCGGGAACCCTAGAGTTGGTTGCGACTATGACGACGATGACGACTGCGAAGAAATCGTCCGTGGATTTGACGACAACGACTACAACACTCAGCAATCCTATGTGGATCAGTGCTATCGATCCTATGTGGGTCATATTCTGTGTGGGTCAGCGCTCAGTGGTCCTGTGTGGGCCAGCGCCTACAAATCCTGTGTAGGTGTGATCCTGTGTGGGTCATTGCGGGGTTAGTTACCTATCAATCCTCTGTGGGTCAGATCCTTTGTAGGTCATTGCGGGGGTTAGTTACCTATCGATCTTGTGTGGGTCAGATCCTTTGTGGGTCATTGCGGGGGTTAGTACCTATCGATCATTTGTGGGTCTGATGGCTTAGATGAATCAGTGGCTACATCTGATCATCTCTATCGTCATACGAAGAAGTATACTTGTGTGAGCTGAAGCTTGTTTTGCTTTCCTATGTGATTGTGTTGTGCTGTCCTGTGTGGATTACGTTTGCTTTCCTGTGTGGACTGGTTTGTACTTGGTCTCGGATGTTGGAGCCGAATGAGAATTGGTGACTTAGGTATATATATGGGTATATACCTAAGTATTGTTAGATGTTACTTCGTGATTGTATCTTTCCTTTGTGGATTATCCTTTGTCGATTCTGTGAGGCCTACGGAGGTCTCGGGGTCCCTAATGAGTAGCTTATACTCACCCCTGCACGGGTTATGCCCGTACTACATTGTGTTTGTTGCATACGATGGACAACGTAGATTGTGGTTGGGGCTTGCGGAGCAGGACGGTACCTGGATTTGGACCACTGGACGGGACGTACTTGGAGCGGACGACTGGACCCGAGGAGTTGTGGAGGCTATCTGTACCCACCCTTCAGGTGGGACTTCCAGTGGACGGCTCTAGGCTGCGGCTTTACTTTTCAGTTGCTGTATTTTTTCCTTTTTCAGTTGTACTTTACTTTCAGTCTGGGTTTGTATACTGGCCCACTTACTTTTCTGAACTTAATATTGTACCCAGTTTTTACTTAGTGTTTACTTATGCTTGCTTTCTCTGTTGTGTTTGTTTACTTTACAAAGGCAATGCCTTCCCCTTTTTGTCAGGGAATTTCTCCTTAGTGCTAGTCGCCAGCCCCTGGCCTATGGAAGGCATGCATGGGGTAGTCACGACACGGGCCCCGAGGATGGGTTGTGACATGTTGGAATATAGTCAGATTCTTTTTAATATACTCAATATGATTTCACGTTGTTTGGAATGATCATTCCAATTAGATAGTACACTATTATACCATCAATAAAAAAAACCCACAAAGGAATCCAAGTATGGGTGTAAACCACAATATATAAAGGACATGAAAATAGAAAGTACACTGGTTGGACCAAACGGCATATCCAAATACTCATACAAGACATAACTACTTTAGAAAGCTATACATTGTATATTCAAGGGTCTAACACTCACCTGAAGATAGATAGATATAGATTTGTTATTTTGTCTAGAACTTGGGTCCTTAGATCTATTTTAAGTGATCATCTATATGTGGAAGTGGGTAATAGTTCTTAAGTGTCATATAATTCAACCATGGATAATCCACATATAGCCTTAGGGTACTATATACCTTCTTGGTGAAAAGAAAGGGTCAACCACAAGGAGAAATATTTGGTTGCATAAACCCTTTGGATTTCAGTTTCTCTAACTACCTCTTAAATTCCTAAAGATGGGTAGGATCCATCCTATTTTCAAAAATATACACTATTTATTCTCCTCAAAAAAGGTAAATAGTGAAATCCACCTATCTATCCGGAGGTAGCCAAAAAAATGCTCGGGAAAATATCTCTGAATATGTACACTACTAGAGGAAAGTTATCCAAACTTCCTCTCTAGTCATTAACATAATGAATGGAAATCTAGACCAACACACTACCCAACAAATGATGCATAGGTATGGCTAGAGATTCTTGTACATCTTATTTTCCCTTGTGGACATAAATACCATCATTGGGTGATGAGAAGGACATCTTCTAGTAATAAAAATCAATATGGTCTTGAAATGTACTAACTAGTATGACATGAGAAATATATAAATTCCCATCATCTAGAGTATGAAATGTTTCCAAAATAAATGGTAACTGCTTATCTCGATAGGAAACTCCTTACATTAGCCTACAATCTCAAGTTGTATTCCAAATATATTTGCAAGTGACATCACATTGTAAATGTATTCAATATCAAGACTAAGATTTCACATTAATGATATATATATAAAGGAGGGTGAATCACCTGATCCAAACAAATTAGATACTAAATTTGAGGCTACTAAGACCATACATCTCACTATAGATGGTTGTTCACTCTACTCCTCAGATATAAGTTTCATATCATACAACTATCTAGATCTACAACCTTGAGCTATTAACTGGACTCCTTGATTAGGATTCACTACAACAAAAATAGTTTTTCGCAGTGCCCCCCTTTATCAGCGCTAATGAAAAAGTGCTGATAAAGGGGGGTCCCTTTATCAGCGCTCAAAAAAGCACTGATAAAGGGTGCCTTTATCAGGGCTAAAAAAAGCGCTGATAAAGGCACCCCTTTATCAGCGCTTTTTTTTAGCGCTGATAAAGGGACCGCCCTTTATCAGGGCTTTTGTTAGCGCTGATAAAGGGCCCCCCTTTATCAGTGCTTTCTTAGTAGCACTGATAAAGGGCCCCCCTTTATCAGCGCTTGCTTAGTAGCGCTGATAAAGGGCCCCCCTTTATCAGCGCTTGCTTAGTAGCGCTGATAAAGGGGGGCCTTTATCATCGCATTTTTAGCGCTGATAAAGGAGGGCCTTTATCAGCGCATTTTTAGCGCTGATAAAGGGTCGGCTTCAAAAAAAAATTTAACATATATTAATATATAAATATAGTTATATTTTTATATAAATATAATATATAATTTTTAAATATATTTTAGATAAGTATAAATGTACATTTACACTTATTATACTTAATATATAAGATATTTAGTGAAAATGACTTCTTAAAAAATTAAAAAAATATTTTTAATTAATATTTTGATAATAATTATGGAGTAATAGTCATTTAATAACAATTTTAGGACTAAAAAAATTTAAAAAATTTAAAAAAGATCCAAAATATGTTGAAAACGCAACTCAAACTTCAAACGGCCATAACTTTTGATCCGGGTGTCCGTTTGAGCTCTACAACATATCAAATCGAAGCCTGCGATGAGCTCTACATTGCAGTGACTCAGGGGGACCCTAGTAAAGCGAATTTCGGGGCCAAAAGAGGCCCAGAAGGCCTCCAAAACTGAGTTTTTAGTCGGGATACCCTAATTTTTTAACATTTTGTGGTTTTTTACCCTCGTTTATGGGGGTATTATTGGATTTTTTTGGCGGGGTATGAATTTATTCCAAGGTATTACATTCATATTGATATTATGTCTTTGAAATTTCATCATTTTTTATAATGCACTGCTATTTATAATCAAATATATAACAATATATTCATATTTTGTAAATATTCACTCCTAAAAATTTAATTATAAATATAAATAATAAAATATATTTACATATAAAATATATTAGCTTTATCTAAATAATAAATAACTTACATTTTATTTAAAATACCAATATATGAATACTTATATACCTATATATTAATCTAACTATATATATATATTAATCTAACTATATATATATTAATCTAATAACTATATATATATTAATATAACTACATATATATATATTAGTATTACTATAAATATATATATTAATATCACCATAAATATATATATATTAATATAACTATATAAATATATATTCATATATCTTCATATAACTATATATATGTTAATATAACTATATATATGTTAATATAACTATATATATGTTAATATAACTATATATATATATTAATATAAATATATATTACTATACGAATAAATATAACTAAATATATATATATATATAGATATATATTAATACCACTATATATATTAATATTACTATATATATTATAATATAACTATATAACTATATATTATAATATAACTATATATATATATATTAATATAAATATATATTACTATACGAATAAATATAACTAAATAAATAAATATATATATAAAGATATCATGAATTGGAAACCAAATCAAAATAGAGTAGTGGTAAGGGCTTAGGCGCGCAGGGGGGAGATCTCGAGTTCAAATCCTGGTGGAGGCAGGGGTGCACGCGCATGGGAAATATTGAAGCAAGCACTGTTAAAGGGTGGAGGGGGTGCGTGGGGTGTGTGGGGCATTGTATAGAGGCCGAAAAGCGCTGTAAAAGGGGGGATTCAAGCGCTATAAAATCCCCCCCTGATTGGCAGTATTTTTAAATTTTTTTAAAGTTTTTTAAATTTTTTTAAATTTTTTTTAAATTTTTTTTAACTTTTATCAGCACTTTTTTAAAAGCTCTGATAAACGGGTCCTTTATCAGCGCTAAAATGAAAGCGCTGATAAAGGAAGGGCTGATATTGGACCCTTTTATCTGCGCTAAAAAAAGCGCTGATAAAGGGGTACTTTTATCGGCGCTTTTTTTGAGCGCTGATAAAGGGGTCCTATATCAGCGCTTTTCGGAGCACTGATAAAGGGGACCCCCCTATATCTACGCTGGCTTTATCAACGCTTTTCTAGCGCTGATAAAGCCCGTGTTTGTAGTAGTGATTGTTATACTAACACTACTCAACTAGTATCTGTCTCCCATAACCTCAAACCACCTTCTTATTCTAAATTGAATGTGGTAATCTAGTTTCATGCTGAGAAGGGTTCTATATATGCTATTACAGAATTTGGAGTTGGTCCAGATCGTCTTTTAGTGGGAACTAGTAGAATGGTCCTAAAAAATCTTAGAAGATGGACTATTATTATATAGGCTTGACACTCTACCGAGTCTCTTCTACACTAAGGATTTATATGTAATTTCCATTCATACTTATCAAAAAACATATTACTATTGGTTTATGTACTTTGATTTCCACTTAAATCATGAGAAGTTTTAAAGTGATTCTCATTCCACTAAACGAACCCCTTACATGTCTAGGTGTTGAACTAACTTATACCATACCATCATCTTACCTCATATTACACTCTAGGATAAGGGCTCAGTTCACTATCATAGAGATATTAGTTAGTCATAATATATTCACCTAATAATGGATAGCATACCTGAGCGAAACCTCAAAACATCTCACCCTGAATAGGTCATCACCAAAAAGTTTAAAACAAAGATTTAGAGCTCCATAAAATAAATATAATAATCAATGTTGGAAAAAGTTGCTTGCTCAAAATACATGAAATCACTTTATTGGTCATCACTAATTATTTATATGGAAATATTTTCATTAAAAAATTCCTATAATCCTCACCAGGTCATGAACCTATATTAATCATACAACATCTCATATTTTTCGTGTATTATTTATAAATATTATATTGATTATTTTCAAGACAAGGCACAAAGAGGGTATGCTAATATGGGGCCTGGTGTTCCCATATTTTTTTTAAATATATTAAATATATTAAATGACATACACATGTAGTTTTCTGAAAAATTCAAATAACTCTTGTAATGATCCAAACTTTCATTAATGGAAATCCCACTTGATCTAATTAAATGTCTCTTTATGTATAATGTTTATATAAAATTTGAACTTCTTTGGTTATAGGTTTTTGGATTTTAAAACATTGTTATGAATTGTGACAGTTGTTAATATAGTTTTTGAATAGTGATCACACGATTAGTATAAATATAGGGATTTAACAAATTCAATTTACTTGGACAAAGGAAGCGATGGCCTCATCCAGTAGACGTGCCCCATATAAATCCCATTTGTCAGAGCTCAAGAAGGAGGTTGCGTACTTGGGATTTTCTCTTGACCAAGCCCATGTTGAGCATGAATATTTTATGCTCGAATAGAACCGCCTACGAGATATGTGGAATTTGATAGAGATTACCACCCGAGAAATGTAATCTGAGCCAGCCCAAGAGTCTGTCACCATCGCACACCTTACCCTTCGGTCTTATGCAAGTGTTATAAGGGATTATGTAACAAGACATTATCACTATGGTCAGGTACATTATTTTTTTATATAATAATAAATATACCTTCATTTTATTATTCTTACCTTGTAGATGGTTTTTAAAGATCAAATAGTATTTTTAGTTAAACTTCAACTAAAAAATCTATTTTGATGAATTAATAGATTTTTTAATTAAATAATATTCTAATAAAATAGTATTATTTTTATTAAATTAATTTTTATTAAATATTAATTATTTTATAATATTATGAATCCAATCGTAATTTTTATTAAGGTTTGAAATCCATTTTTGTCACAACCCGTGATTTTTTTATAAATGTCGGTTTTTATATTAAAAGTGAAAATTAACAAATTTATAAAATAATTTAGATAAGATAAATATTATTTTTGAATATGGACATTGAAATTATCCAATGGTGAATTTTTCATATTTTTTTGAGAAAGTCAAATATTTGGGTAAAAATTAAATACCGTTTAAATATATAATGTGTTTTATGACATCATAATGACCCAATAGTGATATAATAAAATACTATAATCTTTATGTTCTACCAATATATGTTTTACCATTAAAATAATTTGTTTTTGGGTTTGTTTGACTTAGTTTACAAAGCATTAATTGAACCTTCAAGACTTATTAAACATTGTGTCTTTTTAAATTGTTTTCTATGGGAGTGTGACTCACCTCCACATAAGAAACCCCATTATTTTAAGAAGTAAGGAATTTGGACTTATAAAATATTTTTTTCCAATTCCTTTTTCCAAAAACCATGGGCAAAAACCCTGGACTGGTTTGTGTTTTGGATTACTTTAATGTGAGGGTCCCAAACCAAAATAATTAAGAATTCCCTCACCTTTCATATATAAACACACCCAAGCTCCCACTTTCTCCTCAGTCAAAGCATTTGGAGTTCTTCCAACCTCAACCATAATATCTCTATAATCCTCCCAAGGTGCCCCAATATCCCAAGAATCCTCTCTCAAGCCTCTCTCAAGCCATTGGAAGCACACTTCCAAGTAAGGTTGTTTTCTTCCTTTCTCATTTTTGTCCAATTTTCTTAATGTTTTTATGCCATTTTAATTTCAATTATAAATGTTGGGGTATGGTTTCAAACCTCCCCCATACTTTCCTATTTATGTTTGAATGATGGGAGACCCCTTTCTCTCTCAGTAAATGCCTCCCATGTACACCTCTTACTATGCTGAAATTCTGAAAAGATTTTCTCTCTCCTCTTTTGAATTCAAGAAATTATTTTGTATCGTGAATCTAAATTAAATTACAATTGTTGGGATATATATATATATATATGACCCTATTAATATCCATTTAATGTAAATTTTATGAGGCACCCCTTTCTCTCTCATCAACCATTTTTATGAATTCTTACGTCCTGTCGTTACACTGCCGAAATTGCAAAGATTTTCCAAGTCAATGTCATTGTGTAGTGAATACCATGCCCATTTCTCTCCCAATGGTATTCACCTTTATGCACATTTATCTATTAATTATACAGTTTCATGTATTAATTCCACATTCCATTATCATGGAATAAATTATTATTTTTTATAAATCCATGTTATATGATCCATGTGGCCCACTTATGCATGAAATGAAATTTTTAATAAGGGTACGCCCTTATTGCGCTACAATGCATTGGGTAAAGTATAGTATCATGATACGTCATGTGAAATGGGTGTTTAATCATGCTAATTCATGTTCAATGAGGGTTTAATCTTGCTTCATGTGGAATGAGGATTTACTCATGCTTCATGTGCATTGAGCCTTAGCTCATGCTAATTCAATGTTAAGTGTTGTTGCCACATTTCCATGTTATGATTATCATTCTTTATCATGACTTTATGTTTATGCTTATCTTGTGCTCTATTGATATTCCTATTTTATAACATGTATTTTATTCCTCAGTTTATTCCATGATTATTCCCTTACTGGGATTTGTAGCTCACCCTTTTCTTATGCATGTCCTCAGGTTATCCCATGCAATGCTATGTACGAGGGAATGTAGTGGTCATGTAAAGGAATTTTTCAATAGAGATTTTGTATTTCATGTTTTAAGTTGTTATGTAATGATCTTAAGCACCAAAAACACTTTACCTCTCAATCATCTATGTTGTATCTAGTGAATCTTATGTAATAAATTATGATTAATTTTGTAATAAAAGATCAGGGTTGTCATAGTTGGTATCAGATGATAAGTTAGTTGTTTTTGGGATTAGGATTAGAAAACACTAGTGAAGACTTAGAGAAAGACAAAGTATAATAAAAACATCCCTATGTTTTTGTGAGTATTGAGTTAGTGGTTTATCAAGTAAATACATCCATGTTTGGATACGATAAGGTAGAGATGGATCTGGCACAGATGTATCCTAGGGGTAAAACCTGAAAACAACGCTTCGAGCTATACTCGAACAGGAACTGGTGCATGAAAACAAGAATTGTTGCACTCTTTTTTACGGCACATCCAGAAGATATGCTCTGGTAAATTAACATGCTTAGTATGAACCATTATTAAGGGACAGAAAAATTCCCTAAGAATATATTTTAGAAAGTAGATCATGGATAACATAGACTGAAGCCAATAGATTCATATGTTAAGGTAACAAAATTTATTTATAATTTTTTAGTTTTTACATGGATTATGTTTTATGTGTTACCTATAAATTTCCTTTTATTCCAGTCAATGGCCGGTAATAGGAGGACTCGGGCTAACAACTGATGTGATAATCAATGTGATGACTGTACTAATGAGATTCCCAATCCAATGGGAGTAGGAATCACACACTTTGTTATGCCTATCTCTCAGTTAAATCATGCTTTGAAAAGAAACTTGGGTCAAGATGAACGTTCAACCCCCCCCCCCCCAAGAAAGAACAAGTCGCTATCGATAGCTTCATGAGACAAAGGTTTCCTACTTTTAATGGATAATCCAACCCCTCAATCACTGAACAATGGATCAAATCCATTGAAAATACCTTCTACATCCTTCAATGTTCTGAACAAGAGAAGGTTTTCTTAGCTGATTATCGTATGGAGGGTGAAGCTGATCAATGGTGGGCATTGATCAAAAATACAAATCACGAGGAGGAGATTGAGGTTTTGGAATGAAAGGATTTTTTGAAGATTTTTTTCGATAAATATTTACCGCGCATGATCCGGCTTTAGATAGAAGGGGAATTCCTTTCCCTCCAGCCAAAAGATGAAGAATCAGTTGGAGTGTATGAGGAAAAAATCACAAGTCTTGCACGATATGCTTCTGGCTTTGTTGTTACCCCAAAAATCAAGTTCAACCGCTTCTTTGGTGGGCTAAAACCTAGCCTGTGGAAAGCACTGAAAATCCACGACTTCAACAGCTATGAGGAAATTTTCTGATGTTCCCTCAATGTCAAAATAGAGATTGGGGAATCTTAGGGGTATCATAGGGATAAGAAGCGTAAGGTGGACATTAATGCTGGTGGTCCGATGAATAAATACTATGGTGCTAAGAAGATCCAGCACCCCACTTGCCAAAGGTGTGGAAAGAATCACCCCGGAAATTTCCTGAAGGGGATGAGAAAATGCATTAGGTGTGGAAGAGAAGGGGACCTAGCTATTAACAACCAACGATAAAAACCTGTAGCTGCAAAAGAGTAGAGGAATGCTCCATTCGAACCTCAATGTAGTGTTAATTTCTACAACTACAAAGAACTAGGGAATCTTTCAAGTTAGTTCCCTAAGCCATGGGTTTTCAGAAGCAACCAAAAACCACCAAGGTAGCAAGGGCGAGCTTGTTCCATCACTATTGTCAAAGTGAACCTTGACAACGAAGTGGTGATAGGTATGCTAGTTATTCATTCAAGAATATAGAAAGTAATTTTTGATTTAGGTTCTACACATTCTTTTATATATCTAAGGTTTTGTAGAAAAATCCTAACACCACCACAAATCATGGAAGTGAAGATGTTGCTGAGTACGACAAATGGTGAAATCATTGAATCCCTTGAATATAACTCCTCCCCTGTCATAATCTATGGATTAAACATCCCAGAGAATCTCTTCATACTCCCTCTGGTGGAGTTTGATGCAACTCTTGGCATTGATTGGCTTTCTTTATATAGAGCCTACATAAATTTCCGTGAGAGGGAAATTACTCTCCATGTGGAGAGTCGACTCCCGATTATTTACAAGTGCAAGGATGAAGATGAGTCTTATTTAGCTCCATCACCTCAAGCATTGATATTACTTCCCTATGTGCATGTATATCTGTCTTAGATGATTGAGTCTAAAGAGGCTACCATCCTAGAGGATATTCCTATTGTGAGGGAACTCGCTGAAGTGGTTCCCAAGGAATTGTATTGTCTTCCTCCTAGAAGAGATGTTGAATTATCAATGAATCTTATACCTAAGGCATTTCCAATATCCAAGAATTCATATAGAATGGCTGTTGTGGAGCTTGAGGAGCTGCAGAAAATACTACAGGAGAATCTGGATAAAGGGTTTATATGCGCAAGTGCTTCACCATGGGTTGCACTAGTCCTCTTCATCAAGAATAAGGATGGGTCAATTCACCTTTTCATCGATTATCGTGAGCTCAACAAAATCCCAATAAGGAATAAGTATCATCTCCCATGAATTGATGACTTTTCCGATCAGCTACATTGAGCACAATACATCTCCAATGTGGATTTGTGGTTGGGATATTATCAAGTAAGGGTAAAGAAGGAACCTATCCCCAAGACTACTTTTCGTACAAGATATGGGTACTATAAGTTCATAATAATGCCTTTAGGTCTCACTAGTGCTCATGAAATATTCATGGAATTGATGAATAGAGTATTTAGATATTACATTGAAAATTTTTTGGAAGTCTTTATAGATGATATTCTATTGTACTCCAACACTAAGGATGATCATGAGAAGCATCTAATAACTATACTAGAGACCTTACGGAAGGAGAAGATCTTTGAAAAGTACATAAAGTGTGAGTTATGGTTGAAGGAGGTCGCATTCTTGGGACATATCATCACAAGCAATGGGATATCTGTGGATCCCTCCAAAAAAGATGCAATTGGGGGATGGCTGAGGCCAACATCGGTAAAAAATATCTATAGCTTCTTCGGGTTAGCTAGATATTATCATTGATTTGTGAGAAATTTCTCACGATTGTGAAACCCTATAACCAAGCTAACGTGGAAGGGGGTAAAGTTTTCTTGGAGTGATGAATGCAAATAAAGCTTCAAAAAGATGAAAAGGAGGCTTATCATTACGCATGTGCTAACTTTACCCACAAATGGAGAACTTTTTTTGGTATTCAATGATTCTTCGAAGAAGGTCCTGGGATGTGTGTTGATGCAAAATGACAAAGTCATTGCCTATTATTCAAGGAAATTGAATGTTCATGAGAATAATTATCAAATACATGATCTGTAGATGGATGTGGTGATCTTCACTTTGAAAATATTTCTGCATTATCTATTTGGGTATAATTTTGAAATATATACGGACCACAAAATCCTCAAGTATATATTCACATAAAAAGAGTTGAACAAGCCCCAATAAAGATGGTTAGATCTGATCAAATACTATGACTTCTCAATCCATTACCACCGTAGGAAAGTAAACAAGGTAGAGGATTCCCTAAGTAGAAAGGACCCATCGATTCTATCATTAATGAGAATTGAAAAGGTTCCAATATTCATAGATTTGATGAAAATGGACATGGGAATCATAAAGAAGGGAACATCATCAATCTGTTCACAAATAATTGCTCAACCATCACTTTTGGAAAGGTTAAAAGATGCTCAAAACGATGATGTGGGAATTCAGGAAAAAGATGAAGCTATCGAAAAATGGAAATCCTCAGAGTTTAATGTTATTGAATAAGGAATAATGATATTTGGGAAAAGACTATGTGTTCCATCAAGTATGGATCTGAAGAAGGAACTTTTCGATGACGTGCATAGTTCAAATTTCTATATTCACCCACGAAACACAAAGATGTATCGAGATCTCTGAGAGCATTATTGTTGGGATAATATAAAGAAGGAGATCACTGAATATAAATCAAAGTTCCTATTGTGTTAGCAAGTGAAGGCAGAGAGGCAGTAGTATAAAGGGATGATGCAGCCATTCTCCATATAAGAATGGAAATGGGAGAACATCACCATGGACTTTGTCAGCAGAATTCCAAAGATATCCAAAGGCAACAATGCAATCTAGGTTGTTTTGGATCGTCCTACAAAGGTTGCACACTTCATTGTTATTCGGGATGATTTCTCATTGGATCAAATGGCACAAATATATATCAGGGAAGTGGTAAGGTTGCATGGAGTACCACTATCTATTGTGTCCAGTTGAGATCCAATATTCAACTATATGTTTTGGAAGAGTCTTCAACATTCTCTGAATACTGAACTAAACATGAGTATAGCCTATCATCCTCAAATTGATGGTCAATCTAAGGGGACTCTCAAAACACTTGAGGACATGTTGAGAGCGTGCTCAATGGACTTTAAAGGAGGATGTCATAAATATCTTCCTCTGGTTGAGTTCTCTTATAATAAAAGTTTCCACTCAAGCATCCAAATGGCATCATATGATGCCCTTTATAGGAAAAGGTTAATAACACTTGTGTGTTGCAATAAGGTCGGTGAGCCTAAGCTACTTGGACCAGAAATGGTCGAAGAAATGGTGGAGAAGGTGAAAACCATTCAGCAACATATCAAGGTTTCCCAGAGTCGACAAAGGAGTTATGCAAATAACCATCGATGATACCTTGAGATTAAAATTGGAGACATGGTATTTATACGTATATCTATATGGATGATGGTCATGAGGTTTGGAAGGAAAGGGTAGTTAAGTCCAAGGTTGATTGACCCCTTCGAGATTCTTGATCGTGTCAGGGATGTTGCCTATCGACTAGCACTTCCACCTACTAGGGACAACGTACATGATGTCTTTCATGTATCCCTCTTAAGGAATTATATAACAGAACCTTCACATGTACTCTCTTCAGTGTTAGTACATCTAGAGTATGATCTTTCATATGAGGAGCATCCAATGAAGATCTTAGATCATAGAGAAAAAGTTCTACGAAATAAGACAATGCCCCTCATCAAGGTGCTGTGGTGAAACCACAAGTTTGAAGAAGAGATGTGGGAATCGGAGAAAATAATGAAGCAGATTTACCCACATCTTTTTTAGGGAGGGAAAAGGAAATTTTGAGGTAGAAATTTCTTAAGGGAAGAAGATTGTAAAGACCCAAACTTTCATTAATGGAAATCCCTCTAGATCTTATTGAATGTATCTTTTTGTAAAATGTTTATATAAATTGTCTACTTCATTGGTTTTTTGTTTTTTGATTTTAATATACTATTAATAATTGTGATCTTTGTTAAAATAGTCATTGAACATTGATCACATGATTAGTATAATTACAGGGATTTATCAAATTCAATTTACTCAGACAGAGGAAGCGATGGCCTCATCCAGTAGACGTGCCCCATATGAAGCCCATTTTTCAGAGCTCGAAAAGGAGATGCATCTTTGGGATTTTCTCTTGAAGAATCCCAATCTGAGATTGAATATTTTAAGCTCGAGTAGAACAGCCTATGGTAGAAGTGTAAGTTGATAGAGATTACCACCCAAGCGATGTTATCCGAGCCACCCCAAGAGTCGGTCACCATAGCACACCTTACCCTTCTGTCTTATGTAGGTGTTATAAGGGGTTATGTAACAAGAAATTAGCACTATGGTCATGTACATTATTTTTGTATATAATAAAGAATATACCTTCATTTTATTTATTGTTACCATGTAGATGGTTTTTAATGTTCAAAAAATATTTTTAGTTAATGTTCTACTAAGAAATCTATTTTCATGAATTAATAGATTTTTGAATTAAATAACATTTTATCAAAATATAATTATTATTATTAAATTAATTTTTATTAAATATAAATTATTGTATAATTTTATGAATGCAATCTTAATTTTTACTATGGTTTGAAATCCATTTTTGTCACAACCTGTGAATTTTTGATAAATGTCAGTTTTTATGTTAAAGGTGAAAATTAATATATTTAGAAAATTATTTAGATAAAATAAATATTAATTTTTGAATCCAGACGTCAAAATTATCCAACTGTGAATTTTTCATAATTTTCTGAGACAGTCAATTTTTTGGTAAAAATTAAATACTATTTAAATATATAATGTGTTTTATGACATCATAATGACCCAATAGTGATGTAATAAAATACTGTAATCTTTATGTTAAACCAATATATGTATTAACATTATAATAATTTGGTTTTGGGTTTGTTTGTTTTAGTTTACAAAGCATTAGTGGACCCTTCAAGACTTATTAAATATCTTGTCTTTTTAAATTGGTTTCCTTGGGAGAGTGACTCACCTCCACATAAGCAACCCCATTATTTTAAGAAGATAGTACATTGGCCTTATAAAACATTTTTTTCCACTTCCCTTTTCCAAAGTCCATGTGAAAAAATAATGGGATGATTTTTTGGTTTGGATTAGTCTAATGTGAGGGTCCCAAACCTAAATAATAAACAATTCCCTCACCATTCCTATACAAACCCACTCAAGCTCCCACTTCCTCCTCACTAAAAGCCTTGGGAGTTCGTCCAACCTCTTCCCTACTCTCCCTATAATCCTCCCAAGGTGCCCCAATCTCCCAAGAAGCATCTCTCAAGCTTCTTCCAAGCCATTAGAAGCACACTTCCAAGTAAGGTTGTTTTCCTCCTTTCTCATTTTTGTCCAATTTTCTTAATGTTGTTATGACCTTTTAATTTAAATTATCAATGTTGGGGTATGGTTTCTCACCTATCCCATACTTCCTTATTTATATTTTAATGATGTGATTCCCCTTTCTCTTTCATTAAATTCCTCCCATGTACACCTGTTACTATGCTAAAATTCCGAATGGAATTTCTCTCTCCTCCTTTACATTCAAGAAATTATTTTCTATCATTACTCTAAAATCCATTACAATTGTTGGGACATGTATCTATATGACCCTCTTACTTTCCATTTCATGTAAATAAAATGAGACACCCCTTTCTCTCTCATAAACCATATTTATGAATTCTTATGTCACGTCATTACGCTGCTGAAATTGCACCAATTTTCCGAGCCAATTTCATTGTGTAGTGAATACCATGCCCATTTCCCTATCAAGGGTATTCACCTTTATGCACATTTACTTGATGATTATAACGATTCATGTATTAATTCTACATTCCATTATCATGGAATAAATGATTATGTTTTATGAATCTATGTTATATGATCAATGTGGCACACTTATGTATTAAATGAAATGTTTAAGAAGGGTGTTCCCTTATAGAGCTCCAATGCATTGGGTAAAGTATAGTATCATGATACTTCCTGTGCAATGGGTGTTTAATCATGGTAATTCAAGTTCAACAAGAGTTTACTCGTGCTTCATGTGAAATGAGGATTTACTCATGCTCCATGTGCAATGAGCTTTAACTCATGCTAATTCCATGTTAAGTGTTGTTTCCACATTTACATGTTATGATTACAATGCTTTATCATGCCTTTATGTTTATGTTTCTCTTGTGCTCTATTGAAATTCCTATTTTATAACATGTATTGTATTCCTCATGTAATTCCATTCTTATTCCTTTACTGGGCTTTATAGATCACCCTTTTCTTATGCATGTCCTCAGGTTATCCCTTGAAATGCTAAATACGAGGGAATGTAGTGGTCATGTAAAGGAAGGTTTCAATAAATATGTTGTATTTCATGTTTTAAGTTGTTATGTAATGATCCTAAGCCCCAGAGACACTATACCTCTCGATCTTCTATGTTGTATCAAGGGAAGTTTATCTAATAAATTATGTTTAACTGTGTAATAAAAGATCAGGGTTGTCATAACTCTTAAATGGGTTCCCAAGTAATAAATTTGAGGGTACCGTTGAGTTCAAAATGTTGGTTTTACCCTATGTGTGACTTAACAATTAGTCAGGATGGGTGTATTGTCAAAAATATATCATGTATGTAAAAGAAATAAAATAATTTAATAAAAATTATTTTGACGCAGTGACCTTGTTATCAATTTAAATACACACTTATGGAAGAATTCACAAGGATATCCTCATAACCCTGCAAATTTGATGAGTTACATTGTAGCGTTGGAGGAGACATTGTTGGTGAATGATTTCGATGATAGATTTTCAAATTAGAGATCAACAATCGATGTGAGACTAGATCGAGGGATATCACCAATGAATGTGATGCAACTTTGTTCTTTATAAATGATCAATCCAACTAAAGGTAGGTTGTTTTCTATGTGTATTTTCCCCCATTATTAATCTCTACATTGAACATAAATTAATTAATGAATGGATTGATTTTTGGATCAATCGTATTGTGGGATGGGATTATATTTGCGGGGTTTATTTGGGAGAATTCTTATGATTGTTTTATTTCTATTCATTTATAATTTTAATGGAAATTAATTCCATTCAACGTGAACAATGGATGTGGTTCATTCCTAAAGGTTGTTCTTTGTGCTTTTATCCCTCAATTCCTCATTTCACCATAGGCATTCTTTATTGTCCTGAGGTTCAACTATTCATGATCAATTGATAATTGTGCACCCATTTCATAGAGTAATGATTTGGTATCACAGATCCAGGATTGACACAATGTGATGGAGGTGCAATTATGCTTGTAGAAACGAGTTAAACAATGGATGATTACTAATTTAGTTTTCTTCGGCATTCTACAGAAAGAAACTAAGAATATTGATTTTGATATATTTTTTAAGAATACTTGGTGAAGAAACATGTTGATTCAATGATGGAATGAAAAAATGGTTTTGGATATTTGGTTTCATGGCAGGGCAATCACTAGATCGAGTGTCATAGCATTGGATAAGGTGTGGGATAAAGAATCTAAGATTATGTACAATCCAAAAGAACATGGCATGTAATCCAATATTACACGGTGTGGGGGTGGATGCAGTGCTTGGTTTTGGTCGAAGTTAAGGATCATACAGTGTGTAACCACTATCACATGGCATGTGATACTCCCCAATTGACTCGATGATTACTTTGGAAGTACATAGACACAGGTTGGATTACATGGTCACGGACACACTAGGTGCTCCCACACATACATGGCTTGACAAACATAAACCAGTATGTGGACATGGCTTTGATAAACGGACACAACCAGGTGGTAGAGTCATGGAATCTTGTGTCTCTACATGCCATGTACTCATTATACATGATGTGTATATGGAGAGTACATGTTGTTTGAGTCTCTTCCATAAGCGAAATACTAGGGATAGATTGAAATGTCTTGTACGCCCTTGGACATGCAATCTTCTCCCCCCATGAGTGGTTAAGGATCTTATTTTTTCTAGTTTGGACCATTATAGGTTGAGTGTGTTCCCATGGCCCTTCCCTCGAGGGTACATTTCAGTATTATATCCACATCAATGGATTTGCATCCCCTCTTAGATAGAGTTGTGGTGTCCCTCCATGATATTAGAGTGTAATCCTCTATCATCCCGAGTTTGAGTTTGTGGAATCAATGTGACCTCCTAGTGTAGGTCATTGATCCCCCATTTAGAAAGCTACATCAGTAGGGTTTTTTGGAATCATTGGCATATGATCTACTATATAACGGGTTGATCCAAATTGGGTTTGTGGTGTCCCCCAACAGTTTTGGGTGTGACCCCCTCTCTATGTATCATAGTCTTATTTGACCAATTCATTCCATTTGTGTTAGATCCAAATGATAAAGACCCCTTTGTTGAATGTCTCTGATAATATCATTGATCAATTTGTGGGTTCCCCTTGAACGATTGTGCTTTGAGTAGAATAATTTAGATGGTAGTTGGTTATGAATGTCTGATGGTGCGGTGTCTCCCCTAAGTATATATGGGTTTTTCCTTCTTATATTCATTAAATCTTGTATTGATCTTTCTATACTCGTTGCTTCATGTTTAGTGTTTTTTGGGGGATCCTACAATGTATTTTTATACTCACCCCTACATGGTATTTGACACACTTGTTGTGTCTTGTGCAGAAGGAAACCCTTTTGACATTGTCTTAGGAGGATGGGGAGTGGGTGGTGCATAGCTGGAGTTTGGAAGACTGAGGTTTTTTCATTGAGCGTACCTTGACTTAGTCCTCTCCCTTGGAGTATGTTAGAATTTTGTAACGATTATTTATGGTGGGATTGTATTTTCCCCAGTTTACTTTTCATTTACTTCCTTTCATACTATGGTTTTGAGATCTTAGTTAAATATATTCATTCTATTAGTTATTTTACATTTTAGCATTGTGTGGCTCTGTGATGTCTGCATGTATACATGTACTTTAGGATAATGCCTCTCATTTGTGGGATATTACTACTCAGTACAAGTCACCATTCCCTCACCTATTAGGGGCATTATTGGGGTAGTCACATCAAGGTCCCCTTTTGGATGGGTCGTGTTTGACTGGTTTCAGAGGATTTCATTTCTATTTGAGGATAGGGAGTCTACGAGGTTGGTTTGTGGAAAAAGTGCTAAGTGTTTCAAGTTTGTATTTCAGGATATGGGCTCCATTGTTGGTTCGGTAGAAAACGTATTCATACACCAACACTCAGATCACCTTCTTTTCGACTAGGTACATTAGAAAACTGGTTTTATGAAAAAATTAAATTCATCATATAGGTATGGTTGTTGTTTCTGTGTCCTTCTGGAGTTAGCTCCCCAGATATAATCTATTGACCATGGTTCATCTTGTTTTATTTTAGGATGCCTCCACATAGATATCCTTTCAGGATTCCACCATATGATCACGAGGATGATCCACCCAGTGATAAGGAATAAGTATAGTGGAATGTACTATATAATGCACATCTAAGTGGTTTAACTTCTATACCACTAGTCATTGAGAAGAATCTAGACCCATCACTACCAGCTGAGGATTCACATAGACTAAGTGTGTTTCTGGAGTCTCAGAGGTAGTGAAATCCTAGGTTTATAAGTGAGACAGACCCCCGTATGGGTGAGGATTGGCTAGAGGCAGTCACCCATGTTTTCTACCTTAAAAGGATTCCTTCCAATCAGATGGAAGTCCTTTCCCCGAGTCTTCTTTAGGGCTCTATATGGTGATGATGTATCTTATTGAATTAGTCACATTATGAGATATCTCTCTCCTTGACAGACATCGAGCATCTCTTCAAAGGGGAGATCTATCCAGTCATGTAGTGATTGTTATGCATACAAGAGATCCTTTATCTAAAATCGGGAAGTATGACCATGGTAGAGTATTTAGTTATGTTTATAGCTCTCCAATACTAATATTTGGATATGGTATGGGACCAGTTCTTCAGGGATTAGACCTTCAATAAGGATTGCACTGAGATATCAGGGAATCAGTTGCATCCCTTAGAAATTCTACCTATCGTGGGTTACTTGTTAAATCCCTATTAGTATAAAGTTTTCTGGAAGATAAGACACCAGCTGTGGGAGCTAGTACTGGTCACCTGGTAGCTG
Organism: Viscum album; assembly: GCA_963277665.1. NCBI lineage: Eukaryota > Viridiplantae > Streptophyta > Magnoliopsida > Santalales > Viscaceae > Viscum > Viscum album. The sequence goes on from OY728145.1 coordinate 1,740,703,649, forward strand.
AGACCTCAGTAGTAGGTAGCTGATGCCAGTCATAGAAATCCAAGTGGGTCAAGAACATCAGTATATTATCCTAGGACTTAGGTTTCATGATACATGGATCTTAGGGTGGCTCGAATCAGCCAAGGGATAGGTGGTGTTTCTCTTACAATAATCAGGAATGTCTGTCATGGGATTGCCTAACCTGTCACACAGCAGGTCGAGAGACGGTTGAGGGACTATTGATATAGAGATAGATATAGGATAATGGTGTTCAGTAGGGTGTAAAATGTGGCAAAGGGGAAAGTAGGGTACCCGGATGTGATTAGAGGTTTAACCTATTACCACCACCACCCCCATGTGGTCCAAGTCAGGCTTAGTGAGCTGGTGGGAAGGTATGAGTCCAACAACAAGCTATGGATGTCTATGACCCTGAGGCTCTAGGGATGATACGAGGAATGATTTATGTCATTTACACCATAGCTTCTTTATTGATTGACACATGTTCTAGTCATTCTTTTCTTACCATGAATCTTGTTTTTGACATGAAGACCCCAGTTGAACCATTGAATCGGTCCTTATATTTGGAGACTCCAATGTGAGGAGACTTGATTATCACACACTGGTGTTGACAGTGTGACCTGACTCTTTGAGGTGATATTTTTGGTTGTGATCTCTTGGAAGAGCCATCGATGCCTTACGATGACATTCTTGGTATGAATTGTTTATATGTGGTTCATACTCAAATTGACAATTTTAGGTTAAGAGTATGGTGTTTCTACAGTGATGGGACCAAAATTTCCTTTTTTTCTAAAAATGAAATCTCATATTTGTAGGATGGTCTCATTCATAGAAGGGTGAAGTTGATTACTCCACAGTTGGATAACCTGACCCTTGGTGTAGTGGATGTTATGAGTCACATTTTCTTGCAGTGGTAGAAGAGTAGGAGTTCATATTTCATGAATATGTTCTTAGTTTACCTCCCTGAAGGGATATAGACTTTTGTAATTACCTACAACCTAGGTTGACACAGATATCTACACCTATATATTGGAAGGATCCCACAGAACATCGTGAACTGAGGGTATACTTGATGACTTATTGAGGAAGAGCTTTGTGAGACCCAGTGTTTCACACTGGGTAGCCACAATTTTGTTTTCTAAGAAGTCAGACAAGATCTTGAGTTTATGTGTGGACTTTTGGTGCTTAAACTATGTGATTGTAAAGAACAAGTCTCCACTACCATGGATTTATGACCTCTTTGATCATTTTAAATGGGTGTGATGGTTCTAAAATATTTACCTTAGATCAATTTATCACTAGCTATGAGTATGGGATGAGGATACACTGAAAACTACCTTTAGATGTCATTATGATCACTATAAGTACTTGGTGATGTCATTTAGTGTGATGAACGCCCTAGTAGTGTTCATGGGACTCGTTAATAGGATCATTTATCCTTTATTAGACCGTTTCATAGTGTCTTTATTGATGGAATTTTATTGTTTTTGGTGTCTAATTAAGATCATACAAGACACTTAAGGATGGTCTTGCTGACACTTTGAGATCACCAACAACACGAGAAGCTCTCAAAGTTCTAGTTATGTATTCGATGTGTCCATTTTCTGGAACACTTCATCTTGGAGGATATTGTTGTAGTGTTTCCATATAAGGTTAAGGTAGTTCATTATTGGGAGCCACCTAAGAGTGTTACTTAGGTTTGGAGTTTCTTTAGATTGGCATGTTACAATAATCTTTTTGTACCCAACTTCTCTAGATTGGAATCAAACTTGAAAGCATTGACATTAAAGGGGAATACTTTTGTGTGGATGTAAAAGTTTCAGTAGTGATTTTATGAGATAAGTCACAGCAGGACAAGTGCTCCCATTTTGAGGTTATTGGGGTAAGGTGTTAAGTATGTTTTATTCTATGATGCATCATGAACCGATATTGGTTGTTTCCTAATTCATAGGAAAGGGATTATTGCCATTGGTTCATGCCAGTTGAGGCCACATGAGTAGAACTATGTGAACCATGATCTTGTGTTAGTAGTGGTAGTCTACTCTTTGAAGATGTAGCAACTCTACCTGATGGGTGAGATGTTTTTAAACTACTTTGACCACAATATTCTCAAGTATATCTTCTCTTAGAAGGATATAAACTTGAGATAGAGGTGATGGATAGAGTTCCTCTGTGACTATGACTTTGAGATATTCTATACTCTTGGGAAGGGTAATGTGGTGGTAGATGCTCTCAGTAGCAGATCGTGTTCGCAGTTTTTGAATGAGGTGTCATAGAAATAGGCCTCATTGCAGTTATCCTTTGTGAATGGAGATGAAGAATATTACCCACATTCAAAGGTTGTTACCCCTGTACTCTTATAGTGATTCAGGGAGTCACAACTTAGGGATACTGAATATGAGACCATTCATGATAAGATGTCTACAAGACAAGATCATGATGGATATTAAAAAGTTGGGTAGTGCATTGTTCTTCTCAGAGGACGTATGGTGGTACCAATGAAATTGTGGGAGGTGGTTTTGAGGTAATTTCATAATTCCCCTTTATAAATACATACAGTTGTGGAAAAGATATACCAGGACCTTCGACATCAATTTTGGTGGCTAGGGATGAGGAAAGGAGTTGTAGAGTTTGTTTTACGATGTCTTACTTGTCAACAAGTGAAGGATGTACATCAAGTTCCAGTGGGTTTAGATCAACCCATTTATGTTACAGAATAAAAGTTCAATGGGATATCAATGGAATTCATGATGGTCTTATGATTTACATCTAGGGGACATGGTTTCATCTAGGTGATCATTGTCCAACTCACCATGTCGACCAACTTTCTAGATATCTGAGAGAAGATTTTAGTAGAGAGCTTGGGAAGCCTTTACATTCAGAAGATAGTTTGACTCTATGGAGTTCCATCAAAAAAAAATTCTGATCATGATTTTCACTTTACATACTGGTTGTAGAATGGATTATAGGATGTGTTTGGGACCCACTTATGCTTGAGCACATCATTTCATCTACAAACCGATGTCCAGACTAAGTGGGCCATTTCAGTTCTAGAGGACATGTTACAAACTTTTATATTAGAATTTTTCATTTTTTTGGATGATCATCTACCACTAGTGGAATTTGTGTACAACAAAAGGTACTATTCCACCACTGGTATGACCCCATTTGAAGATATTTACGAGAAACTCTACAAGTCTCCAATTTTCTGGATTAATGAGGAGAGTTAGAAATCATGGGCCCAGAGTTGGTTTGACCTAATATAGAAAAGGTGCAGATCATCCAAGTGATGATGAAGACTGCACATAGAAATCAGAAGTCTTTTACTAATAGGTTACAAAGGCCTTTGGAGTTTGAAGGAGGAAACTATGTGTACCTTTAGGATTCACCTCGATGTGGATTGCATATATTTGTTCGGGGTGGCAAGCTATCTCTGAGGTTCATTGTCCATTTCCAAATACTTCATAGAGTTGGAGAGGTGGAATACTTTATAGATCTACTGCTGAAGATAGATCAAGTACATGAAGTCTTCCATATACGGAATATAATTAGGTATATGCATGACCCATTTCACTTTATCAAATAGGACGAGATAGACATCTAGGATGGAGCAACTTTTGTTGAGTACCCAATTGAGATCAAGGATCGGAAGAAGGGGATTATTCATGGGTGATTGATTTCATTGGTGTATGTATGGTGGTAGAATAGGAATATCTAAGAGATCACTTGGGAGAAGGAGGCTCATATTCATTCTCAATAACCACATCTTTTTGTGTAGCCTTTGTTTTGTATTTTTACGGATGTAAATCCCCAAGGTGGGGAGAATGTATTTTTTCAAATTTTCCATGTATTATTTTTAAATATTATATAGATTATTTTCAAGACCATGAGTTGAGGAATAATGTGATTCTATGGCCCATTTTTTTAATATAATAGTATAAAACATATTAACTATATTAAAGAGAATGTGGACACATCTTTTATGAAAAAATTAAATAACTCTTAAATAGGTGTTAGAATCAAAAATATGAGAGTACTATTGTGTTAAAATTGTTTGTTTTACCCTAGGAGCAACTTAACAATAGTCTACCTAGGATACTTGTGAACAATTTGCCACATATTTAAAAGAAATAAATTATTTAATAAAAATTAATTTGATACAGTAGACTATTTCTTTTTTTAAATACACACTTATGAAAAATTTCACAGGTTAACCTGCACAATCTTGTAAATTTGATGAGTTACACTAGACAGTTGGAGGAGACCTCATTAGCGGACAACATCAATGATAGATCTGAAAATCAAAGATCAAGGATCTATGTGAGAAAGGATCGAGGAATCTCACAAATGAAGGTGACTAGACTTCATTATTTATCAATGATTTATCCGCCTTGAGTTAGGATTTTTTTATGTGTATTTTACCTATTCATAATTTCTACATCAAACACAAATCAATTGATAAATGGATTGATTTTCATATCGATCTCCTTGAGATATGGGATCATATATGTAGGGATTATTTTGGAGATTTATTATGATTGATCGATTCCTATTTTCTATAGTTATAATGGAAATGAATCAAGGCTAACAAAAACTATTGATGAGGTTAATTAATTAAGGGTTCTCTTTGTTCTTTTCTCCCCCAATTCCGCATTTCACCATGTATGTTCTACATTATCAAGCGTTTTGTCTATTCCTGATCAATGGATCATTGATCACTCATTTTATAGTGAAAAAATTTGATATCATAGATCTGGGATCAGCACTATGTAAAGGAGGTGTGATGGTGGTTGTGGAATTGAATTGGATGACGTATGATCCCTAATTTCTTGTTCTTCAGTGTTCTTCATCATAGAACCAAGAACATTAATTTTGATCCATTTTATGAACATCTTCAGTGATTAAATGTGTTGATTTAGTGATGGAATGGAAAATTGACCTGATATATTTGGTTTTATGGCAAGGAAACCACCAGATTGAGTCTTGAAGCATTGACATAGGTGTCAGAGGAAGAATATGAGATTTTGGAAAATCCTGATGAACACTACTTATAATCTGGGATTACATGGCATGTGGGTACCCCTGGATGTGGCACTAAGATTTGGATAATGTTAAGGATCAAGTAATTTGTGACCCCTATCAAATAGTTTTTTACCCTCCCTAGTTGACTCGGTGTGTACTTTGGAAGCACACAGACATGGGTTGGAGTACACGGGCATGGACATGTCGTGTACTCCCTCACAGACACATCTTGGCATACATAGACCATTACACTTACACATATTTGGTTCATGGAATAGGATAGGAGACATGTTCATGGAACCATGTGTTTCTACCCATCATGTATTCATTCTACATGTTGTGTATATGGGGACTACATGTCATGTGAGTCTCTTCAACATGGGAAAGACTTGGGATAGCTGGACACGTCATGTATTCCATGGGACATGCCATTTACTCACACTAAGAGTGTATAAGCATTTATTTTTCCTATTTTATACTATTATAGGTTGAGTGTGTTCTCTTGGTTCTTCCCTCAAGTTTACAGTGAGAAATTACATCCACATAATAGGATTGTGATCCCCTCTAGGAGTCGAGCCGCAGATAGAGTTGTGGTGTCCCTTTGCAAGACTAGTGTGTGATCCTCTCTCATCCCTAGTTGGATTTTATGGAATCATCATGACCTTTATTATTATGGAATTGATCCTACATCTACCAGGTCATGTTATTAGGGTTTGGGGAATCATTTCCATGTGATCCCTTATATAGTGGTTTGATCCAAATTAGGTTTATGGTTTCCACCAACAGTTCAGGATATGACCCTCTCTCAATGTATCATAGTATTATTTGACCAATGTGTTCTCTTTGGGTTGGGTATAATTGAGCTATACCTCTTTTTCTACTATCTCTTATGATATCATGGCTTGAGGAGTGAGTTATCCTAGAACGAGCATACTTCTGGCAGAATCTTAGGGATAACAGTTTGTTATGACTGCCTAATATCATGGTGGATCTACAAAGTATATCTATGTTTTCCTTCTTTTATTTGTTACATATTGAATTGAGTTGACTATACTTGGTGCCTCTAGTTTAGTGTTTTCCTAGTATCTTACTTAGTATTCTCATACTCACCCATATATGGTATTTTCCCACACATAACATATCTTATGCAGACAGAGACACGTTTGATGGTATCCTATGAGGATAGGGAGTGGGTGGAGCATAGATAGATTTTGGTAGACAAAAGTGTTTAGCAAGAACATACCATGACATAGTCCTCACCCTTGGAGTAGGTTTTACTTCTTACAATTTTAGTTGGACATGGGTATAGACTCGTTATGGTGGGCTTGTATTTGGAACTGTTTACTTTTCCCTTACTTCATGTCCTACTATGGTTGTGGGATATTAGTTTTATAAATTCATTCTATCAGTTGTTTTATATTTCAACATTTTGTGTCTGGGAAATGTGGTTGTGTGTACAGGTACTTTAGGATAATGCCTCCTATTTGTGGGATATGCCAACTCACTGCTAGTCACCATCCCCTAGCCTATTGGGGGAGGTCTTGGGGTACTCACGACAAGGTCCCCTCTGGGATGGGTTTTGACATATCTTATAGTGTAATAATGTCCCACTATCACATGGATGATCAAAGAAGTATATATGATGTGATATTCACCCTTCTTTCCAAATCCATCTCCAGATTCTCAAATATCAAGTCTTACTTCGAACTAAGATTCTATAGCCTAAGGACCACCTTCTTCTAAAAATTTTAGTGGGTGTTACTACTATAATTATATATTAATCTCTGATATAGTTTATGAAAGTCTTAGAGCTCCCAATATGGACTACACAAGATGTATAAAATCCTCTCTGAATTGAGCATCAATGCCCACTCCCAGAACAACATGTGGTACTAGAAGAGGTACGGCATGTGAAACTATTTGTGGTTTAGGTCCCACCACTTTAGTAGAATGGTCATCACCACCCACCGAGTGTTCGACCCAAGGCAATCATGAAGGCATGTATCTAAAATTCCATGAACACGCTTCAAAGTAAGATACAAGGAAGAAGACATTTTAGCTAGTAAAAGAATACATGTATAAGGAGTCACTAAAAAAGGTACATAATCCAAACTAACCACTTATAAGGTTAGGTAAAAAGGTTAAGATTAAATAATTAATCATAAGACATAATTTATATAGAGTTTTTATTACAAGTTATAATTGAAAATTCTCTTTAAGTTTTAATTTGCATCCCCATTTAATAGAAACTATTTTTTCTCTAGTGTTAGAAATTTAAATTATAATGTGTGTGTATAGTTTTCCAATTATAAAATATTACTTTCCCATGTTATATATACAAATACTTTTTAGGTTATAATTAGATTTTTATATAACTAAAACAATCCTTTTATATCCTGTCTCAAAATGTAACAAGTTCACATATGCTGGTTTAGCTATATGGATCACCATTCCAATTTTATATAGTCATTACCATATAAATTTTAATTTACTATCCATGTAAATACAACCAAAGAAAAGTTATATCTTATTTAACAAAGTTTATAAAGATTAAAACATGTAAAAATGGTTAGTTAAAGTTCCATCTTCAAGCTATAGAGGAAAATACTATTTAGGTAAATACATACACTTTAAGTAATCAATTGTTTCCTTATTTTTGCGATAAGAAACATTGTAAATAATAAGTATTACAACCAATTTACACATTATTGGCCATAATATTTTCAAATAATGAGATATAAATGGCATAGAATATGCCTAAAATATAAATATCTTTGTTCCTATGATGATACATATGCTCATACACCCTTTCTATACCAATCTAAGGATGAAAATCCATAAAACATAACACCATAAATCATGTGTTTTACCCAATTATTAAAATTGTACAACTCTAAGAAGAAAAAATCAGAATAATAAGTACCATCAATGGAAAATTGTCTTTTCCCCCACACTCTAGTTAGATACTCCCAAACATGTCTTATTACCAAGTTCCAAAACATCCTAGTATCATATCTATCAACCGTAAAAATTAAAAATAAACCTATAGTAACAATTTCTGATGTACCCAGCCTAGTTCGTAGAAAAGTGACTAGTCCAGTCCACCAAAAGGCCTCAACCAAACATCCCCATATATTAGAGGCTATTAACTAGAAGTAAGGGTGTATAGTGTTACGGTGGGGAGAATATATCCTCTTATCAAAGTACACCACAAAGATAATAAAGAAGTGAAATAAAGAAAGTATGTAGAAATAAATAAAGGCATTAGAAATAATAAGTTATTTGAAATAAATCATCTAGATAATAAATAATAGACAATAAGCATTAAGCAACACTATATAAGGATGATGTCATGAGTATATAAAAATTTGAAGAGGTGGATATGGTAGTATCAATATAATTTTACCATTATAAAAAAGAAACAAATGACCAAAAACATATATCTCTTTGGGAATATTAAGCCCTGGCTTAGTCATTTACTCCCATGCCAAATGATATGAAGCCTCAACGGTTAGGTGCATCCCTTTATCCTCAACTATAACCATAAAATCATTTTGGATACCGAAAAATAGCCTAAATAGGGTTTGAGTACAAATTAGTAGTCCCCCACAGATGATGTAACAACCCGAGTTTTTTATGAGAAATATTATTTTTAATTACATTGATGTCTAGTGTTGTACGCTACACCAAGATTAGATTGTATTATATGCAACACTGTATTTTCTTTCAGTATATGAAACACTATTCTTGGCTCGTGTTACACACAATTTCATATTCGTTTTGTGGAAATTATTCTACGCAACATTAAGTATAGATTTAGTTTAATGAATAAATGAAATAAGTTTTGATTACGTTATACGCAACACCAAACAAAGATTTCACTACAGGTAGCTGTTACTTGGCTTTCATTACACGCAATCAAGACTTTCTTCGATAGCGTGTGTAGTACGCAATACCGAGTTTCACTAGACGAGATATTATTATTATGAACTAGCCGTTATGAATAGTAATATCCACTTTTTGAAATTTTATAAATTCTATCTTTTAAAATGGCCTTTATTTTTGGATTCAGAATATAAAAATTATCCCAGGGTGAATTTTTGGTATTTTTCTGAAAACATTCATTTTTTGATGAATAATGGAAACATTGGGTTACTATTTAAAAATAAAATTTTTATTTAAATAATTATTTATTTTATTTAAATTTATTTTAGGTCAAAATTGATACATAATACCTATATAAGTTCAATTTAATTCATTGGAGTCATTTTATAACAAATTTAGATATATAAAAAGTTTATTGAACTTTCAACCGTCTTTTACCCACCTCCTAGGAGAATTTGAAAGATTACATAAAACATAATTTTACCACTTATGTGAGTGGAATTTTGAAAATCCAAGAGACACAGTTAATATCAAGGAGTAAAATTTGGTTCAATAAGATAAAAATATTTTTTGATGAATAGTAACTTTTACTTTTATTTACCACGGTTAAAAGTAAATAGGGTAATTAAGGGTAAAAATGATATTATTATTACCCTAAAAAATGTCCTAATTCAATTGCATAAGTGTAATTAGACAAAAAAACTTTAGGAACAAAATATTATCATTTAGGTCCACATGGATTAGATTAGGACAATTATTATTATTTTATTTAAAGAAGTGTTAAAATAGTTAAAATCAATATTTAATAACTAAAACATTTTTAATATAGTGTTATACATAAGATAAATTCGACTATAAATATTCATTATAAAGATAAAAATATTTCCTACATAATGGTAATTTATTTATAATTTTTATAAATTAAATAATTTAATTTATTTATAACACAATGATGATGCAGTAATTACCTTATTATTGAAATATTAACATAATTGATGTTATAAATACCCAAATAAATGTAATTTGAGACTTTTTATAAATTCCAATGATTTTTTAGGTTAATATGTCATGTTACTATTGATTAAATTAACTTTTTTAGAACTAATCATGCTTTTATGATTTTCACAATAATCAATTTCCAAATAGTGTCAAAATTGACATAAAATAGTTTTTAAAACAAATATTATATTATAGATTGTTATTCTATTACTAAAAATCTAAGGTTCGGCCAAATGACATAGATAAGGTTATATATAGTAATAATTAACCACTTGGGGTTCTTTTGGCTTTTATAGTATCTTTATTAACCAAATAGTGTAAGAAAACAAGAAGATGTGATAAAAGTTAGATTATTTAACTTAGAGTTAAATCTAAAAGATAAGGTTAAAATAGTAACCTAAAATTCTCTAAAACCTATTGGTTGAGAGGATTTCAAACCATACCCACTTTATCTTCTAAATAAATCAATTTGGAGCTATCATAAACCGAATATGACTTTATTATAAATTAATATTTTTGAGATTTCCAAAGGTGCCCGTCTCCTCCCTTATAAAAGGGAACCTCTTGCCTCTCCTCCTCACACCATTTTGAGCCTTGAAGCTCGGCCAAACTCCACCGATTTTAATTCCCCACTTCCCTAGAAACCTTATAGGGGTACCGTTCTTCTCAAAAGACCAACTCTAGTGCACGAAGAGGAAGTTCAAAGGAGGCACTTCAAGGAAGCGGTAATACCTTCTACCGATTCATTCAAGTTCCTTTCTTCTTCTACTTCCTCTTATTTTGTGGTTTCATTATGTAGTAATAACATCAGTATCCCTTATATACTGATATGTAATTATAAATACGAAACAACCCCATTTCACCTTCTATACATCCTATGGAAAACAAAATCACCACGCGTGCGTACGTACAGAATATCGTTTCCACGCCATGGTGTAATCTGTTTTTTCCCAACCACCTTACATGGATGGGTATAATGGTGAAAAGAATAACTATATATGATTATTATAAAATCATACTGATTCTGAGATATTATATCACCCACTCCAATTCAATTCAATAATTTTGGGAACAATATCATCGCTCATGCATAAGTACGGATTACCGTCTCCATGACGCGATGAGATTCATTCTTCATGATAACCACTCAAGAATGATTATAAAGTATATATAATGAATAATAATGAAATATATGACATGATAAATCTACTTTATTTATGTATATATATATATATTTCATCTACTTACTTCCATTCAAGTCAATAAGGAAAGGAAAACAATGTTCATGCGTACGTACGGCCTACCGTCTCCTTGAACGGTGTATTTAATTTCATTTATCTGTCTATTATATATATATATATATACTGAATATTTATGATATATAAATCATGATTTACATTCTGTAATTAATTAAATCATGATTTAAGTAATAATAATATCAAGAACAATAAGTCCAAACATGTAATATAAATAAAACGATTTTACCCAAAACGCTGCTTTAACATGGAATTTACAAAAGACCCTGTAATATAAAGTCATAAGTAAACCATATATGATATCATAACAATGAATATGATTCTATAATAAGTCAATGACATTATTTAAATCATTATATAGGCGGTTCAGATACATACAAAGCATATCATACCTAAGGTAAGGGATAACTTTTCCAGTCTCGTTTTTATTCGAGATTGTTTATTCATAAGTATTTAATGGGGATATATTTATCATCCATGTCCCTGTTTTCTAAAAATGGTTTCATGTATTTTTAAAGTCCTTTTTACCCATTTTTTACTTTTACCACATGTTATGAAAGAAATATTTCTTTTGTTTACCATACGAGGAACTTTTTGACTTTTCTGACAAAAGTACAAGGAGAATGTTTTTTTAACTTATACAGCATGAACGGATTTTAATGGTTTCATAAAATCTTATTCTCATGAAGATTACTCTATAATATTTATGAATATTTTCAAAAAATAATTTTCTTTTAAAATTACATGGCATTTTGTGAAAGGAAAATGATTTTGAATATGAAAGGATATTTTCCTCAAGAATTAATTTCAAGTGTTTTATCAAAACCATTTTCCATCTAAGGTGACATTATTTCATATGTGTATATTTAAAGTATAATGTCTCTATGATTTACATGGTTTCACTTATCTTATGATGAAATGGTATCCATTTGTTTTATATGGATTATGTTATGATGGGATGATGGTTATGAAACCCATTTTATTCTTTGGGTTATGATGAATGATTTATGTTTATGTTGTGGCACACATAAGAATGATTTCATTATGAGATGTGTGGGACCTATATATCCCTCCAATGCATTGGGTAAAGACTTATATCTCATTATATATACATGGATGGAATAGAAATTTAATCCGGTTCAGTGATACATGACGGGAACGAAGAGTGAACTCTGTTCAGAAAGGAACTTTGTCCACTAAGATGGTCTTGGCAGAAATGCCTTGGCTACTGTGGAAATTATAACATGTGCTTAATGGTTTTCCACAATTACATGACTTATTCCCATGCTATTTTATCATGATTGATGTTCCATTATGATCTATTCCTTACGTACCGCTATGTTTTATGTCATTGCTCAAGAATTATATGTTTAATCATTATGTTCATGTTTTTAAGTTCAAATGTGTATGGTTTGTTTTATTTTCTCCATGCATACCCTTACTGAGAATTTGAGCTCACCCTTTATATGTTTTCTTTTCCCCAGGATATAAATAAAGGTTTTAGGTAAGAAAACAAAAGGGGAAGTTCTTTATGGGAGATGTTGAATATCATTCACACTGATTAGAAGATTATATTCCGAGTTTTAAATGACACTAAACTATTACGGTCCTTATTTTTCTTTGTTTGTTATGTATTAAGTATTCTGCAAAAGTAATGTAATATCCATGTACGTCAAGATTTGGGTCTCTACAGTTGGAATCATAGGAATGGTTTAGTCAACCTTTGGAAACTAGGATGTGAAAACTTTAGTGAAATCCCTAGAGATATTTCTAAGGAATGTCTAGGGATTTCCCTAAGGATAATTATATGTATAGGTTATAGTCCTAGAATTACAGTAACGATCTTAGAATTAATCCCAAGATATTAGACATTGAAGGTACTCCCCCTTTGTTATGTTGTTTTCTCTAGCAAGATTTTTTCCTCCCACACTATTCTTTTTGGGTTTTAGACGATGGATGGAACCCAAAAGAACCGTGTTAATCAATGTAATGGAAAATGTAATGATTTTCCTCCCGAACAAACCAATGTTGTGGGATATGGAGTGTAGAATATTATTTCTATACTTACACAAGCTATAAATAATTTTGGACTTACAAATGAGAAGATAAGGGAACAATATTCTATTTAGTCCTTCATGAGGCAACGTCCACCTTATTTTAGTGGGTCTTCTGATCCACTTGTTGCTGAACAATAGATCAGTACCATTGAAAAGATATTTTCCATACATCGCTGTTCAGAGCATGAAAATGTAATTTTGGATGTTTACCGGTTATAAGGTGAAGCAGACTAGTGGTGGACTCTAGGTAAAAATACAAGTCCCCAAGATGAAATTGAATCCATGGAATGGAACAAGTTCAAGAACTTGTTTTTCAATAAGTACTTCCATTGTATTCTTCGAACAAATATGGAGAAGGAATTCCTTGAGCTTAAGAAAAAGGATGAAGAATCTGTTGGTATATACGAGGCGAATTTTACAAGGCTTTCAAGGTATGCATCTGGATTTATCATCCATCCTGACAGTAAGGTTGATAGATTCTTCAGTGGCTTAAAACCAAGTCTTCGAAGGACATTAGCTATAAGAGACTTCAATAGCTATAAATAAATTGTGCGTTGTGCTATCAAGGTAGAACTCGAAGTTGGTGTTACATATCCATCTCATGGTTTTGACAAGAAACGAAAGATGGAGTTCAGGGAAAAATCTCAGAATAATGTTGTAAAGAAAGTGAATGTTTCTTTATACTCAATGTGTGGAACGAAGCATGGTGGAGATTTTCTAAAGGGTGCTAGAAAATGTTTCAAGTGTGGAAAAGAAGTTCATCAAGCAACTAAGTGCCGAAGTAATGGGAAAAAGGTTTCTAATGACATGACTAATGAAAAGACTACAGAGAAAGCTCCACATACACTTCAATGCTTCAAGTGCAAGGAAATGGGGCATTATGATAATCAATGCCATAATCCAAGGGTTAATGATGATCGACATGAGCAACCACTTAAGGAAAATGAAAAAGGGAAGTCACATGTGATCCCTATTGGCAATGTTGAATATGACAACGATGTGGTGGAATGATTAAGTGTTTATGTAATGGGATTCCAAAATAATTTTGTATACAGTATCGTAGAATAATGGAATATTTATGTGGTTTTCAATAATTTTATGGTACCGATAACCATGTAATGTGATTGAGATATTTTTGGAAGGAAGATGATATGTGCATAATGAATGGATAAGAAGAAATTGAAATTTTTGATAGTATTAATGAGATAATGAATGATATAAGGACAAAGGTATATCATGGATTGAGTATATATAATTTTTGGATTTTGGTATGAGGAAAGAGTTAACTTTTGACAGTATTCATGTTTTCACTAATGTTTAATGGGTATTCAATTTTCAAGATATTACATGATTAAGGTATTCACATGTTTGGAATGTGACCAACAAGATATATTGTATGATATATGGAGGATAAATGATGGTATTCACATTCTTTTTATGTGACCTTTAAAGTAGTCGTTTTCGTTATACTATGAGCTTGGACCGAAGTATTTTGGATAAGCCTAAATATTGGAATGAATTAAGATAGTATTGTTTAAGGATATAAGTTTTTTTTGATATTATTGCAGGAATGTTATAATAATTTAGTTTTAGAAAAAGGGACAAGCTGCATGATGGGTGACCACCCGTCACATCGAACAAAGCTGTGGGAATCGAACCCACAACCGAAGTGCGATTGGCCCTTATCGCCTACCACCGGCCTACAAGAAGTCCCTGGTTACTAGAAACTAGTTTTACTTTATTAAGAGGTATGATAGATGAAGTATAAGTTCATTTTTGGAATCATATACGATTAACCTCACTATAGATGGACTTATATATATTTGATAACTTTTGCTAGCCTTTTGTTTGAAACAGATGGAATGACCAAACATTCTATCACATGATCTTCTAACACTTCACGAATAACAAATTCAACTTCATTTCATTAAGATATGAAGTGGAAATTGTTCAAGGCATGAATAACGGTGAGATTATACCAAAATAAAGTAAGTAATTCTTCTAATTCAAATTCATTAACTTTAGGGAAATGATCTTAAAGACCAAAAATGTTGTCCAACTGTCCTTATATACGATGATTCAGATGGTACCTTAAGTCATCACAAATTTATGGATTTGTGATTGTTGACTTTTTTATAGCCATTTTCTCTATCACTCTCCATCAGAACTTGATGGTTAGGTTTCTCTTCCATATCCATATTTTCACCTATATACTCCTATGTGGGAACCCAAGTGATGAGTTACTTTGGATATCCATTTTGTTTCTAACATTCCTTTTTAAAATGAAGTTTTAGTATTCATTTTTACGATGTGGGTTTCTATGAAATAAACTTTCAAGTAGTAAACCATTTATAACCCTGACGAATTTCGAGGGAGAAATTCATTTTAAGAGGGGTAGAATGCAACAACCTGAGATTTTATGAGAATTATTATTTTTAATTACATTGATGTCTGGTGTTGTACTCTATACCAAGAATATCTTGTATTATACGCAACATTGTATTAGCTTGCAGTATACGAAACACTATTCTTGGATCTTGTTACACACAATTTCAAGTTTGTTTTGTGGAAAATATTCTACGCAACATTAAGTAGAGATTTAGTTTAATTTATAAATTAAATAAGTTTTGATTATGTTATACACAACAACAAATAGTGATTTCACTACACGCAGCTCTTACTTGGCTTGCATTACACGTAATCAAGACTTTCTTCGATAGCGTGTGTAGTACGCAATAACGAGTTTCACTAAACGAGATATTATTATTATGAACTAGCCGTTATGAATAGTAATACCCACTTTTGGAAATTTTATAAATTATATCTTTCAAAATGGACTTTATTTTTGGATTCAGAATATCGAAATTATCCTAGGGTGAATTTTTGGTATTTTTCTGAATTCATTCATTTTTTGATGAATAGTGAAAATACTAGGTTACTATTTAAAAACCGACTTTTTATTTAAATAATTATTTATTTTATTTATATTTATTTTAGGTCAAAATTGATACATAATACCTATATAAGTTCAATGGAATTCATTGGAGTAATTTTATAATAATTTTAGATATATAAAATTTTATTGAACTTTTCACCGTCTTTTACCCACCTCCTAGGATAATTTGAAAATTTATATAAAACATAATTTTAACACTTCTGTGAGTTTAATTTCAAAAATCCAAGAGACATGGTTAATATCATGGAGTAAAATATGGTTCCATAAGATAAATTTTTTTTTGGTGAATAGTAACTTTTTACTTTTATTTACCACGGTTAAAAGTAAATAGGGTAATTAAGGGTAAAAATGATATTATTATTACCCTAACAAATGTCTTAATTCTATTGGATAAGTGTAATTCGACCAAAAACAACCTTTGGAATAAAATATTATCATTTAGGTTCACATGGATTAGATTAGGACATTTATTATTATTTTATTTAAAGAATTGTTAAAATAGTTAAAATCAATTTTTAATAACTAAAACATTTTTAATATAGGGTTATACGTAAGATAAATTCAACTATATATATTAATTAGAAATATAGAAATATTTCCTACATAATTTTATTTTATTTATAATTTTTATACATTAAATAGTTTAATTTATTTTTGACACAATGATGATGCAGTAATTACCTTATTAATGAAATATTAACATAATTGATGTTATACATATCCAAATAAAAGTAATTTGAGACTTTTTATAAATTAAAATACTTCTTTTAGGTTAATATGACATGTTAGTATTGATTAAATTAAATTTTTTTGAACTAATAATGCTGTTATGATTTTCACCAAAATCAATTTCCAAATAGTGTCAAAATTGCCATAAAATAGTTTTTAAAACAAATATTATATTATAAATTTTTATTCTATTCCTAAAAACATAAGGTTAAACCAAATGACTTAGATAATGTTATATATATTAATAATGAACCACTTGGGGTTTTTTTGTCTTGTTATAGTATGTTTATTAACCATATAGTGTAAGAAAACAAGAAGACACGCTAAAAGTAAAATTATTTAAATTAGAGTTAAATCAAAATTATAAGGTTAAAATAGTAACCTAAACTTCTCTAAAACCTATTGGTTGAGGGTATTTAGACCCATACCCACATTATCTTAGAAATAAATCAATTTGGAGCTATTATAAACCGAATATGACTTTATTATAAATTAATATTTTTGAGATTTCCAAAGGTGCCCCTCTCCTCCCTTATAAAAGGGCACCTCCTCCCTCTCCTCCTCACACCATTTTGAGCCTTGATGATCTGCATATATCTGCCCATTTCACTTCCCCACTTCCCTAGAAACCTTATATAGGTACTTTGTTTCTCAAAAGATCAAATCTAGTTCCCTGAGAGGAAGTTCAAAGGAGGCACTTCGAGGAAGAGGTAATACCCTCTACCGATTCATTCAAGTTTCTTTCTTCTTCTACTTCCTCTTATTTAGTGGTTTCATTATGAAGTAATAACATCAGTATCCCTAATATACTTATATGTTATTATAAATATTAAAAAACCTCATTTCACCTTCTATACATCCTATGGAAAACAAAATCACCACGCGTGCGTACGTACGGAATACCGTCTCCACACCGTGGTGTAATCTGTTTTTACACCACCACCTTACATGGATGGGTATAATGGTGAAAAGAATAACTATATATGATTATTATAAAATCATACTGATTTTGAGATATTATATAATCCACTCCAATTCAATTAAATAATTATGGGAACAATATCATCACTCGTGCGTACGTACGGATTACCGTCTCCACGACGCGATGAGATTCATTATCCATGATAACCACTCAAGAATGATTATAAAGTATATATAATGAATAATAATGAAATATATGACATTATAAAGCTACTATACTTATGTATATATATATATATATATCATCTACTTACTTCCATTCAAGTTAATAAGGAAAGGAAAATAGTGTTCATGCGTACGTACGACCTACCGTCTGCATGATCAGTGTATTTCATTTAATTTATCTATCTATTATATATATATATAAGGAATATATATGATATATAAATCAAGATTTAAATTCATGAATTAATTAAATAATTATTTATGTAATAATAATATCAAGAACTACAATTCCAAACGCGTACGATAAATAAAACGATTTTACCCAAAACGCTTCTTTAACACAGAATTTACAAAACAACGGGTAATATAAAGTCATAAGTAAACCATATATGATATCATAAAAATGAATATAATTATTTAATAATTCAATGACATTATTTAAATCATTATACAGGAGGTTCAGATACGTACTAAGCATATCAAACCTAAGGTAAGGGATAACTTTTCCAATCTCGTTTTTATCCGAGATTGTTTATTCTTAAGTATTTACTAGGGCTATATTTATCATCCATGTTCCTATTTTATAAAAATGATTTCATGTATTTTTAAAGTCCTTTTTACCCATTTTTGAATTTTTCCACATGTTATGAAAGGAATATTTCTTTTGTTTACCATACGAGGAACTTTTTGACTTTTTCGAAAAAATTACAAGGAGAATGTTTTTTAACTTAAACAGGATGAATGGATTTTTACAGTTTCATAACACATTATTTTCATGAAGCTTTCACTACAAGATTTCATGTATATTTTGAAAAAAACATTTTCTTTTAATATTACATGGAATTTTGTGAAAGGAAAATGAATTTTAATATTAAAGGATATTTTCCTCAAGAATTTATTTCAACTATTTTATCAAAACCATTTTCCATCTAAGATGACATTATTTCATATGTGTATGTTTCAAGTATAATGTCTCTATGATTTACATGGTTTCACTTCTCATGTGATTAATGGTATCCATTTGTTTTATATGGATTATGTTATTATGGGATAATGATTATGAAACCCATTTTATTCTTTGGGTCATGATAAAGGATTTATGTTTATGTTGTGGCACATGTAAGAATGATTTCAGTATGAGATGGGTGGGACCAATATCTCCCTTAAATGCATTTTTTAAAGATTTATATCGCATGAGACAAACATGGCTGGAATGGAAATTTAATCTGGTTCAGTGATACAGGACTAGAACGAGGAGTGAACTCGGTTTAGAAAGGGACTTTGTCCACTAAGATGGTCTTGGCAGAAATTCCTTGGCTATTATGGAAATCATAACATGTTCTTAATGGTTTTCTTCAATTTCATGTCTTATTCCCATGATATTTTATCATGATTGATGTTCCATTATGATCTATGCCTTACGTACCACAATGTTTTACGTCATTTCTCAAGAATTCGATGTTTAAACATTATGCTCATGTTTTTAAGTTCAAATGTGTATGGTTTGTTTTATTTTCTCCATGCTTACCCTTAATGAGTATTTGAGCTCACCCTTTATATGTTTTCATTTCCCCAGGATATAAAGAAAGGATTTAGGTAAGAAAACAAAAGAGGAAGATCTTTATGGGAGATGTTGAAGATCTATCACCATGATTAGAAACTTATATTCTGAGTCTTCAAATACACTAAACTATTACAGTCCTTGTGTGTTTGTGTTTTTTATGTATTAATTATTTCGAAAAAGTAATGTAATGTTCATGTATGTCAAGCTTTGGGTATCTACAAACGATATAGAATGAAAATATAGTTTTTGAATATAAAATGTAACCATTTTTAGGTATAAAAAATTTAATGTAGTAATATAAATAGAATCCATACTGAACTCAGGCTCCTCATGGGATACCTAGCCAAACCTATATGATTTATCCTAATCCATAGGTCTCGAAACATATGATTTTTATTCACCTAGAAAATCAAAGAATATATCCAAGTTATCTAAGTATAAGAATCATAAGGGATCCTTGGGAGACCCATGGAAACTATAGCATTAGAAATTCGATCTCACTCACAATAATCAACCATGATGCTAGGATATGGGGTATGATTTTAATCCAAAGGTTTAAACTACTTCATTCCACCCTAAAAATTTTCTAACTAATACTGAGGAACAATTACAAGTTAATATTAGGATTTAATTGATTAAGAGTCTAGGTAGATAATCCAAGGAATTCTGTGTCTGATAAAAAAAACTGAATCCTAGGATCTCATCCCATGAATTATAATTTTTCAATTTTCATAAGTGAATCACCATTGTCTATCCAATCCATTATTTAATTTAATACACTAACTAAATCAAAGTGTCATGATCCACTTATAATTCACACAAATGAATTAGTTGGAATCCTATGAGTTTTCCCAAGGAATTCTATGTTGGGAATCCAAGGCTCTATCAAGGAACACCATGCCTATAAAAGTTTCAAAGAGGTCTATAACAATAATCAAACATAATATAATAAGTGAAAAATGGTCCAAGTGATGTATCCATGCCACTTAATAATTCAATTAATTCATTTTCTAATTCCTTTTATAAGTTTCAAACCAAACACACCTAAGTTTTTCTATTAAAATAAATTTGGGTTGTCAAAGTTATTTAATCATCCATATCATAAGTGGTGGTTCAAGTTTATTTCATCAACAACCAACAATGTCGATTGACTTTTGGAACATCAAATTCATGGTCTAAATGATTAATTGAAGTTGTTATTTATTTTATAGAAAATTAATATAAGGTCCGAAGTGTTGTAAAATGACACATGTCATAAACAATGAGCAGTAAAAGTAATAAACCATCAACCTAAGACCTATATAAGACTCCTCATCTAGCATCGACCTTAGATTTTAGAAGGAATGATTGATATTGGGAAAACATAAAAGATACCTAAAATAGGGTATGTTAACCTACATGGAGATAAAACCAAATATTTTTAATATAAAAAAGGAAAGAAGAAAAAAATGAGTGTTAGACTTAACAATGATGTTTTTATGCAATCATCATTGAAGAAATCAGAAGTCAGTTTAGGAAGATCAACCAAATCCTATAAGACAGAAGAGGACAACTATAGGTGGTTACTACTATATAAATGATGAGAAAAAATAATGTACTTAATTATAATGTAAATATGGTAATAATGGTAATTAGAAGTCTTTTAAATAGGGCGTATGGTTTAGAAACATGGTTCGTCATACCATCAACCTATCGTGTGCACCTACTATCTAGGTGCACTACACCTCAAACGATTTAGGCACACTATTACACAAACTCTACAAAAACTATACTTGGATACCATACAATAAAATATATAGAGTTCATAGTTTTTAGGACCCATATAATGTATAAACAAATCATGATATTCCCTTTCTGGTACACATAGTTGAGGTGCATGTTTATCCAAATAGTGCACCTCATCCTTCTTCTCCAAAATTCTTAACTCCACACCACTGAACCCTTCTGAACACTCTGAAAATCTCTACCTATCCCTTGGGAACGTTCATTTAAATAAAAAATTATAATTTTGATTGAAATACAAATGATATGTACCTCGATGGAGTATTGGGATCATAATTTCCGCATCAGAAAAATGATTCAAGTCTAGTGCACACTTTATGGAGATGGATCCATGGGTAGACCTGTATATATATCAATATTAAAAATTATTTTCAAAAAATAAAATCTTCTTAATATTAAAAAATATTAAATATTCAACAAATTATAAATATCAAATAAGTGTGTATATATATATATTACATATAATATATATATGTGTGTGTGTGTGTGTGTTTTTTCATTAAAATATTATACATTGAACTAAAAAATATTAAAAGAAAAAAGAAAAAAATCATGGCTTGCGGCGCAACCCACATATTTTTAGGCTTATCTTCATAATCCCACAAGTTTTTCTATTTTTTTTATTATGTATAATGACCCGAAGCTTATCGTACATGGACATTACATTACTTTTGCGGAATACTTAGTACATAACAAAAACACACACACAAGGATCGCAATAGTTTAGTGTCTTTGGAAACTCGGAACGTAATCTTCTAAACGTGGTGAAAGATCTTCAATATCTCCCATAATGATCTTCCCCTTTTTTTTTACCTAAAACCTTTCTTTATATCCTGGGGAAAGAAAAACAAAAAAAGGGTGAGCTCAAATGCTCAGTAAGGGTAAACAAAAGAAATATCAATCACATCATATACATAAGAACGTAGCTTTTGGAAATCTTGACCTGCAAAAGAGCTCATAATATCATAATATGGGATAAATCATAGAATTGAAAATGAGATCCCAATAATCATAACTTAAAACTTTAACTTTGTGGCATGCACACATAATCATGGAAAATCATTTCTTGTTAGTCATGACTCATTTCCAAGACTATCTTAGTGGACAAAGTCCCTTTCTGAACCGAGTTCACTCCTCGTTTCAGTCCTGTATCACTGAACCGAAATAACCTTCCGTTCCAGCCATGTCTATCTCATGAGATATAAAATCATTACCCAATGCATTGGAGGGAGATATAGGTCCCACCCATCTTATAATGAATCCTTTCTTATGTGTTCCACATAATCATAAAACATACATCATCGCATAACACATGTAACAAAAATGGGATTCTTGAAACATCATGACATCATAAATCAATTCATATAAGATAAAGGAATTCATAAACATAATTCCATCACAACATAGTCAAATCAATGTAAAAATATGGATATAAACAGAACTCTTTATTATCTTAGATGGAAAATAATTTTGATAAAACACTTGAATTGAATTCTTGAGGAAAATATCCTTTCTTCTTCAAAATCAATTTCTTTTCACAAAACATCATGCAATTTTAAAAGAAAGAGATTTTATTGAAAATAGTCATGAAATATTTTAGAGGAAGCTTCATGAAAATAAGGCTTTATAAAACAGTAGAAATCCGTTCGTGCCGTATAAGTTAAAAAAACATTCTTCGTACTTTTGTTGGAAAAGTCAAAAAGTACCTCGTACGAAAAACGACAAAAGATTCCTTTCATACATATTACTAAAAACTCACCGAAGGGTAAAAATGGATTTAAACAATTTTAGGTGGATGGAAATAATATATTGATGAAACATGGATGTGGATGATAAAATACACCCCAGTAAATACTTACGAATAAACAATCTCGGATAAAAATGAGATTGTGATATTTCCCTTACCTTAGGTCCGACTTGCTTTGTAACTGTCCGAACCTCCTGTATAATGATTTAAATCATGTTATTGACTTATTACAGAATCATATTCATTGTTATGATATCATATATGGTTCACTTATGACATTATATTACCCGTTCTTTTGTAAATTCCATGTTAAAGAAGCGTTTTGGGTAAAATCGTTTCATTTATCGTAGGTGTTTTGACTTTTTGTTCTTGACATCATTATTACATATATCATGATTTACTTACTTCCAGAATATAAAATATGATTTATATATCATATATATTCAGTATATATATATATATATAATAGGTAGATAAATAAAATGAAAAACACCGTTCATGGAGACGGTAGTCCGTACGTACGCATGAACGCTGTTTTCCTTTCCTTATTGTCTTGAAATGGAAGTAAGTAGATGACATACATATGTATATATATACATAAATCCAGTAGATTTATAATGTCATATATTTCATTATTATTTCTTATATATAAATTATAATCATTCTTAAATGGTTAACATGGAGAATGAATCTCATCGCGTCGTGGAGACGGTATTCCGTACGTACGCACGAGCGATGATATCATTTCTATAAATATTGAATTTAATTGGAGTGGATTATACAATATATCAGAATAAATATGATGTTTTAATAACTATGTATAGTTATTCTTTACACCATTATACCCATCCATGTAAGGTGTTGGTGGAAAATAGATTACACCACGGCGTGGAGACGGTATTCCGTACGTACGCACGCGCGGTGATTTCTTTTTCCGTAGGATGGATAGATGGTGAAATAGGTTTGTTTCATACTTATAATAACATATCAGTATATGAGTGATACTGATGTTATTACTTCATAATGAAACAACCTAAGAAGAAGAAGTGGAAGAAGAAATAAAGATGAAAGAATTGGTAACGGTAATTATCTCTTCTTTGAAGTGCCTCTTTGAGACCTCCTCTTAGGGCACTAAAATTGGTCTCGGAGGAAGACCAGAACCTCTAGGATGTTGCTAGGGAATTGGAGAGGATAAATTGGCAGGGGTTGGCCGAGCTTGAGTGCTCAAATTGGTGTGAGGAGGAGGGGGAGGAGGTGTCCTTTTATAGGGGAGGAGAGGGGCACCTTAGGAATATCTCAAAATATTATTTTATATTAAAGTCAAAATCGGTTTATAATGGTTCCAAAGGGTCTTATTTCGAAGCTAAAGTGGGGATGGGTCGAAATACTATCAACCAATAGGATTTAGACAAGTTTAGGGTATTATGTTTAACCTTATCAATTAGATTTAACTCTAAGTTAAATAATTTAACTTTTACTGTGTCTTTTTGTTTTCTTTCACTATATGGTTAATAAACTTACTATAACATGCCACACGAACCCCAAATTGTATATTATTAATACATATATCCTTATCTAAGTCATTTGTCCGAACCTTAGATTTTTAGGAATAAAATAACAATTAATAATATAATATTTGATTTAAAAACTATTTTGTGTCAATTTTGACACTATTTGATATATGATTTTTTTGAAAGTCATAACAGAATTATATGTTCGAACCAAGTTGATTAAATCAACACTAATATATCATAGTAACCTAGAAAATTAGTGGAATTCATAAAAAGTCTTAAATTACATTTATTTTGGTATTTATATTATCAATTATGTCAATATTTCATTAATAAGATAATTACTGTATCATCTTTGTGTCATAAATAAATTATATTATTTGATGTCTAAAAATTACAAATAAAATACCATCATGTAGGAAATATTTTTAGCTTTCTAATGAATATTTATAGTCGAATTTATCTTATGTATACCCCATATTAAAAATGATTTACTTATTAAACTTTGATTTTAACTATTTTAACCCTTCTTTAAATAAATTAATAATAAATGTCCAAATCTAATCCAAGTGGGCCTAAATGGTCATATTTTATTCCTAAGTTTGTTTTTGGTCGCATTACACTTGTCCAATAGAATTAGGACATGTGTTAGGGTAATATTAATATCATATTTACCCTTAGTTACCCTATTTACTATTAACCGTGGTAAAAAAAAGTAAAAAGTTACTATTCACCAAAAAATTATTTTCATCTCATTGAACCACATTTTAGTCCTTGATATTAACCCTGTCTCTCGGATTTTCGAAATTCCATTCACATAAGTGGTAAAATTAAGTTTTATGCAAAATTCAGCTTTTAACCTACCACTTAGTAGTTTCACTATTCATCAAAAATTGATGTTTTTCAGAACAATGCCAAAATTTCATCCCAAGCTATATTTCATATTCCGAATTCAAAAATGAAGTCTATTTTACAAAATTCATAACATAAAAGTTGCATTAATTAATTTTATAATTAAATCCCGCTGTTAAAACAAATAGCGTGTTTTTAAGAAACAATATCTATCAAAAGATTGACACTTGTTTATGTCTAGTTTAAATGTGAAATTACATCCAATGACCAACATTGTATTAAATTGTAAAAATATATTCTAAATATACTTTAAAACCACTCAAATTAATGATTTATCACTATTAATTATTTCGATTAAAAAAGTTGTTTTTAATTATAATTTAGTAATTTTCACTATTCATCAGAATATGAAAGTTATCCGAAAAGTACCAAATTTTCACCTTAGGCTAAATTCGATACTCCGAATCCAAAAATGAAGTCCATTTTGAGATTTAAAATTTCTAAAATTTAAAAAGTGGTTATTACTATTCATAACGGCTAGTTTTAATAATATTTTAATAGCATATCATTGTTTCGTGAAACTTAGGATTACGTACCACACACGCTATCGAGGAAGGTTGTGATTGCGTGTAATGCAAGGCAAGTCAAGGATGCGTGTTGTGCAAGCTCCTTTTGGTGTAGCGTATAACACAAGACATTAGTAAAATAAAAAGAATATTTTTTCATAAAATCTCGGGCTGTTACATTCTACCCCCCTTAAAATGAATTTCGCCCTCGAAATTCGTCGGGGTTATAAATGGTTTACTATTTGAAAGTTTCTTTAATAGAAACCCACATCGTAAAAGGGAATACCAAAACTTGGCTTTTAAAAACTAAAGTATGAAATGTAACGATTACCCAAATAAACTAATCACTGGGTTTCCACATAGGTGAAAATATGGATATGGAAGAGAAATCTAACCATCATGTTCGGATGGAGAGTGGTAGTGTACATGGCTATGGAAAAGCCAGTAATCACAAATCCATAGATTTGTGATGATATAAGGTACCATCTGATTCATCAGGTATAAGATCACTTGGACAACATTTTTGGTTTTCAAGATCATTTCCCTAAAGTTGAAAATTTGCTTAAAATAAATACTTACTTTATTTTTGTACAATCTCACTTTTGTTCGTGCCTTGAACAATTTCTACTTCATCTCTTAAATAAATGAAGTTGAATTTGTTATTTGTGAAGTGTTAGCAGATTATGTGATAGAATGATGGGTCATTCCATCTGTCTCAAACAAAAGGTTAGAAAAAGTTATTAAATATACATAAGTCATTCTATAGTGAGATTAATCACATATGGTTCCTAAAATGGACTTATACTTCATATATCATACTGCTTAATATAATAACACTAGTTTCTACTAAACAGGGACTTCCTGTAGGTCAGTGGTAGGCGATAAAGGCCAGTCGCACTTCGGTTGTGGGTTCGATTCCTACAGCCTTGTCCGAAGCGATGAGTTGTCGCCCGTCCTGCAGGTTGTCCTTTTTCTAAAACTACGTTACTATAACATCCCATCAATAATATCGAAAATCTTCTATCCTTAAACAATACTAACTTATGTCCAACATAATCCAGTCTAATCTTTAGGCTTATACATAATACTGCAGTCCACTCTCATAATATAGTGACAACGAGTATCAGAGATTTAATATTGTCATTGATCCCCACATATCATAAGATATGTCTTGTTGGTCACATTCCAAACATTCAAAGTCCTTAATCGTGTATTCTCTTGAATACCTTAGTGAAAACATGAGTGCAGTTAAAAGTTAACACTTTCCACATACCAAAATCCTCAAAATTCTATATACTCAAACCATGATATCACTTAGTCCTTATATCAATCATGAGCTCATGAATACTATTAAACATTTCATTTTCTCGTCTTGATTATGCGCATATCATCTTATTTTCAAAAAAAATATCTCAATCACTTTGAATACCACATCAATAAATATTGCAATACTCAATGATACAACATTATTTTGGAATCCCATTACATAAACACTTAATCATTCCACCACATCGT
The DNA here is from genome assembly GCA_963277665.1 of Viscum album. Lineage (NCBI taxonomy): Eukaryota > Viridiplantae > Streptophyta > Magnoliopsida > Santalales > Viscaceae > Viscum > Viscum album. The sequence goes on from OY728145.1 coordinate 1,740,731,233, forward strand.
TGTCATATTCAACATTGCCAATAGTGATCGCATGTGATTTCCCTTTGTCCTTTGCCTTCAGTGGTTGCTCATGTTGATCATCACTAACCCTTGGATTAGGTAAATTATTAGCATAATGCCCCATTTCCTTGCACTTGAAGCATTGAAGTGTTGGCGGTGCATTCTCTGCAGTGTTTGCTTTATTCACATCATTAGAAAACCTTTTTCCATTACTTCGACACTCAGCTGCTCGATGACCTTCTTTTCCACACTTAAAACATTTTCTAGTCCCTTTAAGACAATCTCCACCATGCTTCTTCCCACACTTTGTGCATAAGGAAACATTCATCTTCTTTTCATCATTATTCTGAGATTTCTCCTTAAACTCCATCTTTCGTTTCTTGTCAAAACCATGAGATGGATATGTAACACCAACTTCCATTTCTACCTTGATAGCACAACGCACAATTTCTTCATAGCTACTGAAGTCTCTTATAGCTAATGCCCTTTGAAGACTTGGTTTTAAGCCACAGAAAAATCGATCAACTTTACTTTCAGGTTGGATGATAATTCCAGAAGCATACCTTGCAAGTCTGGTAAAATTTGCTTCATAGGTACCAACAGATTCATCGTCCCTTTGCTTCAGTTCAAGAAACACTTTCTCCATCTTTGTTCGAAGAATACGAGGGAAGTACTTACTGAAAAACAAGTTCTTGAACTCGTCCCATTCCATGGACTCAATTTCATCTCTTGGCCTCGTATTCTTGATAAGATTCCACCATTGATCAGCTTCACCTTCCAAACGATATACTGCTAAGATGACTTTATCATGTTCAGAACATTGAAGAACTGAAAATATCTTTTCAGTAGTACTAATCCATTGTTCAGAAACTAATGGATCAGTAGACCCACTGAAAGAAGGTGGACGTTGCCTCATGAAGGACTCAATAGAATATTGTTCCCTTCTCTGCTCATTTGGAAGTCCAGAATGATTCATAGCTTGTGTAAGTATAGCAATAAGATTTTGCACTCCATCTCCCATAACATTTGTTTGTTCAGGAGGGCAATCATTGCATTGTCCATTGCATTGATCAACACGGTTCCTTCGGGTTCCATCCATCGTCTAAAACCCAAAAAGAATAGTGTGAGAGGCAAAAATCATGCTAGGGAAAACAACATAATAAAGGGGGAGTACCTTCAATATCCAACATCTTAGGTTTAATTCTATGATCGTTAGCGTAATTCTATTACTATAACCTATACGTATACTTATCCCTAGGGACATCCCTAGACATACCTTAGAAATATCTCTAGGGATCTCACTAAAGTTCTCGCATCCTAGTTTCCAAAGGTTGACTAAACCTTTCCTCTGATACCAACTATAATGACCCGAAGCTTATCGTACATGGACATTACATTACTTTTGCGGAATACTTAGTACATAACAAAAACACACACACAAGGATCGTAATAGTTTAGTGTCTTTGGAAACTCGGAACGTAATCTTCTAAACGTGGTGAAAGATCTTCAATATCTCCCATAATGATCTTCCCCTTTTTTTTACCTAAAACCTTTCTTTATATCCTGGGGAAAGAAAAACAAAAAAAGGGTGAGCTCAAATGCTCAGTAAGGGTAAACAAAAGAAATATCAATCACATCATATACATAAGAACGTAGCTTTTGGAAATCTTGACCTGCAAAAGAGCTCATAATATCATAACATGGGATAAATCATATAATTGAAAATGAGATCCCAATAATCATAACTTAAAACTTGAACTTTGTGGCATGCACACATAATCATGGAAAATCATTTCTTGTTAGTCATGACTCATTGCCAAGACTATCTTAATGGACAAAGTCCCTTTCTGAACCGAGTTCACTCCTCGTTTCAGTCCTGTATCACTGAACCGAAATAACCTTCCATTCCAGCCATGTCTATCTCATGAGATATAAAATCATTACCCAATGCATTGGAGGGAGATATAGGTCCCACCCATCTTATAATGAATCCTTTCTTATGTGTGCCACATAATCATAAAACATACATCATCGCATAACACATGTAACAAAAATGGGATTCTTGAAACATCATGACATCATAAATCAATTCATATAAGATAAAGGAATTCATAAACATAATTCCATCACAACATAGTCAAATCAATGTAAAAATATGGATAGAAACAGAACTCTTTATTATCTTAGATGGAAAATAATTTTGATAAAACACTTGAATTGAATTCTTGAGGAAAATATCCTTTCTTCTTCAAAATCAATTTCTTTTCACAAAACATCATGCAATTTTAAAAGAAAGAGATTTTATTGAAAATAGTCATGAAATCTATTAGAGGAAGCTTCATGAAAATAAGGCTTTATAAAACAGTAGAAATCTGTTCGTGCCGTATAAGTTAAAAAAAACATTCTTCGTACTTTTGTCGGAAAAGTCAAAAAGTACCTCGTACGAAAAACGACAAAAGATTCCTTTCATACATATTACTAAAAACTCACCGAAGGGTAAAAATGGAGTTAAACAATTTTAGGTGGATGGAAATAATATATTGATGAAACATGGATGTGGATGATAAAATACACCCCAGTAAATACTTACGAATAAACAATCTCGGATAAAAATGAGATTGTGATATTTCCCTTACCTTAGGTCCGACTTGCTTTGTAACTGTCCGAACCTCCTGTATAATGATTTAAATCATGTTATTGACTTATTACAGAATCATATTCATTGTTATGATATCATATATGGTTCACTTATGACATTATATTACCCGTTCTTTTGTAAATTCCATGTTAAAGAAGCGTTTTGGGTAAAATCGTTTCATTTATCGTAGGTGTTTTGACTTGTTGTTCTTGACATCATTATTACATATATCATGATTTACTTACTTCCAGAATATAAAATATGATTTATATATCATATATATTCAGTATATATATATATAATAGGTAGATAAATAAAATGAAAAACACTGTTTATGGAGACGGTAGTCCGTACGTACGCATGAACTCTGTTTTCCTTTCCTTATTGTCTTGAAATGGAAGTAAGTAGATGACATAAATATGTATATATATACATAAATCCAGTAGCTTTATAATGTCATATATTTCATTATTATTTCTTATATATACATTATAATCATTCTTAAATGGTTAACATGGAGAATGAATCTCATCGCGTTGTGGAGACGGTATTCCGTACGTACGCACGAGCGATGATATCATTTCTATAAATATTGAATTGAATTGGAGTGGATTATACAATATATCAGAATCAATATGATGTTGTAATAACTATGTATAGTTATTCCTTACACCATTATACCCATCCATGTAAGGTGGTGGTGGAAAATAGATTACACCACGGCGTGGAGACGGTATTCCGTACGTACGCACGCACGGTGATTTATTTTTCCGTAGGATGGATAGATGGTGAAATAGGTTTGTTTCATACTTATAATAACATATCAGTATATGAGTGATACTGATGTTATTACTTCATAATGAAACAACCTAAGAAGAAGAAGTGGAAGAAGAAATAAAGATGAAAGAATTGGTAACGGTAATTACCTCTTCTTTGAAGTGCCTCTTTGAGACCTCCTCTTAGGGCACTAAAATTGGTCTCGGAGGAAGACCAGAACCTCTAGGATGTTGCTAGGGAATTGGAGAGCAGAAATTGGCAGGGGTTGGCCGAGCTTGAGTGCTCAAATTGGTGTGAGGAGGAGGGGGAGGAGGTGTCCTTTTATAGGGGAGGAGAGGGGCACCTTAGGAATATCTCAAAATATTATTTTATATTAAAGTAAAAATCGGTTTATAATGGTTCCAAAGGGTCTTATTTCGAAGCTAAAGTGGGGATGGGTCGCAATCCTATCAACCAATAGGATTTAAACAAGTTTAGGGTATTATGTTTAACCTTATCAATTAGATTTAACTCTAAGTTAAATAATTTAACTTTTACCGTGTCTTTTTGTTTTCTTTCACTATATGGTTAATAAACTTACTATAACATGCCAAACGAACCCCAAATTGTATATTATTAATACATATATCCTTATCTAAGTCATTTGTCCGAACCTTAGATTTTTAGGAATAAAATAACAATTAATAATATAATATTTGATTTAAAAACTATTTTGTGTCAATTTTGACACTATTTGATATATGATTTTTGTGAAAGTCATAACAGAATTATATGTTCGAACCAAGTTGATTAAATCAACACTAATATATCATAGTAACCTAGAAAATTAGTGGAATTCATAAAAAGTCTTAAATTACATTTATTTTGGTATTTATATTATCAATTATGTCAATATTTCATTAATAAGATAATTACTGCATCATCTTTGTGTCATAAATAAATTATATTATTTGATGTCTAAAAATTACAAGTAAAATACCATCATGTAGGAAACTTTTTAGCTTTCTAATGAATATTTATAGTCGAATTTATCTTATGTATAACCCCATATTAAAAATGATTTACCTATTAAACTTTGATTTTAACTATTTTAACCTTTCTTTAAATAAATTAATAATAAATGTCCAAATCTAATCCAAGTGGGCCTAAATGGTCATATTTTATTCCTAAGTTTGTTTTTGGTCGAATTACACTTGTCCAATAGATTTAGGACATGTGTTAGGGTAATATTAATATCATATTTACCCTTAGTTACCCTATTTACTATTAACCGTGGTAAAAAAAAGTAAAAAGTTACTATTCACCAAAAAATTATTTTCATCTCATTGAACCACATTTTAGTCCTTGATATTAACCGTGTCTCTCGGATTTTCGAAATTCCATTCACAGAAGTGGTAAAATTAAGTTTTATGCAAAATTCAGTTTTTAACCTACCACTTAGTAGTTTCACTATTCATCAAAAATTGATGTTTTTCAGAACAATGCCAAAATTTCATCCCAAGCTATATTTCATATTCCGAATTCAAAAATGAAGTCTATTTTACCAAATTCATAACATAAAAGTTGCATTAATTAATTTTATAATTAAATCCCGCTGTTAAAACAAATAGCGTGTTTTTAAGAAACAATATCTATCAAAAGATTGACACCTGTTTATGTTTAGTTTAAATGTGAAATTACATCCAATGACCAACATTATATTAAATTGTAAAAATATATTCTAAATATACTTTAAAACCACTCAAATTAATGATTTATCACTATTAATTATTTCGATTAAAAAAGTTGTTTTTAATTATAATTTAGTAATTTTCACTATTCATCAGAATATGAAAGTTATCCGAAAAGTACCAAAATTTCACCTTAGGCTAAATTCGATACTCCGAATCCAAAAATGAAGTCCATTTTGAGAGTTAAAATTTCTAAAATTTAAAAAGTGGTTATTACTATTCATAACGGCTAGTTTTAATAATATTTTAATAGCATATCAATGTTTCGTGAAACTCAGGATTACGTACCACACACGCTATCGAGGAAGGTTGCGATTGCGTGTAATGCAAGGCAAGTCAAGGATGCGTGTTGTGCAAGCTCCTTTTGGTGTAGCGTATAACACAAGACATTAGTAAAATAAAAAGAATATTTTTTCTTAAAATCTCGGGCTGTTACATTATGTCTATATGAAATGTGAAACGTATTATTCCAGACCATTCCCACCCCATGAATGTATGTTAGAGAGCCTAGCCTATGGGCTAGAGGACTTTTAATAACCCCTTTTATTAAGTCAAATCAACATTCCTCAAGCCAAAGGGAATTACCATGTAACAATATACCCCTTGGGGTTCCCTAAAGGTGGAAACCTCCTCATCAATAGGAGTCATATAGTTCTATTTATATCTCAAATACCCATCCATAAAGGAGAGTTCTTTGAAGCAATCCATTACATTAAACATTAATTCTATAATAAAGAATGAGAAATAATCATTTGGTTGATATTCCTGGAGTTCCTTAAAGTCAATTTAGACTCATATTTTACCATTCCTTTTATTGATGGCGATAATTTTAGAGAAAAAATTTAAGTATTTGAATTCTTAAATAAATTTGTTCTTGATTATATTATCATATTTGGCTTCTAATTTTCCTTTATAGCTTAGATTCATTCTCCTTCCTAAATATTTATAACCATGGGGGTCATCCTGAAAACCCACATGGTTGGTAGAATCTTAGTGATCCAACTAAGTTATTTCTACACAATACCATGAAAATATATATTTATGTTTCTTGAGGTAATATATATATCTCATATTCATTAAATGTATTGTCAACATTAACAAACATAAGACAAGGAAATTATTTTCTACCCTGTTTCAATTGTCTGAGTTCATCAACATTGAATGATACACCTTCATCAAATATCATAGGATAATCTTTGATAACTTCTTATTTGTCTTCAATGTCATTAGTTGAAGAAGAAAAACAAGAATATTGAGATCTATATGATTATGTGGGGGCACCGTTATTACTATGAGAATGGCATTCTTAATCTGAATGGTTGGCTCTATCTGATAAAACTGATTGCATAAGAATGGGGGTTAAAATTACTAAATCTCTTCTTCTTCTTTTTCTATGATTCATATCTAGTTGATCAAATAGCCTTAGATATTTCAACTTAACATCTATTTGACCAACATTGTGATTAAGATTGTCAGTGGAATTATTGATTAACATAAATCATCTAGAAACCTTTTCCTCAATTAGTGGATGTTGTTAAATGGAATCATTTGTTTGACCTTCATATGATAGGAAACTAGTCAAAGGTTTAATTTCATTAGATAGTGTGACCCGATTAATTCCTAGATCAATTTGTGTTTCCTCAATTTTATTAATGGGAAAATTTAATTTTTTTGAGTTCACTCCATATATAGATATGAGAGATTTTAAAACTATTAGAGGAAATGATATGAATATATCTTTATAATATCAATTGTATAACCTCCCTTATATAGAACCCAAAATCCTTATATAAAGTTTATATGGATTCAAAGGGGGAAATATAATTACCCAAAACCTGAATTTCTCATTTGTAGAGTATTTCAAGCATTTGTGATATGAAAAGGGCATTATCATGTGCATATAGAGACTTGGACTTTCCAAAGGTAACATGAAGGATGTGTCTTGAAGGACAACCATAAATTCAGATTTAAAAAATAGATCACTAAATTAGGTTCTCATCATGATTCTTTTTATATGTGTCATCTCACTCTTGTTATGTTCCAAATTTTTTAAGTTAGAAGGGAAAACTCATCTTAATTTTATCTCATAAACTTGATGATTTGGACTGAGATGAGATAGATCCCAAAACCATTATCAATTAGGTCCTGAAGGATGTTGAGATCATAAATATTTACATATATATATATATAATGGCTTAATTTTTTTGGAATGGAGGTTTCTATATATTTTTGTTTGAAATAAATAATTGTATAGAATTTTGTAGAGTTGATCACTACATGATACATTTCATCTATATCAGCCTTAGACTCAATCTCTTAATGTAATTAGAAGGACTCAATAAGATATTTCATAAGATAATTAAATAGTTGAGTGGAATATAAAATATTTATCCTAGATGTAATGATTATAGGATGATTCATAATGTCTTACTTAGGAGACAAGGACTAGGTCATACAGCCTTGAGACTGCTCTCCACCTTAAGTATTAGGGGTATATACTGGCTACACCAATGGATCCTTACCTTGACTGAAATTGGGGGAAATATTTTTGAACATTTGGTTGGTTTATGAATGTACTAGCTGGGATATGAACCTCACTGAGAGGGTAGTAAGTTAGTGATGGTGTATTTTAAACCATTTTTTCAATAAACTTTTATCCCTTTTTCTTTTTACCTCCATCACTATTAAGTGAGTGGTTATCCTATTTTTTCTTTTGGAATTCCTTATTTTTAGTACCATAACCCAAAAAAAACATAAGATGAATTTTAATTTTCAATGGTCACATTTTAGGATGAAATTTTAATCCTTGGTGTCAACTGGTAAAACCCAAGATCACACAACACAATTGTAAAACACTTTTAGTGTTACATTATTTTATCCTAAAATTGTAGATTGTTCATCCCACATGCTTGTTTATTATATCCCATAATTAGTTTCAACTCTTTCTATTTCAATGAATGTTAGGGAAACAACTAGATATTTTCTAATCAATATAGAACTCTACATTGTCATGGATGTTTTGTTACGTCCTTCTTCTTATTCCCTCGAATAGTAGAAATTCACTTCTTCTATTTATATTATGATGAATAAATATAACCTCTTATTCCTATTATTTCTATTCATTACTATGTAAACTGAAACTCATATAACTCTTCTAGAAATATGTTTTTATGTGGGAATTGGGGGGGTATAGATCGCTTCTTCTAGTGGACATTATTCCAACTCATCCAATTCTTCTTCCATTACTTCTCTTGTGTTTATTCTTACTTATGACAACTTATATTTTAATACGCTTTATATAATGATTTATAAAATAAATGTACATCATGAAAAAATCCCAAAAGTTCATGAATTCTAGTGAATTTTGGAATTATTAACATAACATAACCACTTTATATATTGATATACCAGTATTATTGAAAAATTCCTTGACATGCAATAAATTTACATTGCTCTTTAGAAACTGTATGGGATAACCTGAGGGAATACATAAGAAATTTTTCAAATATAAATTATATTAAAAGAATAAATAAACTTGAAATGGGGTAAGTAAATACAGGTGATCCAAGAGGTATAAAATTTAACAAAAGATGTGAGAATCATAATCATGAAAAATGAGTCATGATATAACAAGTTATCATTAAGGAAACATGGAAATATGGAAACAACACAGAACATGATATCATGAGAATAAGTAAAGGTTAAAAAAACAAGATATCATAACTAGTGTTCTTATGATAGATTATCATGCAACTTTCATGTCTTCTAGGAATAATAAAATATTACCCAATCCATCAGAGCAGAATCTAGGTGTAACCATCATAATCATATCATGTCCATGCATAAGTGTGCCATATATATCATATAACAAATGAGTTCATTTCCTATATATTAACCCCATGATTGAGGATTGTGGGTTATATTCATTTAAATCCTTAATAAAATAAGTATATTTACATTAATAAATACCATTTAGTGGAAATGGGTATGAGAAATCAATTTATAATTGTTTAACATGAAAATTAATATTAAAATTTTGGCAACATAATTTTTGTACTTAAATAATAATAAAATAGTTTAATAAGAGAGAAAGGGGTATCTCATAATTTTTAAATAAAAATTCAAATATTATGGATGTGTAATATTGTATCTAAATAGTAGGAATTTGAAATACAAATAGTTAAAATAAAGAACGATCTTGAATAAAGATGTCAAAGAGAAGAACCCTTATCTCGAGAGGGTGTTTCCAAAATAATGGGATGATCTTCTTCGGATCTTGGGGAAACCTCAATAAGTCTCTAGAGAGGAACGGGAAAATTAAGTTCATTCTCTATGGGTTTTTAGGGAAAATAAATGGGATCATGAGTGGGATCATAAAATAAAATACAAGGGAGTTCTTTATTAATTCCTAAACATATTTTTTTGGAATTTATATAATAAATTAATAAAAAACCATACCATTGTTTTTCCCATGGTTTCACCCAAAGTGGAGTTGTTTTCATTATTTTATAACTCCAATAATATAACTCATTAAACTATTAAATTATATACCAGGGAATTGCATCATGTTACTAAAGAATTGATTTTAAATAGATTAATATATACTATAGATTTTGAAGGATTCATAAAGGATTTATAAAATTTATCAAATAAACACAAACAAATTTATTTTAAAGGAAAAATAAATATTTGGTAATGGATAAATTTTATAGAATATATTATATCACTTTTGGGTCATTATTATTACATAATGCATATAGTATATTTATTCCGTATTTAATTTTTACCAGCAAATTCAACTATCTCAAAAAGTTATGAATCATTAGAAAATTTTGATTTTTCAAATTGAAAAATAATATTTAATTTATATAAAATAATCTCTAAATATGATAATTTATATTTTTAAATCAAAATCAATGTTTATTAAAAAATAATTTTTTTATAATAACTGTTTTCTAACACTTATAACAATTATTTTTTAATTGGTAATGTTATATTAAAAAATATACCTAATAAATATTATTTAATTATAATATATTATACAAATATCATTTATCTTGAAAATTAATGAAATTTCCAAAAGTAATTTTCTAATTTAAATTTCTTTTTACCCAAAAATACAATTTGAGTTTTTTCGTATTGAAATCTAATTTTTATCAAAATCATTATTTAATCATTTATAAAGTAAAAAATAAATAAGTAATAAATATAATAATTATTTCATAGAAAATAAAATATAATTTTTCATTCAATTAGGGTGGGGATACGTAGCCCTTTATTACACCAAATATCACCCTAAAGAAAATGTTTTCTATGGTGATATTTTTTGGGGAGGTTCAGCGAACATGACTTAGGTCATGATCTAGATGAGCTTGAAGTTATCCCATGATGGGTTTCTCTCAGGCTTTAGTTTTTCAATCTCATCTTGGTCCTGGTAAAGGAAAAATCCTATAATTTTGTCTCCTACAAAAGATCCAATAAGTGATCCTTATAGGGTATGATCATACTCATTGTGGTCATCACTTCATTTCTATGTATTAAATGGATTTATCATAACACAATATATATAGTAATAATATGATCACTATTTAACAGATATATTATCAATAGTAATGATTCTTAATGGTCTTTTAATTCTAATAAGATAATATTCCCAAAACAAAAAAAAAGTGAATGAATTTTCTATTACTTCATTACTTAATAAGGCATTTAATTTAAACACAAAGGGAGTGTTATTTATGAATTTTTGTGTTGTTAAATTATTTTCCCTTCAGAAATTTGACCCTATAAATTTTAATTTCTTACACTAAAATTGATGATGGTAATTCTATTTCATCACCTCTTCCAGTTCCAAACTAGCTTCCTCAAACATGTGTTTATGCCATAATACGTTTTTCAGGTGAGTGTTTATGTTACTTAGAACATTGTATCTATGATCCAAGATCTTAACTAGATGATCCTTGTATGAAAGATCATTCTATAATGGTACAAAAAACAAATTAAGTTCATGTTAGTGGTCTGGTATGTACTTTCTCAATAGGAATACATGGATCACATCATGTACTTAAGATAGGTTAGGTAAAAGTGATTTTCAAATTCCCCCTGCTCTGATGTGATCAAGGATCATAAATGATCCGGCATATATTTTATTAAGATTTTTCTTATTCCCAAACATCATGAAATTATTCCATGGAGATATATAAAACAATACTTTATCATTTACCTCAAACACCAAGTCTCATTGATTATAGTATTTATAGATTATCTATCAACCTTATGAGGATTTCATATGATGTTGAATGGTTGGAACATTCTATCTTATATATTGAATAATTTTAGGTCCTATAAACTTAAACTCACTAACTTCATCCCTATATTTCAGAGTCTAAGACCTATTCCTCTAAAAAGACTCATAAGGTTTCATTTGAATGCTCAAATGGAAATCATTTTTTGTATAGTAATTACACTAGGGGAAGGTGTTGATCCAAATATACATGAAAATACATTAAACATGATCTCATCGTATTTTCTAGTGTTTAAATGATAATTTTAGACTGACCATCCATCTTATGGTGATAATCGGTTCTAAAGCTCAGTTCATTATTCGGCACACATTCAAGGCTTCTCCAAAACCTCGAGGTCAACCATGAATCTCAATCAGATACAACCAAGATTGAAAATCTATTCTATCTTTCCACATCTCTTATGTATGTCATGGTGATTTGGTCATGAGATAAATATTCCATTATAGAAACAAGATTAACTGATTTGGTAAGGTCATCAACTACCACCTAGATGGTTTTATTTCCTTTAGGTATCCTAGGGAGCCCTATGATTAAATCCATGGTTATATGTTTTCCATTTCCATTCGGGTATGGGAAATAGTGGCATAATAACCTTAGACTTTTGTCCTTCCACCTTGACTTGTTAGAATACCAAGCATTAAGATACAAAATCTGAAATCTCTATCTTCATGTTATCGTGTCACAAATTTTGCTTCAAATATATAAACATATTTTTCTCCCATAATGAATAAATAATAATTAGTTATGCATATCACCCAAATGTTCCCGACTCAATTCTAGATTTTATTACACACATATCCAGGTTCAAAAGTTTATAACTCTATCTTCATCAAAGTTGAACTCCATAATTTTCTCTACCTTCTTCTATAGAAACTTATCATATTTCTAGGCCTCCTTGATCCCCTCGATAATTGATTGTTTAGTAATTTCTTAACAAATGCAGGATGAAGATCCTTTTATTATTCCCATATATATCATTTTCATTTCAGGGAAGCTTTTATCGCATTTAATCCTCTCTTACTTTCCTTGTACTTGTGTCCCATTTTCATTAATAAAAAAATGAGTGGTTGGTTGGTCAAACTCATTTTATTTGAGTCTATACTTTGGTCCATATATATATCATACTTCTACCCATAGAGATGATGCCACTAAATTTTTAACACAAATATCAATTCATACAATTCTATATCACTATTTTTGTGTTTCTACTCATGGAGATTTAGTTGTTTAGAGGAATAGGCTATCACTTTCTCATTTTGTATGAGTAACAAACCCAATACATTTTTATATGCAAAATTTTATATCATAAGCCCTTCCCCACTGGTAGGTTATGTGAGCACAAGTGTAGTGATTATACTCTATTTAAACTCTTTAAAACATTCTTCACATTCATCATTCTAGAAACAATTGACTCCTTCCTGAGTTATCTAGCTTATAGTTATTGATAATCATGAGAAATTTCCCACAAATCAATGATAGTGCCATTATAATCCAAGGAAACTATATATTTCCATCACATATATTGGCCTTGGCCACCCATTAATTATCTCTATTTTTGAAATATCCATAGATATTCATTTTATGGTTATGAAATTACTTAGGAAAGTTACATTATACAAATACAACTCAAATATAATATACTTATCATAAATATTTTCTTTCCCCATTGTCCACGGTATAGTATTCAAATGCTCCTATTATTCCACCTTAATTTTGGAGAAGATAATAATATAATCAATAAATTCAATCATAAATTGTTCAAGGAATTATTTAAAGACTCTATTAATGAATTACAAGAATAATTATGGGTAATATTTGGGTCTGAAAGGCATCACTAAGAAATCGTAGTGTTTATGCCTTCTATGAAAACTAGTCATGGGGATATACTCAATCTTCACCTTTACTGGATAATATCCTGACTAAATACATTTCATAGAGAAATAATTGTCTCAGCATAGATCATTGAAAAAATCATCAATTTTTTAAAGATTATACTTTTTTTATTGTGATATTTTTGAGATCATATTACTAAATAATATTTATCCTCCTCTTTTTAATTTTATATAATTAAAGTGTGATTCTCAATATGAAGGGTGAATTCCTTCTTTCAAAATTTTAATTTCTCTCTATATAAGGAAATCCAATCCATTTATAAAAAGAATTGAATTATGATAATGGTTTTATGAAAGGTTTTTCTAGTATTTTCATCCTGCATATGTGGAAAGTTGAAGATATACATACATAGAATGCAATAACTCCCCCATTTTTAATTCTCAATGATAGATCTACTTCCATGTTTTGTAGTGGTGTTATAATAGTTCTAAAAAACATTAAATATAATAACGAATGTATAGAACCAAAATAAAAAAATTATGCTCTCTATTATTGAATGAATATCTAGGGTACTTGTCACCACTTCATTGTCATGATAAACCTATAAGATTATGATGGAATATACTAACCCATTCTACCTTGAATGTTTTTGGAATTAATTTTATCTGTTAGCCCTTTTCATGGAAAATTGGTTCCTATATTGTTCTTATTCCATTAATTTGAAACATTATACAATAGGATGATGGTTGACTGGATAATTAATCTCTTCTATCACATTGATGAGTTTTTCCCATCAAAAATTACTATCTAGGTTCCCTTCTTTTCTGAAAAAAAAATATTTCCTTGTCAACTCTATTAAATTTATGGGGTGCCTCTTCACACACTATAATAAAGTGAGATATTGGAATTTATTACCTATATTAGATTTGTCCATCACACCACCAGAATTAAATTCTACTTTCCACTTCCTATTCCCATGAGACCCTTGAAATTCGTTGATCTCTATTTAAACATTGAGGGAACATTGAACAATTTTAACATAACTTTCAAAGATCCAAATTGACAAGGCTTTTGATAGAGTCATATTTAGTTCACTAAATAAGAGTTAAACTTTACATTATGGGGTAATGACAAAGATAGAGGAATATAATGAAAGTATTATGATTTTTTCATCATACAACTTTATAGATTCATCATTCTTAATGTTGAGGCAAAGTAATTCACTCTCTATTTATAGTTGAAGAGTGCAAGCAAAATATTTAATAAAAAACATTTTTTAATTCCTTTCACTCTATAGATCTGATCTCCTCCCCAGATATCATATTCTTAACCAACATCCTCCATTGATAAGATTATCCTTCTATATTATAAACAATTTTTAATACCTTCTTTAACTCATATCAATGAAGTATTGAGAATAACTTTTCAATAGAGCATATCCATTATTCTATAATTAAGGGATTAGAATATCCATTGAAATTATGAGGCATTTTTCATATAAAGGAATCAATTGATATTTTATCTTTCTTATGTGGATTTAGGTGTTCCATATAATTCTAGTTTTAGTTTAAAACTTGAGTCAGTTGAGAAAGTATGATCATGAAGTTCACCATTCCTACTCCAATTAGGTTGGACCTCTCATTTGGGAAGAAATCACATTGACCCTCACATCGGTTGTTTACTCAATTCCTCTTATTTCTATCCCCTAACTAGAATAAGGGGAAAATTATGGATGAAATTTTTTAAATTATTTTACACATAAAAGAGAATCAATGAACTTTAATGGTAAAAATTATAAATGATACATGTTCCTTAACCAATGAATTTATAGGTTTCAATCCAAGATATCCATGATCTGTTTGCTAAAATAAAATCTTATAGTAATTTTTTTCTCTTGAAAATGGTTCATAATTATCTTGTAAATTTATCAAATCATATCCTCCAGGACTATAAAACTAGGTGTGCATCAAGTACTTTTTCCATTCACATGTTCCTGACAGAGTCTAGCACAATGCAGAATTTTTGGGGTTGTTTCCCCTATGTATTTCTATGATAGAGCCGCATACACTTTTAGTATCCAAAAAAGGATGTATTATCTTGGAAACCACCTACTATATACTTTTAATAAAATGGGATGATTTTATATGTTTATTCTTATCTATAAGTCTTTCACTAAAGTTTTCTAACAATAATCAATGAAATAAATAGACCTTGATCTGATACCAACAACGATAACCCATTTTTTAATACACATCATTTCATGATTTATTACATAAATATAAACATGATAAAATTCCAAAAGGATGTAAATTATAGTTTATTTGGGAATTAGGTACATATTATAACAACTTGATATATAGATATAACAACACTATTTAAAACTTCCTTGACATGCCCTAAATTTCCATTACTCTTTTAAAACAGTATGGGATAAACTGGGGACATACACAAGAAAGGGGTGAGATATAAAACCCTATAAGATAAAACATTAAAGGCATAGGGTAAAGAAATATATGTGATCTAAGAGGCATAAAATTGTAGCATAACAGGTGAGAATCATTATCATGAACAATGAGGCATGATAGAACATGTTATCTTAAAAGAAACATGGAAAAGTGGAAACAACTCAAAACATGGAATCATAGGTATAAGTCAATGTAAATATTCATGAAATAATAACATAGTGTTCTTAGGATAAATTCTTGTACAGATTTCATGTCATATCATGAGATTAAAATATTATCCAAATACATTAGACTGTTATCTAGGTGCACCAATTGTAATCATATCAAATACATGCATAAGTGTGCCACATATATTGTAGAGACCCGAAGCTTGATGTACATTGACATTACATTACATTTGCGTAATACTTAGTACATAACAAAAACACACACACAAGGATCGTAATAGTTTAGTGTCTTTGGAAACTCGGAGTATAATCTTCTAATCTTGGTGAAAGATCTTCAACATCTCCCATAAAGATCTTCCCTTTTTTTATACCTAAAACCTTTTTTATATCCTGGGAAAAAGTAAACATAAAATGGTGAGCTCAAATGCTCAGTAAGGGTAAACAAAAGAAATATCAATCACATCATATTCATAAGAACATAAAATTTTGGAAATCTTAACCTGCAAAAGAGATCATAATTTCATAACATGGGATAAATCATGGCAGTGAAATGTAATCACAATAATCATAACCTAAAACATGAAACTTTGTGGCATACACACATAATCATAGAGAATCATTTCTTGTTAGTCAAGACTCATTTCCAAGACTATCTTAGTGGACAAAGTCCCTTTCTGAACCGAGTCACCCTCGTTTCAGTCCTGTTTCACTGAACCGGTATAACCTACTGTTCCAGCCATGTCTATCTCATGAGATATAAAATCTTTTCCCAATGCATTGGAGGGAGATATAGGTCCCACCCATCTCATAATGACACTGTTCTTATGTGTGACACAAAATCATAAATCATACATCATTGCATAACCCATGTAATAAAAATGGGAATCTTAAACATCATGACATCATAAAACAATTCATATACGATAAAGGAATTCATAAAAATAATTCCATCACAACATAATCAAATCAATGTAATAATAGGGATAAAAACAGAATCCTTTATTATCTTAGATGGAAAATAATTTTGATAAAACACTTGATCTTCATTCTTGAGGAAAATATCCTTTCTACTTTAAAAACAATTTTCCTTTCTTAACATGTCATACAATTTCAAACTAAAAGAAGTTGATTAAAAATAAACTTGAAAACTTTTAAAGGAAGCTTCTTGGAAATAATGTTTTAAAAATCCATTCATTCCGTATAAGTTAAAAAAACATTCTTCTCGTACTTTTGTCGGAAAAGTCAAAAAGTACCTCGTACGAAAAACGACAAAAGACTCCTTTCATATATTTTACTAAAAACTCACCAAAGGGTAAAATTGGATATAAACTATTTTAGAATTATTTAAATATTACATATTGAGAAAACATGGATGTGGATGATAAAATACACCCCAGTAAATTCCAATGTATAAACAATCTCGGATAAAAATGAGATTGTGATATTTCCCTTACCTTAGGTCTGATTTTCTTCGTAAGTGTCCGAACCTCCTGTATAATGATTTAAATAATGTCATTTACTTATTACAGAATCATATTTATTGTTATGATATCATATATGGTCCACTTATGACTTTATATTACCCATTCTTTTGTGAATTCCATGTTAAAGAGCGTTTTGGGTAAAATTGTTTCATTTATCGCAGGTGTTTGGACTTGTTGTTATTGACATTATTATTACTTATATCATGATTTACATACTTCCAGAATATAATATATGATTTATATATCATATATATTCAGTATATATATATATTTAATAGATAGATAAATGAAATGAAACACACCGTTCATGGAGACGGTAGTCTGTACGTACGCATGAACGATGTTTTCATTTCCTTATTGTCTTGAATGGAAGTAAGTAGATGACATATATATATATATATACATAAATCCAGTAGATTTACCATGTCATATATTTCATGATTACTTATTATATATACTTTATAATCATTCATGAATGGTTAAAGTGGAGAATGAATCTCATCGCGTCGTGGAGACGGTAGTCCGTACGTACGCACGAGCGATGATATCATTCTCATGATCGTGGGACTGTATTGGAGTGTATGTATACTATTTCAGAATCGATATCACTTTATAATAGTCATATATAGTCATTATTTACACCATTATACCCATCCAAGTAAGGTAGTGGTGGAAAATAGATTACACCACGTCGTGGAGACGGTATTCCGTACGTACGCACGCGCGGTGATTTCTTTTTCCGTAGGATGGATAGATGGTTAAATAGGGTTGTTTCATACTTATAATAACATATCAGTATATGAGTGATACTGATGTTATTACTTCATAATGAAACAACTAAAGAAGAAGAAGTGGAAGAAGAAATACAGATGAAAGAATCGGTAACGGACATTACCTCTTCTTTGAAGTGCTTCTTTGAGACCTTCTTTTAGGGCACTAAAATTGGTCTTTGAGGAATACCCTAACCTCTAGAATGTTTCTAGGGAAGTGGAGAAGAGAATTTGGCAGGGTTTGTCCGAGCTTGAAGGCTCAAAGTTGTGTGAGGAAGAGAGGGAGGAGGTGCCCTTTTATAAGGGAGGAGAGGGGCACCTTTGGAATAACTAAAAATATTATTTTATTATAAAGTCAAGTTCGGTTTTAAATAGCTCAAAATTGATTTATTTTGAGGATAAGGTGGGGATGGGTCGAAATCCTCTCATACAATAGAATTTAGAAAAGTTTAGGTTCCTATTTTAACCTTATCATTTAGCTTTAACATTAAGTTAAATAATTTTACTTTTACCGTGTCTTCTTGTGTTCTTACACTATAAGGTTAATAAACTTACTATAAGAAGCCAAACGAACCCCAAATTGTTTATTATTAATATATATAACCTTATATAAGTCATTGTTCCAAACCATAGATTTTTAGGAATAACATAACAATTAATAATATAATATTTGTTTAAAAACTATTTTATGTCAATTTTGACACTATTTAGTAATTGATTTTTTTAAAACTCCTAACAGAATGATAAGTTCGAAAAAAGTTAATTAAATCAATACTAACATGTCATATTAACCTATAAAATTAGTGGAATTCATAAAAAGTCTCAAATTATATTTATTTGAGTATTTATAACATCAATTATGTCAATATTTCATTAATAAGATAATTACTGCATCATCGTTGTGTTATAAATAAATTAAATTATTTAATGTCTAAAAATTACAAATAAAATACCATTATGTAGGAAATCGTTTTATCTTTCTAATGAATTTTTATAGTCTAATTTATCTTATGTATAACCCTATATTAAAAATGTTTTATTAAATAAACTTTGATTTTAACTCTTTTAACTCTTCTTTGAATTAAATAATAATAAATGTCCTAATCTAATCCAAGTGGGCCTAAATGGTCATATTTTATTCCTAAGCTTGTTTGTGGTCGAATTACACATATCCAATAGAATTTGGACATGTGTTAGGGTAATAATAATATCATTTTTACCCTTACATACCCTATTTACTTTTAACCGTGGTAAATAAAAGTAAAAAGTTACTATTCACCAAAAATTATTTTCATCTCATTGAACCACATTTTACATACTGACATCAACTGTGTCTCTCGGATTTTTGAAATTCCACTCACAGAAGTGGTAAAATTAAGTTTTATGAACAATTCAGTTTTTTTTAACTACCACTTAGTGGTTTCACTATTCATCAAAAATTGAATGTTTTCAGAAAAATACCAAAAATTAGGCCTATGATATATTTGATATTATGAACTCAAAAATGATTTCTATTTTACCAAATTCAAATCATAACAGTTTCATTAATTAATTTAAAAATTAATTCCCTTCGTCAAAATAAAAGTCATGTTTTTAAGACGTAATAACTATCAAAAGATTGACACTTGTTTATAACTGGTTTAAATGTGAAATTACATACAATGACCAAAATTGTATTAAATTGTAAAAATATATTCTAAATATAGTTTAAAACTTCTCAAATTAATAATTTATCACTATTAATTATTTCGATTGAAAAAGTTGTTTTTAATTAAAATTTAGTAATTTTCACTATTCATCAAAATATGAAAGTTATCCGAAAATCACCAAAATTTCACCCTAAGCTAATTTCGATATTCCGAATCCATAAATAAAGTCCATTTTGAAAAATAAAATTTACAAAATTTCAAAAAGTGGTTATTACTATTCATAACGGCTAGTTTTAATAATATCTTAATAGCATATCGTTGTTTAGCGAAACTCTGTGTTGCGTACAACACATGCTATCGTGGAAGGTCGTGATTGCGTGTAATTCAAGCCAGGTCAGAGATGTGTGTTGTGAAAGCTCCTTTTGGTGTAGCGTATAACACAAGACATTAATGAAATTAAAAAGAATATTTTTCAAAAAATCTCGGGGTATTACATTCTACCCCCCTTAAAATGAATTTCGCCCTCGAAATTCATCGGGGTTATAAATTGTTCACTATTAGAAAGTTTCTTTAATCGAAACCCACATCGTAAAAAGGAATACCAAAACCAATATTTAAAAACAAAAGTATGAAACGTAATGGTTACCCAATTAAACTAATCACTGGGTTTCCACATAGGTGAAAATATGGATATGGAAGAGAAATCTTACCATCATGTTCTGATGGAGAGTGGTAGAGAACATGGCTATGAAAAAGCAAACAATCGCAAAGCCATAAATTTGTGATGATCTAGGGTACCATCTGATTCATCAGATATAAGATCACTAGGACAACATTTTTGGTTTTCAAGATCGTTTCCCTAAAGTTGAAGAATTTGAATTAGAATAGATACTTCCTTTATTTTGGTAGAATCTCACTGTTGTTCGTGCCTTGAACAATTTCCACTTCATCTCTTAAATAAATGAAGTTGAATTTGTTATTCGTGAAGTGTTAGTATGAAAGGTCATTCCATCTGTCTCAAACAAAAGGTTAAGAAAAGTTATTAAATATACATAAGTCATTCTTTAGTGAGATTAATCATATATGGTTCCTAAAATGGACTTATACTTCATATATCATACCACTTAATAAAATAAAACTAGTTTCTACTAAACAGGGACTTCCTGTAGGGCAGTGGTAGGTGATAAAGGCCAGTCGCACTTCGGTTGTGGGTTTTATTCCCACGGTCTTGTCCGACGCAATGGGATGTCGCCCGTCCTACAGGTTGTCCTTTTTCTAAAACTATATTACTATAACATCCCATCAATAATATCAAAAAACTTCTATCCTTAAACAATACTATCTTATGTCCAACATAATCCATTCCAATCTTTAGCCTTATCCATAATACTGTAGTCCACTCTCATAATATAGTGAAAACAATTACCAGAGATTTAATACTGTCGTTAATCCTCATATATCATAAGATATGTCTTGTTGGTCACATTCCAAACATTCAAAGGCCTTAATCATGTATTCTCTTGAATACCCATTGAACCTTAGTGAAAACATGAATGAAGTTAAAAGTTAACTCTTTCCACATACCAAAATCCAAAAATTCTATATACTCAAACCATGATATCACTTAGTCCTTATATCAATCATGAGCTCATGAATACTGTCAAACATTTCATTTTCTACTAATACCTTCATTATGCGCATATCATCTATATTCCAAAAATATCTGAATAACATTTCATGGTTACTAGTACCATTAATCATACACTTTAAAAACTTAGGAAAGACAATAGTGTAACAATCCTTAGATGTCTCTTTATTCCATAATACCATGAGATTACTTATACAACATTACACTTGATAAACATGTAATCATTCCACTACCTTCTTAAACCATTGACTGAGCTTCAACAATTCTTTCATCTCACATATCATTTGTAGTCTCTTCATCATCATCAACATAAATACTTCCCATAAGACCATACTTATTATCTTCATGAGACTTTCCCTTAGGGCATTGGTTTGCATAATGCCCGTACATTCCACATTTAAAACATTTAACCATTGTTGATGTCGTAGCAATACCATTATCCTCATCCATGTTATTAACTGAACCTTTTCCTTTGCACTTACTTGCTTTGTGTCCTTCTTTTCCACACCCAAATCATCTTCCAGTTCCTTTGAAACATTCTCCTTGATGCCTCTTCCCACATGATTTACATAGGGGAAATTGAACTTTCTTTCCTCTATAATCATCATGAAACTCCATCTTTCTCTTATTAGACAAGTTAGGAAACATACCAAATTTTAATTTATTGATCATATTATGAGATTGCTGATTCGGCATAATAATGATGTTTGGACTTCCAAATCCCATTTCATTTGATTACTTATGAAGAATATCATTCCATTGTCCATCATATCCTCCATTATCGTGAATCATCTTGTTTCCATCCATTTTCTAAAACCCAAAAAGAATAGTGTGAGATGAAAAAATCATAATAAAGGGTGAGTAACTTCAATATATAACATCTTAGGTTAAATTCTAAGATCGTTACCGTAGTTCTAGGACTATATCCTATATGTATACCTATCCTTAGGGATATCCCTAGACATACCTTAGAAATATCTCTAGGGATCTCACTAACGTTTTCGCGTCCTAGTTTCCAAAGGTTGACTAAAACTTTCTTCTGATACCAACTGTAGAGGTCTGGAATTACTTCCAGTGGACTACAATTGATACCTATCAGGGCACTCCATGGTCGGCTACACCCCCTGGGCGAGACACACCACCATCCCTGGTGGCATCCATTTCCTCATGAAGCCCTTGGGCGGAGAGCCATGCTTCTTCCAACGCTCACATGTGAGAGTTACCAAAGATCGGATACATTCCTACCTCCTTTTCCTCTGATACCAACTGTACATACCTGAAGCTTGACGTACATTGACATTACATTACATTTTCAGAATACTTATTACATAACAAAAACACACACACAAGGATCGTAATAGTTTAGTGTCATTGGAAACTCGAAGTATAATCTTCTAATCCTGGTGAAAGTTCTTCAACATCTCCCATAAAGATCTTCCCTTTTTTTATACCTAAAACCTTTCTTTATATCCTGGGGAAAAGTAAACATAAAAGGGTGAGCTCAAATGCTCAGTAAGGGTAAACAAAAGAAATATCAATCACATCATATTCATAAGAACATAACATTTTGGAAATCTTAACCTGAAAAAGAGATCATAATTTCATAACATGGGATAAATCATGGCAGTGAAATGTAATCACAATAATCATAACTTAAAACATGAAACTCTGTGGCATACACACATAATCATATAGAATCATTTCTTGTTAGTCAAGACTCATTGCCAAGACTATATTAGTGGACAAAGTCTCTTTCTGAACCGAGTCACCCTCGTTTCAGTCCTGTTTCACTGAACCGGTATAACCTACCGTTCCATCCATGTCTATCTCATGAGATATAAAATCTTTGCCCAATGCATTGGAGGGAGATATAGGTCCCACCCATCTCATAATGATACCATTCTTATGTGTGCCACAAAATCATAAATCATACATCATTGCATACCCCATGTAATAAAAATGGGAATCTTAAACATCATGACATCATAAAACAATTCATATACGATAAAGGAATTCATAAAAATAATTCCATCACAAAATAATCAAATAAATGTAATAATAGGGATAAAAACAGAATCCTTTATTATCATATATGGAAAATAATTTTGATAAAACACTTGATCTTCATTCTTGAGGAAAATATCCTTTCTACTTTAAAAACACTTTTCCTTTCTTAACATGTCATACAATTTCAAACTATAAGAATTTGATTAAAAATAAACTTGAAAACTTGTAAATGAAGCTTCTTGGAAATAATGTTTTAAAAAACCATTTATTCCGTATAAGTTAAAAAAACATTCTTCTCGTACTTTTGTCGGAAAAGTCAAAAAGTACCTCGTACGAAAAACGACAAAAGATTCCTTTCATATCTTTTACTAAAAACTCACCAAAGGGTAAAATTGGATATAAACTATTGTAGAATGATGTAAATAATACATATTGAGAAAACATGGATGTGGATGATAAAATACACCCCAGTAAATTCCAAAGTATAAACAATCTCGGATAAAAATGAGATTGTGATATTTCCCTTACCTTAGGTCCTATTTGCTTAGTAAGTGTCTGAACCTCCTGTATAATGATTTAAATAATTTAATTTACTTATTAAAGAATCATATTCATTGTTATGATATCATATATGGTTCACTTATGACTTTATATTACCCGTTCTTTTGTGAATTCCATGTTAAAGAGCGTTTTGGGTAAAATTGTTTCATTTATCATAGGTGTTTGGACTTGTTGTTCTTGACATTATTATTACTTATATCATGATTTACTTACTTCCAGAATATAAAATATGATTTATATATCATATATATTCAGTATATATATATATAATAGATAGATAAATGAAATGAAACACGTCGTTCATGGAGACGGCAGTCCGTACGTACGCATGAACGCTGTTTTGCTTTCCTTATTGTCTTGAATGGAAGTAAGTAGATGACATATATATATATACATAAATCAAGTAGATTTACCATGCCATATATTTCATGATTACTTATTATATATACTTTATAATCATTCATGAATGGTTAAAGTGGAGAATGAATCTCATCGCGTTGTGGAGACGGTAGTCCGTACATACGCACGAGCGATGATATCGTTCTCATGATCGTGGGACTGTATAGGAGTGTATGTATACTATTTCAGAATTAATATCACTTAATAATAGTCATATATAGTCCTTATTTACACCATTATACCCATCCAAGTAAGGTACTGGTGGAAAATAGATTACACCACGGTGTGGAGACGGTATTTCGTACGTACGCACGCGCGATGATTTCTTTTTCCATAGGATGGATAGATGGTGAAATAGGGTTGTTTCATAATTATAATAACATATCAGTATATGAGTGATACTGATGTTATTACTTCATAATGAAACAACTAAAGAATAAGAAGTGGAAGAAGAAATAAAGATGAAAGAATCGGTAACGGACATTACCTCTTCTTTGAAGTGCTTCTTTGAGACCTTCTTTTAGGGCTCTAAAATTGGTCTTTGAGGAAGACCAGAACCTCTAGGATGTTTCTAGGGAAGTGGAGAAGAGAAATTGGCAGGGGTTTTCCGAGCTTGAAGGCTCAAAGTTGTGTGAGGAAGAGAGGGAGGAGGTGCCCTTTTATAAGGGAGGAGAGGGGCACCTTTGGAATAACTAAAAATATTATTTTATTATAAAGTCATGTTCGGTTTTAAATAGCTCCAAATTGATTTATTTCGAGGCTAAGGTTGGGATGGGTCTAAATCCTCTCATCCAATATAATTTAGACAAGTTTAAGTTCCTATTTTAACCTTATCATTTAGATTTAACATTAAGTTAAATAATTTTACTTTTACCGTGTCTTCTTGTGTTCTTACACTATAAGGTTAATAAACTTACTATAAGAAGCCAAACGAACCCCAAATTGTTATTAGTAATATATATAACCTTATCTAAGTCATTTGGAATAAACTTAGATTTTTAGGAATAACATAAGAATTAATAATATAATATTTGTTTAAAAACTATTTTATGCCAATTTTGACACTATTTAGTAATTGATTTTTGTAAAAATACTAACAGAATGATAAGTTCAAAAAAAGTTAATTAAATCAATACTAACATGTCATATTAACCTATAAAATTATTGTAATTCATAAAAAGTCTGAAATTATATTTAATTGAGTATTTATAACATCAATTATGTCAATATTTCATTAATAAGATAATTACTCCATCATCGTTGTGTCATATATAAATTATCTTATTTAATGTCTAAAAATTACAAATAAAATATCATTATGTAGGAAATCATTTTATCTTTCTAATTAATATTTATAGTCGAATTTATCTTATGTATAACCCTATATTTAAAATGTTTTCTTAAATAAACATTGATTTTAACTCTTTTAACTCTTCTTTGAATTAAATAATAATAAATGTCCTAATCTAATCCAAGTGGGCCTAAATGGTCATATTTTAATCCTAAGATTGTTTTTGGTCGAATTAAACTTATCCAATAGAATTTGGACATGTGTTAGGGTAATAATAATATCATTTTTACCCTTAATTACCCTATTTACTTTTAACCGTGGTAAATAAAAGTAAAAAGTTACTATTCACCAAAAATTATTTTCATCTCATTGAACCACATTTTACATACTGACATCAACCGTGTCTCTCGGATTTTTGAAATTCCACTCACAGAAGCGGTAAAATTAAGTTTTATGAATAATTCAGTTTTTTTTAACTACCACTTAGTGGTTTCACTATTCATCAAAAATTGAAAGTTTTCAGAAAAATACCAAAAATTAGGCCTAAGCTATATTTGATATTATAAACTCAAAAATGATTTCTATTTTACCAAATTCAAAACATATCAGTTTCATTAATTAATTTAAAAATTAATTCCCGTCATCAAAACAAAAGGCGTGTTTTTAAGAGATAATAACTATCAAAAGATTGACACTTGTTTATAACTGGTTTAAATGTGAAATTACATACAATGACCAACATTGTATTAAATTGTAAAAATATATTCTAAATATACTTTAAAACGACTCAAATTTATAATTTATCACTATTGATTATTTCGATTGAAAAAGTTGTTTTTAATTAAAATATAGTAAATTTCACTATTCATCAAAATATGAAAGTTATCCGAAAATCACCAAAATTTCACCCTAAGATAATTTCGATATTACGAATCCATAAATAAAGTCCATTTTGAAAAATAAAATTTACAAAATTTCAAAAATTGGTTATTACTATTCATAACGGCTAGTTTTAATAATATCTTAATAGCATATCGTTGTTTAGCGAAACTCGGTGTTGCGTACAACACATGCTATCGTAGAAGGTCGTGATTGTGTGTAATTCAAGCCAGGTCAGAGATGTGTGTTGTGAAAGATTCTTTTGGTGTAGCGTATAACACAAGACATTAATGAAATTAAAAAGAATATTTTTCATAAAATCTCGGGGTGTTACATATATCATATAACATAAGAATTTATTTCATATTTACTAACCATGATATTGAGGAGTGTGGGTTACATACATTGAATCCCAAAATAAAATAATTATAGGTACATATAGGTGAATACCCCTTTAGTGTAACTAAGTATGGGAATTCACTTCACAATCATCTGGAATGTAAAATAATAGTGAGATTTCGGAAACATAACGACAATAATTAAAGATTCATAAAATAATTTAATGAGAGAGAATGGGGTATCTCATAATTTGGAAATAAAAGTAAACTTATAAGGGATATGGAAAACAAATCCCAGCAATAGGAATTGAAAACAAAAAAGGCATAAAATAAAGAATGTTCTTGAATAAAGTGGATAATGAGATGATCGCTTACCTTGAGATGGTTTTTAAAAAATATTTGGAGGAGATTATTGAGATATTAGGGCAATTTTGGAGGGATATATAGAGTAATGAATAATTAAGGTTAGAAAAAAAGGTTATTTAGTCAATTGAAATGTGTTCATGGGAGACTTTATATAGGAAAATAGAGGGGAGTTCTTCAGTATTCCCTAAATATAGATTTTGGTATCTATACAATAAACTAATAAAAACCACAAACCTTCCTAATGTTTTTCCCATTATTTCCAAAAAAAAGGATTATTTTTTATTATTTTATAAGTCTTGGAACCTAACTTGTTATAATATTACCCTTAGTGTTGTGGAAGTGAGTAATGTTTATAAATAATTCATTTTAAAACCTTAATAATAATATAGGTTCTAGAGGATTCATAAATTATTTATAAAATTAATCAAATAAAGAAAAAAAATTATTTTATAGGTTAAAAATATATATGTTAGTGGACATATTTTATGGAATACAATACATTGTTGTTAGGTCATTATGATGTCATTATATAAACTGTATATTTATATCGTGTTAGATTTTTTCCCCAAAATTTGACGGTCTGAAATTTTTATGAAAAATATTCATTTGATAAATTAAATATGATATATCCAAAAAAATATTTTTTTATCCAAATAAATATAAAATTATTAGAATTTATATATTCAAATAAAAGCCCCCCATTTATTGAAAAATATTTGTTTTTTATAGTAGTAGTTTCCTGGCCATTATAAAGATAATTTTTAGATTTGTAAAGTTGTATTATCAAATATACTTAATAAATATTTTTTGATAAATATATTTCATTAAAATATATTTTATTTTGAAAATTAATTAATTATTAGAAACGAATTTCTTAATTAAAATTGCTAATCACCAAAAAATTCAATTCAAGATTTGTCATATTCAAATCTATTTTTTATCAACCATGTTATTTAATAGTTTATAAAGAAAAATCAATAAGTAATAAATATAATCATTATTTAAAAGAAAATAATATATACATATTCATGATTTTAGTATTGAGATACATAGCCTGTTATTACAACAGAAAATTCCCTAAGGTTAAGGTGTGCAATGGTGATATTTTCTTAGGGTCAATCTACAAACATGGTTTGTGTCATGATATCTAGGAGATTTAAATTCTCCCATAAATGGTTTTTACTATGATATAATTTTTGAATCTTGGCTTGGTCTTGGTCAAGAGAAAATCCTAGAGATTCGCTCCCCCCTTATAAGCTAAGATAAAAAAGATCAATAGGTATGATCCTACTGGTTGATGTCATTATGTCTTTATTCTATATCAATGAAATTTATCATAAACCTATATATATATTAATAATCTGATTGCTATTATATGGCAATATTATCAATGGTTTTTATTATTAATGGTATTTTAAAAACTAGAGGATGTAACAATCCCAAAAAATCAAAGAAGTTAATGAGTTTTTTATAACTTCATTTCATAATAAGGAATTTAATTTAACTAAAATGTAATTTTATTTATAAAATTTTAGGTCATCACATTCCTCATTTGATAACAAGAATCACTATATTTTATTCTCTATATTCCTTTAACACATAAAAATTTATGTATTTGGGGTTTGGTTTAGTAGTAAGAACCCCGTAATAATACATGGAAAATGGGGGTTCAAAACCCATGGGGCGTAGGTACTGTAACAGTACTGTAGCAGTACTACAGCGGTACTGTAGCAGCGGCAGCACTGTTCATCAGCGGGTACTATAGCGGCGACGGTACTATGTGGGTACTATAGCAGCAGGTTACTATTCACAGAATGTGAATTAGGCATAAAATTTGGGCCTACGGGCTATGTTATGGGCTACAAGCCCACTGGGCCTTCGGGCTATGTTATGGTTTTCCCTCTACCCAGTTAAAAAGAGGTCTTTTATTTGATTTAATAAAAAAAGAGTCTTCGGCCCCAAACTTTTAAAAAAATCATAAAAATTTATCATGATAGTTATAGTGTCCATTGTCACATTTCTTGGAACACAAAATTTTTCTCTCTTAGGGATGATCATGCCAAATAAAAAATTTAAAAAAAATCACCTATAAAAAAAATATGCGTATATAACATAGAAGAATCAATTTCATATTCATCGTAATTGACAAAACTATTAAATTTCATAGTTTTTAATTAATATGGATTTAAATAATTCAAAACCTCATGAATTCCTACTATTATCTCTTTTACAAGGTCAAAATATTACATTCAATTCTTCTCTCTATAATGCTACTTCATAAATACTTCTCATATTAAATTACTATAATATACCAACCCTAATCCCTTATTATGAGTGACTATAACAAAGAGCTATTGGACCACAGGTGTTCCTCCTCATATGAAAATGGGTTCAAATAAGAAGATAGGGTTTGTAAGGTTTTAATAGCGAGACTATACCCTCTGGTGATAGACATAATAATAATAATACTATGGAGAAATAAATAAAACATAATGGATGAAATTTTAAAAAACAGTTTGCAAGATAAAAGTGCACTTATTATGTATACAAAATAATATATGTCTGTGTTATACAACCCAAAATAAAGTAACCAGGATTGCCCATGGGCTGATCATATATTTCCAAGAACAAAAATATCCCAAAAATATTATCATCTCAGCATAGAGGAAGCACTTGGTCCATCTTCTAAAAATCATGCCCTTAATCTCACACACCCTTTACACATCCCTATTTTCTAAGCTCCAAAAAATGAAATTGATCATTTTCATGTACTCAGAACCATAAAGTTTTCATTTTTCACAAAGGGCCCTTGAAGGGTGTGAGTATGAACTTAGTAGGAAACAATACATGGTGTCCCTAGCATACATCCATACATATACCATTGTATGAAAAATGTAAATAAATTAAAATTGCAATACATCACATAACCCACTCCACTTGTTCTTAACATCCACAATAGAGCCTTTACATGCCTCATAAAATGTTGGAGTGGGATGATGTATCCATGTTCTATCATACTAGAAGAACCCTCACTATTTCATCTATTTCCATACCATGCATTATCAAATTCCAACAATCACCAAAAACCATATGATATTGTTTTACTTTATTTTTAAAGAACCATTTCAAGTTAAATCAACACCATAAATGGGAATCCATAAAAAACGTCATAATTCCCTTATAATTACACTTATTCATCCACCATCAGATCAACAACCCAACTTCCCAAGGAATAGTGATACCCACCCTTGTATAATTCAGGCTTATAGGCCCCAATATAATGTCAAGCCTCTTCCCCCATCTGATGGTATCATGCACAATCAAACGAGTCCTTGTATGTTGATGATCACCTTCATGTTGATGGTCAACAACATCACCTATGTCACATGATCTACGGAGTCCTCCACCCACAATCAGTAGTTATCACCACCGTAGTGTGACCTATCTTATGTGAACATGGCCCCTACAACACCATTGGCTAACCATGATAAGAAGAATAACCAACAATACAAGGTCACAACTACAAAAAAACTCCATCTCCACATTATTGACAGTACTTAAAAATACAAAAGGATCATGTAGATTATTGTGGATATTTCAAAATCCCAAGGCGGAGTTCGAAGAAATTCAAAGGAAAGCTAATCCACCAATGCTGTACGGGGAAAAGCTACATGACAGACCTATGCGGCAAAGCTATGCAACCGACCTGCATGGCAAAGCTACGCAACAAACCTTCATGGCCAAGCTACACAACAATCCTATGCTACCAATCTTAGCGATGGGCCTGTGTGGGCATGCTACACAATAAACCTGCATGGTCGGGCTACACGGCAGAAAAAGTTCGGTTTCTCTGCATGAAGGACCTGCGCGGAGGACCTGCACAAAGGCTCTATGCAGAAAAAACTTCTTTCAACTAGGATCATCTATGCCTATAAATAGATCCCTTGGGTTCCCCATTTGAAGGACTGAAAATGTTTAAAGACTCTCTGAAGCTCCCATTACATAGCTATTTCTCCTAGATCCAACAAATTGTATAAGGTAGCTATCAAAAACATGAGATAAGACATAATTAAATGATATAAGCATGTTTTTAAATCCTTTTACAAGTATTACATAGGTTTGGGTATAATATCTGAACCAATTATACAGTCATCATTCACACCTGCATGTCATACCTACACGCCTCACCTGTACAGCATACCTGCACGCCACACCTATGTGTCACACCTGTACGATATACCTGCACACCACACATGTGCAGCATAGCCACATGGTATACCTACGTGGCACATCAACGTGGGGTACCTATGGTTCATACTTCCATGAGGTACCTACGCGAAAGAGCTTGGTATAATTCCTACATACCAACTCAAGTAACCTATTTAAAAGCAATTAACCTCAGGGTGTATCCTTCATTGGTTCCCTGATCTAAAAGCGACTAAGATTAACCCTCCACCAAAACCTCGTAACTTATCAAACGATTGGAAAAGTCACATCAGCGTGTCTCCCATTTGGGTTTTTTTTTTCCACCGTCAAAGGCTTCCCACATTTTTTTATAAGGGAGTTATGATACGTAGAATGTATGTGGGTTTTCATATCCACAGTCACATGGACCATTCTCCTGAAAATAGTGTTGGGAAGTTCCCATTTTGGAGGATTATGGACTGGGTTCTTTCCTCCCATTTTCACCTCTAAGACCCGGAACCTCAGGTCACTGGTAGGGAATGTACGGTTCACACTTTATTTTCAATTAAAGAAAAGGAGAAGCCTTCTTCCCCTACTAGGATAAACATTAGAGAAACCATCCTAGAATAATCCCCAAGATTTTATTGTAGGAGGTATCATCACCGCTCCTCCATTCTTCTTTGCTACAAAAGGACAAAGGGGAGATGGGAACATGGACTCTAGTTACCCTTTTCCTCTCTCGTTGGACATTTTCACCATGGACAACCATCCTGGTGTAAGCCCTTAACTTTCATCCCTTCCTCCTTTCATTGGATCCTTGTATAATGCAAAGTGAATAGAGGGAAGGCTCATCACCTTGCCCTCTTCCCATGTCACCTTGACTTTGTCCACCCTTTCCGCCATAGATATGCCCTCTTCCACCAGCAGAGGGAGAAAAATTCGAAGGTTACATTGTTGAATCTTCCACATCCTCTAGTTTCTCACACCAAGCATGACTCTCATGGGCATAGAGATTTGTATTGATTAAAACATGTGCAAAAACACTCATAATATGAATAAAATATGAGAAATATGATTCCCACAATAATTGGGATACATAGGAACCCTTCTCAGGGCCCAAGCTCACTAGACATCCACTTTATAAATCCAACCATAATTCCCTTAATCTGGTAATCTTCTTTATAATTAAGCCCCAAATTAAACCCCAAAATTATCAAGACATCCTTTTCAGTAAGTAAAACAAAAATTATTTATCTCAAAGGACTATATTATCCTATGAGACTTATCGAACTACATAGGCTTTTATTCCCATCTATATGGGATATGTAATAAGCCTCCTTGAGGTTCAAACCCAATACCTTAAATCAACCCTATTCTCATTGGACCATATTCCCAATAGGGTCTGATTCTACATGGAAACCAATATTTTTTCCCAGTTACTTGGGCTGCTTCATTATAGTTCCCACCCTATGTATTGACTAAGGACCTTCCACTTAGATTTCCATAACACATGACATTAAACTGTATGTCTAGGTCCTTATCACTTGACCTTAAAAGGCATGGTGTGTCTCATTTGGTGGCACCGAACTATGAGGGTTCTGATTACTTTTACAAGGATACAAAGGTAGCCCATTTTATGAGAACGATCCAAAGATCAAACCAAACCTTTGTCTCCCTAGATGATAATAAATTCCAGAGTGCCCCACTAAATGGTTTAAAAACTACTACCATCATAATGATGATTAAAAGAATCTTGAAATAGTATATTAGAGGATACCATTGAGGGTGAACCTCAAATACAAACAAATTTCTCCATAAATGAAGAACCTTGAATTCATAATGATGATTCTAAATTTTACACATGTTAATAGGTGATTGAAATTCCAAGGGATGCTTGTGATATACTTGGTGAGTTAATAAGGATTCACGAAAATATTTTATATTATAAAGAGTCCCGGAGTAGACAATAATTCCCCCCAAAAGGGTGTGATGAGTCTGACCTCTCATTCTCTCAACCAATGCATGTTCTTAAGTATCATGAAGTTAAAACTAAACTAAACCATGCCTTTGGAAAGAAGGTCCCCTTTGGATAAATAATTGTGGGAAGTTTCTGGTTCCATAAATAAATCCAATTGAAACCACCTGGAAGTAGTGATTCTTAAAACTACAATACACATTTCAAAGAACTACGAAACAAAAATGGTGAACCCGATGTGAATCCTTAACGAAGTAAATAATGTTACCCAACTGTTAGGCCCATATAAATTGATAAAGGAAGGCCAGAAAAAGGAATAAATCTTCCATGTATCCATATAAAAATATTTTGCTTTAATAGAGTCTGTTTTTGTCTCAGTTTTTCTCAGAATATCCTTCACTCCAAAAATAGCTTTCTTCAAGAAAACATCTGTAAACTTTCCAACCGCTGCTCAAGCTGGATCCCCATACATGGGAAGGATGTCATCACAAAACTAGCATCTTCAACGCAGGGTATCTAATGTGCTAGTAAAGAAATATCACCGTCACGGTACAATCTCAACTTTGGATGCTGATCGGCAGGCCCTTCAAGTCAATAACAATCCTCGATCATCTGGCCAATGACGACCAATGATCAAGAAGCATCCGGTTCCATCCACCATCTTCAACTGTTTTGGGTCCTTATCCCTAGAACGCAATAATCAATCCCTCACGTACAATAGGGAGGTGAATCAAGAGGCCACTCAAGGCCTTGATTCAAGAATGCAGGAGTCCTTCCTGAGGACTCCCACCAGCAATAGCCTCCAACTGAATCACGCGGTAGTGAACCCTCAACATAATGGGGGTATTGCCTTTAAACATTTGTACTAGTTTTATCTGACCCGAACATGCAAGACGAACTTATAGGGACAACATTCGATCAACAAGGAGTAGCTTCTCACCACTTCCTCTTCTAAAGAAGTCTATCAGTCTAACATGATGGAAAAAAACAAACGAGCACATACACCCATTCGTCTTAATTTTTCTGCTCAGAAGAATCATCTATTAGAAACCCACCAATCCCACCAGATAAATCCGGGGGATTACTGTGAAAAAGAACATACACCTTCTTACAAGTTATCAACCACTCAGCAGGCTTGTCTGACTGCATTTAAAGAATCTCGCCAATCTAATGTGGTGAAACTAGTAACATAGGAACATACACCTGCTTAGAATCACCAATTTTTTCAGAAATCTCATCTTCTAGTATTGAAGGAAGTCCATCAACCATATTTCACAAGAAATAGCCATCAGGCACATACACCTGCCATTGTTCCTCAATCCTGCCAACAATATTTTTTTGTAGCACCCAGAGAAGTCAGTCAGAAAGTTCCGATGATAAATCTAGGGCAGAGTCAACTCTCTATCTCCATTCATGAGTACTATCAATACCCATTAACATGAAAAGGAAGATGGGATCAGGAACATTCAACTACTACAATAATGGAATGGATGTATATTCTCATTCTAGTCACTGAAGTCACCAAACATATCTTATCAATAGTGAAAGGGTAAAAACAAATCCCTACCCATATTCTGGAAGCATTCCATGATATTATAACTACCACTTCAACAGTAAAGAGGAAACAAAAACATAAATTTGTCCCCACACATGAGATGAAACATCGACATGCCACCCCAGAATAGATTCACACCTATGTTTCAGTCCAGGATAGTCATGGGGTAAACTACCCCATATCATACAGACAACAAGATCGGGAACATAAACCCTTTCCAATGGCAGGTAATTGGTCCATTCTGGTAACCACTCCAAGGCAGGCACATACACTTTTTCATGATAACCTCTTTTCCAAGCTAGTTTTCCAAACTAATTTTAAGATGACATCCAAAAATAAGTCTCACTAAGCACTGTTGAAAAATCAAGAGTCAAGTAGCAATTTGGATCCTTTTAATGTTGGAGTTCTTGAATCCCTCAGACATTTATATGTTACAGCTCAAGATTTTGTCTTCGCATTACCAAATTAGGGGAGTGGTAGTAGTAATTATGAATTTTCTTATTTGACACTTTATCATGAAGGCTTACTTCATGAAAATTCGGTCAATCCAGAGTTCCTATATCTAGATGAGAACCACAAAAACCCTCTATGTGTCCAGAATACCAAGGAGTAAGAAGATTTATCCCTTGTTGTAATACACCATGGTGATCCACCCCATGATGGAATTTGCTGCAAAAGTCCTCTCCATAGTATTATTTCGCATTGTCAAGACAATTATGTAATTGAAAATGTAGAGACGAGAATGACCTCCTATCTCAAGGTAATTTCAAACACAAGGGTAGTAATGTCTGATGACTTGTCATTGAAAGGTGAAACAGTTTCTCAACAAGAAGACATCTTAAGGGAACAGTCATTCTCTGAACCTCCCTTGGGGAATTTTTCTTCTTATACATAAAATCCATTTTGGTTATACCATGTGGAGAAACATCTAGTGAACGAAAATGAAGATGTGTTAAACATGAAGAAACAATTGGAAAAGGGAGAAGTACCAGTTATGTTCTATCATTTGGTAAATTCTCAGTATAAAATTCTATAATTGATTGCATAAGATTGAAGAGAATCATTCATCAGGAATTCCTTAATGGTCTAAAGAGGCTACAACACTTAATTTATGATTCCCCATCTAGTGTTCATATCAAAGGATGGGTTGAACATGGTTAATTTCATTTCACTACACTCCAAAATCATCAAAGTCCGCAAAAAGTGGTCCCATGCAATGTTATTTCCAACGGTCAGCCACAATAAATATATTTTGTATGTAATTGAATATACGCTCAAGAACTGGACTTAACCAGATCTCATTAGAGTCAGGACCAAAGAAAAGAAGTTTTTGAGTTACTTTTACATCAATCATTTGAGAATCTTGAGCAGGCGTCCCGCTTAGAGGATGTCAGGCTTCAGATAATTAAAATGTTTGAACTAGAAAAGTGATCTTCTGAAATAGGTTATTTGAGTGGTTGTCGGATAATGCACCCAGCTAATGTACGAACCAAAATTCACAAAATCAGAAGAGCATTTGAAAAAATTTCAGCCATAGCAGTTCAAGAATCACCTCAACTTGCAAGATTGGTGGCTCATTTAATTCAACCCTAAAGTTCATTAAACAATGTTTAATGATTTGAAGAAGAATAAGAATAGGAATATCCCTAGCCTATAGGGCTGTGGGATTTTTCACATCTGTAATCTCCTCCTCAACAAAAGTCAGTTTTCTCCCAATTAGGGAAGAAGCCACAGGGAAAGCGTAAAAATAAATTATCCAAGGATTCCCATCTAGTTATTTTCCACAAAACAGTTCCTGGGAATTCATCATATAGAAGAACAGAGTCTCATGTAAGATACAGAGGGATAAGATCTTACAAAAATACTAACAGAATGTCATCGATGAATTATGCATCAATGAATGTAATTAACACCACTACAGAAGATCCTCAGGAAAATGAGTCTAGTTCAGGGGAATCAAAAGATGAAGTTCTTTTTCATAATATTGTAAACACTAAGGAAAATCAAGATGGTGTGAATATTGGAAATTAGAATCTTACCTAGAATCTAGTTATGCCTTCAAATAACCCACTCCCACCCCTCTTAAAGGAATATAACAAGGGGAAAGACAAAAGTAAGATTGCATCTCACTTATCCACTAGATAAGTTCAATCTTTTTCACTTGAAGAATGATTTTTATAGCAAGAAGAGGAAATGAAGGAGTTGAAAAGACTCAATAAAAAGTTACTTTGAAGTATCATTTCTGCTAGACAGTTTCCCTAGGAAGGTCCTGAATTTGAAAATGTTATAGGATCTCCTCATCAAAGAGGTTTTGTAGTAACTACATATGAAGATAATGAATTACCCCCACTGGGTATACAATCAAGGCAGGATCTTATAAATCCTGATAGGCATATTCCTATGGGTTATCCAAGGAAAATATCAGCACCACCATCAGCGGTTTTTTCGGTCATTACATATACTCAAGCTACAGTTTCTATACCTGCACAGGTTCCAACTCATCCAGATGTTCCCCAAATGCTTATGAACACAATTGAGGAATTAACGACTCGATTGGAAGTGTTGGAGGAACAACATGCACTAGTTTATCTAGAAAGAGAGCTTACCATGAATAAGTGGATGAAATTCCTCCCCCACCAAATTTTTTGAATACCACATTCTCAGTATTTAATGGTTTGGGAGATCTGGAACAACACATAACACATTTTGTTTTTTGTTGTGATCCCATGATGGGAACATTTCAATTACAAGAAGCAATAAAGCTTAGGTGTTTTGTGTAGTCATTACAGGAACCATCTTTTGTTTGGTATACAAGTTTACAATCTCGATCAATTACTATATGGGAATATCTCCATCAGAAATTCCTTCTTTAATTTAGCTCAATGAAACCAAAGACAATAGTTTTTGATCTTACCAATTGTATATAAAGGTAGAATGAAATAGTTTCATATTTCATTGCGCGATGGAAAGAATTAACATATTTTTTTAGTCTATCACTCCCTCAAGAAGAATTACTGCCAATGTTTGTGGAAAATCTACATGATGAGTTATGAACACCGTTGATCCATGTGAAATACATAAGAGGGTTTTGAGACCTTACTAAAATTGCTCAAAAGATATAGGACTCTATTATAGAAACTAAGGATAAAACTCATGTAATTCCATAAACTCTGGGGAGGAGGATAGGAAAGGAAGAAGTTGCTACATTTACACTCAATCAGGCACTTGTACCTGCTTCTACTTCAAAACCTTCATCATATCAAAGGGCTCTGCCTCCTGAGCGTCACTAGAAATGACCAAATCATCAAGATGATCAAATATATCAAAGATTGAAATAGTTTTTGGAATTAAAGAACAAATTTTATTCTTTCTATAATGAACAAGATATTAGTTACTTCTTATCAACTCTAGAAAAAAAATTGGTTCAGTTGTCAAGGCCGGAGAAGCCAAATAAAGAAGGAGATGAAGATATTCCGAATTATTGTCCCTTTCACCAGATATTAGGACATCTCATCCAGATGTTTTTTGTTTTCAAGGACCTCCTGCAAAAGATGGTAGACTCTAGATAAGTGAAACTAAAAAGTTCATCAGCTTAAGTAGCATGTGTTACTACTACATATCTAGAGGAGAAAGGCGAATGGTAGGAAGTAAAAAGTAAAAATATGCAGAAATATGATGATTGGATGATTAGTAAAATGATCAACTAGACTCATGCCATTTTAAAAACATGGTTGAAATATCTTATTTTGTCTTCTGCTACTCCTGCCACAACAAAACCACCTTCATCAAAAGGTCATTACTCAAAGAAGTGAAGTGACCATAAGGAAAAAAGATAAGTCAGAAGAAGATGAGCTAACATTAAGGCCAATGTTGTCCTTGACCCCTGAATATTTCATTCCATATTCTTTCAAAATCATGGGCACCTCCCCACCAAATGGAAAAATTAGAACTGACCTATCTGTTAGAATCTCTATAAGATGAAAAATTGATCTTTGGTTCTGTCAACTTTTTCCATTTAACGGATCCTTATGCCAATAGTGATTCAGATTATAATGATCCGAAATTAATGATACCAAATTGGGGAACCATAGGAGGAGGCTAGGATTGAGGATACAAGGGAAATAGTGGGAATTCTAGAAACCTCCATTTTATCTCTACCCCTGATCGAACCATATATGCAGTAGAAACCCGTGGAAGAGCCCTTCAGAAGCCTCTATAGAAACAAAGAGTTTATTCCATGAAAGACAGGTTTGGTTCTAATAAAATTATTTTGGATGACTGGTTACAAGTCTCACCATGTTCCTCTCACCGATTGAATAGACTTATTTAGTCTAACTTACCCAATCTTGGAGTATTTACAGCTTCTAGTCTGACATAGGGTATGTCTACATCAAAAGCATCAACTTCCAAAACATCTGCAAAATTGTATCTTCATTCTGGAAAACTCATACCTTTGGACCCAAAGTATGATATCATCAAGAA
Source organism: Viscum album (assembly GCA_963277665.1). NCBI lineage: Eukaryota > Viridiplantae > Streptophyta > Magnoliopsida > Santalales > Viscaceae > Viscum > Viscum album. Next base: position 1,740,770,737 of record OY728145.1, read on the forward strand.
ATTGGCCCAAGTACTATCCAAGTTATCAATTATTGATTCAATGAATCTATCAAAAGATCATTGAGAAGCTCTCATTGAGGAGTTGTCAAGTCCTCAAGAGTTTGAAACAAAAGTTGCTACTGTTGAGGTTTACCATATAGAGAATGATCTGGAAAAATGTCACGTAGTCATATCTTTTATAGATGAAGATGAAGATGATGTTTTACATGGACATATTATACCCTTGTATTTTTTCTGAAGAAGTCAATGATTTAGACGTTCAATGAGTCTTCATTGATAATGGATTTGGAGTCAACATCATTCCCATTCATACACTTCATCGATTGGGCCTAACTGAATCTGAATTATCTCATTTGACTTTAATGTTTCAAGGATATGAAGAGAATGAAAAAGAACCACTGGGTGATATTACACTCATAACTCAGTATGGATATCTTTTGTCTTATTCTGATTTCATGGTAGTTCATCAAGACACAACCTTCAATATTCTACTTAGAAGGCCTTAGCTACATCAACATATATCCATACCTTCATCATACCACCAATGTCTTAAGTACTATTTCAATGGTCAAATAGGGACATTGTAAGGTGACAGGGCTCCATTCAAGACATGTGAATATCAATACATTGAGGTGGAGTTTTATCACACAAAAGAAATGAGGTCCACGAAAAAAGAAATAACCAGAGTTAATTCTCTAAATAGACTAGAAAAGATCCCAGCAAATCCATTTGTACATTTGAGTACTGATTATGTGACAGCCATCAATCAAATTGAAATGGTAAAAAAATCCAATCACTCATCCAATAACTTCCATAATGTCAATTGTGTCAACTGAGCTTAACAGCATGGGATAGAATAGTGATTCACCAATTAGTGATGGAAGCCTAAATGGAGATGTTTTCATTTCATCTGCTGAACTACAACAGGACTCTACTTCTTCAATATGAGTAGAATAAATTGTATTAATGCTATAGGAAGAAAAAGACATTGATTATCAATCTATCATATCCTCTTTATTACCACGGGAATACCCTTCGTCATCAGTAGAGTCAAATATGGTGGCCTCTTCTTCAGGATGTTCAAATACTGACTCCCCTTCAATATAATGGATTTTTGAATCATTATATACTATGCATGTAAAAACATAAGAGTTAACAGATAATGAAGAATAAGAGGAATATCATGGGGATTCTCCTCCAGTATTTGAGGGAGGTGTCTCTACCACTATGGATGAGCTCAGAGAAATAAATCTGGATACACAAGAAGATCCATGCCCCACTCTAATTAGTGCAGCCATGACCTCTGAAGAGAAAGAGGTTTATACTTCATTTCATAAGCAAAATAGAGATATATTTTCTTGGAATTATACAAAAATTTTAGGACCTAATCCTGATATATCCATCCATCCTTTGGGTTTTCCAAAAGAACATCATGGATTCAAGAAAGCAGCAAGAAGAACACACCCAAATCATGCCTCTAAAATTGAATCAAAAGTTGATTAGCGTATAAAGGATAACTTTGTCAGGGAATTTCAATATCCCAAATGGATAGACAATATTTTCCTAGTGAAAAAAAAAAGAATGGGAAAATTAGAGTTTTCATTGATTTTAGTGATCTTAACCGGCATTGTCTTGAATATGATTTTCCAGTTCCAATTGTAGAACTTTTAATTGATGCAATGGATGTCTATGGAGCTCTTTCCTTCATGGATGGTTGCTATGGGTATAATCAAATTTTTCTGGCATAAGAGGATAAAGAATCTATAGCCTTTAGAGCCCCTCAATATTTGTTTTGTTATCGAGTAATTCTGTTTGGTTTAAAGAATGCAGGCACAACATACCAATGTTCCATGAACCATATCATCAAACCATTCTAAGGGAAGTTTTTTGAATGTTATGTGGATGATTTGGTGGTAAAATCCAGAAAACTTTCCAATCACTTAGCTGATTTGGAGAACATATTCCATAAACTACGGCCACACAGTTTGAATATGAATCCCTTGAAATGTGATTTTTATGTAACCTTAGTAAAGTTCTTTGGATTTGTGGTATGACATCCTCGTATCAATGATGATCCTGAGAAAGAAAAATTGATCCTTGTTATGTCACCTCCTCGAAATTTGAATGAATTAAGAGGACTACAAGGACACTTGGACTATATTTGGCACTTTATCTCCAATTTTGAAGGCAAGTGTTTTCACTTCACCTGATTAAGGAAGAAGGTAGTCACCTATCAATGGACTAAAGACTGCCAAGAAGCATTTGATACCCTCAAGAAATATCAATTGAGTCCACCAGTATTACTGCCACCTATTTAAGGAAGACCACTTATTCTCTATGTGATAGCTTTAGAGCGATCAATAAGTTCCTTCCTCTGCCAAAAGAACGATGCTAGGAATGAAAACATCCTTAACTATCTTATTCTAACTATGCTTGATGTGGAAAAATGGTATTTAAGTATTTAAAAGTGATGCATGACATTAATCATTTCAGTTCAGAAAGTGAGACACTATCTGCAACATCATGATGTTAAATTGGTATCTCGCAATAACCCGATCAAATTTATCCTTAGTCGTTATATGCTTACAGGGAATCAAGAATGGTGGGCAGTTAGTTTTCAACAGTTTGATATCCAGTTTTTGCCTCAATAGGAAATAAAAGTCCAAGATTTGGCGAACCTCCTTGCTAAGAATCCATCTATAGAATATACATCATTAAATACTGAACTTCATAATATAAAATTCTTCTCTATTTAGGATAATTTCCAAACATGGGAAATTTACATTGATGGTACTTCTAAAAGTCCAATAGGGAAGAGAATGGAAAACCCTAAACTCAAAAATGATGGGTTAAGAATTGTCCTTATTTCCCCAAAAAGTATGTGTTTCTTTATTCCTTCCTATTTTAGAAAGGTGGTACCAACAATGGGTCAGAATATCAATCTCTCGTCACTGGTGTAGAATTGTCTCGTCAGGTGAAAATGAATAATTTTAAAGTAAAAGGTGATTTGGAATTGTTAATCAAGAAAATCAATGGGGAATATTCTATCATAAAAGAAGAGTTAATTCATTTTTGTGATTATGTCATAGGGTTAAGGGATAAATTTCCCTCAGATCCGACATTGTCTAAAGTCCCACGATCACAAAATTCCGAAGAAGATGCACTGGCTAATGTAGCTATAGCCTTAATAGATCCATATAATGATGAGACAGTCATTAGCATAACCCATCATCGTGTGGTCTCACCTTTTATTCAAACCATAATGGAGGAAATTAATGAAATTATCTATATTTCTGAGCCATATGGTCTTACCAAGGGGTGGAGAACATCCATCATGGAATATATTTAAAATGGAGTACTTCTACTGAATAGGGTCAAAAAAGAACAGATTCGGTGATGAGCATCCAATTTTACACTTTATGATAGTCTATACCACCAAAATATCCTCTACAATTGAGGTTTTGATGGAATCCTCTTAAGATGTATTGATGGAGAGGAGACCATAGTTTTCATGAAAGAAGCGAATTCAGGGGCTTGTAGTACCCACTAGTATGGGCATAGAATATCTGATTAGCTCTGAAGGCTCGGATAATTTTGGACATAAATAGCGCAAGATTTCACATAATTCACAGAGAAATGGCCTCCCTTCCATGTGGATGACAAATTCATTCATCAACCCCCAAAGTTTCTACATATAGCTAAATACTCGCCATTTTCGACATGGGGAATGGATATAGTATGGCCTTATCCTCCAGCTAAATCTATGTAGTTCAATTATATCCTTAATGATACTGACTTATTTTCTAAATGGTCTGAGGTAATACCTCTTAAAGAAGTTGGATCCAAAATCATTGTTAGTTTTGTCAAAACTAACATCATTAATAGATTTGGTGTCCCTCATACTACTTTGATAGACAATGGCACCAATTTTTTTTATGATGAAGTAAAAAAGTTATATCAGGAACATAATATCAAATCCAACCATTCATCTCGCTATCATGCGGTGTCCAATGGACAGATAGAGGCTTTCAACAAGACCCTATAAAATATACTCCAGAAGATGGTGCATAAAGAAAATAAATCATGGCCTTAGAAACCTCTGAATGCTTTATGGCCTTATCAGACCAATACCTATACTCCCACCCAAGTAACTCCTTATTCATTGGTATATGGAATATAAGTAGTTTTTCCAATTGAAATGAAATTTCCTTCACTAAGAGTTGCAATCTGTGATCAGTTTTCTACATGTGAGAGGTCTCAGAAATGGTTCAATGAGTAGGAATGATTAGACGAGAAAAGATTCCATACTTTGCATCATTAAGAAGTATATCAAAATAGGATATCGTGAAATTTTAACAAGAAAGTTTGTCTCCATTTATTTCTCCAAGTAGAATTGGTATTGGTCCTCAGGAATCCAATGATACCAAGGAAGAAACCTCCAATGATTGAGCCAAAGTTGGAAGGACCTTATTCCATACGTAAGGTCTATTTAAGTGGAGCTTATTCCTTAATCTAAATGGATGGAGATCTTATTACAACTCCAACCAATGCGAGATTCTTAAAGAAATAATTTTCGTAGTTGTAAATCATCCTCACTATATAACTTAAAACTTAACAACCCTCATGTCCTTATTGAAAGTCTAAAAATCTGCACAGCCCTCATGTCTTTACTGCAAGACTAAAAAACAGCACAGTCCTCATTTCCTCACTGTAAGACTGAAAACTGCATAGTATAAAATCCTAGTTTCAAGAAATTAAATTTCATAATAACCATAAGAATCTATGCTACATTACGTTAAAATGTGTAGTATCTTCATCCTTGTCGCATGATGTTAAACTACAAGACATAATTTGTCCTCGTTACATGACATTAAACTATATGACTAACGTTTTCTCTATTTGACGTTAGAATCTTACTTAAGCAAACATCGATGACATCATTACTACTCTTTAGTAGCACATGAGTCCCTTTCATTCCTATGTATTAGTCAGATCTGCATAGATACATTATTTAGAGAACTATGTATGGGTTGATTCTCATTTTCAATGAGATATGTAGAGATGCCAAAATCTCCAATTTTGGGCCCAGCCTCAATCACAAAATCTTCTTATTTTTTTGTCCTCTTATATATGAATCAGATTTATACAGAGTGTTTCCTTAAGATATATGATTTGTTCCTTATACAATTTTATGTCTTAATATTTACCGTTCTCTCAGAACGTATAAAAAACACCCATTCTTCAGGACAAACTCAATTGGCGTGAGGGATGATTATTTAAAGAACTAGGGACATCTTGATTCTCATTTATTTAAGATATGTATAGATTCCTAGATCTCCAATATTGATCCCAACCACGATAAAAAAACCATTATTCCATGTAGAAGAATCAAACATTCATAGGGAATTCTTTAAGAACTATATATGATTTGATTCTTTCCCCAAAAGGACACATAGTCACACTTGGATTTTACCCCTTCGTCCAGCTACAACAAGTCTTTCTTTTCACATATGTTCATCTTTGTCCTTACTACACTACATTAAAATGCATGGAAATCTAACACCCATATTCTTCACTTGTGTCACATTTGTGTTATAAAATAATCCCTTACTACCCCTTGTTTCTCACACTGAGCATAGATCACATGGGATTTGGAATTTAATAAAATGCTTCTTAATATGAATAAGGTGTATCAAATTCTTATAGGGTTATTAATGTCCTCACCCCATGACATAAAACTACATAGTATAATGTCCTCATTTCATGACATTAAACTACACATCACAATTTTAATTCAAAATGAAACAAATAATTTCCCCATTTTACATACGAAATAGATCTATGTAAGGGATTCGATATTCATGGTTACTTATTCAAATATTCCTCGTATGCATTGACAATTACCTACTTCCATATTTCACACACCTAATATTGAATATTTTTAGATATTCATAATATTTTTTTTGGTTTCTGGTGACAGAGTTTCTAATACGTGTGAATTCTTTTGCCTGACCATACAGCACATACCCTTAGGTGGCCTTGCATAAGTTACCTAAATAACGGGCATGTCAGTCAAAAGACGCCATTATTTGTCATTGAATTATATTCCTTAATTGGACCTATATAATATGGACCCCATAATAGGTTTTTCAAATGATGGTGACATCGTTCTTAGTTATAGTATCTTTCTTCCCTTCAAACATTGATGACAACATACAATAATCTGTATTTTAAACAGTCATTCAAAACAATTTGTCGCGTGATCTTTCTCTTGATCTGAAACTCTTCAAGACCATATTTTACACATTTCCCTCTCCACATGTTCAATGCAATATGAAATAACCTTGGAATCACTTGACCACATATCACATATTGTTTCCTTTTAATGTCCTAGTTATATGACCTAAAATTACAGACACCACACCTCCTATGTTTGGGTCATACCTTTGTATAATTACTATTCCTATGATTTTTTGTAAATCTTGATTTGAAATAACTTATCTATATTCAAGTACCTTTCCCTATAAACCAAACTCTATGATTTGGAAAATATTTATCTCCATAAGTATTCTTCAGCTTTTAGTAGGAAAATGTTAAATTTCTAAAGAACTCTTTTGCTTGACTATGAAGTACGTACCCTTAGGTGGCCTTGCATATGTTACCTACATAACAGGTCTGTCAGTAAAAAGATGCCATTATTTTTCAATACAACATATTCCCCATTTGGCCCTATGTAATACAACCCCCATAAAGGGTTTATCAAATAATGGTTACTTCATTCTTGTAAAAGACTTCCTTTATTGATTTTAGCCCTTTTCCCACATCATCCTTTGGATTCATAAATTCTTAAATCACAGGTTACAATTTTACATTACATACCTAGATATGGTAGTATATTTCAAAACAAATTATCATGAAATTGGAAGAGTTTCATACCTTTGGTAAAAGCTAAAGATCTTAAATTAAATCCACACAATGTCCTTACTGCATAACTTTAAACCGCACAGTACAAATGTTTTCACCGGATGACTTAAAACTACATAGTATAATGTCTTCACTAAATGACATAAAACTACACAGTATAATGTCTTCACTGCATGACTTAAAACTGTATAGTAAAAATACCCTCACTACAAGACTTAAAACTTCACGATATGATATCAGAAATTCCTCTTTCTGATAGATTTTAAAACAATTATTTATACAAAAAATTAGTATAGAAATGGTTTTCCTATTCATGACATATGTCAGTATAAAGTATCCATTTCATTCTTAAAATTCCATTCCTTGGAAAAACCATCCACTGTGGTCTTGAGTCACCCAAGTCTTATTTTCCCCTGTCTATCAGCAGTGAAATGTTAAATTCTTAAGATCTCTTTCACATGACTATAAAGTATGTGTTCTTAAGTGGCCTTGTATAAGTTTCCTACATAACAGGCATATTAGACAAAAGATGCCACTATTTGGCCTTATAGCATATTCCCTAGTTATCTTTACATAACACAACCCCAATAACAGGTTTGTCAAATAATGGTAACTTTGTTTTTGGAAGAGACTCCCCTTTTTTGATACATGTTTTAAGTTTTGTGGCCATAAAAATCATGGCTCAAGATTCCCCTATGAAATATTTAAAGAATATTAAAGAAATTATTAACTGCAAAGTCTTTTTTAGGAACTACTTTCAAAATTTATGGTCAATGTTATTTCGACCCTAAATATTATCCCTTTATAGTCCAATATGGATGACTCTAATCTAGAAACAACAAAAGGCTTGGAACTCAATAGATTGAGAGCCCTCAAAGGGAAATATAAACAAAATTTGAGTCACAACTCACTAAACGTGCATTTTTGTATGATTTAGGTAATATTTTGTAATAAAAAAATAAAAAGATACAAAATTTTTGGGGATATCCATAAAACCCTAGAAAAAATAAAATTATGCTCATTAGGTCAATTTTATTAATATAAAAAATCTGAACACTCCATTCTTATCATTGTAATAATGATTTTCTAATATGATGGTTTAGTGATTCAAAAAAAAGGTCATTATCATCATTACCTTTAATATTGCAATCATAGAAAATAGGAATGAAGACATATATTATTGAAGGCGGATTTTCATTCATTTATATGAAATCAGAGCGACTTCCACAGAATAGATCCTCTCTATCATGTGTCAAAATAAACTCTCAACATGACTCTTTATTTGTTGAACAACTTCATAAGCCTTATCAGCTACTTGTTGAAGTTGACATAGCTAAGAAACTCCAGCCTCCCTGGTCTAACAAAGTTCCTCCTTAGCAGTTTAAATGGAAGTTATTCCCTCTAATTAGGTTTCTCCCAATGTCTAATTAAATTTATCATGTTTTTTATGAACATAATCCATTTTCATGTTGAAGATATAACAAATACTTTGTGGCTTCTTTGATTTATTGGCTAATTTTGATTGGTTTCGTGTTATGATTTGCCTCTTCCTCAGCTACTACACCTTGAAATCCATCAATATTGATAATTTGTTTAGCTTCTTCAAAATACTTTCATATCTTATACTCTTTCTCCCTTCGTCGAATGATTTATTTCATTTCATTATAAAGTGGTCAATAATTAAATCCACTAAATCCCAATACGCAGAATAATGTTGGGAGTTTGGAAAAATGGGACAATAGTTCGTCTAAAGGATTCTCATCAATTATGCTCCAAATATTCCTCCATGTCTTTTTACGTGCCATTCCAAGAGAATATTGCATCTCTAAGTTGGAATCTAAGTCACTACTATGAGGTAAAATGTACTCTATAAATAGATCACTTAAAGGGCTTCCTTGTTCTACTTCTCCTGGAACAGTAGAAGCTTCACCTTCTGATCTAGGAGCTGATAACCCTAAATGATAAATCAAGATCATTTTCATTTTCAAATGGAAGAAATAGATATTATTCAGACATCTGATTATATTTACCCAATAATAAGTCTGCTACTCTTTTGGATTCATCCCCTGTATTCTCATCTTTAGTGACTTGAGTAGATGTTTCTTGAGAAGGGGAACTCCCCTGAGTTTTCTCAGTTATCATATTTGAAGGCTTTGGATTATATCTTGATGGAGTATCCTCTACATGTATTTTTCCAGCTCCAAGTATATGATAGTGTGAAATACCCCATTCTTGAAGATCCTTTGCTACAGTTTCTGCAGATAAAGCTACATAAGGTGAACTTTGATATAAAGAATCATGTAAAGAAGAAAAATTGTGCATGTAAAATGTAGGAATATGGACTTATGTCCTTGTAAATCTTCATGAAAATCCCAAAAATCCTTGATGGAACCTGGAATATCAATATTTGGATTATGTGCTTCCATAATTTCAATGTATGCAGCTTGGAATGTTATAGCATCCTCGCCATTGAAGGTATCCAACAAACAATGGTTGATGCCCAAATTGGCTCTGCTGACATTTTTTTCCATTGGTTCTTCAGTCGGTACAACATCATCAGGTATTTCTAGGTTTGGGCCAATATCAGTATTTATCTTAGATTTCCCTAGGTCCTCGTTCCTTTCTTCTGGAGTAATAGAAACATCATCATTGATTATTTTAGTATTCGCTGATGACAGAAACTGAGGAATGTATTTAATCTTACCATGTATTTCCTCTCTCTTAGTAGATCTAGGAGTGGGTATAGCTGAATCTTTTGATAATTTATCTACCAAGATAGTAAATTCATCAACATGAACTTGGGTTTATTTTGGGGTTTCCTTCTATGGTCTAAAAGAATCAACTCTTAGTCCCTTGAGGGAAAAGAAATACATAGATCCATTGAGAGGAAAAATGATTACCAGAGTGTGTTGAGAAAATTACATTCCCTAAGGATAGTATAAATAGTTACTCCTTCGATGAAAACTTCAGATCAGTCTCATTTCTCTCTATAATTTCTTTTCAAAACCATGGGGAGAAATCGAAACACTTCTCTTGGAAAGAGAAACTTGAGGTAATGGTTGAGAATTATCTATCTCCATTGCCCAATTCATAATTCTCGCTCCTGGAGAATGTTTTAGAGACCTGGGAGGATCATTCATTGCATTAATGGGAGAGCCTGCAGACCCGTACTTTGGTGATTCAAGAACTAGTCTAAATTTTCCTTCCCTACATTCAAGCTGCACAAATACATTTTCATCAAGATTAATTATGATATATAGTAAAGTTGAGTTGAGAAAAAATAAAAAGTAAAATACAATCTCAGTATTAACATAAATATCACACTCCTCCTCAGAGTCAATAATTACCCCTTCATGTACTCCTAATTCCATCATATAGTATACTCGTTTAGAGGATGGGATTTGTTCATCTATTTCATATATAAAATCCTCCAACTCCGTAATATACATATGTACTTTAGCTAGGTTATTATTTGGATTTCAATCAGACGGTGCCTTAATGTCACCAAAATATGGTATTCGAATGCCATGCTGGAGGAATACCCATGCATCCCTAAGATCACAGGTCACACTCCCCCAATGATGAATGGATGAAGGTCACACATAATTCAATCTTGGTATAGTTGATTGTGTAGGAGATTCAACACTTTCAAACTGGTGAGCCTTTAAGGGACTCCTTTCTTCTTCAGAGAGTTCTACGGATTGAATAGGAACCTATGTTTATGGAGGCGACTAGATCACCATGATGTTGGAGGTATTTATTATCTAGCCCTTGTCTTCCTGGTATACCTCCAATGATGACGTTTTGAGGGCTCTGAAACCTTGGAAATTTATTTATCATTTCTATCCTTGGACTTCTTACTATGATTTCCATGTGCAACAGTCGTTGTAGCTACCACTTGATATATTCCTTTTGTCAAATCCCCTTGAGGATATGAAGAAACTCAAGCTTTGGCATATCCATTTTTCAATCCGATTGATGAATCTGATAGAGGCAATGTAATCGACAATTTGGATGCCTTTAAATCCATTAGAATCCATAATTGTCTCACTACCATTGGGTGTTTCTCATGTCTAACATACATAGGTGGAAAAGTGTTTGATTATTGAAGACATATGAAATGATGAGAAAAATTATAAGGGATGTAAGTCTCATAGATACTTTCTCCATCAATCCTGGTGGATAATACACCATCCCTGAATGCCATCATATAATATCCCATCTCATAATTATTTTCTTTTCCATCATCAATAAATTTTCTAATTGGTGGGTTACCAAAAGGAAAGAATATTAATTCTCTGGAGACATTCAATCCCTTTAACATCACATCAGGTCTCAAATTCATAGGTTGAATACCATAAAAGTTCAGTAAAAATGGGTTGAATTGACCATTGGGAACTCTAACTATATTCAACACTGATTATAAAGAAAAGTGTGCTACAATCCAGCTCTGCAACACTTGGAATGGACCTGCAATTTTAAATGGATCCTTCCCATTGTATAAATGCTACAGGAGATGGTAAATTCTTTCCAATACAGGGGTTTCTAATCCAATATACTTCTCTTCTACCAATTTAGCTGCAATTAAAAAAGTCCCTGATCTTACACCACCTCGGAATTCACGGACTGGAAGCAAGTAAACTCCTAAACACATAGCAAGGAAGGTAGCTAAGAGTTCACTTGCATCTATATCAGGTTTTACTATATAGCCCCAGTTCTTATAGTTACCACTTTCTAATGTTGGCCAATTTGTGCATGAACTACCCTGGTTATCTGCAAAAGGAAAAACAGTAGGATGTCCACAGTTTGGAACTTTTTGTTGGTTCTTAGAAGGATCCCATCCATACTCTGGCATGAATATCTTTCTTATATTTTGGTAAATTATTTTCAATTTTAAATAATTCATGGGCCAGCAGTGGTGTTCTAGTAGCATCACCTCATGTTGTAATGGGTGGAATGAATTCATCATACATTTCTCCAAGAATGGGAATTCCAGCTTTTTGGTAAATATCCCAAATACTAATACCAACTTCATCATGCGTCAAATGGAAGGAATTAGTTTTCGGGCACCATCAGCTCAGTAATTCAGAAATTAAATCTTTTTTATAAATATTAGTTTTCTCCATCTAGACAGCTTTATTGATATAAACGTCTGATAACTCTTTCTTGAATTTTGTACAAGTCCGACACACCCAAAATTCCCACATCCACTCGAGTTTAACACCTCCTCCAGAATAAAGATAATAGTCTTCCTTACAACCATTAGATTGATCTGTATGAGAAGCCCAAAAAGTGGAATCATAGAAATGTGGTATTGGATTTACAACATGATCCTTTATATCAGGAGTGTAACCACTATGATGAAGGATGAAACCAATAGGTATTGTTCCTTCTTGTACTATAAAACCCTTTCACTAATATTCATGTAGTAACAGTTGGAGTATTGAAGAAACCAATTCTTTGGAATGTACTTCTTTACAGATGGAATATGGGCGTCTTTCAAAATCCAATGCTTGTAAAAGGGTAAGTAATGACTTTGTGTATGGTCACATTGGTATGGAATTAAACCCTTCTATTGCCCAAGAAGAGTACTTCCAACAACGTCATAAAAGACTGGTCTGACGATCTTCATCATTTCATTTTGACAAGCCTTAGCTTCTTCAGTATGGTTAATCAAGTAAGCTATATTTTTCTGCAAAATAATTACCAAACTTCCCCTATTATGTTTTAATTTTAACATAAAATTCAACTTAAAAAAAATGGGGAATCAAAAAGATGGCAAAGGACACTGTTCACGTTGGTCCTTCGACAAGGTCTGTCACATAGTTCGTTTGATGAGGTCTCTCATATGGGTCCCTCAGCAAGGGTCCTAGAACAACTCTTTCAAGGGAGTCCTTTCGCATAGCTCTATTGGCCAAATAGTTCCACCTTGATAAAAGTTTAGGGATACTACATGAGATCACAATGCATCGAGGCTTGGTGAAGGATCTACGTAATGAGAGCTGAGAAAATTTGAAGGCACGAGTAAAGAAAATTGCTAAAGATCAAACATATTTATATCCAACCAAGGACCTGCATGACATGCCTGTGCGACAACACTCCATGCCTTACCTCCCCTAAGTATCTTCGCAACAAACCTGAACTATCTAGTAATGTACTCACAGTCCATTCCTCACAAGATTACCTCAATAATCGACCCTTTTTTTAATCAGATCCAATCCCAAGGGGGGATTTTGTTGACACTACTTAAAAATACAAAAATCTCATGAGGATTGTTGTGGATATTTAAAAATCCCAAGGAAGAGATCAAAGAAATTCAAAGGAAAGCTAAATCCACCAAATCCCTACAAGTAATATCTATGTGACAAACCTACACAGAAAATCTATATGACAGACATGCGTGGAAAAGCTACATGACTGACCTGCATGGCCAACCTATGCGACAGACCAACGCGGCCAAGCAATGGGACAGACCTGCATGTCTGGGCTATGTGGAAGAAAAATTTCAGTTTCTCCATGTCGAGGACCTGCGCGGAGGACCTGCGTAGTAGACATGTGTAGGAAAAACCTCTTTTGAATAGGCTCATCTATGTCTATAGATAGAGCCCTTGGGTTCCCCATTTGATGTACTAAAAATTTTAAAGACTCTCTAAAGCTACTATTGTGTATCTCTTTCACCTAGATCCTTCAAATTGTCTCAGGTAGCTCTATAAAATATGAGTGAAGAGATAATTAAACAGGATAAGTATGTTTTGAAAGTATTATACATGTTTTACATAGGTTTGGTTATTCTATGTGAAACACAATATATAGTCATCATTCACACCTACGGGGCATACCTTCGCACCACACCTACGCGGCATACCTGTGCGCCACACTAGAGTGGCATACCTACGTGGTATATCAATGCAGGGTACCTATGTATCATACCTGCGCGAGGTACCTACACGACATAGCTAGATATAATTTCTACATACCAACTCAAGTACCCTATTTAAAATCCATTCATGACAGGGTATATCCTTCCTTGATTACCTTATCTAAAAGGGACTAAGTTAAAGCCTCCACCAAAACCTTATGACTTATCAAACCTTTGGGGATGGCACATCAATGTGTCTCCTACTTGGGATTGTATTTCCACAGTCAAAGGTTTCCCACATTTGTTTTATAAGGTTGTTAGGATACATGGAATGTCTGGGGTTTTGTATATCCACAGTCACATGGACCATACTCCAAGAAAATGTGTTGGGATGTTCCTAGTTTAGAGGATTAGGGTCTGGGTTCTGTCCTCCCCTTTTCGTCTTTAAGACCCGAAACCTCGGGTCACTGGTAGGGAAGGTAAGGTTCACACTTGCTTTTCCATGCAAGCAAAAGAGAAGTATTCTTCCCCTACCAGGATCAACTTTAGGGAAACCATCCTGGTGTAATCCCCTAGCTTTTCTTGCATGAGGTATCATCACCGGTCCACCTTTCTTCTTTGGTGCCAAAGGCCATAGGGGATGTGAGAATAGGAACTCTTGTTACCCTTTCCCTCTCCCATTGGGCTTTGTCACCAGGGGAGTCCTTCCTGGTGTAATCCCCTAACCTTCATCCCTTCCTCTTTTCATTGGACCCTTGTCCAATGTAAAGTGAACAGAGACAAGGTTCGTCACCTCGCCCTCTTTTCAGGTTTCCTCGACCTCTTCTACCCTCTCCACTATAGGTGCACCCTCTTCCACTAGCGGAAGAGGAAAAATTTTAATGTGCCTTTGTTGAATCTTATATATCCTCTTGTTTCTCACACCGATCATGACTCGGATCAGCATAGAGATTTTTAGTGATTACCACATGTGCACAAACAATTATAATCTGAATGTACTATGGGAACTCTGATTCCTACCATAATTGGTATATATAGGAAGCCTTATTATGGCCTGAGCTCACTGGACAACCTCTTCAAAAATCCAACCCTAATACCTCTCATCCGGGCATCCTCCGTAAGAATAATCCCCCAAATTAAACCCCCAAATTATGAAGGAATCCTTTTTAAGAAGTAATCAAAAAATTATTTCTCTCAAAGGACTATATTATCCTATGAGACTTATCGAACTACCGAGGCTTTAATTCCCATATATATGGGATACACAAGAATCCTCCTTGATGTTCAAACCCAATACATTAAATCAACCATTTTCTTCATGGTCCATATACCCAATAGGGTCTGATCCTACCTGGAAGCCCATATCATGTCCAAGTTCTTTGGGCTGCTTCAGTATAAGTCCCATACTATGTATTGAATAAGAACCTTCTACTTAGATGTCCATACAACATGACATTAAACTGTACTTCTAGGTCCCTATCACGTGACCTTAAATGGTATTTTGTGTCCCATTCAGTGGCACTGAACTATGAGAGTTCTGATTCCATTTACAAGGATACTTAGGTAGACCATTTTATGGGAACGTTCCCAAGATCAAACCAAACCTTCATCTCCCTAGATGAAAATAAATTCCAGAGTGCCCCACTAAGTAGATTAAAAACCACTATCATCATAATAGTGATAAAAGAATCTTGAAATAGTATATTAGAGGATACCATTGATGGAGAACCTCAAATATATATGGATATCTCCATTAATGAAGAACCTTGAATTCATACTGATGATTCTAAGCATTAAACATGTTAATAAGGGATTGAAAATTCCAAGGGATACTTATGATATACTTGGTGAATCAATATGGATTCACTAAAAAAATTTAAATTATAAAGAGAGTCCCAATGTAGAACATAATTCCCCCCAACCAAAGGGTGTGATGAGTCTGACCTCCCATCCTCTCGACCAATGAACATTCTTAAGTATCGTGATGTTCAAACGTAACAAATGATTTCCTTTGGAAAGAAGGTCTCCTTTAGATAAAGATCTGTTAGAAGATTCTATTTCCATAAATAAATTCAATGGAAACCACCTAAAATTAGTGATTCTTAAAACTACAATACACGTTTCCAAGAACTATGAAACACACCTATGAACCATTTCACCCAACTACCTCATTAGTTTTCATTGTCCACCACATCCTATAAAATCAAAACACCTTAATTATTGTTATCATCATCACTCATAGTCACAAAAGCCATTCTCAATGCCTTCATATGGAACCAACTCAACCATAACCTCAATCTAATATATTTCAAAAAAACCACCATCATGAAAACCCATCCGTGTAACACCATTCCAAAACTATCATTACATAATATTCTCAATAAAACCCTTTCACACATGATACTAACCCCTTGTATCTCCTAAGAACAATAAAAACTAATATAATTACACAAGTGGTCTCACCTGGACCACCAAAGACATTCCCATTTACCACGTAATGCATAGATAAATTAAAAATTATAAGAAATATTGGAAGCACCAACTTTATGATTATATATTATTACTAATTGAATATAATCCTCTAATTCAATCACAAATGATAAAGTTTAGAATTTTGATTAATACTCTAAAAATATTGAATAACACCCATATATAGTCGAACACCCCAAATCAGTGAAAGAGATCAAAGAATAAAATACAGAAAGTTTTAGAATTACGATAACATATATCCTTGATCTAATGATTCCATGATCTGGTAAGAATTCAGAAAGATCCAGATATAGAACCCAAAAGCCAGGGAGATGGGGTGTGTTCACTTCTCTGCACTGAAATGGCCTCTACCAAACATCCTCTCTTATATTTGAAAATAGGTAAAAAAAAATTCATTGGGTTGTGTTGGGGAGTGATTCAAAGGTTCACACTGTGGCCTTTTGGGGCAGAGGATCATCCCCATAGATTTCACATTCATATCATGACACATAATCTTCTGATGTGACAGGATGCACTCTATAGCCATTTCATTCGTAGACCATCCTGATTCACCCAAAACCCTATCTAGGTCACTCATGACCCCAATAAATGTTAAAACTAATTAAAATACAATGGTTTAAGAAAACATTAAATTGATACTATCCTATGATGAGGTTATAGGTTTTATAGTAACTTTCCCTCATTTTTCATTCATAAAAACATCTCCATAAAATCATCATCTAATATACACTATATCTAGTCCCTGTAAAAATATTCCTATTAAGTTCATGAATAAATATTTATGCATGAAATCCATTGTACAATATGTGGAATATTTAATTGTTGAATAAAGATCATGAATTCGTATTCCTTCTTTAATGATGGACTTGTTCATCCCTAATTCTTTTGAATTTATATGTAACACCCAACACCTCCTCAATGGTTGAGAAGAGGTGAAATTACACTAACCTTATGTGTCATTTCCAAGACACCAAAGGATAGATATAAATTCAAATGGATTATGAAAATGTCCATGAATGGCTTTCCCAAAGAACCCATATAACATTTTAATAAATATATGAAATCCAAGACAAACTAAATGATTCATGAGAATAAACAACATAATTCAATGAAATACCAATAAAAGAACAATATAAAAGTATAAAATAAAAATAAATAAATGATCAAGTATAAGACCCCAAATAGAAAGAAATTCACACTAGAGTGGCACTATCCCAGGACAATATAAAGACACTCCCCATCGCCATCTTCAGTTACCATACCATGATGTCAAGTTCCACCACTAAAGAAGTATGAAACAATATACTTCCTTGTATATTTTTAGAAAACATTAGGAAATGAAGAAAAGTTCCCCAGTAGGGGGTGATTATATCACTCAATAAGATTTTCTTGAACACGTATCATTACATTCCACTAGTTCAAAAACAAGATAGAATGTTTTATACAAAACGGATGGAAAAAGGTAAACAATTTATACCAAATTCATAAGGTAGTTCTCAAAAAAACATCAGATAAACCCACAAAAAAACCATTAATTTTTTATTTTCATAATCATCCCAATTCCACACCCACACACACATAATGCATGAAACCATTTACCTCCCAATACTCAAGAGTGTTGGTTTATCCTATCACCAATTCATCGCTTGGTGAACCCATTTTATAGTAGTAATTCAACCCACAATCCATCCAGACAATCACTTAACATCGATACTTCCACCCATTATCAATTCTATATAAACACAAACACACACAAACACTATTATTCCATATTTCCAATAAAAAAAATATTTAAATAGAAATCCAATATTTTAGAACTGATCCTTTTAAAATCACATCAAATGGGATTTTTCCAATTAAATTTAAAGATATATTTTTAATAAAGAATAAGTTCAATTTATCAAAGATTAAGACAACCAATTTTAGAACTATATGGTGATAGAGAATATAACTACCTTGATTATTTTTCCACAACAGAACTTAAAAGATTACACAAATCAATCTATTCCTTTCATTCCACTTTCAAAACACAAGAATATATAATCACCACAAATACAAAAACATAGATCCAGTCTTATATACAAATATAGGGATCTAGGTGAAACAACTCAAGGATATCCAAGATGAGGATATAGGGTGAGGCCCTAACTTTTGATTTCATGAATGAATGATAAAAGATTCATTTACAATGGATTTAGGACATTAAAGATCACCAAAAATCACTTGGGGTATCCCTAGATGTCAAGTGGAATGATAAAGAATCCAAATGATAAAAATACAACAACATGTTGGATAAAAAATGGTTAGGTTTGACGAATTTAGGACATTTATTAGGAATTCGCATTGTGAATTCCTTCAGATCCCACTTATGATGAGTTTTGTGTATCCTTGGTTTATTTTCCCTTAGAAACCTATTTCACAATGTGAATGGTTTAAAAATCTTGAATAGACCTGAAAACCACATTCATTATTTGAAATTTTTCATAGTATCTTCCTCGAATTATTCAATATGTGAACCCCTTTCACAACATTAATGTTTCTTGCAAAATTTTCTAGTAGAAAGACCCAAAGCTCTCCTCCTCTTACCACAATAAACACTTAGAGTTAAATTATTCCAATACATAATGAATAAAAGAAAAATTATAAAATTATGGAATACCTAAAACTAGGGGTACTATGACACATGGATTGATAATGTCTGCCAATGTTTAAATTGTGCATTCCAATTTCCCATCTATTTTTGGTTGATATGTTGTACTCATAGTCGATTAACATCTAAGTTCATGTTGTAAAGAATTACAACATCAAGAAGTAATACAGGGGTCTCTGTCAAATAAAATAATAGTTGGAACTCCTTGTAATGTGACTATTTCTCACATATATAGGTTTTTTCAAGTCCTATTCCATTTAGGATTATTTGATAAGGATAATGTGTGTTGACTTATTAATTATACCAACTACTTCCTATATAGAACCATGATCCTATAATGTTCTTGATATTCCTATGATGAAAATCCATCACAAATTTCTCCCACTTCCACGTAGGTATACGCACATAATACAACATACCAACTAGTATTTGATGTCTATAATTTACCTAATAACATGTGATACATTTCATCACATAGACTATAATATTTTATTTCATACCTACCAACATGAAATGGGATTTAATTGATTTGTATATTTTCTAGACACCTGTATGAATAG
This sequence comes from Viscum album, assembly GCA_963277665.1. Lineage (NCBI taxonomy): Eukaryota > Viridiplantae > Streptophyta > Magnoliopsida > Santalales > Viscaceae > Viscum > Viscum album. The sequence goes on from OY728145.1 coordinate 1,740,790,220, forward strand.
ACCATTTTGAATGCTGATATCTTGAAATAAGTTGTTCCTAAAAGTAATATGTAAATAAAATCTAATTATGACATAAAAAAAGAGTTGGTATCCTCTACCTAGTAGTCATATTTCTCCCCACCATTTATGTTTAACTTAATGGTGATACAATCCTAATATTCTATCTGATATTCTTTTACCAACTTTATCAACTCCAGAAAAAATTCATACCAGAAAGTAAACTGCATTCTCAGCCTATGTAGTATAATCTAAATTCATATCTACAGTTATTCTTAAGAACTATCATTATTCATGATATTCTCATACAAATTTTCTATATTATTTTTAACTCAACGCATCTAACTCAATATTATCTTTACAAGGAGTGTATACCAAGTCAAAATCAAACATTTGAAGGTACTACATACAATATCACTACTGATGTGTCCATAAAATCACTTAATTTACCACATATTTTTATTAAGTTTTTGATTTTTAATTAATTATTTACCCCAATTTGTTAAATAATTTTAATTTTTTAATTTATAAATTTAATTTATCAATTAATCTATTATTCTATTTATTTTTTTTATTTTTATCCTTTTATTTTTTACATTTTTTCTAACATTATTTTATTTATTTTATTTTTTCAAATTACTTTTATGTTTTATTTCTGTTTGAAATATTAATTTTTTTTGTTTTTATTAATTTCACATTTATTAAATATGTATTCATTTAATTAATTTTAAATTTTATTTTCTTTTTACTATTTTTTATATTTTTAATATAATTTAACATTAATTTAAAATTAAATTCTTAAATTTGATTTCAATTTTTAATTTAACACTTGAATTTAATGTTTTGTTTCAATTTAATATTTGAGTATCGATTTATTTAATTGCTCTCATTTATAATTCTAGTTAGATTTTAATTTATTTTTCGTTTTCAATTTTTAGTATTATATTTTTTATTTTATTAATTTTTCAATTGTTTTACATTTTTATTAATTAAAATTTATATTTTATATTAATTTATTTATTTAATTTAATTTAATTTTAAATACTAATTTATTCAATTCTTAAATTCTTCAATTTTATTATTAATTTTTAATTTATTATTTTTTCTAAGTATGAAGAAGAACCAGATAGTCATCACGAGACACTTTAGTCACCACTAGTTCCCATTTGTACTCACTGTTAGCATTATTACACACCGCTAGACTAGCCACTACCAATAGCTACTACTTGACTCATGACCAGCCCAAAAAAATTAACCCCCCACTAAAATTCTGACCATACATTGGGAACCCAATGGTGGCTCCTAGAACACCCACTATTTTTCATCATTTACCCACAATCGACCGACGTCAATCCACCCATCACCATTGCACCTTCTATTGCACGGTCACCCACCGTGGGGACTACCTTCCACTACTGCTCAAATAAATAACCATTGGAAATATTTCCAATGACTGAATCATGACCTCCTTTTCCCAAACATCACACCCATAATTGTGTTTTACCCACCATTAGGGGTTACCCCCCATCAGTATTTTCCACCATCATCCATCTCTTTGAAACAATCTAAGTCCAACCATCATATACCAATTTTCTAAAACTTCACCATTTATAAGATTTTTCCACCACTGATCTGTATCCATGAGACCCCAAAAAAGGATATCGAATGAAAAATAAGAAATATAACTCCACACCTAATTCCACTAGATCGGAAATCCACCATAAAATAAAAAAAACATTAAATCTTGAAATTGAAACCAATTGAAGTCATCTGTTATTGCATCAGTCATCGCTGATCTGCAAACTTGCACCTCTGTGAAGCCACTGGAAGCTTTACCAACGTATCCTTCATTTCCATGATGATGAATCCCAAGAATAACTCTTTCACCAATGATGAATATGCTAAAAATGATCATTAAAGAAGCCCAGATCTGATTTTGAGCAATCTCCAGTGTCCACCACTGATGGAGGAGCCGAGATGAGTCCCTTCTATCGAGCTAAGCCACTTCTATCATCAATCTAACTCCACAATTCACTGTGAACAATGAGAAGAGGCCCTAATCTCTGGTTTTTCTGAGCTATTCCTTAGATCAGAGGAGATCTCTCCTCCTAGAGGAAGAAACACCCCTCCCATCCCCCACACATATAAGGAAAAAGTAAAAGAAAAAATAAACATATATAATAAAAATAAAAGGAAAAAATTAATAATTGATAAATAAATAATTTAATAATAATAAAGTAACAATATTAATTAATAAAATTTATAAAAAATATAATAGTTTTAATTGTAAAATATAAAATAATAATTAACCATTATACTAATTTAAATTACACCTTAATCAAATTTTAATAACAATAAAAATAATAATTCATATATCCTTATAAATATTTAATTATATTAAATATAAGAACTATATTAAATTTAAATAAATAAATATAAATAATTAAACCTAATTATTTGTATTTAAATATAATAATAATTAATATAATTAATAATGTATAATTTTATTTACAAACATATAATTATTTTAAAAATTATAAATACAATGATAATTTATTTAATAATATATTTAATATATTCAAAATAATAATTTAATTATATTTATTAATGTAATATTTTTATAAAAAAACAACTAATTATTTTTTATATAATGTTTTTACTTTGATGATTCAAGACAGAGTCATAATTCCGTCAAATTTCATTGCAATAGTTTGGCTCCATTCGATTAGAATGTTTCTGCTTCATTTAGATATAGGCGATTACTTTCAAGTGATGAATGCCACTTAGATGTAGAGGTACTAAAGACCAGATGAATTTGGTGCACATCATCAGTGATGAAAGGGATAATGAATGAGTAAAAGTTCAGAAGAAGAAAACTTAAGATGGAATCATTAAATATTATACATTTTTAGGAGGGTATAAATAGAGAGTGACACAAGGGTGCCCGAGATAGACCTGGAGATAAATATCATCATTTTTCTATTTTTTAGGGAGATCATTTATCCTCTTTATTTTCTTTCATTTTTTCATACATTATTCATTTATTTTGAATTTAATATGTTTAGTGGCTAAAACATTCAAAGAAAATATATTGAATTCACATCCTTTAAAAAAAGTCATTGACCTACCTCACCAGTATATTTTTATGCTTCTTCAAAAAAAATCATCTTCTAGATTTGTAATTGATTAGAGAGACCAGTTCCAAATCATAGATATTATATTTTTGAAACTCTTGTTCTTTCAAGTTCAAAATTCAAGATCAATCAGAGAGATTGATCTTAAATGCACTTCTTTTACCTTAATTTCAAAATGATGGAATATTTTGGAGAAATTTACTCCAACAATAATTCATTAAAAAAATTATATTTTGATGTTTCATGGAGTGGAAACTCAAAGACTCGTTCATTTACATGATTAATCTACTAGTGAGGTAGGTTAACCAATTTTTTTCAAGGATGTGAATTCAAAATATTTTATATGAAGAGGTTTTAAATTCAACTAGTATTTTTATTACTCCCTGAGTATTTTTATTGATTGTTTCTCTCATAATTTTCTTCTCTATAAATAAAAAAGAACATCCTATTTAAAAAATATTTCAATTGAAAATAATTTAAAAATATATATTTGACTACTTTATTTAGTGGTTTTTTTTAAAAAATGGTCACCAACCTTCTGTGTGGTTCAACTCCCTACTGATGTTATTCAATAGTTAATAGGGTTTATAAATAATTAAACTTTTGAACACTTCAACAAAATTCATGTCAAGTTTTTGGAACTGTTTCTGAGGAAGGATTTGAGTGACCAATTTTTGAAAACATAAAAATTTTCATTTAAAGAAAATCATACAAAAAAAGTCAAAAAATTCAAAAACTCTTAAAAAAATTATTCGGTCATTACTGTCTTTTTTGTTTATCGATTGTTTGTATCTCTTTAAATCTAAATTTATTGATTTATTACTACTTTAAGCTATATATGATACCTTTTATCAATTTTTGTCTACTCTGTGACCACTAGATCATCTACTAATATATTAGAGCCCTTAAATCCAAAAATATAAAAACACCTAAGTTCTCTAAAAATTAAAAACAAATTTCTAATGGAAAATTTTGAAAATATAGTTTATTATTTTAATAACCTCCTAAACATTTATCCTATGCTCAATAAAGAAATGTATAGTTCCGGGATGAGGTATTTTCAACTCCCTGAAGATTCAAGTAACACTTCATCAATTATATTATCTCCTAGATCTAGGAACTATGAACTTAATAAGTCCCACTTATCATTATTGCTATCTTTTAATGTGATATCTAAAGAAGACTCACTATACTATGTTAGATAATTCTATAAAAATTTGAAATAATTACAATTTCTAGCTATCATTTAAAATGAATATAGAATGAGAGCATTTACCTTACTCCTTAAAGGGAATCCTAGAAATTGGTTCTATTGTCTAGATGAAAATATCTTTTAAAATTGGGACCAAGTATACAACTCATTTTTAATCAAATTCTACACCAAAATACTACATGGTTAATTCATAACTAAAATAACAAGGTTATACTAAGAATATGGGGAAGCCTTTCATGAGTTTTGGGATAGATTTAGGGACATTCTTAGTTAGTTCCCCTATCGTCAACTACCTTCTCTTATTCTCATGGTCACCTTCTATTAATGATTGTCCTATTTTGGTCAAAATATTGTCGAGCAATTTGATATGGGAAATTACAATGATAAAATAGATGTAGAGTTTATAAAATATTTCAATAACCTTGCCTTAAATTCGTAACACAAAAAATCAATAAGGAAAAGATTAAATAGAAATGAAAACTACACTAGTTTTGATATGTAAATAAACTCTCAACTTGTTGAAATAACAAAACCAATCCAAAAATTAATGATCCTAAATGACATAAAATTTATAAAACAAGTGGTTTATCAAAACAAAAACCAATATCTTGGGGAATATTGTGCTTACTGTGGTATGTTATCTCACACTAAAAATGTTTTCCCTAATTTTGGAAAACTATCCCAACAACAAGAATATTTTATATTTGCTAATTAGGGTCCTAGAATTCTTAATAAGGAAGATCCATTTTGAAACAATTATAACCAAGGATATGGTAACCATCCAAATTTATAAGGGAAATAACAAGGTATTATAATAAACTTGTTTTAATTTCCTAACAAAATAAACAAAGAAAACAATACCAAAACCAATAGAGGGGTGAGTTATCTAATTCCTAAGGGAATTTTGAGGATAAATTGATTAATATAATGGATCTGATTCTTAAAATATTTTACTCATAAGAAGTTATGTTTCATTAAAAAATCCAAACATGAATATGATAAATCCAAATATGATGCTAGAATTCATAATTTGTAATTACAAATAAGCTAACTAAAAAGAGACATTACATCTAGGGATAGAGGTAAGCTTCCTAGCATAACTGAAATTAACCCTAGGGAAAATTTCATTGTTGTTGTTATAATAACTGAGATATACAATAAATAATTAGCTGGAATATACATTATAAATTCAAACAATGAAAAACTAAATGAATATAGATATAAAAAATTTAGAAAAATAAATCTAGAGATGAAAAGAAAATGAAGAAAATGAAGAAAATCACAATTTTTCACATGAAATTAAAAACTGATTTTTTTCTAAAAATATGAATAATAAGGGTATGGAGAAATGTATCAAAGAAATTGGGGATATTTATTTTATTCGAAGTAACTATTCCCCAACCATACCTTTACTAGAAAAGATGAAACCCAAAAGTAATAATAAGGATGAGCTTCTTAAGTTATATGGAGTCTTGACAAAGCACCAAGTGAATATCCCTTTCATCCAATACATGATTAAAATTAATTATTATATAAAATATCTTAAAAAAATTTCAATAAAAAAACTCTTGAAGAATTCATTACTTAAAGACTCCCTAAAGAGTGTAGTTTTGTGCTTCAAAATAAAATTCTTCAAAAACTCAAATACCCTCATAGATTTTTTATTCAATGTACATTATAGAATAGTGGTAAACTAAATAGTCTCTATGAATTTGGTGGTTGTATTAGTAATATATCATTATCACTATTTCAACATTTGATATTGGTTAACCTTAAACCCACCACTATCATCAAATACTTGGCTGACCGCTCATTCACACATCATATAGGGAGGGTATATGATCTTCTAGTTGGAGTTGGAAATCCATTTCTGCCAGCTAATTTATCAGTGCTAGACATCGATTGTGATTATGATGTGTCCATTATTCTATATAGGCCCTTCATGTCCACTGTTTTAGCAGTTATAGATGTTTCTAAGGGTCACATAATCTTTAAAATTAGGGAGCAACAATAAGAGTTCAATGTATTTAAAAATGTCAAGGTACTAAATTTCCCTATAAACTATTTTAGTGATGAATCCTTAGAAGCTGAAAATTAAATTGATAATTTAGAAGAATATGAAAAATTACCCATTACTAAAGGAATTTGGATGCTGAAATTATAGTTTAACCTACTATTGAATCCTTTTAAATTGATAGTTTGTAGAATTTTCCAAAACTTGATAGTAGTTCTCTTACTGCTGATGCTGGAGAAGTAATATTTATTTATTAACATAAGTAATTATTGAGGACACTTGAGGGTGATTATACTACTCAAAATCATTGAACATTTCCAAAAACTTATGTGACACATGATTTCCTGTTTTAACCCTTTTTTATGGTTTATTTTTGGATCTCATTTTTCTTCTCAGGTTTGGGGTGTGATGGGGTTTAAATTTTGAGGGTTTCTTTTGTTTAATTTGTACCCTATGGTTATTCCTTGAGTTTTCGTGGGAGTTTTTTGTGAGAATGGGATTATTTGGGTTAACAATAGGTGGTGCGTGGTTAGTGTGCAGTTTGGAAAATGGTGTACCCTTAACCAGAAAATCATGTAGCCAAGTGACATTTTTGGATAGTGGTGAACCTCACAGTTTTCAGAATGTTTTCAAACTATATAGGTGAACATGAAAAATGTCTCTATTTTACTATGTAGGGCACATTGTTAATGCATGGTTAGGAAAATTGTGTTGAAAAACCATGTTCCATGTCCAAGTCACTACAAATTTGAAAATTACCTTTGTTTCCTCTCAAGATTTAGACACAAATCGTCCCTTTCATCCACCAATCGATCTCTCCAGCCCTAGGTGCCTTCCTATCTACCTCTTGGATCCCTTATTATCCCTTCATTTACAGGTTTTGGTGTGGGAAATTCAAGTATTCATCAAGTAAGTGTATTATCCCTTGATTCATCCCCCTTTCTAGGGTTTCCCTCCCCCTTTCTTGAGTCCTTGATTTAAGAGGGGATGTTGAACCAAGTGAGGGTTCTATATTGTGATATTGGGGGAGATATTGACGATGGTTTTTTAATCCCACCACTATAGGGTCTTATGGTGTTGTGGTTATTATTTTTCCCCAATTTCTGGAATATTTTGATTGTGAAGTAGGTGGTTCCAAGATTTTGCATTATTAGATGATTTTGAATTGCTTAATTGATTTTATGAAAGTGTTCTGTGATTTAATTGTGTAGTTTGAAATATAATTTTCATGTTTTTTAGAATTCATATTTGATGGAAGTGGGTTTTCTATAGGAAAATGTTTATGTTTTGTGTACTCTTTATAGTGATTTTTCATAAAAAATTATTTTATGCCTCGTGTAAAAGGTACGAAATGGGATTTGATGGGGATTTAAAGGTGCAGATGAGTTTTCTATATGAAATTATAATTTTTGAATGTTTTATTCCTTTTTGTTCACCTTTAATATGTTTTTTTAATTGTGTAAATTATGGGGAAAATGTTTTAAAAATGAGTTATGTATATGTATTGAATTGAAAGGGTCTTGACCCATGAAAATGGTTAAATTTATTTTGGGCATTTCTTTTATTTTTTCTAAATGGGTTTCGAGATGGTGAATTTGGTAAAAAAAGATTTCAAATGTTTTTGGTACATGTAATTTGGAAATTGGTTTTTTAATGTAAAATGGGAGTTTCCTTATGAGGGTTTGTGAAAGAGGTGATTTCCTAGTGTGTTTATAGTTCTTGGAATGTTTATGTGAAAGTTGTAAATTGTGTTCAATGTGAAATGTGAAATTGATCACAAAGGTAATCTCGGATACCTAGGTTAGAAAACTATAATTGGAGCATGAGTGATTCTGAAGTGGAAATGTGGTATTCTTTTAGTGCATTGATGTTAGTTGACTGAGAAGTAGATAAATCTAGATTCACTTAGTAGTATTAAAGATTAACAAATAACTAAACTATGATTATGATTTGAGACCACTCTAATTTTGGATATTTTCCTCTCTATTAGATCATGTACATGGATGTTGTGGGTCATGGATGTTATATGACGTATCACCGAGGTATGAGGTTGCTAGATTTCCACTTTTTCTGGTTAACCTTAGGGATTTTCCCATGGTGATATTTTCTGAAATTATGCTTATTTGACATGGTTTTATCCATTAGTATATGGCGGACCTAGTTTATACTTAATTTGGAAGAAATTTTTCTAAGAAATAGATTTTCTTGCTAATGGTTTTACATAAAATGATTTCTTGAAAATGTTTCAATGTTTTTTTATAAATGTGCATGTTAAATTTTATTCTAATGTTATATCATGGAATATTGTTTTTAAAATCCTATTGGGATTTTCTTGGCATACTATATACAAATTATGGTGTATATAGACTTTGTTATGTATGACCCAAGTAATGGAAAGAAGTGTTGTGGTGTTGATGGTGGATCTAGTTTCTAGTCTTCCACTTATTGTAGGTGTTGGTGGTGGTGGATTGAGGGTGATGAACCTCATGTTTCATGGAGGATTTTTGGACATTGTTTTTTTAATTTTCATTGTAGTATTTTGGTATTTTTAAGTCATAAAATTTAAATCTGAAAATTGGTGTAACTTTTTTGGTTATGTTATCAGTTATGGTTTAGTTTTCAATTTTTTATTTACAATGGTTAAACTCTTGGGTAAAATCATTACCAAAGTATGTTTTCATACCCAGACACTAGATTCTAGCCCATGGGAATCATGAACTCCCTTCGTCCCATGCCACAGACTGGGTTGGGTGTTGGGTTGGATGGAATATTGTCTTCGTTTGTTCCAAAATGGTATCCGAGAAGGTTGGTTCTTTAGAGGACCAAGATTTCATAGTACCCTTTTTTATTTGGTATGTCGAGGTAGATATAGTGGGACTATCTGAACATGGGTTGTAGTTCTAGTAGAGTGTCTATCAAACACTTTCTAGAATGAACCTTGAGTTTCCATGGGAATTTTGGTTTCTTTTTGTTTATTTTGTTCTTGTGGTTATTTTGATGTTTTTGAAATGATATAGGAGTTGGGACAGTGGCCTCCATGAGCTCTTAGGGCCTATAAATCCATGTGGATCTATGTACATGGTATTGGAAGACACTATTTTATGGAGGTATTATTTACATGTGGCCACCAATCATATAGCCCTATCACCCATTGACACTAGTTTCCACTTTTGAGTTGTTTTGGGTATTTATTGATACTGAAAATTTTCTTTAATACTATTGTTTTGGAATTGTGAAATATATATTTAAATAAGTATTGGTATTGTTTTAAGAAGGTGGAAATGGGTTTTTAGAATAATTTTTGAATGGATATTTAGAAAATTTAATTTTTGATAAATTATTTTTTCGGGTAAAGTGTTAATGATTATGTTTAGAATTAAGTTTTTATAATCAAAACCAAGGGATTATTGAAATTAGTTTTTCAGATAATAGATTGTATTTTCATGAGGGTTTTGGAAACTTGTTTTAAATAAGAATAAATAATTTTTTAATAAAATTATTATTGAAAAAATCATATTTTCTAGGCAGCTAAAAATGATTTGAATAAGTTGAAATGTATTTTTGAATGGGATCCATGGGATTTTATTTTCATGAAAGAAAAAATGATAAGATTTTTTGGATTTGAATGTGATTTTGGATCAGTGGTGATTGAGCTTTTAAAAAGTTTTATGAATTTTGAAATGGGAAGTAAGTTGAGAAGATGAAAATGTGGGTTGAATGTCTCATCTTAAAAAGTGGAAAAAAAATTGACCTTTGATATATCCATGAGTGACCAAATGTGTAGATATATATGGAAATGTGTATGGTTAATGGAATAAGTGGATGAGTTCCCAGTTTTTAATGATAATATATATGTGTGAGGATCCATGGAATACCATTGGTGAGTGTGCAACGAACCAAGATATTTTTATTTTCAAAAGAACTTTTAAAAAAACATGTAATTTTTTGATAACCAGTAGTTTTGTGGGGTGTCTCCTTGTGAGTTGGTAATGTTTCTTGTGATGTGTTTTAAGTTTGAGAACTCTTATTGTTTTAATTTTTCTTCAAGTTTGATATCTTTTCAATGCATTGGTTTTCAAAAAATGGTTAGTGGATTCTTTTTAAAAATGTTTTGTGAAGCCTTTTAGTTAGTTACCATTGTGTGTTCAGTGTTTGTTTGTGGTTAGTTTTGGCTAGACGGTTATTTTTTATCTAGTTCTTGGTTTTATTAATTAGCTAGCGGTTTCCCCCACAAGTTTTGAAGGATTTTCATAGTGTTACCATAGGTGGTTCACCATTAGAAAACCATATAGTTGATCAACCTAAGGATTTCATTCTATTGTTTCAAAATTTAAAATCATCCCTCTTTTGTGGTCAAGAAGATCCTCTTCAAGTGGATGAGTGGATATGGAAAACTGAAAGGACATACAATCTCCTTGAGATTACTAAGTCTTAAATGGTTAATTTTTATACCTTTTTGCATGAAGGTCTGACCTAGAAGTTTGGAAGTTTGTTTCATGAAGAAAACCTTATAAAGATCTTATCTGGGAGTTCTTTAAGGATTTATTCATCTATATGTATTTCTCTAATATAGAGAAGGTGACAAAGATAATGGAAATGTGTTGTATGAAGAAAGGTGATGGAATGGTGCTAGTGTATTTTTTTCATTTTTTGGACCAAGTTATTTATCTTATGAAGTAGGTTGTAGATGATTTCTTGAAGGATCGGTGTATCGATATTGAACTTTGTCCTAGTCTATAGTAAAAGGTGATCGATCACAATTTAACATCTTTTGTCAGTGTGGAGAGGCAAGATGTTTGTGTTGAAGTTGTGTTAGTGGTAGTTCTTGATGAAACCAATCTTCCTCCGATCTCTAGAAGTGGTGAATGTAATTTTAGTAATGATATGGGGAAGCGATTTGAAGTAGTTGGTATTGGTCATAGAATTAAAAATACTTATTAATCATTCATCAGATTATTTTATGCATGGGATCATGGTGTGTCATTAGTGTGACATTCCAAAATCATAAGAAGTTGTCATGCCTAAATGCTCCAAATACCTGCAAAACCTTTGGATTCTTAGGCCACATGAATTGGTTCTTTTTGGATGTTTCTAGGAGGAAATGTGGATCTAGTTCATATGAGTAGTGTACTGTTTGGTTTTGGTTTAGAGTACATTTTTATATATGACTCTTTTATTGTAATGGTTGTGTCTGGTGGTCCTTTGTGGTGTTTTTTTCTCCTTAAATTGTAAGATTGGGTGTTTTGGATCTCTTGTGATATTCTGCTTCAATGGAAGTGTTTTTTTCTTTCATAAAATTATGAATCATTTTATTTTAATTGGGGTAGTTCTTTTTAAGTGTCTTGTCTCTTCTATTTCTCATTCATAGTGAAAGGGTTGATGATTTTATATCTTTTGAATCCCTATTTTTGTATAGCTTCTATATTTGTTATGGGAATGCGGAAAGTTTAAGCTTTTCTATGGTAGATTCCTCATCTAGAAAGGTCTCAATTTATGGAAAGAGGTGTAGAGAACCTATTTCCTTATTGTGATCCTTGTGTATTGAAGAGTTCCTCCTTGGTTATGAGGTGGTGTAGTGGTTCTATTTTCTTGGAATTCTAGTGGTGTGACCTTTTGGATGTAGACTTTTGATTGGTCTCCCTTGTATGATTGTCCTTCATAATTCAATTTTGTTTTTATCCTGTTGCTTGGGCTGGTGTCTCCCTCATCAAGTTCTTTCACTTTATGGTGGGGGTTTTTTGGTCTATGTGGAGTTTTCTAGGTTAACTCGTGTTGGGTACCCCATTTTGATATAATATAGATGATTTCTTATGGTGGGGAGACCCACAACAAATCTCACTATGGTTTCATCTAGTTTTGATCAGATATTCTTGGTATCTAGTGGTGGGAAGTCTGTTTTGGACTCTCGTTTTTATAATTATGTTTGGTTTATAGAATTTCTTTACTGGAAGATGTTTCATTTTGAAATTGTTAAATTTTAGGTTTCCTTCAGTTTTAGGGAATGTTGGCCTTTGTAGAGATGTGATTCAAGACTTCTATCATTTCATGGAAGTGGTATGTATTCATTGGTTTGTTTATTTTGGTGGTGAATGTTTTGTTCTTGGATTTATAGGATGAATAATATGTGGGTGTAAATTCTTTCAATTTGATTGAGAAACTAGAAAATGTGGTGGAGTTACAGGGGTGGAAAGCGATATGCTAGGGAAAATTATCACACCTGGGTTTTTGTTTTAACCCTTTGTTCTTATTTATTTTTGGATCTTGGTTTTCCTCTTGAGTTTTGAGTGTGACAGGGTTTAAATTTTGAGGGTTTTTTTTGTTTAATTTTGACCCTGTGGTTATTCTTTTAGTTTTCCAAGGATTTTTTGGTCACAAATGGGGGTTTTTGGGTTAACAGTAGGTGGAACATGGTTTGGAAAACCTTTCACCTATACCTAGGAAATAGTATGGTCAAGTGACAGTTTTGGATAGTTGTGAACCACTTAATTTTCACATGGTTTTCAAAACATGCGGGATAACCAAGCAACATGTCCCTCTTGGAATGTGAGGGGCACACAATTACGACATGGTTAAGAGAGTTGTGTGGGAAAACTTTGTTCCATGTCTCGGTCATTAAAATTTGAAAATTTTCCTTTTTCCATCTCTTAATCTAACCCTAAACCCTCCCTTTCATTCCCTATTCGAGCTTTCCATCCCTAGGATCCTACCTCTATCCATCTTTCCTCCCTTGGGCTCCCTTCATTTGGTGGTTTTGGTGTGGGAAGTTAAATGATTCATCATGAAAGTGGTTTATCCCTTGATTCTTACCGCTTTCATGGGTTTCCTTCCCCCTTTCTTGAGTTTTTGTTTTCCAGTGGGGTGTTGAACCAAGTAAGGTTTGATATTGTGATATTGGGGGAGATATTGATGTTAGTTTTATAATATTTCCATTATAGGGTCTTCTAGTGGGGTGGTTGTAGTTCCACACCAATTTCCTAAAGTTTCCAGGTGTATAGTAGTTGGTTCCCTGATTTTAAATTATTAGATGATTTTGAATTGCTTTCTCTATTTCATGTACGTTTTCTGTAGTTTAATTATGTAGTGATAAATATAATTTGTATGTTTTTTGACATGAATATATGATTGCAGTGGATTTTATAAAGGTAAATAGTTATGTTTTGTGTACACATTATTGTGATATTTCTTAAAAAGTGTTTTTTACCTCATATGGAAGGTGAAAATGGGATTTCAAAGGTATTTAAAGGTGCAGATGAGTTTTCAAAATGAAATGAGAATTTTTGAATGTTTTCTTCTTTATTGTGAAATTTTAATATGAATTTTGAATTGTTTAAATGATGGGAAACATTTTTTAAATATGATTTGGGTTTTTGTGTAGATTTAAAAGTATATTGGACCAACGAAATAGTTAAATTGATTATGTTTTTTCTTTTAATGTTTCCAAATGGGTTTAATGGATTGTGAAAGTTGTGATAAATGCGTTTTCAAATGGTTTTTTTGTGAGTAAAATGGAAAGTGGTTTGTTTATAGAAATTTGGGTTTTATTTGTAATGGTTTTTAAAGTGGTGATTTCCCTATGTGTTAATAATACTAGGAATGTGTATGTGAAACTAATGAACTGTTTCACATGTGAAATTTCAAATTGAGGACAAATGTAATCCTTGGTACCATGGTGGGAGAACTAGAACTAGTATGCTTGTGATTTGGAAGTGGCACGCTGAGATTGTTATAGTGAATTGATGCTATTTGACTATGATGTAAAAAGGTATAGAATCACAAAAGATGATTGAAAATTACAAAACTAACTAAACTATGATGATGATTGGATACCACTATAGTTTTGAATATATTCCTCTCTAATGGCTGACGAATGAGGATGATGTGGTTTGTGGTTGTAATACCACATTTCACCGTGGTATGAGGTTTCCAGAGTTCTACTTGTTTTAGTTACCCTTAGGGATTTACCTAGGGTGCTATATTGTGACATGATACTTATGTGACGTGGTTCTATACATAAATATATGAGGGACCTTATGTATACTTTATTCTAGAGAAACTTTTTTGAGAAATGGTTTTCCTTGATTGTGATTCCTTGAGAACAGTTTTCCTTAAAATGTTTTCTTGAAAATGTTTCATAGGATTTTGTATAATTTTGTATGTTAATTTGTCTTCAAATGTTGTATTAAGGAATTTAATTGGGTTGGAATTCTAATTGGCTTCATCTCACACCCTATATATATCTTTGGGTGTATGTATACATCTTTATGTATAACCTAGGTAAAGGAAAGATGTGTCGTGGTGTTGATGGTGGATCCATTTTCTAGTCTTCCACTTTTTAATGATGTTGTTAGTGGAGGATTTAGGGTGATGTACCTCATGTTTCATGGGGGTTTGTAAGATATTATGTGGTTTCCTTTCTGTTGCAGTATTTTGTTTTTTTTTTCTTAAAATCATAAACATTAAATTTGAAAATTATTATTCGTTGTATGGTTATGTTGTCAGATATGGTTTATTATTATATTTTTTTGATTGATTATTGTTATAATTATGGGTGAAATCATTCCAAAATTATGTTTTTTATACCCAGACACTAGTTTACTGCTTGTGTGGATTAGGAACACCATTCATTATGTGCCATGGACCAGGTTGGGTGTCAGGTTAGATGTCACCCTAGCTTGGTTCTTGACACCATACAGGAGACATGTTGAAGATCTTGGACCACCCAAACAAAATTTCCTTCATTAAAGTGAAAAATAACCATATTTTGAGCTAAATACACTCCCATTATAGCTAAATATTCATTTATAGATGAAATTTCAGCACTAACTTTGATTATATATACCCAATTAAAAGATAACCAAGAGGTAGAACTACTGCGCATTTTGAAAAATTTAAATATGTCATTGCTTGGTACATAGATGATATCCCTAGGATTGTCCCTTATTTTTCATGCATAAGATCCCTGTGGATCAAAATCACAAACCAAGAGTTGTTTATTGAAGGACACTAAACCCTAACAAGAAATAAGTTGGGAGAGAAGAAGTTATCAAGATACTGGAAACTTGTGTTATTTATGTCATATCATACATTGCTTGGGTCATTCAAGTCTAAGTGGTCCCAAAAAAATGGCTTCACTATTATCAACAATGAAAAAATAAATAAATTCAAGTGATAAAAGAAAATAAATGGAAATAATATATCAATTATAGGACACTGAATTCACCCACTTGGAAATATCATTTTTAGATGCCTTTCCTAGATCAAATGATTAAAATTCTTACTGGAACTGAATTATTTTATTTTCTGGATGGCTATTCTAGTTATGACCAGATCCTATAGCCCTAAAGGATAAATAGAAAACTATATTAACTTGCCCCTTTGGGATTTTTTCCCACCAGAGGATTCCCTTTAGATCATGTTGTGCACATACTACCTTTCAGAGATGTATAATGTCCATATTTTCTGATATGATTGAGTGGATCATTGAGGTTTTGATAGATGGATTCTAAATAGACCTTATTCAAACTCATTGAGCTGTCTATGGATATGGATCATTGTGTGTTCACTTCTTTCAAGGTTGGGTTCTTCAACATGCATGATTACCGCCACACCAGATAAGCTCTAGAGAATGTTGATCCCTAGAACGACACCCTATGGTCCAACGTCATCCCATCCAAATTTAACTTATTGTTGTGGCGGATCAAGAGCGGAGCCACCACCATGGATGAGAATGTTAAACTATGTGGTATTCCTAATGTGTCCATATGTTCTTGTAGTATATCTAGCTAGTAGGAAAGTTTAAATCACCTCTTCTTCCAGGTTTATTAGGTATGCGCTATTTTGAGCTTCTTCGGGGAGTTCACTGGTTTCCTGGACTTCAGCATGGTTGACCTCCCATTTCTTGACAAGTGGTTCCAGGCTCGGGTGACAAGTTCCCAGAGAAAGCAGCACATACCTTGATCCTATAGGCTAGTTTTTGGTGTATCTGGAAGGCTTGGAACAATCAGAGGCATGATGGGGTATCGTCCTCTAGTAAGTCTACAATCATCTACATGAAGAACCTCCTATTTGGCCTAGGTTGTCTCTCTAGTAAGTGGTGCGAGGCTCCTTCTCTATACTGGATGCATCTGAGGCAACAAGTCACCCAGATAGTGGTCACCAATGCCAAAGGCTATTGGGTCCGATGAAACCCTCCATCCAGAGTTCTCAAGCTGAACACTGATGGGTCTTGTAGTTTTGGAGTCCTGCGATGGGGTGGGGTTGTCAGGGGATCACAGGGCTCGGTCTGTTTGGCTTCTCTTCTCGTCTCGACCATGGTTCCTCTCTTTAGGCCGAAGCCAAGGCCTTGCTTCTGGGTCTTTCACTCTACTAACAGGAACGTATTTCCATTTCAGAAGTTGAAAGAGACTCAAAAATTCTCCATGACGCCTTAAATAAAATTTTCATTGCTCCATGGTCTATTACCTATATTATCAGATAATTTAGAGGTATTATCTCCAAAACTACTAATGTGATTCACTCCTATAGGGAAGGAAACCAGGTGGCAGACTATCTTGCTTCATTGGAGTTCATTGGCCCAGATTCAGTTTGTTTACATAATTGTCATACTCTCAAACCAGAAGGGGTGACCGTTTTCTAAGGGGGTGCCCTCAGCCTTCATTTTTTTAGACCTCCTTAGGTCCCTTATTGGGTTGAGGGGTTATGGGGTTGTGGTTCTAGTTTGTTTTTTTTTCTATAATAAAAATTGAAGTGATGATGATGATGATGTATGGATTCTCCATCATTGGTAGCACATGTAAGATTTGGTTATGAAATTTGTAATTGGTGTTAGAAAGATGATTAGAGACCAACCATGTTATAAATATGGAGAAATGATTGTTTATGGTCAGTGGAGGAATTGTTTTGCAACATATGGTGTTAAAGAGAGGTATAGAGGTAGATACTACCAAAATTATAGTTATTCAAAAATTTCCACATCCTGTAAATTTTAAGGGTTTAAAAAGTTTCTTTGGGAATTTAAATTTTTACTAAAGGTTTATAAAATATTTTTCAATAAAAATACATTAAGTTTTTTTCTGGTCAACGATGTACCCTTCCTTTTTGATAAAAATTTCTTAGAATCATTTAATTTATTAAAAAAACTCACTTCATTAAAAATTAGAACTATTTATAATTGTAAACTTATATTTTAACTAATGTGTGATGCTAGTGTCATGGTTGTTGGAGTTGTATTAGGAAATAGGAGAGATAAGAGGTTACATGTGGTCTATTATGATAGAAGGATGATAGATGAATTACAAAGAAATTACACCACTACTGAGAAGGATTTTTTAGCTGTGTTGTTTTATTTATAATAATTTATTCAACACCTCTTAGGTTCTGAATTCATTATCTTCACTGATCATTTTTACTTAAAATGTATTTCATATCAAATAAGGAGTCCAACCCTTGGATTATTAGATAGATCACCTTATTACAAGAGTTTAAAATGGAAATTAGAGATAAATAGGGAGTTGAGGCTATAGTTGCAGATCATGTTTCTAGGTTTTCTAATACCCAGTGTCAAGATCAAAGGGAGATAAATTCAACCTTTACAGATGAGAAGCTACTCACTATCTCATTTATAAAGTCTTCAAAGATTGCACATTTTTCAAAATTTCTGGTATCAAGTGTCATTATTAAGGATTTATCAAACAAAAAAACAAATAAATTCATGTCAAATATTAATTAATAACTTTTGGATGCCCCATTTATATTTATGAGATGTTCTAATGGGACTATGATAAGGTGTGTCCCAGGAGAAGAGATGTTTCCTATACTGGATAGTTTTCACATCTCACATTGGGGGGGACATCATGGTGGAGAGAGGACATACCAAAAAGTTTTTCAAGGTGGATTTTACTATTCCACTTTATTCAAGGATGCATGGTGTTTTGTAGTAGGTTGTGACAGATGTCAAAGGATAGGGAATGTTGGAAGGAAGCATGGGATACCTGAGAAACATATTTTGAAAGTTGAAATATTTGATATTTAGGGACTATATTTTATGGGACAATTGCAATCATCCCATGGGAATGATTAAATTTCAGTGGTTGTTGACTATGTATCAAAATGGGTTGAGGTAGTAAAAATGCCCAATAATCAAGCCAATAGTTTTATAAAATTTATCAAAAAGAACATTAATTGAATATTTTGGGTGCCAATATCTTTTATCACTGATAATGTCAACCATTTTAAAAATTAAAATTTTAAATATTTGATAGAAAAAAGTGGATATACCCAAAGGATTGGTACTACCTACCATCCATTGTCTATTGGATAGGTAGAAATATCAAATTGGGAGATGAAATAAACTCTTGAAAAGAATATATCAAACTCTATGAAAGACTCATATTTGAATTTATATGAGGCTTTATGGGACTATATAACAACATTAAAACCCCCAATTGGTATGTCTCCATACAGGATGTTATTTGGGAATTGTTTTCATTTTCCTATTGAGTCATGTATAAATTATATTGGGTTATAAAGGATTGAAACTTCCTACCATCCACTATCTATTGAATTAGTATAAATATAAAATACAGAGCTGAAATAAATTATTTAGAAGAGTGTCTCAAAATCTATTAAAGACTCATCATTGAATTTATATGAGGCTTTATGGGACCATATAACGACTCCAAAACCCCCAATTTTTATGTCTCCATATAGGATTTTAGTTGGGAAATATTTTCATTTGCCTATGGAGATGTTTCACAAGTCATATAGGGTTGTAAAATCATTAATTTTTGATTTTAAGATTGTTGGAGAGTGGATGTTGGTTGAACTTAGTGAGATGGAGGAGATTAGGATAGTGTCGTATAATAAATATATGATTTACAAATATAGATCAAAAAATTTCAAGATTCTTCCTTACAAAATTGATAATTCAAACCTATATAAAAGGTCCTTATTTTTAATTACAAACATGGGATATATCTTGGTAAGTTGATATCTAAGTGTTTTAGACGTTTCACTGTTGTTATAGTTTTGAATAATGGAGCAGTTGAAATTATTTGAGAGGAAAACAAGCTAATCCTGGTTAATGGTAAAAGAGTAAAAATTTATTTTTAAGGGAAACAAAATGTATTAGAATCCATCTTTGTTCTTGAAAACTAATTCACATTGAAGTATAACTAATGGATTAAAATTGTGCGCTTCATTGGAGTCAACCCATTATTTATTTATTTTTTTCTACTTTTGTTGTTATTTTTTATTGAATAGATTTATTCTTTTATTTTTCTTTGTCTTATCTATTTATGTAAGATATAAGTTCTTGGTCTTCCTGGTCTATATAATTTAAAAAGATTGTTTTTTGTTTCAATAAACGAGAATAATTCCCTTTTGTTCTCAAGTCATAATAAGTTACATAATAGGGTCTCATAGGAAAAAATTCCCTAAACTTGTACCTTTGGTTTTTCATTTCAGTTGAGTTTCATATGTTTATTTAATATTCAAATATTTTATATTTTACAGAAACTGAAATAGATAAAATATAGGGATTTTATTGAGATAATATGGAGGAATTAATCTTATACAGACTATGAATAGAATGATTCTTTAAATATAGAGTTTTTATTTTTTTCATCAAAATTTTTCTCTTCTTTACTATTATTCTAATGTGCAACATGTTCTTGATTTACAGGAACTTTTCTACATTTCTAGTAAATGTATTAGCTGTTTTAAATTAAGTTTAGAGGATTTAAAACCATTCATATTATTTTTAGTGAATTTTTTTCATGCTGGGTGTTTATTATAAACTTTTACAATGCTGTTGAAAATTAATTTAATTAGCTTTTCAAACATTCTTACACCTGATTCACTGTATACTTCATATTTAATTTTATTATTTTTTAAATTAATTGAAAAATTATTATATGTGGATCTAATGATAATGGATGAGATTATATTTTAATATATTTATTATGGAAAACATAATTTTTGAACTTCACTATGACCCTTGAACATATAACTTAATTATTAAGTTGAAAATATATTTTAATATCTTAAAGTTACATTATTTTCTCTTCCTTTGAATTCAAATTTGGGAAAATAGTTGGTTTTTAAATGTGGGGGAGAGGGAATTCTTATTCTAAGTTAATATGTGATTTAAATTGATCCCATCAAATCACCAAAACTCAATTTTTTTATTTAAAAAATTGTCAATTTTTTCCAAAATTCCTTAACAATATGAGGTTCTTTAGGCTCTATTCTACACTTAAATTCTATATTACTTAATGGATAATTTCTTACATGTTATTTAGGGTTTCATTGAACCTAAATTGTTTGAGGATGTATGCTTCTTAAGGGGAGATTGTTACTGATTCTATGAATATTATATTTAGTAACTAGTAAAGATAGGGAAATAGGTTATAGTTTTTTGGAATTTTTATCATAAGTTTAGGAAAATGGAAACATCAACTAGAACCTAGGGGACTTATTTTTATTTAATAAAAAAATAATCACATTAAGAATCCAACTCAAATGTTAATCCTATAAGACTTTTAAAACTAGAGTAAAATAGGAAAATGGAACCCACCTTAAAAATATGAGACTCTAGGAAGTGGGTGTGTTTGTAAGTCCTCTATATATATAAAATAAATGTATATGAATAGTGATTTCAAAAAATACAATGTAGGGTAAAAAATAAATCAAAATAAAAAATGTGCCTGGTAGTAAAAAATGAGTTCATTAAGGTTATGGGGATTTTGAACCCAAGTGAAGAAGGGCAGAATTGACTTGTATCAAAATCTTTTAATTTGTATCAATAAATTAATATTTAAAAAATGGACTTTGATTTTTTGAACCTAGGAGAAACTTACTTTTGAAGGTTCCCTTTGTTATGATTTTATGTCTACTTATATATAACATGTTATCACTATTATAATTTCAAATTGGAATTGAATTGAAGTAACATAATAGGTGGATTTATATAAGAGGCATGAAATCTTATGAAGTGAATGACTATATGTTCCTTTGATTTTTTAGTTGGTATTTGAATTTAGGTAGGATCTCTTTTGAACACTTTATTTTAAAATCCTAACTTGTAGTTTTTGTTCCAATGCTTTTAAATTTCATAGAATGCACCTAATTAAGTTTTAAAAAAAATTCATGTTTTAAAAAGGAAAAAAATTATGGAATTTATTAAGGAAAAGAAATAATTGAGTGTAGGGGAATTTGATGTGACCTTAAAATCAATTGATTTTCCACATATTTTTATTACGTTTTTTATGTTTTAATTACTTAATTACCCCTATTTGTTAAATAATTTTACTTTAGTATTTTTATAATATAATTAATTAATTAATAGATTATTATGTTTTTTTGTATTTTTAGCTTTTCATTTCATTATTTTCATCTATCATTTTTTTATTTTTTCTAATTAATTTTAAGTTGTATTTCTGCTTGAAATATTAATTTTATTTTTTTATTAATTAATCATTCATTCATTATTTATTTATTTAATTAATTGAAACATTAATTTAATTTTTAATATTTTTTTATTCTTAATATAATTTAACATTAATTTATAATTAATGTTTTAAATTTGATTTCAATTTTTAATTTAACTCTTATGAATTTAACATTTTGTTTAAATTTAATAATTGATTCTTAAAATATTAAATTTCTCTCATTTATAATTTTAGTTGGTTTCTAATTTATGTTTTTTTATATATTTATTATTCTGTTTTTAAATTTATTAACTTTTTAATTGTCAAAAAAATTAACTCAAATTTTAATTTGAGTTTCATTAATGTAATTAATTGAAATAGATTTTAAATTTTAATTTATTTAATTACTAAATGTTATATCTTTATTATTATTTCTTAAATTATTTTTTTAAGTTTGTATAGGAACCGATGAGTCATTGTCAGAAACTTAAGTCATTTCCAGTTCCCATTTATACCCACTTCCAAACTACCCACCACCAACAGTGATTCCTAAACTCACCATTACCCAAAAAAAATAATTAACCACTCAACTTCTGACCAACCATTGGGAACCAAATGTAGGATCCCAAAATACCCACAATTCTTTGACATTTATTCACTATTGGATGACCTCAATACACCCACTGAGACTATACCTGCCGTTGCACAGCCACCCACCACCAGGGACTGCCTTTTACCGCTTCTCTTATCACCCACCATTGGAAATATTTCCAATTACAACACTCAAACTACTTTTTCCTGAAATCACAGCCACTGTTCAGTTTTACCCACCTCCATGGGCAACATACCATTAGTATTTTCCACCATTGACCATCACTTTGAAACAATATATAACCCACCATCATAGACCATATTTCCAAAATATTTCATGTTTTATGATTTTGTTGTCTCCGATCCCAAGTCGCGAGCAACCATGTAAGGAGAAAAAACCATATATGAGCAACTAAACCCCACACTTAATGCCACTATATTTGAAATCCACCTAAAAATTGAAACCACATTAGATCTGGAAATCAAAACCCACCGAATTATTTGGCTACTGAATCAGTCACCATTGATCTGCAAACTCGTACCACCCTGAGGTCACTCAAATCTACACCAACAGATCCATCATCACCTTACAGATGAAGCCCTTGTCGAATGTTGCCCCCAAAGATGGAGAAGCTGAACACGATCATTGGAGGATCCCATATCTGATTTTGACCTATCTCTGACATCTTCCACTAATAGAGGATCCGAGCTGAGTCCCTTTCATCAAGCTAATACCCTTCCGTTATCGATCAAAGGCCGCCATCTACTTTATGCCTAGAGAAAAATCATGAAGCTTGGATTTTTCCAAGCTACTCTTTAGAGAAGAAGAGAACCCTCCTTCTGGAGGAAGAAACAACCCCCAGTGTGAATAAAGAGAGAGGAAAAGAAAAATATTAAAATAAAAATAAAAATAATAAATAAATAAATAACTTAATAATAACTGATAAAAATTATAAATAAATGAAATAGTATCAATGATAATATAAAAATTAAATAAATAATTTAATTAAATAACCATTATAAAAGTTTTAATTACACAATAATATTATTTTAAAAATAAAAATAATAATAATTTATTTATCCTTATAAATATTTAATTATATTAAGTATAATAACTATATTAAAATTAAATAAATAAATAATCATAAATAAACATAATTATTTATATTTAAATATAATAATAAGGAATAAAATTAATAATATATATTTTTCATTATAAAATTATAATTATATTAATAATTATAGCTACTCTTATAATTTTTTTGTTGATATATTTAAATCTTTACTAATATTAATTTACTTATACTTATTAAATTAATATTTTTATAAACAATGAAATTAAAATATGTTTTTTATACTCTATTCTTTTACTTTGATATCCAAGACACAGTCTAAAGTGAATCTATGTTCATTGCAATAGTTAGGATCCATTCAGTTAGTAGGAGTCTAGTTCATTTATATGCAGGTGATTATTTTTCAATGATGAATGCCACCTTGTACATAGAGGGATGAAAGAACTGATAATTTCAGCACACTCCATCGATGGTGAAGGAGATAAAAACTTAGTTCAAGATTAGAAGAATATTCTAAAAGATAACATAATTCAATATTGAACATTCGTATGATGATATAGACAGAGACATAGATGAGGGAAACTGAGACAGACCTAGGGATAGACAACAACATTTCAACATTTTTCTGAGAGGGTATATTTCTCTTTTTATTTTCTTTCATTTATTTCATAATGTATTTGTTTTTTTTAATTGAATATTATTTCAAGATAAATAATTTTTTTCCGTAGGGGATTATAATTAATTTTATTTATATTTTTCTACTTATTTAGAAAATTTCATCTTTAAGATTTGGAATTGATTGGCGAGATCAGTTTCATATCTTAATAAGTATTGTTTTGTACAACTTTTTCTTTAAATTCACAACTAAAAGATCAAATTAGCGAGATTGATCTTGAATTTATTTCTTTTACGTTAATTTCAAAACATTGGAATATTTTGGAAAAAATTACTCCAACTGCAATTGTTTTAAAAAACAATTAGATTTTTTTGTTTCATTGAGCTAAAAACTCCAAGATTCATTAATCTTTGTGATTAATCTACTGGTGAGTTATATTAATAAATATTTTTTCAATGTTTTGAATTCAATAGCTTTTATATGTAGAGGTTATCAATTCAACCAGTTGTATTATTACTCCCTGAGTATTTTTATTGATTATTTATCTCAGAATATTATTCTATATTTGAATATAATTTACCTTCATCATTAGTTATTAAACCTAAAAAAATAACTACCTCCTTAAACATTGTTTCAACATAAAAATAGTTTTAAAAAACTTTTGACAACTTCATGTATTGCCTTTGTTTTTAAATTTTGGTCACCAACATTATATACGGTCTAACACGCTGTTATTGTTATACAATAGTTGATAACGTTTATAAATAATTAAAATTTTTCAAATTTCCATGATGTTCATGTCATGATTTTGGTGCCTCTATCGGGGATCAAACACTGGTCACCCACGTGACAGATGAGAATAATCACCACTGTACTACGACTATGTTGACAGTGGGCACCCCGCTCCTTCTTCTTCATTTTTTTGCTTTCATTTCTTTATTTTTTTCTATTAATATCATCGTGTTGTGTGTTTTTTAATTCAATTGTGTTTTTTTTATTGTGATGTTCATTAGTTTTACCCCCTATTTCATATTGTCATTTTTATTTTCTAGAAATTCATGCCTAATTTTCAGTTCTGGATTCAGGTTATGAAAGCAAATGTGACCTAGAGATATACGCATCATCATGATCATTATTTTATCATGATCACTCTAAGGAGACCATAAAGGTGAATTGGGGTGCGCAAGATAAATTTTTTGGATCAATATTTTTATCTCTTCCCCCATTATATTTTTCCCCTTATTCTATTATCTTTCTTGATCAAGTGGATAAGAGAGGTTGTGTGACTTTTTACCAATAAATGGACACTTCATTCAGGGAAACATTATTGGATGGAGTGATTTTATTTGTAAATTTTCTCACTTTTGGGAGAGTGTTCATGTGTTGGTAGAGATCTTATGCCTGAATGCTAAATTTTATACGAGAAATAGTTGTGTGAATTGAGTCATTAACAATGCACTTAGTGAGGTTGAGAGTTATTGATTTCATTTTTTAATATATCTATGATAGGGAGATGAGTGTAGATTTACCTTGGTCTGGACCTGTTCTTATTAACATTATTCCTTGCCTTTTTGTATTTTAATGTTCTTCAAGTTGTTTTGTTTCCTATGTACTTCTTCTGTTCATTTACTATTTCATTTATCCCTTTTATGATTTTCATTACTTTTTGTGGTTTCTAATTTACTGTTTTCAAAATATTTGAATAAAATTAATTTGATCCCAAAGAGAGAAAGTTGTTGAACAATGTTGTAGAATTATATAATTAAGTATACTGAGTCTTCATTAGAGAGCCCATTGAAAGCAGGAAATAGTGAATGGTGGGTCTTTTTTAGCTCATAGTTCCTAGCTCTATGTGAAATTCTGATTGAATATGGGTTACTTAAAACTTGAGGTAGTTAAAACTCCATCATACAAGGCCTACTCATTTGCTCATTTAGTTCAGGTTGAAATATTTGGAGGTTATTAGAAATAGGAACTACTTCTTAAAAAATTTCCATTTCAAATTTGTTTTTATTTTTTAGAGTACTTAGGTGTTTTCTATTTTAGGATTTAAGGGATCAAATATATCAGTAGATGATCTAGTTCTCATACAGTAATAAAAATAGGATAATATTTCATATATACTATGGAATATAGTTTAATGTAACAATGATAAGATAATTTAAATTAAAAGAAACAAGAAGAAGAAAAATGTATTGGTATAATCATATTTTTTATCACTATTTTTCAGATTTTTTTTTGAAAATTTTTATATGATTTTTTTAACTAAAATATTTTTCCCTTTGAAAATATATTGTTTTTAAAAATTTGGTTGTTGTTTCCCATATTATTTTGAACTAATCATTTCTTTAATGTAATCTCATCAAATCTCTCACCCAAAATATTTACTTTAAAAAAATGGTCATTTTTTTCAATATTCTTTCACAATATGATGTTCTTTAGGATTCATTGTGCACTTAAAATCAATCTTACCTACTGGATAATTTCTTACTCATTATTGAGGTTTTCATTGAATCCAAAATTTTGGATTATGTATGATTGTAGAGTGGCGCTACTTAGTGATTCTATAAATATTCTATTTAGGATCTAAAAAAGAGAGTGATATAGAAAATCTTTTTTTGGAATTATGATCCTAACTTTAGGAAACTTGAAACTTGAACATGATCCTAGGGGAATCATTTTTATTTATTAAAAAAATAATCAACATAGGTATCTCTATCAAATGGTAATATAATAAGTCTTTTTAAACTAGATTAAAATTAGAAAATTAGAACCCATGGTGAACATTCAAGACTATAGGAACTGGATGTGTGTGTAAGCACTCTTTACATATCAAATTAGCGCATTTGCACGGTTATTTTCACAAAATACAAGGTTGGGTAATGAAATTCAATAAAAAAGTGGCTTGTTTTCAAAAACAAGTTCATTAAGATTAGGGAAATGTTAAACCCAGATGAAGAAGAGAAAATTTTATTTCTATGAAAATCATTTATGTTGTATCAATAAAGTGATATTTAAATTGTTTTTTCAATGTTGATTTTTTGAACTAAGAATTAAGTTAATTCTGAAGGTTCTTTTAATTAGGATTTTATTTCCACTTATATATATCATTATATGACTCTTAGAATTGGAACTTGAACTTTAATTGAGGTAAGTCAATAGGTGGCTTCACATAAAAGGCATGACGTCTTCATCAGTGAATGATTATTTGTTCCTTTGATCTCCTGGAGGGTATTTAAATTTTTTCAAAAATCTCTTTTGAACAATTTATTTGAAAATCCTAACTCATTGTTTTTGTTTCTATGGTTTTTAATTACTTAACAAGATCATTTTTAAGTTAAAAAATACTTTTTTCTGTTTAAAGAAGACCAAATATATGTAATTTCTTAAGAACAAGAAATAAATAAGTGTGGGGGACTTGATGTGACCATAAACTCACTTGATTTTACACATATTTTTATTATTTTTTTGATTTTTTAATTAATTAATTTCCCATATTTGTTAAATAATTTCCCTCTAGTATTTTTCTAATTTAATTAATTAATTTATCTATTATTATCTTATTTTTTTAGTTTTTCGTTTCGTTAATTTTTTCTAGCCTTATTTTATTTATTTTAATTTTCTTATTTGTTTTATGTTTTATTTCTATTTGAAATTTTTATTTTATTTTCTTATTCATTAATCATTTATTTATTATTTATTCATTTAATTAATTTAAACATTAATTTAATTTTTAATCTTTTTTTATATTCTTAATATAATTTAACATTAATTTAAAATTAAAGTGTTTAATTTTTTGAATTTTTAATTTAACACTCTGTAATTTAATGTTTTGTTTCAATTTAATATTTTAGTATTGATATATTTAATTTCTTCTTTATAACTTAATTTAGTTTTAAATTTATGCCTACACTTTAATTTTTAGTATTCATCTTTTGAATTTATTTTTTTTCTAGTTTTTTAGAATTTAATTAATTCAAATTTTATTTTGAGTATTCTTCTTTTGAAAATAAAAACCACATTAGATCAGGAAATGGAAACCCACCGAAGTCATCATCCACTGAATTAAACCTCATCGGTACAAACTCGTACCTTCATAAAGCCTCTCAATGATGCACCATTGGATTCGTTGTCGGCTTGCTAATGAATCCCACGATAAACAACATCCCGAGAGATTGAGATACCGTACCTGAAAATTAGAGGATCCAAGATCTGATTTCGAACTATCTCTATCATCCACCACTCATGGATGATCTAAGTACAGTCCCTTCCGATGAGCCAAGCCCCTTTCTCTTTTGGTCCGAGGCTGCGGTATGTTGTGCGCCGAGAGTAGAAGACCAGAGCTTAGGCTATGCTGAGCTATTCCTTGGAGAGAGGAGAAAACAACCCCCTCCCCCACGTGGATAAGGATAGAGGAAAAGAAAAAAATAAAGATGATAAAATAAAAAAATAAGAAAATAAAATAATAGATAAATAAATAATTTTATAATAATAATAATAATTTATAAAATTTATAAACAAATAAAATAATAGTAATGATAAAAAAATTTAAATAAATAAAAATTATAATTTTTTAAATTACACCGTAATATAATTTTAATAATAAAAAAATAATTCTTCTATCCATATAAATATTTCCTGATATTAAATATAATAATTATATTAAATTTAAATAAATAAATATAAATAATTAAACAAATTGTTTATATTTAAAACTTATAATAAAGAGTAAAAATAATGATATATATTTTTCTTTATAAACATGTAATTATTTTAATAATTATAACTACAATAATAATAAAAATTTATAAATATATTTAATATATTACATAATAATATTTTACTTTATAGATGCACGCCAGAGTCCTATGTGCGTCCATATTCATTGCAACAGTTACACTCCAGTTAGAAGGGTTCCACTTAATTCACATACTGGTGATTATTTTTTAGTGACAAATTCCACTTAGCCATAGAGGGACTAAAGATGATATGAAGTTGGTGCAAAACATTGGTAATTAAGGAGATAATGATTTATTATAAGTTCAGAAGCATATGTTAGAAGATATCATCATTCAATCTTACACATTCATAGGAGGACATAGACAGAGAGAGAGATAAGGGTGAGCTAGACCAACCTATATACCATAAGATATAAAAGAACACTTATCCATTTTTCATGAGGGATATTATTTCCCCTTTTTATTTTCCTTCATCTATTTTGCACTATATTCATTTCTTTTGAATTTAATATGAATTTTTGAAAAATACTATTGTGCTCACGATATTATAATTCTACTGGTTTATATTTTTTAGCTACTTCCAAAATTTCATTTTCAAGATTTAGAATGGATCAGGGAGATCAGTTCTAAATCTTAATCATTAATTATTTTCACCTCTTATTATTTCAATTCAAATTTTCAAGAAAAATCATTGAGATTCATCTTAAATTCATTTATTCTACCTTAATTTCAAAAGGATATAATATTTTGGTAAAATTTACTCCAACTGCAATTATTTTAAAAAAATAAGACCTTGATGATTCATGGAGTGAAATACTTAAAGCTTCATTAATCTGCATGATTAATCTTCTAGTGAGGTAGATTAGCCGATCTTTTTTGAGGTTGTTATTTCAATATATTTTCTATGAAGAGGTTATCCATTGAACTTGTAGTGTTATTACTCTCTGGGTATTTTTACTGATGGTTTCTCTCAGAATTATCTTATTTTTTGGACTATTATTTACATAATTCATTAGTTCTTAAATGTAAAAAAATCACTTACACTTTAATCTCTATTTCAATTTAAAATAATTTAAAAAATATATTTGACCATTTTTTGCATTGTTTTTTGTTTTGTAATTTTGGTCACCAACCTTCTCAGTGGTTCGGTACCCTATTGCTCCTATACAATCGTTAAAAGGTTTTATAAATAATCAATCATTGGCATGTTTCAATGATTCTCATTCTAACTAACTCATGTTCAAGTATTGTTGATAAAATATATATTTCCAACTCTTGTGATCAGTGGAAACTATGAACTTTTTCCAAATTGGTAATGCCTCTAACTCATAAAGGCATGAACAACTGCATATAATTCCAAGTCATATTTTGGATAATTCTCCTCATGCACTCACAAATACCTTGAACCATAAGCCACAACATGGCCTCCCTATTTGAGAACACAAAAAATTTGGGATCAAAATAGATAAAAATATACCACATAGTTCTTACTTGGTTTTGGAATGATTATGTTGTGTCTCAATGTGAGAAGTTTTTTAAGTTCCAAAAATCATTTCTCACTTTCATCATTCCATATGAATAGAATATATATTTTTTCAAATCATTCATTGGAGAATGAAGTCTTAAGAAATCCTAAACAAAGTGGTGATAATATCTTGATAATCCTAGAAAAATGAATACCTAAAAGGCATTCCTTAATGTCTTCCAAGAGACTACTGCTTCTATCTTCCTAGGGTCAAATGATATTCTTTCTTTGGAAATTAAATTCCTGAGGAAATAAGAATCTCGGATCTAGAATTCTCATATAGAAAAATTATCATATATTTTATTTCCCCACAACGTACTCTGTACAATTTCCAAGTGCTCCCCATGGTAATTTTTGTTCATAGAGTGTACCAAAATAAAAACAATAAATACAACAACATAATAATCAATGTAACTATAAAAGATATAATTAATCAAATCCATGAAAACTATTAGTGCATTTTTTAGACCAAAGGGCATGACAACATATTCATAATGTCTATAGAAACTCTAAAATGATGTATTTGGAATATCCTCTCTTCTTACTCTAAGATGATGGTATCAGGAGAATAAATCAATTTTATAGAACCGCTTCACTTCCTTAATTTAACCAAACAAGTCATCTATTTGTGGTTGAGGATAAAGATTTTTAATCATAGTATGTTTTAACTTATGAGAGTTGACACATAACCAGAGTGTTTCATCTGTCTTCTTAACAAATAAAACTAGTGCAACAATAGGTGATGCACTAGGTCTGATAAAACCTCTACTTTCCAACTCTTCTAATTGAACCTTTAATTCCTATACCTCCGTTAGATATATTCTATAAGGAAGTTGTGAAATAGTTATTGTTCCTGTGAGTATGACTATTTTAAATTTGATTTCCCTTTTAGTAGGTAACTGAGAGAACCCATATGGAAAGACATTCATGAATTAATTCACCATTTCAAGAAGATTGCCTTTCCTTATTTCATAAACAACACTCAAGGTCATTACTAATAATTAAATATATATGGTTCTATCAACTATAAATAATGGTCCTTCTCATGATGCAATTATATCCCAATCACCCTTGAAAATGTGAATAACTCCATCTGGGGATATAAATATTACCTTTTAAGTATAATGATCGATATGGAAGTTAAATCCCACCAACCAATCTATATAAACCCATCATTCATACATCACACATCTAATTATAAACAAATAACCATGATCACCATAACCTAAGTCTTGGTCACCCCATACATCGATCGATACCTCAATCATAAATATATATATATATATATATATAATATGTCTGACAATAACCCATTCCTAAAATACATCCATTTCATGACCTCTACAACATCTGTCTACCTCTACATCATCTCATCTATTGAAACCAACAACATCAACTCATCTATTGGAAAAAAATGAAACAAAAATTAAAACTAAAAATAATAAATCATAATTACAGTAGAATAATTAATAAAATTTTAATATATCACAGAAAATACGAACCATCACCACTTCCATATGAAAACTGTTCTGTATTGGAATGTTTAACCTCTTGTATATAGCCAGTATCTTCAACCTATAATGAAAACGAGAAAATATTAGAAAAGAAATATGAAAGATAAAAGTCACAAAATATAATCAAAATTTTACAAATAAAATTTGTTATTTAGTTAATAAAAAACAAGGAATTTTAACATTAATAAATAATATATAATGAAAAACACTTTTAAAACAAAAAAACGGCTATTTAGAATAAGGTTGAAAACATGAAACTGCAAAGTGAATGGAAAATATTCTAATTTATTATTTAAGTGATATACAGTGTGCTTGAAATTTATTTAAAAAAAACATTTAAAGATTTTGATATCACAACATGTAATATATTTCAAGAAAATTAAGGGTAGTTTTTCTTATTATTACAATAAATATGTGGTCATTTCATTTCATGCACATTTTAGTGTTTTAAACCACTAAAAACACATTTATAGATGTAACAGGAAAATCGTCAATTGGAATAATGTATTGTCAGTTCCTATATTTCACAATTAAATCAACAGTATTTTTACACTGATTTCAGGACAATCCAATGTTTTTTTTCTGGTTTTGACTGTTCCATGAACATTTTAGTGTCTTAAAACACAAAAATTTATTTACGACCATAATAGGAAAACTGTCATTCAGAATGATGTGTCATCAATTCCTACTTTTTAAAATTAAATCTATGGTTTTCATCCCATGATTTCAGGAAAATATAACATTTTTTCCTAGTTTTGACTATTCCACACATGTTTAAGTGTCTAAAAACACTAAAAACAAATTTATGGCCATAATGGGAAAACTATCATTCTAAATTAAATGTCATTAGTTCCTATATTTAAAAATTAAATATAGGATCATTTTTTCCTAATTTTAGGAAAATATAACTTTGTTTTCTTGGTTTTCACTCCTAGACACTTTTTTTATAATACTTTTATACCATTCATAATTGTTTACTGAGTAATTTGTGTCCCTCAGTATGTTTCATTGATGTTTTGTCTACAAAAAAACATCAAAAACAACTAAGAGGTGGTTATACCTTGATTTAGAGACAATACGATATCATTTTTATGGTTTTGACCATTCCACACATGTTTTAGTATTTTAAAACACTAAAAATGCATTTACAATCATAACAAGAAAATTGTAATTCAGAATGACATGTTTTCAGTTCTTATATTTAAAAATTGAATCTATGGTTGTTTTCTCATGATTTTAGGGAAATCCGATGTCATTTTCCATGTTCTGACCCCCCCCCCCAAAAAAATTTAAGGCTTTTATACCTTTTATAAGTGTTTACCGAGTAATTTCAGTCACACCACACATTGTATTGATGTGTTTTATGCACATACACTTCATAAGAAACTACTCAGTGGTTGTACCATTATTTTAGGACATTATAGAATTGTTTTCTTAGTTTTGACCGATTCACACACGTTTTAGTGTTTTAAAACACTAAAAATGCATTTATAGCCGTAACGGAAACACTATCATTCTGAATGATGTGTCATTAATTTCTAAATTTCACAATTAAATATATGGTCATTTTCACCTAATTTTAGGGAAATATAACATCATTTTCTTAGTTTTAACACCTCAACACTTGTTTTTAATGTCTTTTCAACCTTTCATAAGTGTTTACCAAGTAATGTTTGCCACACCTCATTTAATACGTACATTTTGTCTATGTATGCACATCAAAAACAACTAAGTGGTGGTTTTCCTAAGATTTCAAGGCAATCCAACATTAGTTTCTTGATTTTTCCCCCTGACACTTTTTTTAAAGGATTTTATACCTTTTGTAAGTGTTTACCTAGTAATTATGAACACACCATGCATCGAATTGATTTGTTTCTTATGTATACATGTTAAAATCATCTAATCGGTGGTTTTACTTAATTTTATGGAAATTTGATGTGATTTTCCTGGATTTGACCATTCCATGCCCATTTTAGTGTTTTAAAACACAAAAAAAATGTGTTTATGGACAAAATAGTAAAACATTCATTTTAAAAATGGGACATCAATTAATAAATTTCACAAATAAATGTTTGGTGGATGTTCCCTAATTTTAGAGAAATCCAACATCATATTTCTGATTTCGACCACCAAAATATTTTTAAAGGATTTTTTACCTTTCTTAAGTGTTTACCAAGTAATTTTTACCACACTACACATAATATTTTCATGTTTTATACACATACACATCATAAACAACTAGTCAGTGGTTTTCCCATGATTTTAAATCAATATGAGGTATTATTTTGTTTATTATTACACGTATGTTTTAGTGTTTCAAAACACTAAAAACATGTTTATTCCTACAACAAGAAACTATAATTCATAATTACATTTATTAAATTCCTACATTTTAAAATTAAATATAATGTCATTATCCCCTAATTTCAAGAAAATGTGATGTCGTTTTCCTGGTTTTGACCATTCCACGCAAGTTTTAGTGTTTTGAAACACTAAAAACATTTTTATAGATATAATAGGAAAACTGTAATTCAGAATGATGTTCCATCATTTCCAACATTTTAAAATTAAAATAATGGTTGTTTTCCCCTAATTTCAAGATAATCCAACATCGTTTTTCTAATTTGACACCCAATACTTGTTTTTAAAGGTTTTTGTACCTTTTACAAGTGTTTACTTAGTAATTCTGACCACACTGCATGTTGGATTGATGTTTTTTATGAGTACACCTAAAAAAAAATATATGATTTTACCATGATTTCACAACAATCAGAGGTCTTTTCTCTTGTTTTGACTATTCCATGTATGTTTTACAGTTTTAAATCACTAAAAATGTGTTTACAACCATAACAGGAAAACTATCATTCAGAATGATGTTCCATTAGTTACTAAATTTCCAAATAAAATATATGGTAATTTTAACTATAT
Source organism: Viscum album (assembly GCA_963277665.1). Lineage (NCBI taxonomy): Eukaryota > Viridiplantae > Streptophyta > Magnoliopsida > Santalales > Viscaceae > Viscum > Viscum album. Next base: position 1,740,824,992 of record OY728145.1, read on the forward strand.
TTAAGACATTATGAAATCGTTTTCTAGTTTTGATTGTTCTATGGATGTTTTAGTGTTCTAAAACACTAAAAGTGTGTTTACGACCATAATAGGAAAACTATCTTTCATAATGACATGACATTGGTTCCAAGATTTCAAAATTAAATTTACAATATTTCTCCATTGATATCTAAAAATCATACATTTTTTTCCTATTTTCACCATTACACACACATTTAACTATTTTCAAATAGTAAAACAACATTTACGGCTATAACGGGAAAATCGTCATTCGAAATGATGTGTTCATTGTTCCTGCATTTCACAATTAAAGAAATGTTGTTTTTCCTTTAATTTCTGGATGATCTGAAATATTTTTCCTTATTTTTTTACCCTCAACACTTTTTTATAGATTTCTGTACCTTTCATAAGTGTTTACCGAGTCAAAACCTTGTGAACAAGCTCAGATTGTTTTCTACCTTATGGATAACGATCAATAATTTATTTTTGACCTATAAGAATAAAACACATGTAAATTAAGAACAATATGTGGTTAGTATACATCGAAATTCATTTTTTTTATAGTTGTTTCATTTTAGTTTTTTATGGATGTTGTATGTGTTCATTGCAAAGTCCAAGGGTGTGAAACGGAGTCAAGGACATCAAAATGGAAAAACATCTAGAAATAGAAAAACATAAAACTATATAAGTATATTAAATAAATCATGTCTTTTAAATTATTTATTAAGTAATATTAAATTAATATTACCTTTACTTGAGTATCAAAGACCTCATTTTTTCAAGATATAGGTATATGCCTCCAATCATAATATTTAATGGGAAAGCTCATTGTCACGTAAGCAAGCTACCGAAGAATCTACCCATATATTCCAGAAGTGTCACTAGTAGGCACCCCAAACACATAAAATAGAACAATAATCTTGAAGTCCTTTAGGTCACATACATATGTATTATTTATATTTGTATCCCTTTTATGATTGTCTTTATCTATTTTACAAATGTATTAAACAATTACTAAAATATTAAGTATTTTTAAAAAATTACATACATACTAGTAACGGTAACTCTAAAATAACCCATATTTGGATGGGTGATCAATTAAACCATAATTGGAGATGAATTAGGTGGTGGTATACTAAAGAAATGTGGGGAAATAGCTGTCTCTCCAGCAGTATCAGCTTTAATGGAATCACTAAGATCCACAAAATATAATGGAAGTTGTGGTGTTCTATGAGATGTTGATCGACTATAATCCTAAAAAAAATTATTCTCAGCATCCCAACATTTCAAAAGGCTAAGGTATTTTAAATATATAAAAATTCAAAACTAAAAGATTTTTAAAAAAAATGAAAAACTAGAACAATGTATATTTGTAAAAAACAATTATCAATGAGAAATTGTAATATAATTTGATTACCAGTTTATATATAAAATTATTTTCATGGTCATTATATTTATTGTTATAAACCTCCATTGCGACGAGTCCTTCATTTCCGCCCTCTATTGGAGGTTTTTCTTTTTTGATATTGTCAAGAAAAAAATATTCATTATTTTGTGGTTGATGAGGTTCATTATCACAATGTACCAATTGATCTTCATCACCCATATCAAATAAGTCTCTCTAATTAAAGTGTACAACCACACTCCTACCTTCATGTATATCATCATCCATATAATAAATCATCTTCTCTTGTGAAGCCAAGATAATGGATCATGATGTACACACACCCTAGTATCCATCAAGTGAGATAAGTTGATAGAAGTAAAATCTAGTGAATCTTTCATTATACCCCTATCAATGTTGACCCACATGCATTTGAATAAGATAACTGAAAACTATACATGATAATTTAATTCAATTATATAAATTAGCTTCTCATAGTATCCCAACTCTACAAATGTAAATACACCACTATTTTGAGTTTTCATGTTCGCTTCATTATAAATTGTATGAAAACTGAATCCATGAATATTGTAGGAATCAAATCTCTTAGCCTGCCTTATAAAACCTCAGGCAAAAAATTTCAAATCATTCAATATTTCAACTTGATTTTCAACATTCATTATCCAAAAAAATATAAACTATTACTTTTAACAAAGAAAAAATAACTACATAAAAATAATATGAATATGAGTATATACTAACATGATAGAAAAATATTTAAACAAGCTCTTTATTAATAGATTTTGTTAATTCCATTTCATTTCAAGATCAACCACTTAGTCACCTCTTTTTTTTTTGAAGTTTTAATGTCCCAGAATTTTTATATATTTTTTTTAAATTATATGCAATTATTTCGAGACCACATTCTTTGACGGTATGTGATTCTGAGACTCGGTGAGCCCAAAACATAATTTTGAATTTTTTTGAATTTCAGTTAAGTAAATTTGAGAGTGGATTTTTCTAACTTTTAAAACATTACTTAGATCCAAAATATGAGGGCACCGTTGAACTTGAAATTCTAGTATTTACTTAGAACGAAATTAACTTCAACAGATAAGGGTCAGATGGAAAAGGATAATTTTCCAAAATTTTTAAAAATAATAAAATAACATAGAAAATTTTATTTTATTCTCTTTTGCACCATTGATTAGTAGAAGATGGTGCTTCAATGTAGAGACAATGATACAATGAGGAACATTAAATGAGTATCATTAATGGATCATTGTGCAAGTGTAACCACTACGCAGTTTCATAAAAGAAACAACGTAACGACGCAATGTTGCAGTGTAACAGAAACGTTGTGATGTATTTATTTTCATTAAACTAACATGTTGGAGAGATGAGGATTAAACCCTGGGGATTATCTGATGAACTTATGAAGGAATTCCTCTCCAATGAAGAATAAAAAAAGCCAGAGGATCGGACCATGACAACAAATCATGTTGAGAACCAGATCGGATTTGGAGATTGACGAGTGATAAAAAATGCAAGTGGTTCATGGTTTGACGATTACATGGATCATCAACCATCATCAATGAAAAATCTGAAATCTAGGTAGGGTTTTATGATTTCTTTGTGATTTTTGTTCTTTCCCATTCTTTGTTCGAAATCAACAAACATGGATCAACCCTCGAACAGGTTGATCCGCAGATCATGTGTTCTTATTAGAGGGTTGTTAAATCTCCAGACTTGAATGGTTGGGTAGATTCAATTTTTTAAATCCCAAACCTACCCTTTGATTATACACCCCAAATAAGGAGGGAGAAGGCCGACAAGAACAAGTTCGGAGTCCCTCCGCTGAGCGTGTTCTTGTGTGTTCTTTATGGCCAAACATTCAAAATGGTGGAAAGGTGAATTCAAGGTCTTCGCATTGAAGGTGACACGCTATGGAGGGAAAGGGAGCATACAACATGAAGAACGAACTACCATTGCAGACCCGGGGGTCCCTGGTGGCAGTCATGGGAAGGTGGATGCACGCCATGAAGGCGTGCTGGAAATAAGTTACAGCTCGATCGGTCACGATAGTGTGGTAAGGGCCAGCGGCAGGTGGGAGTGGCACACTCAGTGCATGCTATGGCAGAGCAGTCGGAGGTAGCAGCCCGTCGATCACGGCGGTGTGTTCGAGATGTGGTGCCACCTAGAACTGTGGGGAAGATCTGCCTGCATCTGCAGGCCATGTTTGGTTGAAGGGGGTGACCGGGTTGACTGGTCGTGTACACCCCCAACCAGACTGGCCTAATGGGTATAGGCTTTATTGGACCGGCTCAGCTGGTTTATCAAGCCCGTCCAACTAAGTCAGACCGGGATGGGGGAAAATGGTTGGGCCATCGAGCAGCCCAGGTCGGATAATTTTGGGTCACTGGGTGACCTGGAGTATTGGACCCACAGCCAACTCGGGATGGGTCTAGTGAGAACCAATGATCCAGCCAAACAAGATGAGTCAAGCAGGACCCAGATCCGGGATTGGTTGGGTCGGTCCGACCGAGTCAGACCGAGCCTAGATGCAACTGACCCCTGTTTACAAAAATGAGGATATCTATCAAACTGAGTGTACTATTGAGGCACCATCAGTGGAATTGGGACCATTGTGATGAGTGGGTCCTTTCGATATACTCCGGTCGGCCCGACCATGTTAGATCAGATTGAGATGTGGCCTGCCCCTATTTACAGAAAGGGTCGTAACTAATAGATCGGGTGTCTGATTGACGTGGCGTCTACAACACGGGGACCCATGAGAAAATAAGGTCCTTCTATGATACTCCACGTGTGTTTTGGAGGAGTTTGGATTATGTCCAATTTTGATCGAATACAAATCCAACTGGTCCATTTTTACAAAAATGCCCATATCTAACCGACCGGGCGTCCGTTCGACGCGTCGTCTGTTGTGTGGGAACCCTTACGATGAGACGGTACTATGGATTACTATATGTGGTACTATATGGAGGTTAATATACAACTGATGGATTGAGTATAATATCCTTCCGGAATCAAGAATACTAAGTGCGGAAATCTAGTGGCTGGCTGTGACTTGAAGAATAAAGAGCGACCTTTCATGGATCAGTAGTAGAGAGACCCTTCATAGATCAGCAATAGAATGAACTTTTGTGGATCTAAAGTAGAGTGGCCCTTCATGGATTAGAAGTAGAGTGACCCTTCATTGATCATCAGAAGAGAGACCCTTCATGTATCTACAGCACGGCAACCCTTTGTTGATCAATAGTAGAGTAACCCTTTGTGGATCAGTAGTAGAGTGACCCTTTATGGATTAGAAGTACCGCAACCCATTGTGGATCAGCCATAGAGTGAACCGTCATGGATCAGCAATAGTGAAACCCTTCATGGATCATAAGTAGAGTGGCACTTTTTGGGTCAGCAGTAGAGCCTCTCAATAGAATAATATGATCTGGCTTTATAACAAATCATCTTTATTTCTTTACTTATGTTAAACTTGGTGTGAGATATCTTTTACTTTGTGCTATGTATTTGAGATCTTTCTAGGTGTTATTTTCCTTTGTGTTATTTCCTTTTTTATTTTCCCTTATTGATTTTTGAGATTCCTTTAGGGGTCTCAAGGTCCCTACTGGGTTGTTATACCCACCCCTACATGGGCTTCACCCACATGTGTTGTGTCTTGTGTAGATGACCGATGTTGTGATGCCAAACTTTGTGGTATGGGACTTGATAAATCTCAGTGAGGTAGGAGTAGATGATATATACATCTATAGCTTCAGGCTTTACTACCACTACCCAACATTTAGAGACTTTAGGTCGGCTTCGTTAGTACTATTTACTTTGTGGGTTCTTGGGCTTGTATTCTGGACCCTTTACTTTATGTTTACAACTTTTACTCTCAATGGTGGTACATTGTGGTGGTTGTACTACTTTAATCCCTTTGTGGTTTTCTTTATGCATTATTCCATGTCTGTGTGTGTATAGGTTTGAATGCAATGCCTTCTCTTTTTTGGATATTCCTTTTCGGTGCTAGTCACCAGGCTCTGACCTATGGAAGGTGTGCTTGGGGTAGTCACGGCAGAATCCCTGGAGAATGGGTCATAAAAATTGGTATCAAAGGAGGTTAGTACTACCAGAATAATGAAGAGTCTGTATTTTTTATGAGGAAATAGTGTTAAGTGTTTTGAGTTCAGATTTCAAGACATGGAGTCCAGTGTTGGTGTGGAGGCCAACGTATCCATAAAACAGGATCCTGAATTATTTTTTCTAACTGAAAACATGAAATCACTAGTTCCATGTGTTTTGGAAGTGTTATTTTTCTTGATCTCTTTGAGTCATCTCGCCAGGTATAATATAATTGGACGTGGTCCATCTTGAATTCTCTCTAGATTCCTCCACATAGATAGCCAATTAGGATTCTAGTGAGGGATCTCAATGATGGTCCACTAAGTGATGAGGTGTTGGTGTAGGGACCAGTTCCAAAGATAGCACCTCTGGGTGGTGTACCAAAGGCACCATCACCCATCGAGAAACAATTTCTACTAGTTTTCTAGCAGAGGATGCATGACGATTGATAATGTTTCACGAGTTCCAAAGGTAAATAAATCTGAGGTTTCAAGGAATGAAATATCCTCAAACAACTATGGATTTTCTGGAGGTGGTGACGTGAGTTTTCCTCCTAGTGAGGACAGTTTCAGACCATATGGTGGTTCTACCCACTAGCCTTCTTTAGGGTGCGATAGCGAGATGATGGAACTTGACACTCTGGAACTTTTAGAGGATGACCCCAAGACTTAGGGTTGGTGGTATAGAGCTCCCAGAGCAGAGGGAGCTATCAGGGGTTAGTGTTTGTTAATCATGCAACAGAATAGACGGTCGAGGGGCCACTGAGACTGAGATAGGGGTAGTGGATCAAATAGGGTGGTCCGCTGAGAGACTGACGTGGCAGAGGAGTGAGACGAATGACAGGAGGTGGGCATTGATACGAGGTACTACCACCGCCACCCCTAAGCGGTCCACCATGAGCTTCAAGAGTAGGTGGACTTGGATGGGGCCAACTGCAGGCGATAGACGACTATGATCCCGATTTCCCAGACACGATCTGAGGTACGACCTGTGTCTTTTCCACCTTAGTTGTAGTTCTTATAGACATAGGTTCCAATAACCCTTTCCCTACCACAAACCTGGTTCGAAGCTTGGAGATTCTGATCAACCCCTGCGCTTGATCCTTATGACTGGAGACTCCCACAGAAGGGGATTCTACAATCACATATTGATGCCTACAATGTGAGTGTACTCTACGAGGTGAAATATTTGGCTGGGATCACCTAGTAGCAACATAGATGACTTACATCATCATTATGGGTATGGAATACCATAATTAATGCTCAGATTGACTATTTTAGGCACACAATGCAGTGTATCTGTAGATATAGGAACCATTTTCCCTTTGTTAGTGAGAAGGAAAACAAAGTAGTTTATGATGGACTCGCACATAGGAGGGTGTAGGAAATCACTCTTTAGTTCTCTAGCATGACCCTCAGTACGTTTGATGAGATAAGTCCACAGTTTTCTGCAGTTTTGGATGAACATAAGGACATATTAGTGATGTTGTTTGGCATGTCAAACACCCCAGTAGTATGCATGGGACTCATGACCAGGATCTTACCACAGTGCTTATACCAGTTTGTAGTGGTCTTTATTGATGACATCTTGTTGTACTCGGCGTTGGAGGATGATCACACTACACAGCTATATATATTCTTAGATACACACTAAGATAACCATATTTATGATAAGATCTTGAAGTGCCAGTTCTAGATTTAGGAATTCCACTTTCTAGGACACGTCATCTCGGAGGCTGGAGTTGCAGTGGATCCGGCAATGACAAAGGAAATGCTTTATTGGAAGCCTCCCAGGAGCGTGATTGAGGTATGGAGTTTCTTGGGGTTGGTAGGATACTATCTAAGGTTTGTGCCTAACTTTTCTAGAGTCAAAACACCTTTATCAAACATTACACATAAGGCATAACCCTTCGCATGGATAGAGAAGTGCCAGTAGTGTTTCCAGGAGCTGAGGTGGAGACAAATGAGTACCCCCATCTTGAGACCACCAGAAGAGGGTGTTGGGTATGTATTCTTCTATGATGCATCAGGGACTAGATTGGGTTGTTTCCTAATGCAGTAGAGAGTGTTGATCACCTATGAATCATGGTAGTTGAGGTAGAATGAGTAGAACTATGCAACCCCTAATTTTGATTTAGCAGCGGTGGTCTTTTCCTTGAAGATGTCGTGGTACTACTTAATGGGTGAGAATTTTAACATCTACTCTGACCACAATAGACTCAAGTATATTTTCTCACAGAAGGACCTGAACTTGAGATAGCGGCGATGTCTACAGTTCCTTCAAGACTACGACTTTGAGATAGTCTATACTCCTGGGAAGGGGAATGTGGTGGCAGAAGCGCTCAGTAGGAGGTCTGGTTTACGGCTACTGAGTGTGGTGATAGAGCAGCTAGATACGATGAAGATATCCTACATGGATGATGATGGAGTAGTTTACCTATAATCAATGATTGTCACTCATCCACTATTACAGTGAGTTAGGGAGGCAGATCTTATGGATGTTGACTGCAAGGCCCGATATTCTCACCTATCATCAGAACAAGCTTTTGATGGATTTTTGATAGGTGGGGAGCATGTCATTTTTTAAGAGGATTCACCACTGTACAAGTGATGTTAAGGGAGGATATTTTGTGGGAGAATACATCCAATTTGGAGGTACATCATAGTGTGTGGATGATGTACTAGGACCTCTGACATTAGTACTAGTGGCCAGGGATGAAGAAAGTAGTGGTAGAGTTCATTTCATGATGCCTCACTTTTCAGAAAGTAAAGGCCAAGCACTAGGTCCCAGTAGGCTTGGAACATCCACTTGAGGTACCATAATGGAAGTGGGATAGTATATCCATGGACTTCATGATAGGGTTACCACGTACGTCTAGGGGCCACATATCTATTTGGGTAATTTTTGACCGACTCACCAAGTCAGCTCACTTCCTACCCATCCGGAAGTAGGTATTGGTAGAGGGCTTGGGATGCCTCTATGTCCAAGAGATAGTGCAACTTCATGGGGTACCTTCAACGATCATCTCATACCATGATGCACGCTATATGCCCCAGTTGTGTAAGGGGTTTCAAGATGCATTCAGGACTCAACTACGCTTGAGCACAACCTTTAACCCCCAGACAGATGGTCAGATGGAGCGGACCATATAGACCCTGGAGGACATGATATATGCTTGCATCCTTGGTTTTAGTTGCAGTTGGGAGGACCATCTACCACTGGTGGAGTTTTTATACAACAACAGATATTACTCAACCATTGGCATGACACCATTTGTGGCCTTGTACAGGTGACCATGTAGATCACCTCTATGAAGGGATAACCTAGGGGAGTCAGCATTCATGGGTCCAGAGTTAGAACAGGTTTCCACTAAGAAGGATCAGATAATCCAGGAGCAGATGATGACATTATAGAGTATGAAAAAATCTTACGTTGATAGGAGGTGGAGACCCTTGGAGTTTCAAGAGGGAGACCATATTTTCCTTCAAGTCTCACCCCGATGAGGATTGTAGAGATTTTTTCATGGTGAAATGCTATCTCCAAGGTTCATCAGACATTTTCATATCCTCAGGAGATTTGGTGATGTGGCATACCACCTACATCGTCCATCATAGGTGCACCGGGTGCTCAATGTTTTTCACATGTCGCAACTAAGGAGGTGCGTGCATGATCCATAAAATGTCATCGACTGGGGTGAGCTCGACATTGATAATGGGGTAACTTTTGTGGAGTTCTTAGTAGAGAGAGAGGATCAATAGGAGGTGGGTCTTTCGTTGATCGCTGATTCCTCTAGTGTTCATTTGGTGGCAACATGGGAATCTCCATGGTAGAACATGGGAGTGGGAGGCTCAAATTCGTGCTTAGTACCCCCATTTGTTTGATTAGACCTTCTTTTGGATTTTGAGGATGTAAAACCATAATTTGGGGGGAATTTAATGTCCTGAAATTTCTGTGTATATATATATATATATAATTATATGGAATTATTTTGAGACTACACGCTTTGACAGAACGTGATTTCAAGGACCGGTGAGCCAGGAAAATAATTTTGAACTTTTTTAAGTTCACTTAAGTAAACGTAAAAGTGCGTTTTTATAACTTTTGAACCTTTTCTTGGATCGAAAATATGAGGGAACCATTGCACTTGGAATGTCAGGATTCACCTAGAAAGTAATTAACTTCGACCAACAAGGGTTGGAAGGAAAATTTAATTTTTAGACTTTTTAGAAAATAATAAAATTACATAAAAAAATTTATTTTATTTTCTCTCGAACTGTTGAGCTACGAATAGAGGAACTATGGTGCAGAGACAAGGAAAATAAGGGGTGCATTAAATGAATATTATTAATGGATCATTGTGAAGGTGTAACCACTACACTCTTTAATAAAAGAAACAACGTAATGATGCAATGTCGCAGAAAAGTAGAAATGTTAAGACATGTTTCTTTTTATTAAAATAACACATTAGATATTTGAGGATTAAAACCTGAGGATTCTCTGATTAACCTAGAACAGAATTCATCTCCAATTATATACAACAAATTCTAGAGGATCATACCATGGTGAAAATCTCCTGGAGAATGAGATCATATCTCGAGATTGACATGCGATGAAAAATGCCAGCGGATCATAGATCGACGAATGATGGCGAACCACCGTGAATCATAGATCGACAAAAAAATGGATGACCATCCATCATCAATTAAATATCCAAAATCCAGGTGGGGGATTATGAATTTTTTGTGATTGATGTTATTTTTTGTTCTTCATTCTAAAACAACGAACGCAGATCAACCCACGAACTAGTTGATCCACGGATTATGTGTTCTTGTGGGAGGGTTGTTAAATTAGGAGAATAGAATGGTAGGGTAGATTCATGTGTTGAAATATCAAACCTCTCCATTTATTATATGGATCTAACATAGAGGGCATGGGCCGACACAAACAAGGCCCTAGTCCCTCCACCTTGCATGTTCTTCTGCGTTCTTCGTGGCTGAACTTTAAAAATGGCGTAAAGGATAATTTGATGTCTTCACAGTGAAGGCCACATCCCATGGAGGATGGTGGGGTAGAAAATGTGAATAATGGACCACTGATGAAAAATCAGTGGTCTGCAGAAGAAATCACTAGTGGGCTGGTAGCCGCCCGCGGTGGCAGTCGCGGGTGGGTGGCGTCATGCCACTGCTACGCACCAGGAATATGTCATGGCCTGATCAGCCATGGAGGTGCGGAAAGGGATGCCTGTAGGTCGGAGAAGCGTTCCCAATGCATGTCGTGACAGAGAAGCAGGAGGTTGTGGCTTGTTGGCAGCAACGGTGCACTAGAGAGATGATGCCACCTGGCACCACATGGAGGAGAATCCTGTATCTACGAGCTGTGTTTGGCTGAAGGGGGTGACCGGGTTGACCAGTTGTGCACTCCCTGAATGGGACTAGCCGAACTGGTCAGGGATGCATCGGACCGGCCAAGCTAGCCCATCGGGCTAGTCCAAATCAGACTGGGTTGGGCCATCGGACCAGGCTGTCGAGCGGCCCAGGTCGGAATTTGACTAGCCCGCCAGTACAGTCTGGGTCGGATAATTTTGAGTCACTAGGTGACCTGGAGGATTGGGCCCATAGCTAACTTTATCTGGGCCTAGGGAGGACCATTGGGCCCGGAAGACAAGATGGGTCATGCGGGACCCTGAGCTTGGATTGGTTGGGTCGGTCTGACCGAGTTGGACTGGGCCCGGACGCAACTCGCCCCTGTTTACATAAACGATGATATCTCTGAAACTGGGCATTTTATTGACATGTTGTTAGTGGCATTGGGACCCTTGGGGTGAGACGGTCCTTTTTACGTACTCTAGTTGGCCAGACCAAGTTAGACCAAGCCATGATGCAGCCAAACCCTATTTACAGAATGGGAAGTAACTAACTGACTGTACATCTAATTGATATGCCGTCTATGGCACAAGGACCCTTGAAACAAAGAAGACCTTATGAGATACACTACAGGATCTTTGGAGGAGGTTGGCATATGGATGGGTTGGATTGGACTCGAATCTAACTGGTCCATTTTTACAAAAATGATCATATATTACATACCAAAGGTCTGTTCGATGAATTGTCTATTTCATGAGAACCCTTACGACAACACGATCCTTTAGGTTACTCTATGTGGGACTCTGTGGCAATTAAGATACGACTGATGTCATGAGGAGTAGATCCTCCCAAAATCAAGTGTGCTAAGTGTGGGAATCAAGTGGCTGGCTGTGACATGAAGAATGTAGAGCGACCCTTCATGGACCAGCTGAAGAGCAACCCTTTGTGGATTAGCAGTAGAGAAACCCTTTTTTGGATCAGTAGTAGAGTGAACTTTTGTGGATTAGTAGTAGCATGACCCCTCAAGGATCAACCGTAGAGAAACCCATTGTGGATTATTGGAAGAGTGATCCTTCATGGATAAGCAATATAGAAACCCTTCATGGGTCAACAAGGAGCCTCTTAACAGAATAAAATAATATATCATTATGACTAATCATATTTACTTTTGTACATAGTTTATATCTGGTGTGAGCTATCTTTTACTTTGTGCTATGTATTTGAGATCTTTCTTGTTGGTATCTCCCTTTGTGGTATTTTCCCTTTTAGATTTTTAAGAGACCTTCGGGGGTCTCTAGGTCCATACTGAGTTTTTATACTCACCCCTGCACGGGCTTCGCTCACATGAGTTGTGTCTTGTGCAGACAACCGATGCTAAGACGCAGACATTGGTGGACTTGGACTCAGTGGAACTTAGTGAGGCAGGAGTAGATGGGACATACTTATACAACTTTAGGCTTTACTGCAAATATCCTACAAGTAGAGACTTCATGTGGACTTTGTTAGTACTTTTTACCTTGTGGGTTATTGGACATGTATTTTGGAACCTTTACTTTTAGTTTACACCTTTTACTCTCGGTGGTGGTACTTTTTTATGGTTGTACTTATTTCTTTACTTCGTGGTTTTCATTGTTCAATATGCCATGTCTCTATGTTTACAGGTTTAAAGGTAATGCCATCCCATTTTTGGATATGCCTTTTAGATGCTAGTCACCAGCCCTCGACCTATAGAAGGCGGGTTTGGGGTAGTCATGACATGATCCCTGGGGGACAGGCAATGAAAAATCTTATAATTATTCTATAAATAGATCTTCAATAACACTATTGAGTAGCTGATATCTAGGTTCTTGTATCAACTCTAATTCAGTTAGTATAAAATTTTACCTCTTTTTTATTGATTGTCCAATAGTTGGAAATATCGATAACTAATTTTCAAAACTAGAATTAGTGTAGATATCATCAAAAAATCTAGCATGATTGAATCTAGTTTGAATCTCATCAAAATACCTAGAATAGAAGTTCAAGCACTCTTCAGCTGTGTAAACTTCAGCAATAGAATCTTCTGGGAGAGCTTCATTCCCCACATATGATTTCAAATGACCAAATTAACTGATGAAAAAAATATAAACATATTTAAAAAATTTACACAACGATTTGATAAAATTCAATTTACCAATGAAAATAAGAAAAATACCAATGTACCACTAGTTGGATACATCCATCGATAGTGTACCGGTCTACCAAGTTTAGAATCTTCAACTAAATGAACTGTAAAATGAATCATAAATGTGAAGAAGGAAGGGGGAAATAAAATATCCAAATTAAATAGTGTCAAAACAATTCATTCTTGAAGATTATCAGGCCTGTTTGGATTTTTATTTTTTCCGCAATGCTCCATTAAAAATGTACAAAACTCAACTAGAACCATAGTTAATTTTTTAGGTAAATTATTATGAAAAGATAATGAAAATAGCTACTCTATCAAAATATTATATTCACAACTTTTCAATCTAAGTAACATTAAATTTTTTAATTAATCACACCTTGATATGTTACTTGAATATGCATTTAGCACTTTTATATTATTTAATGTTTGATGGAATAAGTATTTCTCAATATTTTTCATTGTAAAAATAGATGAATGATACTTTGTATTCTCATTTTCACACAAACCATGCTTTATATTCATTGACTCAAAATACTTACAAGAACTAATTTTATCCTTCTGATCATTAAGATCTATAAAAATTACATTATCATGGAACTGCTTCTAAATAAGAATTATGTCATGATTATGACATATAAAATTAAACTCCCAATAAGTAAGTTTGAAAAATATACTATTATTATTCTATTTTTTTGTTACATCTTCTACAAATATTGTATTTCATACCCTTTTCTCCCCTTCTTTAAACTGATCACATTTTCCAAATTCTTCAGTGACCTTCATTAATTGTCCCAAGATTTCTGAACCAGATAACACCTTAAACGACTTTCAATTTTCAAAATCCCTATTGAACCGTGTCTTTTTAAACCAAAATTAATGATAAGGATCAAGAAATATAGTATTACATATAAAACACCATTTTCTGCTATGATGTAATAATTGAGGTTCAAAATCAAAATTATAAACTGGAATAGACAATCCAATATGAGTGTTCCAACCAGATAGTCCAAGAAATTCACTAATTGTCTACATTAAAGCAGATTTCAATTTCAATAGTTTTCTTATTGAAGCATCATATGTTTTCATGCCATCATCTCATAATTCTTACAATTCTTTGATTAGAGGTTGAAGGTATACATCAATGTCATTTCCAAGCATTTTATTTCACGGAATAATCATCGAAATTATGAAAGAAATATTCTTCATACACATTCATGGAGGTAGATTATAGGGGATATAAATTATTGATCGAATACAATAATTAGTACTTAAAGTACCAAAAGGGTTAAAACTTTCAAAAGCCAATCCCAAATGTACATTCCTTGGATTTGAAGAAAAATATGGATACTGAGAATCAAACATATTCCATGATGTTGAATCTCTGGATGTCTCAACAATCCATAATTATTATCCTATGAATGAAACTTCATGTCATCTGTAGTATTAGGGTAAATTAATAATCATTGTAAGTGTAGTTTTAGAGGAAAATAGAGAAATACCTTTGCAAGATTTTTCTTCGATTTTTTCGAGGGGTTGCATTGATTGACTAAAAACATGGAAAATTCAAGGGATATTAGATTCATTAAATCAATCATGAATAAACTCTAAAAATATAAAAATTTCATTTTTATTAATTCCATAAAGACACTTGATATGATAAAAATTAAATATAAAATGACGTATTCAAATACATGGCACACACTACATATAGTTCTTATATTCCATCTCTAACTAACTCATAAAAATCATTTATTTGGTCACTAAAGTTTTGATAAATTTTACCCTGATCAATATCAATTGATGGTTATGTTGATCTATTGAAATGTTGTAAATTGTATTCTTCAAAACCAGATTCATTATTCGACAAATGTTTAACTGATTTCTCCTCTTTTGGGTCACTTTGTATTTCATTAATAGTATTTTAATTGTTTTGAAATTCCATAAAAATTGATTCACTATATAAATTTAAATATATATATCGAGTAGGAAAATATATCAATATCAAATTATCATATAGTTTTTTATATTCAACCATCTCTTGAATTTACAATCAAGACATAGATATTTTATTCTACAATCCACTGATCAGTTTTCAATTTGATAATCTAAAAATTCATCAAAATCCTTGTCATATTGAGTTGTGTTTAGAGGTAAACTCATCTAACTTTTATCCATAGGTATTGGATTGTATTCTCCCTATACATTTAGATATAAAGATATCGATTTTTAATCAAACAAGTAAAATCAATATTAAATATCACCCAAATTCTCTATTGACTATTTCATTACATCTATAAAGGAAAATGGGATGAATCAAATAATAATATTTTTTCTTTATAAAATTATAATATAAAAAATGAATCATATAATAATTATTTATCACATACATGGATGAATGTGACTAATTAGATAAAATATAATGGTGTATTATACCCTCTTCTTGTAACTAAGGAGGGTTCATTCCTTTAAAAAACGATCTAAATTGATCAATGTCTGAATCATTTCTGATGACCTTACTAAGACCAATAGAACCCCTTAAAAATATGAATAAAAATTATAATTTATTTGGATATCATGATATGTTATTCTTACCCAAAATTTTTAACTCTATATCTCTATATTCTATTGAGCTGGTTTAGTGTGACTTCATGTTGTTCTGTGAATTATATAAATCAAATCTATTCACATAACATTAAAAAATATGTTCCTTAAATTTGATATAAATAAAAAAAAGATGTTAATATAAAATTGAATAATTTATATTATTATTTTCAAACCAAATGATAAAAAAATTAGTCATTTTACTCAACAAAAAACAAACTATAACCTATAATTAGCTTTATAAAAACCATTTTACTTAAAATAAATTTAATGAAACTAGGTTAGTTATTACAATTTCCATAATCAATAATTTATTATCATTCATGTAAACTTAACCCTAACTAATATATCATTATTAGATAGATTCTATTAAACTAACATATTCCTCACATATGCATAAAACATAAAGCATTCTGATAAATTTAAAAAGGGTTTAATATCTCATTTTCAAGGCCTTTATCCTTAGAGACCTTTATAGGGTTTCTGATGAAACCATGTGTGACCCCAAACCATACAACCAATTGGGCAGGAGTTGGAAAATATCCTCAATTATGTATATGTCAAAAATTGGAGGCATTAACATATATAAAACAATGTGAAATTCATTAATATCAAATACAAACCATGAAATTATGAATGATCTAGATTCTACAACTTACACATATCAAAAACTAATTTATGTTTTTAATTTAATAAAACATAACCAAAATTAATGAATATTATAACCCCAAAAAACTATCTGATAAATACAAATAACACTTTATAAACCAAAATTACATATATAATTACTTCCCAATGAATAAAAAGAAAATTTTACATTGTTTTTATCACCCATGATTATTCATCTAATGTTAATAAATAATAATTTTTTGGTGAGGATGATGCAACCTTTATGGGGGGTCTGTATTGCCACCAAGGAGGGGATCTAACCCAGATAGAGGGAGCTCAAAGGGGGTTCAACGTCACTACTAAATAGAGGATCTGAGCTAGGGTGAGGGTGGTTGATGGGGGGGTGCACCACCTTCGAGCCAACCAGAGGGGAGGTCAGAGGGGGATGGTTGTGGGGAGAGGGTTTGGAGGGGGTCGTAGGGGTCAGGTGTCATAGGCTGAGGTCATGGGATTATGATCACCTCTTGGGAGTGGATAAGAGGAGGGGTGAGGGAAAGGGGGTCACAGGCTCGGGGTCACTGCCGGGGAGAGGAGAGGAGGAGATCGAGGGTGGTGGGGTGGGGTGGGGGTACAGGTTATGTAACGACCTAATGTTTTATAAATGGAAATTCTTGTCTTATAAATATGTCATAAAATCACATGAAAACACTACATAATGAACTACTAAGTGCTAAGTGACCTTTAAACATAATTTGGTCACTTCTGTGTTTAGAATTTCAAAAATTTGACATACCCAATTGTGGTCAGTAAGTTATTTGGAGTCCGATAAGAAAAACATAATTTTTGTTGAATAGTAACATACCCTTATGAATAGTAACATACCCTTATGAATAGTGATATACCATAATAAATAGTAACACTACCTATGATATTATATAAATAATATTCTAGTCGAAAGTATGATATACCTATATTTTAGAATAAGTAAATAAATTTTTTAAAACTAGTTTTAATAATAAATTATGATTTTAATTAAATATTAAATTATTAATATTTAGAAAATTATTTTTGAAAATTTAACTTTATTTTTGGAATCTTAACATCGAAAAATGGTTAGGGTGAATTTTTCATATTTTTCTAAAATATTTGAATTTTTATGAATAGTAAAATACGGTAATTTACCATATATGTACTTTACAAGCCAAATAGACTATTCCTAGCATCATGGATGATGTCACCAAACTTGGTTCGAATTAACATGTCTCATTTAATATTCTTTGTAATGGAAGATGCACTATTCTTTTTCTTTTGGGGAATTAATAAATTAATGAATTTTATATAGAGAAATACCTTCCCTCTTCCACTATAAACCCCCACTCACTCCCTCTTCTCTTCACTGATCTCAAACCATGTTCCTTGCCAATATTCTACCCAAATATCCCCCTAATATCCTCCCCCATGTTCAAAATCTCCTATAATCTTCAAAATACCAACCCCACCCCCTTAAGAGGCTCTCAAAGGAGGAAGTCCCAAGCGGTAAATTCCTCTTTCCAATTCCTTCATTTCTTTTAAGTTATTTTATTTTTTTCCCCCACCTACCTTCACCCAAATGGTATGATAACTCCCGTAGCATAAATTTACTTGCATTATATTATGCTAATGGGATACTTCATTATCTCCTCTCCTTTCCTCACCTTTTGTTTGAAAGAAATGAAAGTGTCGTTTGAGATGTGCCAATTTAGCACATTTAAGGAAAACAGTTTATCAATTTCTATTATCATCATTAAATCTGGTCGTTAAACCATATTTATTTTGGTTGAACCAGGTTATATATATTTAATATATCTTATTTTTATTCTGTAATATTTTTGGACAAATGGTATTATGTTATAATTCAAAACATGTTCTGTGTAATCAAACCCACCAATTAATAGAAAAACGGTTGTCACTATGGTTATATATAATAATGTGACTTCACTCTAAGTAATCAAATTAAATTTAAAACCATGAAATAACCTATATGTTCACTAATATCATATAAATTCATTTCTAGAAAACCACTTCCATCTTACATGTTTATCCAAACATAAATATAAGTGAACCGGTCATTGAAATAAAGTAAACAAACGAGCCCAAACAATGAAATTAAACCTTATAACTAATCAATCATGCCTTGAATGAACAAAAAAGGGTTATAATAAATCAATAACATATATAAGAGGTTTTTTAATTATTAATTAAAATTCTAATTTGTTTATTCTAGTCTTTAATAACAAGTGGAGAACACCAACGACTTTAAGTTAAGGGATCCTCTCGTTTTCACTCTTAATCAAGATTGTTCTCTATGCTATGACTTTTTTGTGTAATACCATGTGATGGGGTATTTTTTCTCACCTCCCCATTACTGAACTAATTTTTTATAAGTGATGAGAAACCCCTTATCTCTCTCATCATGCCCTCTTAGTTACACCTGATACCATTCTGATAAATTGTAATGGATTCTACCCGAACATCCTTTATTCATTCAGGTTGCTCTAGATTTATTTTTACCAAAATGTAGTTGTCTTTTATTTTAATGTAACAATTTTACATTCTGTTTATATACTCCAGAATCATGTTCCATGATCCATATCTCATTCTCTTTTTGGTATATACATGCTTTTAAGTGAATCATGTAACGACCCGAGTCTGGAGCCCCTCCACTGATGCCCCGTACCCGGTTCTCCACATGACATCAAGCGCGTTTCCCCAAATGCCAGAGGCTGCTGACTAGCAGCGAGGGACTTGGTGAGTCATTGGGGAAACTATGCCCTCATTCAGTAAGGTATAAAAGGTAAGAAAACAACAATAAATAGCGTAAGCAGTAAACACCATGCATAACAAAAGAAACCAAACAACGGAAGCAATGTAGATATATAACAATGATTATAATAATGCAGCAGGTATAAGTATCTATGGAAAGAAGAAAACAAAACAACGTGCTGGAATACAACTAAAAGCTAGTGAAAAAGAAAAACAATATAATCTCCTCAGAATCACGAGCCACGGCTCGGTCCCATGCTCCCCAGCTCCTGGTGCAATCAAGATCCTGAAGTAGAAGAGCGCTTGACCTTATTTATACCTGCAGCAACACAGTCTGCTTGGGACCAAAAGCATGGACCAAACAGGGTGTGAGATACAATCCCAGTAGGCAATCACCCAAAGATTTGTGCCTAACAGTCAATGAATACAAAGTAAGTAATAAAACTAGAAACAGTAAATAGGAAAACACAAGCACCTACAATCCACAGTTCTAACAAAAGAAGTGCACAAGTAAACAACCAGCAACAAAGGAAAAAAGGCAACCATATGGGTAGCTCTTACAGCCTAACCCCTATGGTTCAACCTATAAATACTAGCAACCCTCTAGGTTTCACACACAGTCTCACCCCTCTGGTTCAGTTACGTAATTAATCAGACTCTCTGGGGAAGCACTCACCGTCAATTCCCCTTGTAGTATCATATTGTTCTAAAGGCTCTCTGGGGAAGCACTCAACATCAATTCCCCCTATGGCCTACATCGTGCTAATGGCTCTCTGGGGAAGCACTCAACGTCAATTCCCCTATAGCCCGCGTATCGTAATTAAAAGACACTCTGGAGAAGCCCTTCCGTCAATTCTCCCTTTAGTCTATTATTCTAGGTTCTCACAGTCCTGAGTATCTAAACATGCCCAGTGCGTGTATATCGTCCATATAAACCTCAAGAACTACTTTTCTATCAACTAAGGCTCAACAGCAATAATAAAACAACAGTTCCACTATCCTATGACTAGGCATGGCAACTGGAAAAATACCAAACAGGAAGAACAAGCATGGCAAAGCAATCTGAGAACAAACAAAATACTCTAATCACAAGCAATAACCTCTACTAAAGCAATCAAGCAAAGAAGGCAAGAAACAAGGGCAAAACAGGAAACACGCAATACCCCGTTCACGGGTATTGGTGGAATTTGCACATAATATTCATCAAATTTCAACGGAAAGGCAAAAACCACCTACCTCGATCCTAGGAGATCGATATACGTGAACGTCGACGAAAGATTCCCCTTGGAACGACGTAGATCTGAGAAAACACACAAAACGCTCAACCTACAATAACATGGAAATGAGGAGGAATCAAGAAACAAGGCTAAAGCGGAAGGAAGAACTCGCCTCTTCGCTTCCAACGCAACTGACCGTTCTCGAATCGAAGAACGGAAGGCGAGGTGGGAGTTCGTCAAATATTCGGTTGTATGGGTCGCTTCGGACGGGCGAAAAATGAAGAAGAAGAAGATGAATATGGGGGTTAGACATGACCCCAGTCTGTTTCATGAAAAAAAATTACACAGCGTGTACTTTTTGAGTACACGGCGTGTACTTCTAATTTTCCGTACTCCGAATTAACCGGCCTCCACCTCAGCCTTACACACCATGTGTGTGGCCCGGACACGGCCAGCACACGACTTCAGGCCGGAAAAGAGTACATGGAATGTACTCAGAAAGTACACGGTGTGTACTTCTGAAATTTCCAGAAAATTTATTTTTCTCAAAAACTCCAGAAAAAAGGGAAAACATACCTGAAAAGAGATCCGGGTTCTTACAAACTTCCCCCCTTAAAGAAATTTTCCCCCGAATTTCCCTAACGAGGTGGAGAAGGAGAAACCCCGAACAGCTCTGGCCACTGTGATCCTACATCGACCTCCCTCTCCCAGGTATCGTCCTGTACTCGCCCATGCTGCCATAACACCCGTACCAGAGGAACAGACCGCCCACGGAGAACGTTCGTACTACGATCGACAATCCGGACAGGATGCTCCTCGAACGACACATCCGCTTCAAGCTCGACTTCCTCAGGCTGAAAGACGTGAAATGGGTCTGAAACGTAACATCATAGC
This sequence comes from Viscum album, assembly GCA_963277665.1. Classification (NCBI taxonomy): domain Eukaryota; kingdom Viridiplantae; phylum Streptophyta; class Magnoliopsida; order Santalales; family Viscaceae; genus Viscum; species Viscum album. Next base: position 1,740,846,166 of record OY728145.1, read on the forward strand.
TGAGAGACGTGGAAGACATTGTGCATGGCCCAATACCTCTGAGGTAGCTTCAACCAATAGGCGACCAGACCCACTGTCTCCAAGACCTCAAACGGCCCGACGTACCGTGGTGAAAGCTTACCCTGTCTCTGAATCCTTTTGTGTCCCAACCTCGGTGTGACACGTAGGAAGACCTGATCACCGACGTAAAACTCCAGAGGTCATCTCCGTTGATCAGCATAAGACTTCTGTCGAGACTGCGTTGTAGCCATCCTCTTCTGAATCAGCTCTATCTGCCCTGAAGTCTCCTGTACAAGACAAGGTCCCAACAAAGCTGCCTCTCCTACCTCCAGCCAGCATAATGGTGATCGGCATGGCCTACCGTACAAAGCCTCGTATGGAGCCATCTGAATGGTTGCCTGGAAACTATTATTATAGGAGAACTCCACCAGAGGAATATTCTTCTCCCAATAACCACCAAAGTTAAGGATGTAAGCTCGGAGCATATGCTCAAGCACCAGGATCGTGCGCTCGGACTGGCCATCAGTCTGGGGATGGTATGCTGTACTCAAAAGTACCTATGTACCCAAGGCCCTCTTAAGTCCCTACCAGAACCGAGAGATAAAGCGCGCATCTCTGTCTGAAACAATAGAGTGTGGAACTCCATGCAGACGAACAATCTCTCTGATGTACAGTCGTCCCAGATCATCGACACTGAAGGTATCCTGGATCGGAAAGAAGTGAGCAACCTTCTTAAGTCTTTCGATGACAACACAAACATCATCGTTCCCTCGGGGTGATCTTGGCAGCCCGGTCACAAAGTCCATCGCAACATCATTCCACTTCCACTTAAGAATGGGTAACTGTTGTAAAAGTCCCACTGGTCGCTGATGCTCTGCTTTCACCTACTGACAAGTGGAACATCTCATGACAAAACCAGCAACATCCTTCTTCATACCTGGCCACCAGTATTGGAGATGAAGGTCCTGATACTTCTTGGTGACACCAGGATGAACTTCCCAAACAGAGGAATGGAAATCCTGCATCAGTTCCTTGCGTATGTCTACTGGGACCCATACGCATCCTTGAAAATACAAGATCTCATGCTCACCAACTATCCATCCAGGAAGAGGGTCCTCTCCTGACACACTCTCCCACAGTACTAAGCCTTCTAAGTCTGATAACTGCCTCATCTGTACCCGATCAAGCAACGTGGAGGTAACAGCTACAGAAGACAGAAAAGTCTGTCCCCGTCTGTCATGCATTTCCATACACATCTCAGAGAACAGAGCCATCCTTTTCCACTCACTAATGGCCTCCTGAACTTTCTGAATTTGAGTTCTCCTTCTCAACGCATCAGCCACGGCGTTTCCCTTTCCTGGCGTATAGGCAAGCTTGAAATCAAAAGGCTGAAGATACTCAACCCACCTACGCTGCCTCAGATTCAGATCATGCTGAGTGAAGATATATTTGAGACTCTTGTGGTCAGTGAAGACCACAAAGTGCTATCCTATAAGATAATGTCTCCAACATCACAAGGCATGAACAACAGCAGCTAACTCCAAATCGTGCGAAGGGTAGTTCCTCTCATGTGGCCTCAACTGCCAAGACTCGTACGCAACGACTCCATCTACCTGAATAAGCACAGCACCCAGCCCGATACCCAAAGCATCATAGTAAATAGTGTAGCTATTGCCTGGCTCTAGAAAGACTAGTAACAGTGCTGACGTCAACCTCCCTTTCAGCTCCTAAAAGGCTGACTGACAAGAATCTAACAAAAAGAACTTTTCCCCCCTCTTGGTCAGACCTGTCAAAGGTGCTTCTAGACGAGAAAAGTCCCAAATGAAGCGTATGTAGTATCCAGCCAGAACTAGGAAGCTCTGTACCTCAAAAACGTTCTTCGGATCCTCCCATGAAACTACAACCCTCACTTTCTCTGTGTCCATAGATACTCCTACCTCTGAAATGAAATGACCCAAGAAGTGAATCTGATCCATCCAGAAGTGGCACTTCGAGAGTTTAGCATAAAGTTGATGCTCTCTCAGTGTACTCAGAACGATCTCAAGATGTGTGGCATGGTCGTGTCGACTGTGAGAGTACACCAAGATATCATCCACAAAGACAAAAATAAAGGAGTCAATGTAAGGATGGAACACTCGGTTCATCAGTGCCATGAAAACTGTAGGTGTGTTCGTGAGTCAAAACGGTATGACTGTATACTCGTATAGACCATACCTGCTCCTGAAGGCTGTCAAAGGTATATCTGATGGTCTAACATGCAATTGGTGATAACCAGACCTCAAGTCGATCTTCAAGAACACCTGGGCTCCTCGAAGATGATCGAAAAGGTCATCAATCTGCGGCAAGTGATATCAGTTCTTGACCGTCAACTGGTTCAGCTTCTGATAATTCACACCAAGCCAAAGGGTACCATCTTCCTTCTTTGCAAACAGAACAGGAAAACCCCAAGGAAAATTACTGGGTCGGATGAAACCCTTAGCCTGTAGCTCCCCCAACTGCTTCTTGAGCTCCTGCAACTCAGGTGTGGCCATCCTATAGGGAGGAATGGACATCGTTGCCGCTCATGGCACAAGCTCAATAGAAAAGTCTACCTCACGCTCTAGAGGCAAACCTAAAAAGTCATCTGGAATGACATCCCTGAAGTGATCCAACACTGGAGGAAAGTACAACTGTGGAGTCCCCTGATCATCTAGATAGAGACATGCAATATGGGTTGTCATTCCTCCTAGCCCAAGATGCTCGAGTCCTGCCCAACTCACCCGAACGTCCCATTCACCTCTATGAAGAAAAGATTCACCCCCAGGTGAAATGAAACTGACTCTGTGGCGATAACAGTCGACGACTGCCTGAAAGGGAATCAACCAATCCATGCTAAGGATGACATCGTAGCCTGTCATCTCAAGGACATAGAGATCCCATAAGAAAGGATACCCTGCAACCTCGAGAGGTCACTCTCTACACTGGCGTACACTAGATGTCCTCATTCCCAAAGGTGTGTCTAGTGTCGACGAGTCTGCAGAAGAAAATACACGAAGTCCAAGGCTCTCCACAACAGCAATGGAGATAAAGCTATGTGTAGCACCAGTATCAAAAAGGGATGAAGATAAAACTAATGCTACTAAAATCTTACCTCGAATAGTATAAGGGTCGGGATACTTCTCTTGATAAGTCTGCTCCACGGTGAAAGACTGGCCCGTGTCGCAGCCCTACGCCCCTGGCTGACCACTCTCAGCTGAAAATCCCTAATGGTGCTGAGGAACTGGTGGCTGACCGCCATGGCCTCGACCTCCACCTCAGCCTGAACGGTGGGAAGAACTCCAGTTCCCTGACTGGTGAGAAACTGGTGGGGCTACTCCTGAACGGGGAGTCATGGAAGAACCCCGGTCACCAGCTGCTGGTGAGAAAACCTGGAAAAAATGTTGAAGGTGACCCAACATGCCACAAGATCGGCACTCCATGGGGTCTATCTGGCACTACGGCCTCGTGTGCCCTGCCCGGCCACACTGATAGCATGTCACCTGGCTGCCTGATGATGCGTCTCGCTTCCTTGAATCACCACGCGTAGGCTCCCTACGGCACTTCTTGATGTCATATGGAGGATGGCTAACCCTGGAAGCAGAACCGCCCTAGCTTGCAACTCCAGAGTCTCTCATATTTCTCTCTGCAATCAATTCCTAGTTGACTATGGAAGTAATGGAAGTCAACTGGAAGATGATCACATGCGAGCGGATCTCCCGTCTGAGTCCATCCTCAAAATTCCTCACCAAGAACACCCCACTCCCATCTTGAAGGGGTGTAAAATGCTGCATCTCAGTGAAACGAGAGGAATACTCCATGACAGATAGAGTACCCTGCTCTAAGCTCATGAACTCCTGGGCTCGATCGGCCCTCTGGGTCTCCGGGTAGAAGTAGTCATAGAACACGCACTGGAACTCCTCCCATGTAATAGCATGCTACTGAACCGCCTGTGAGATCACGTCCCACCACCTCTTGGCGGAGTCTCGAAGCATGTAGGTGGCAAGCTTGACCCAACTCTCTAGAGGTGTCTCCAGATGTTCGAAGATAGTCAGCATGGCTTCCAGCCATGACTCTGCAGCCTAAGGTCCTCCCTCCCCCGAGAACGTGGGAGGATGCTGCTGCTGAAAGACTCATGTCAAGTCTTCCATAGACGAGGTAGGAGTCGGTGCTCCCTGGAAGGTCTGTACATCCTCATGAAAAATTCCCTGAACTGCGCATCAGCACCCACGACCGGTACAACAACCGGTGCCAAGGCTGGCTCAGCTGGGGGATTGACAGGAAGTTCTCGATCAGCCATGTCTGGTGTCTAATCACTGCCTGACGACAGACATACGACCGGAGGACGTCTCGGAGGCATAGCTCTGAAAGATCAAAAGCACATCTTAGATCAGGAAAACAAAGACAAAGAACACAAGAGTACAAAATGGGAACAGGGAAAGAAAAACACACAAGATTGAAAAACATGACTACACGTCATGTATAAAACTACATAGCGTGTCTTTTTAAGCCACTGACAAGGGCGTGTACTCCTTCCCTACAGGTCATGTACACTTCAAACTACATGGTGTGTTGACCCCCACACACGGCGTGTACTTGAAACTATTCCCCTACCCGAGTGTCCATACACGGCTAACCCACACGATCCGACTCAACCCGAGACTACACAGCGTGTTCGAAACAACACGGCATGCACTGGAAAAGGCTTCGGAGGTCCGTGTTGTTAAGTACACGGTCGTCTACATAGCTGGACCATACACGGCATGCTCCGAACAAGCACGGGGTGCATAAGCGAAGGCGACACCGTTCCACGTTGTCCGTGACACGGCCGGGTACCTGGGCAAGACTACACGGCGTGTTCCGAACAAACACGGCGTGTGGAAAGAAAGTAACGTCGGCCCGTGTTGTTCGTGACACGGCTGGGTACCTGGGCAGGACTACACGGCGTGTTCCCTATGGACATGGCATGTTCTACCCGAGATTCCCTGGCTCGTGTTGTTAGTGACACGGTTGGGTACACGGCTCCTAACCCACACGGCATGTACCAATGGTACACGAAGTTTTCTCAAAGTTACTCCTACGACACCGTGTTCTGCTCACACGGTTAGTGACCCGGCCTAAAAAATACACGATGTGTGCCCGAAAAGGACACACCGTGTATTCTGGGTTTTTCTTGGCAGTAGCTCAGAAACTACGCAGAATTCCAGATACACAAAAAAAACAACGGAAAAGATTCCAAATTCTGATCCGGGAGGGCCCATAACACCTCAAGAACCAAAATTTAGCGTTTATTTTAAGCAAGAAACAAAAAAAAAGTTTTCTAACACAACAGCAGAGAATCTATCAAGCATCTATCACAACAGCATGCATAATCTACACAGAGCCTATCACAACAGCATGTAATCGCTAATGCACCCTAGATGGCATGGAAAGAATGCATGAAATGTGATTTCTATAAGTGCCTATATGATGCATGAGATGGAATACCCTCATCTCATCGGGTTGCGACAGATATAGAACTGAAATATCGAAACAATAACCGCACAAGTCATACAAATCACTCTAGGTGAAAACATACCAACCTTAAAAATCTCAAAACCCAAAAACTACATTTAACTAGGTAGTATGGATTTTCCCTATACACGAGTTAGCTACTCCCAGACACAGCTTAATTCCAAGTACCGAATCTGACCTATCCTTGGCTAAAGTCTCCAAACAGTAAAGAAAGATAAAAGAACTCCTCTGATACCACTTTGTAACGACCCGAGTCCGGAGCCCCTCCACTGGTGCCCCGTACCCGGTTCGCCACATGACCTCAAGCACGTTTTCCTGAATGCTATAGGCTTCCAACTAGCAGCAAGGGCCTTGGTGAGTCGGTGGAGAAACTATGCCCTCAATCGGTAAGGTATACAAGGTAAGAAAACAACAATAAACAGTGGAAGCAGTAAACAACATGCATAACAAAAGTAACCAAACAGCGGAAGCAATGTAGATATATAACAATGATGATAATAATGCAACAGGTACAAGTATCTATGGAAAGAAGGAAACACAACAACGTGCTAGAATACAACTAAAACAAAGTGCAAAAAAAACAAAATAAGCTCCTCAGTATCGCGAGCCACGGCTCGGTCCCATGCTCCTCAGCTCCTGGTGCAATCAAGATCCTGGGGTAGAAGGGCGCTTTCCCTTATCTATACCTGCAGAAACATAGTCTGATTGGGCCCAAAAGCATGGCCCAAATAGGGTGTGAGATACAATCCCAGTAGGCAATCACCCAAAGATTTGTGCCTAACAGTCAATGAATACAAGGAAAGTAATAAAACAAGAAATAGTAAGCAAGAAAACACAAGCAGCTACAATCCACAGTTCTAACAAAAGAAGTGCACAAGTAAACAACCAGTAACAAAGGAAAAAGGTAACCCTCTGGGTAGCTCTTACATCCTAACCCCTATGGTTCAACATATAAATACTATAAACCCTCTAGGTGGCACACACAATCTCACCCCTCTGGTTCAGTTACGTAATTAAGAAAACTCTCTGGGGAAGCACTCACCGTCAATTACCCCTGTATTCTCGTATCGTGCTAAAGGCACTCTGGGGAAGCACTCAACATCAATTCCCACTATGGCCCGCATCGTGCTAATGGCTCTCTGGGGAAGCACTCAATGTCAATTTCCCCTATAGCCCACGTATCGTAATTAAAATACACTCTGGAGAAGCCCTTCCGTTAATTCTACCTTTGTTCTACTATTCTAGGTTCTCACAGTCCTGAGTATCTAAACATGCTCAGCACATGTATATCGTCCAAGTAAACCTCAAGAAATACTTTTCTATCAACTAAGGCTCAACAGCAATAATAAAACAACAGTTCCACTATCCTACGACTAGGCATGGAAATTGGAAAAATGCCAAATAGGCAGAACAAGAATGGAAAAGCAATCTGAGCACAAACAAAATACTCTATTTACAAGCAATAACCTCTACTAAAGCAATAAAGCAAATCAGGAAAGCAACTAGGGAAAAAGAGGCAACACGCAATACCCCGTTCAGGGTTATTGGTAGAATTTGCACATAATATTCATCAACATTCAACAGAAAGGCACAAACCACCTACCGCGATCCTAAGAGATTGATATACATGAACCTCAATGACAGATTCCCCTTGGAATGATGTAGATCTGAGAAAACGCACAAAACTCTCAACCTATGATACCTTGGAAACTATGAGGAATCAAGAAACAAGGCTAAATTAGAAGGAAGAACTCACCGCTGCGCTTCCAACGCAACTGACCGTGCTCGAATCGGAGAACGGATGGCGAGGCGGGAGTTCGTAGAAGATTCTGTCGTACGGGTCGCTTCAGATGGGAAAAAACTGAAGAAGAAGAAGAATATGGGGGTTAGACGCGACCCCAGTCTGTTTCATGAATAAAAAGTACACAGCGTGTACTCCTAATTTTCTGTACTCCGAATTAACCGGCCTCCACATCAGCCTTACACACCGTGTGTGTGGCCCGGACACAGCCAGCACACGGCTTCGGGCCGGAAAAGTGTACATGGCGTGTACTCAGAAAGTACACGGCGTGTACTTCTGAAATTTCCAAAAAAATCATTTTTCTTAAAAACACCAGAAAAAGGTGAAACAAACCTGAAAAGAGATCCGGGTTATTACAAATCCCTCCTTGATACTTCCCAATAAGCACACTCGTTGTAAGGGAACTTCCTAAATTCTTTCTTGATTTCGAGTGAACACTATATTCTATTTTAAGCCATTATTGTCTTTATAAAATCATTTTTTTATTATGAAATCCGTCTTGGTTCACTTCTGGTTTCATATAAAAGTTTGTACCCTTTTCTATTTTAAAATCTCTATAGTATTTTCTTTAAAAACCATACAAAAATGTTTTAATTATAATGTTTCTAAAATACATTTCTTATATGTTGTAACTTATATTTGTCACCATGTACCATTTTATATTCCTAAATTACCTTATTAACTTCCATTTATGTTCTAATCCATTTATTTCATAGACAGTATCATGATACACTCATTGGTTATGCTTTATGTCATGATTGTGGTACCCAATTCTTTCCATGGGTATCCTTAGGTTTTTGAGAGACTGATTATGTATGGTTATTTATGTGGAAAGAATATTCATGACAATATTGAGATGGTTTATCCTAGATAGTGCTCCAATGCATTGGCTAAAGTTAAGTGTCATGAGATGCGATGTGAAACGGGATTGGTGGTAAGCCTTGACCCATACTAAAATGGGAAATGGGATTGACGGTTAGCATTGAACCTTACTAAAGAAATGTTTTATGATTATGCCCCATTTATATGATTCAATGATTATATGATCCCATTCTTAAATGATATGATTTCATATGTTTCATGCCTTGTTATCATTATTTCATGCCTCTTAACTCATGTGCTTAAGATGTATCCCTATGTTCATCCCCTTACTAGGCTTTTTAGCTCATCCCTTTGTTCATGTGTTCCCCAGGGTACCCTATGAAGATATAAGGGCTCAAAGAAAGTTAAGATCTCATTATGAAGATTAAATAAAGAAGCGTTCTTTTAGCAGCATGTTTTGTGTTTTTTGTACCTAGTTCTCCAAGACAATAGACTTAATGATCCTTGGCTTGTACTATGATGTATAATTATGATTAAAATCATGTAATGTTATATATAAAAGGCTAGCATCGCTATAGTTAGTATCATAGGATGGTTTATTTATTTTTGGAGATTATTAATAGATAACATTAGTGAATACCTTAAGTATGATACGAATTATAATAAAACATCCCTAAATTTTGGTAAGTATAGAGTTAGTGTTTTATCAAGAAAATACATCCATGTCTGGATATGAGTGGGTAGAGGCGGCTCTGGCATAGATGTACCTAGGAGTGAAAACTCTGACAAGAAGTTTTGGGCTTGACCCAGTGTATCTTAGTACATGACAATGGGTATTGCTGCACTCTTGGTTACGACACTCCCAGGGGATATGATTTGGTAGATTCATGAGCTTATTACAAACCATTTTTAAGGGAAAATCCCATAAGAATATAAGTTAATAAATAGATCGAGGATAATATTGGTTTAAACTTAAGGAATCACAAGTTAGGATATACTTCTTCTATATAAGGTTATCCTATTATGTTCAATGTTTTCTTTTTATGCTCAATATATAAGTATTCAAGACCTATAATTATACATTCTTTTTCTTAGTTAATCATGGGAAATAAAAGAGCATGATCCAAAAATCAATGTTATATGCAATGTGAGGGTTGACCTAATGATATTACTAATATAACAGGGGCAGGTGCTCAAAACTTCATGGAAGTACTTACTCAGCTAGATCAAGTTATGAATAATAACTTGAAACATGTGGAACACCCTATTTCTCCAAGGAAAGAGAAATTTGTCGTAGAATCCTTCATACGGAAAAGGACTCCCATGTTTAGTGGATATTCTGATCCCCTCCTCGCAGAACAATGGATTAACTCCATTGAAAAGATATTCTCCATCCACCAGTACTTGGATGAAGAAGAGGTTGTACTGGTAGTCTTTCTTTTTGATGGGGAAGCTGATCAGTGGTGGACACTGATCAAGAATATAAATTCCCACGAAGAAATTGATTCCCTAGATTGGGAGGAATTCAAGAGGATGTTTTTAAACAAATATTTTCCTTAAACCCTCCATCTCAAGATAGAAAGAGAGATCCTAAAACTCAATCCAAAAGAAGATGAGTCCATCAGGGTGTATGAATAAAACTTTACAAGGCTTGGAAGGTATGCCTCTGGATTTTTCATGAACACTGAAAGAAAGTTGGATCACTTCTTTAGCATACTAAATCAGAGTCTGTGAAAATCATTGGCAATTCAAGACATCAATAGTTATGAGAATATTTTCAGTTGTTCCCTCAAGGTTGAAATGGAGATTGGAGACTCGCAGTGGTCTTTTGGGCCCAGTGAAAAGAAGATAAAAATATAGAAAAACATGGGTGGTTCATAAAATAAATCCCATGATGGAAAGAAGCCTCAATTTTCCCCTTGTAAAAATTACAGGAAGAAGCATCTTGGTAACTGTCTAAAGGGAACTAAGAATTACTTAAAATGTGGATATTTTGGTCATTTAGCCAAGAATTTCCACTGGGATATGAAGAATCCCACTTATGCTAACTTTGAAAGGATGATTCAAGTCAACACGCAGCCTACTGTACAGTATCACAATTTCAAGGAGCATTGGAATTATGAGAACAATTTCTCTAACCCAAGGGTTGTCGGAGGAAATCAACAATAGCCTCCATGGAAACACGGAAGGGCTTATTCTATCACTACTACTGAGATGGAGCTAGAATATTATGTGGTGATAGGTACTCTAGTTATTCATTCAAGAATAGCGAATGTACTATTTGATTCTGGTTCTATGCATTCTTTTTCATCTTGCATGTCTAGTAGAACTATTCAAACACCACCTCAAAATTTAGAGGAAAAGTTAACTGTGAGAACATAAAATTGCGAAATTATTGTCTCCATGGTTTATAACTCCTCCCCAATTAAGGTTTTTGGACTGAACCTCCTAGTAATTCTTGTTATACTTCTTTTAGTGGAGTTAGACACTATCTTGGGCATGAATTGGCTATCTTTATACAAAGCCAACATCAACTATAGAGAAATGGAGATCACTCTTCACATCCTGAAGAATCCTCCAATTATATAAAAGTGTAAGTAGTAAGATGAATCTCTTTTACAATCATCATCTCAAGGGTGGATATTGTAGGCTTATGGGCAAGCATATCTAGATCAAATGATTGAGACAAAGGAGATAATCATGCTTGAAGACATTCCCATTGTGAGGTATTACACTGAGCTATTTCCTGAAGAGTTTCCTGGTCTTCCTCCTGACCAAGAGGCTGAGTTCTCAATTGAAATTATTCCTAGATCTCTGTCTATCTCAATGAAACATTATAGAATGGCCACCATAGTGCTCGAAGAGCTAAAAAAGTAGTTACAGTAGAATATGGAGAATGGTTTTATATGCCCGAGTGCTTCACCGTGGGGTGTACTAGTCCTCTTCATCAAGAATACAGATGGATCAATGTGCCTTTGCATTTATTATTATGATATAAAAAAATAGCGATAAAGATCAATTATCCCCTTCCATGGATATATGACTTGTTCGATCAGCTTCGTGGGGCCAGTTATTTCTCTAAGGTGGACCTTCAGTCGGGATACCACCAACTAAAGGTGACGAAGGAAGATATTCCCAAGACTATCTTTCGAACGAGTTATGGACACTATGAGTTCATATAGATGCCCTTCGGACTCACACATGGTCCAGAAATTTTCATGGATTTAATGAATAGAGTCTTTAAAGATTACTAGGAAAAATTTGTTATAGTCTTTATTGATAATATTCTGATATACTCCAAGAGAAAGGATGAACATGAGGAGTATTTGAAAATTATGTTACAGACTTTGTGAAGGGAGAAGTTGTATGAAAAGTACAATAAATGTGAGTTATGGATGGAGGAAGTATCATTCTTGGAGCATGTTATCACCAGCAAAGGGATATCTTTGGACCCTTCCAAGACAAAGGCAATTAAAGAGTGGCCCAATCCAACTTCTGTAATGAAGATCTGAAGCTTTTTGGGTCTAGCTGGGTATTATTGACGATTCGTGAAGAACTTTTCATGATTGTCAAACACAATGACCAAGCTAACATGGAAGGGGGTAAATTTTTTTTGGACATAGAAATGTGATGATTATTTCAAGGAGTTGAAAAAGAGGCTTATCATTGTGCCAGTACTAACACTCCCTACAAGTGGAGAACTCTTTGTGGTGTATAGTGATTCTTATATGAAAGGATTAGGCTTTGTGCTAATGCAAAATGATAAATTGATACCCTATTACTCAAGGAAGATAAAAATCCATGAGAAAAACTATCCTACGCATGATCTGAAGTTAGAGGCTACGATCATTGAATTTAAAATATGGCAGAATTATCTCTATGGGGAGAAATGTGAGATATATACTAAACACAAGAGTCTCAAATATATATTCACACAGAAAGAGCTTAATATGATCCATCGAATATGGATAGAGCTCATCGAGAATTAGGACTGCTCAGTCCACTACTATCCCGGTAAGGCAAACAAGGTAGCAGATGCTCAAAGTAGAAAGGATCCTGCAACTTTATCATTGATGATAATTGAAAAGGATTTGATCTTCTTAGATTTGAAAAGTATGGACATGGGAATAATTTGGGGAGGAACATCATCAATCCTTTCTAAAATGATTGCTCAACCATCCCACTTGGAAAAAATAAATAATGCTCAAAGAAAAGAAGTGGAAATTCAAGAAAGGGTATAAGCTATTAGAAATGGGAAACCCTCAGATTTCAAAATTAATGAGGAAGAATTTCTAAGATTTGGGACATGATTATGTGTCCCAATTGATTCAGAGATAAATAAGTATCTATTGAATAATGCACATAGATAGGCCGTCTCTATCCACCCAGGGAGAACAAAGATGTATCAAGATCTTCGAAAAACTTTTGGTGGGAAAATATGAGAAGGGATATTGTTGAATATTCATCAAATTGCCTGGTATGTAAGAAAGTGAAGGCCAAGAGGAAAAAGTATAAGGGGATGATAAAACCACTATGCAAACTATTATGGAAGTGAAAGAAAATTACGATGGGATTTGTCATCAGACTTCCAAGGATATCCAGAGGAATCAATGCTATATGGGTCATTGTGGATCGTCTTACAACGATATCTCACTTTATCACGGTTCGAGAGGACTTCTGATTGGATCAACTTGAACGGATTTACATCACATTAGTAGTAAGGTTTCATGGAGTACCACTATCTATTGTATCTGATCATGATATGAGATTCACCTAAAAGTTCTAGAAAAGACTCCAACATGCTCTAAGAACTGAACTAAACATCAGTACGACCTATCATCCTCAAACTGATGGCCAATCTGATCTAACTATTCAGACACTAAAAGACATGTCGAGAGAATGTTCTATGGAATTCAAAGGAGTATGGTACCAACATCTTCCACTGGTTGAATTCTCCTACAATAATAGTTTCCACTAGAGCATCTGAATGGAACTATAAGAATCCCTTTATGGTAAAAGGTGAAGAACACCGACGTGTTGGGAAAAATTCAGAGAGCATAAGCTACTAGGACCTGAAATGGTTGAAGAAATGGTAGAGAAGGTGAAAACCATTTAGCAGCATATCAAGGAATCCCAGAGTCAACATAAGAGTTATGTAGATAACCATCGACGAGACCTTGAGTTCAAAGTTGGAGACATGGTATTTCTACACATATCTCTGTGGAAGATAGTCATGAGGTTTGGAAAGAGAAGGTAAGTTAAGTCCCAGGTACATAGGCCCCTTTGATATCCCCATTCGAGTCAGAGTTTTGGCCTATCAACTGGAACTTCCACCTACTATGTCGAAAGTACATTATTTATTTCGTGTATCCCTCTTAAGGAAATACATACCAGCCCCTTAACATGTACTCTCTTCAAGTGTGGTACAGTTGGAGGATGGTCTCTCTTACAAGGAGTAGCCAGTGAAGATCTTGGATCATAGAGACAAAGTTCTACCCAACAAGACAACTCATCTGGTCAAGGTACTATATCAGAACCATTAGTACGAAGGGGAAACATGGGAACTGGAGGAAGCAATGAAGGAAAAGTACCCACACCTATTTTTATCTTAGAATTTAAAACAAAATTTCAAGGGTGAAATTTCATAAGGGGGAAGAATGTAATGACCCAATGTTTTATAAATGGAAATTCCTCCATTATAAATATGTCATAAAATCACATGAAAACACAACATAATTAACTAATAAGTGCTAAGTGACCTTTAAAGATAAGTCTTTCACTTTTATGTTTGGAATTTCTAAAATTGGACATACGCGGTTGTGGTCAGTAAGTTACTTGGAGTCTGATAAGAAAAACATAATTTTTGGTGAATAATAACCTACCCTTATGAATAGTAAGATACCCTTATGAATAGTGATATACCCTAATGAATAGTAGCCTTTCCTATTATAATATATAAATAATATTCAATATGAATGTACGATGTACCTATATTTTAGAATAAGTAAATAAATATTTTAAAACTAGTTTTTAATAATAAATTATGATTTTAATTAAATATTAAATTGATAATATATAGAAATTTATTTTTTAAAAATGGACTTAATTTTTGGATTATAACCGTCCAAAAATGGTTAGGGTGAATTTTTGAGATTATTCTAAAATACTTTAATTTTTGATAAATAGTAAAATAGGGTAATTTGTCGTATATATACTTTATAAGCTAAATAGACTATTCCTTGCATCGTTGCTAATGTCACCACCCTTAGTTTGAATTCACATGTCCCTTTAAATATTCTTATTCATTGAAGAATCACAATTCCTTTTCTTATGGGGAATTAATAAATTATTAACTTTTATATTGAGAAATACCTTCCCTCCTCCACTGTAAAACACCCCCTCACTCCCTCTTCCCTTCACTCAACTCAAGCCTTGTTCCTTGCCAATATTCTGCCCAAATATCTCCTCAATATCGTCCCCCATGTCCAAAATCTCCTAGAATCTTCAAAATATCAAAACCTCTCCCCTTAAGAGGTTCTCAAAGGAGGAAGTCTCAAGTGGTAAATTCCTCTTTCCAATTCCTTCATTTCTTTTAAGTTCTTTTATTTTTTGTTTATTTCCTCACATCCCTTAACAAAAATGGTATGATAACTCCAGTAGAATACATTTATTGGAATGATATTATGCTAATGTTATACTTCATTATCTCCTCTCCATTCCTCACCTTTTGTTTGAAAGAAATGAAAGCACCATTTGAGATGTGCCAATTTAGCACATTCAAGGACAACAGTTTATCAATTTCTATTATCATCATTAAATATGGACATGAAACCATTTTTGTTGTGGTTGAACCAAATTATATATATTTAATATATCCTATTTTGATTCTGTAATATTTTTGAACAAATGTTGTTATGTTATAAATCAAAACATGTTCTTTGTAATCAAACCCATCAATTAACAAAAAACAGTTTTCACTATAGATTTATATAATAATTCAACTTCACTCTAAGTAACCAAATTAAATTTCAAACAATTTAATCTCGTTTATGTTCACTAATATAATATAAATTCATTTCTAGACAACCACTTCCATCTTCCATGTTTTTCCAAACATAAATATAAGTGAATTAGTTATTAAAATCAAGTAAACAAATGAGCCCGAACAATGAAATTGAACCTTATAACTAATCAATAAATCCTTGAATGAACTAAAATGGGTTATAATAAATCAATTAAATATAGAAGAGGTTATTGAATTATTAATTAATAAGCCTAATTTTTTTATTCAGGTCTTTAATAACAAGTGGACAACACCAATGGATTTAAGGTAAGGGATCCTCTCCTTTTCACTCTTAATCAAGATTGTTCTCTATGCTATGAATTTTTTATGTAATATGAAGTGATGGGGTACATTTTATCCCCCCCCCCCATACTGAACTAATTTTTTATAATTGATTAGAAACCCCTTATCTCTCTCATCAATCCATCTTAGTTACACCTGATACCATGCCGATAAACCGTAATGGATTCTACCCGAACTTCCTTTATTCCTTCAGTTTGCTCTGTCTTTCTTTTTACCAAAATATAGTTGTATTTTGTTTTTTTGTAACTCTTAAAAATTCTGTGTATATGCTCCAAAATCATGCTTCATGATCCGTCTCTCTTTCTCTTTCTAGGATATACATGCTTTTAAGTGAATCCCTCCTCGATACATCCCAATAAGCACACTCGTTTTAAGGGAACTTCCCGAATTCATACCTATTTTCAAGTACACTCTATCTTATGTTTTAATCCACCATTGTATTTATAAAATCAGTATTTTTTTTATTATTCAATAATTCTTGGTTCACTTCAGGTTTTAAATAAAATATTGTCCCCTTTTCTATTTTAAAATCTCTATAGTATTTTCCTTAAAAACCGCACAAAAATGTTTTAATGATAATGTTTCTAAAATACATTTCTTATATGTTGTCAGTTATATTTGTCCCAACCTACCATTTTATATGCCTATATTACCTTATTAACGTCCATGTATGTTCTAATCCATTTCTTTCATTGACACATTCATGATACACTCATTGGTTATGCTTTATGTCATGATTGTGGTACCCAATTATTTCCATGGATATCCTTTTGTTTATGAATGATTGATTTTATATGATTATTTATATGGAAATAATATTTTTGAGGAAATAATATTCGTGAAAATTTTGAGATAGTTGTGCCTAGATAGTGCTCTAATGCATTGGGTAAAGTTAAGTCTCATGATATGCGATGTGAAACGGGATTGGCAGTTAGCCGTGAACGATACTAAAATGGGAAATGGGATTAGTGGTTAGCCTTAACACGTACTAAAGAAATGTTTTATGATTTAGCCACATTTATATGATTCCATATTTATATGATCCCATGCTTATATGATATGATTTCATATGTTCCATTCCTTATTATCATTATGTCATGCCTCCTAACTAATGTTCTTAGGATGTATCCTTATATTCATCCCCTTACTTGGATTTTTAGATCATCCTTTTGTTTATGTGTTCCCTAGGGTACCCTATGTAGATGTAAAGGCTCAATGGAAGTTAGGAGCTCATTATGGATATTAAATAATGAAGTGTCTTTTTATCCCCATTTTTTATGTTTTTTGTACCTATTATTCCAAGACACTAGACTTAACGATCCTTGGATTGTACTCTGATTTATAATTATTCTTAAGATAATTCAATGTTGTATGAAAAACGCTTGGGTCACTATAGGTTTGGTCTCATTGAGGGAGTGGGGGAGGGGTAGTGATTATGGTTTTTTAAATCATTTAGCAGCGATTTTAATTGAAACCACTGCTAATTAAAACAATAAAAGATTATCATGGTGGTTTTATGAAACTGATACTATATTATTATTTTTAAACAGATTTATTTCATGGTGGTTGTTAGAACCTCTATGAATAAACCACCGCTATCCTTCACTTTTTTATAGTGTATTATTTTTCGTTTTTTTCAACAGTGTGAACCAAAAGGAAATAGATCAATGTTTAATGTGATATATAGTGTTTTGAGGAGAAACCAAATGGGATTAAAACAATAGTAAAAAATATTGTGATTATTCCTAATCATTTTTCACGATATATTATTAACAACTTCCACCATAACCATCTCTCAAACTCACAAAAATAAGATAAGATTAAATTAATTGAGAGTTCGGGTTGTGGGGACCATAGAGGAAAGAATATTCAGTTTCTTATATGTTGATAATTTGTGAATAATAACCCAAGTGGATATCTTATAGTAATAGAAATATGTTTTGAGTGTAGAAAATAAGAACAAAAAATCAATTAATTGTAGTGTAAAATTAAAAATTTTGATTAATGTAATAGAGGAGAATAACGGTCTCCCTAAGATATCATTTATGGTTTAATGCTTCAAATATAGAAATTGTGGGAATTATGCATGTAAGAACCTATATTTTCATTTCAGGTATGGATCTTTATTTCGGGTTGTTTTTTAGGAAAAAGGAGAATTGGGAATTTTTCTAAGTACACGTCGTGTACTGGCCATGTAACAGATAAGTACGAGGTCATGTGAGGTGACCTGGAAGACCACCTAAAGAGACAATCGGTAAAGGCTAGTACATGGTGTATAGATTGAATGAACTTGTTAGGTACTTTTCCTTTTATTTTATTAATCAGACTGGGGTCACATCTAATATCCAAAACTCTCTTAATCTTCCCATGTCTCAAATGGTAGAGCGAAAAATGGATGAGAAACTTCGGGCTCCTCCCATTCCTCTGTCTGAGCTTTGATTGAGAAGCTTACAAGTGAGTTAGATTTCCTCCAGTGATTTCTCTCTTCCCCTAGATTCTATCTTCCTAATTTCTCCTCTCTCATGAGTTATTGGGGGTTGATCGTTTTTACCCTTTTCGTAGATCTACGTCATTCTAGGCCAATTAAAGGTCGATGTTCAATATTATTCATCTTACAACATTGAGGTAGGTGGTTTGTGCCTTTATTTGATAGTCTTTAGATTATAAATATGCTTAATGTGAGGAATACCCATTTTTAGGGTATTGTGTGTTTTGGAGTTTAACCCGGTTTAATGTCTGCTATGGTTTGTTTGTTTAATAAAGGGTTATTGATTATGAATAAGGTTTATCACCTTGATTATGGATTTGTTTCCCATGTTTGATTGATTATAGCCATTGGGTCTAGGAATCATGTTAGGCCGCTTTGTTTTCCATGCCTACTGTTGATAGGATGGAGATGTTGTTATATGATATGCATGTATTTCGCATTATGAAAGTATGAACAAGGGTAATTGATTGTGAGAGCTTCCTAAGGTATGGTATTTTAATTTTGAATTATTTATATGAATGAAAAATGGTATTGACCATGAGATCTTCCTTGGGGTCATTGACCAGAGGGGTTAGACTGTGAGAGCTACCTAGAGGGTCATTAGTAAATGAATGTTGGAACATTGGGAATTGACTGTGAGAAGATTCCATAGGGTCATTATAAATTATATTGTTGCTATACAGACGAATGGGGTATTGACCGTGAGAGATACCCAGGTGGTCGTTGTATCTTATTAGTGTCATGTGGGACAAAAGGGGTTAGACTATGTGAGCTTTCTCAGAGGGTCATTATTTTATTTAATTGATGATATGTTAAACTAGAGGGGTTAGACTTTGAGAAATTTCCAGAGGGTTTCTTGTGAAAAATTGCATTATTGTGACGAGTCTCCCAAGACAAAGAAAAATATTTGACTCATTATTACTTGGTTGTTTAGATGATCCTTTGAGATATCTATAGTTATTATTATACAGGGGGATTCAAAGCTTAGGATATATCCCATGGTTACATTATTCAATGGATTGAATAATTAATAAATGTAAATGAATGTACTTGAAAACTATAGGATTGTTAACATTTGAGTACTTCTTAGTTTATTACTTCATTTCAGCATATTACCTTCTATATATACTCACTGATAGTTAGGCACAGTTCTTTTGGTGGTTTCCTATTAGGATACATCTCACACCTTGTTTGGGTCATGATTTTAGACCCATATAGATTATATGGTTGCGGGTATAGATAGGGGAAATCTCCCTTCTTCATCAGGTACTTTATTACTGTTGGAGCTGGAGAGCATGGGACCAAGCTGAGGCTTGAAATGCTGTTTGATTTTACTGCTTTTCTGTACTTTGGTTTCAGTATTGTATTTTTAGAATTGTGACTTGTTTGAATTAATTCCTAGATACATGTGTCATGCATCATTTATATATGATTTGGTTGTTAATTAATTATCAATCTCCCAATTTACTTTTGTTGCTTGGTATTACTACTTCTATTAATGTTTACTATTTTTTCTGCTATGTTACTCCGTCTATGAGGGTATAGTTTCTCCACTATCACACCCAAGGCACTCGCTTCTAGTCATCAGCCTCTGGCATTCAGAGAATTTCTCTTGAGGCTAAGTGACCAACTGAGTACTAGGCACCTTTGTGTGGCACCCAGATCCAGGATGTTATAAAGTGGTATCAGAGGAGTTCTTTTCTTCTTGGCTTTAAAATTTGAATCCTATAGATACGGATATTAAGGAATTGGTTATTGGTAATAAGTTGTGCCTGGGAGTAGCTAACCTGTGTACAGTTAAAATCTAAGTTACCTCGGTTTTTTTTGGTTTTACAATTGTTATAGTTGATTTGATTTCACCGTTGGGTGATTTAATTGTATTGTTATATTATGATTTATATCATTGTGGTTCTATTTCTGCTAAAACCTGGTGAAATGAGGGTATTACATCTCATGCATCATATAGGAACTTTCTAGAGATCACATGCCATGCAATCTCGTCATGCCATTTAGGGTTCATTACTGATTGCTTGTTTTTGTGATAGATGGTGTGCTAGATATGCATACTATTATGAAATATGTCTTGATAGAATACTGTCTATTTTTATAGGGTATTAAAATATGTAAAGTTTCATATAGATAGATTCCAAACTTTGGTCCCTGAGGTGTTATGGGTCCTCTTGGATTAGAATTTTATCAATCATGTTGAACTTTAATTGAATTTTCTCAATTTATGATATGAATTAGGGTGAAAAACTTTGATTCATTGGAGTATAGGATCTCACGGGTTAGAATTTTTCATGCCTTGAATTTTTTTTATGTTTTTAATGGTTTCAGAGAAGTTTTGGAGGTTTACAATCTAGAAACCCAGACAACACGGCGTGTGATGTTATGAACACACACCATGTGTTCTTCTATTCTAGAAGAAAGAAATTTTTTTAGGTACACGTATTGTATTTTATGCACACATTGTGTAGTCTTTAATTGTGTGAATGACTGTGTGAGTAGAGATAGGGGTTGGGAAACTTTTGGTAGAACACGCCATGTCTAGATTGCGCACGCCGTGTTATAAGTACCGTGTGTCCGACCATGTGACTAATGACATGGGTGGATAAAACATAGGTTGTACATAGTGTGTCCCATTCTTGAATTCTGTGTAGATTCGACCGTGTCTCTGACCATGTGACCAATAAGACGGGTAGATGAGACTTAACTGTTACACACTATGTCTAGGATGAACACATTGTGTAGTGTTATGCCGACAGACCCCATGTGGTTTAGCCGTGTAGAAGTACTTGGGCTGGAGAGAAAATTCAAGTCCATTCCATGTCTCAGGAGGAACATGTTGTATGTATGGTTGTTACATGACCTTGTTTGGTATAGGTACACGCCATGCTAAAATCTTAAGGGAACATTCCATGTAGGGTTTATACACATTGTGTAACCTTATTTTTTAAAACATTAATGCTCCTTATCTTGTTCCTTTCATACACTTATAAGTTGTTGTCCTTGATAATATTGAATTGAGGTGTTCATTTGACCTTGCAGAGTCATGCCACCGAGACATCCTTCAGTTGTACACCAGATATAGAAAGATGATTAGACACCATAATTGGTAGATCAGGGACTACCAGCAGATCCTCCCATCATGCCCGTCTTGACACAAGCTGTTATATCGGACATAGGTGATGATACAAAATTCTATGAAGGCTTTATGATGATGTTACAGAACTTTCAGGGAGCACCGCATCCTTCCCCTTCTATGGAAAAGTTGACGCGAGTGTTCCAACAATAGCATCTTCCCACTTTTTTAGGGGATGGAGGACCACAGGATATAGAGTCATGGTTGGAGGCCATTCCTTCTAGCTTTGAACATCTGGAGACACCTACATATAATAGGTTTGAGCTTGCGATATATATGTTACGTGATTCTTCCAAGAGATGGTGTGATGTTATCTCTTAGGTAGGAGTTCATCGAGATATGGCTTCAGAAGAGTTTTAGAGGACCTTTTATGATCATTTCTATCCTAATATGTTGAGGGAATATAGAGCCCAAGATTTCATGAATTTGGAGTAGGGGAATCATTCAGTGATGGACTAATATTCCAGTTTTATAGAGCTTCATCACTTTACAACTGTTATGGGAGGTGAAGAGTTATCCTTGGATAGGCAGTTTGAGGATGGTTTCAAGTATGACATCAGATCAAAGTTGAATGTATTTAGGCTAACTTTCGTGATAGTTATAGTGAATTAGGTTCTAATTACTAAGACAAATATGAGGGAGTTGGGAGCTTTGATCCAGGGAAGTTTAGCATCTAGGGCCGATACTCCTTTGACAGATAACAAGAAGCACCGCGGGGAGATTTCATGTGACGATTCTTCAGGTAGCTAGGTGGTATGATACTAGTGGGGGAAGAGTGGGAATACAAGACCAAATTGCTCGAGGGAACTAGTTGAGTGATAATATTATGAAAATATGGGTCACCATCATTTTTTTTGTTGGGTTTCTTTACTAGAATCTAGTGAGAGGGGATCGGGTATGACTCCACATTCAAGAGTGGGACAACCATTTTATTCGTATTCAGGAAAATGGAGTTCATCCGGCCATTCCGAATGAGGAGGAGGTCGTGGTTGTGGTAGTCAGTCGGTAGGCTTTTAGCGACAACAGGGTGGATCAACTAAGGGTAGTCAGGTAGTGTCACAGGGTCACGGTACAAGTAAGAATGTTTTAGTGGATCAGACCCTGCAGGAGCAGGATCCCAGACCCTCTACGGTTAGAGGTATGATCCCAGTTGCCTTAGTTTTAGATTCTACTCTTTTTGATATAGTTTCTTCCCATAGTTTTATATCTACTTCTATTTTGGAGAGCCTCAGGCTCTATATCTTTACTTCTTATGATGTTATGATTCTAGGCACTCTATTGTGGATTAGGACGTCTATTGTATGTCAGTGCAAGGAGTTCCCTCTTAATATTGGTGGGTGTCAATTCTTATAATAACTCGTTGTCATAGTGATGACATGTTACAATGTCATTATTATAATGGACTGGTTAGTCTTTTTTCAAGCCTTTGCATACTCCTATCACCGTAGGGTGAGTTTCACGTCACTAGAGGGTGTGACTTTTATACACAAGGGAGAATGGGATTTCTAAGCGAACAGAAAAGTACTCGATCATCATGGGTTGAGATGAATTGCAACCTATATTTATAGTTAATATCTATATGACTAGGTGACTTCTTAGATATACTTTCCTCCAGTAGTGAATCATTTTAGATATGTCTTTCCAAACGACTTCTCAGGTTTCCCTCCAAACTATGAGGGAGATTTATCTATTGATCTTGTTCTAGGAGTGACATCGGTGTCCATTAATCCTTATAGTATGGCTATGTATGAGTTACATGAGCTCAAGAAACAGTTAGAGGAGTTGTAGGAAAAGCTTTTCATCCAACCGAGTACTTCTCTATGGGGTTATCATATCCTTTTTTAGAAGAAGGAGGATGGTACCCTTAGACTTTGTGTGGAATATCGAAAGCTGAACTAGTTGACGATCAAGAAACGATATCCATTACCTAGGATTGGTGATCTCTTTGATAAGCTTAGAGGAGCCTGGGTGTTCTTGAAGATTGACTTGAGATCCGGTTATTATCAATTTCATGTTATACCATCAGATAAACCTCTTACAGCCTTTCAGATTTTGTATGGTCTATATGAGTATTTGGTTATGTTGTTGGGTCTCACGAACATGCTGACAATTTTTATGGAATTGATGAACTGAGTGTTCCATCCTTATTCGGATTCTTTTTTGGTAGTCATATTGGATGATATCTTGGTGTACTCTCACAATCAACACAACCATCAAACCTATCTTGATATCATTTTAAGTACATTGAGAGAGCATCAGTTATATGTTAAACTCTCAAAATGATAATTTGGATGGATTAGATTCACTTATTGGGTCATGTAATCTTATATAAATGAGTATCATTAGACACATATAATGTGAGAGAAGTAGTTTCCTTGAAGAATATGAATAATGTCTTTGAGGTAAGGAGTTTTCTGGGGCTGGATAGTTACTACAAGAACTTTATCCTGGAATATTCACTCTTAGTAGAACCACTAACAAGCCTGACTAAGAAGGGTGAAATGTACTTGTGGACATCTTCCTAGGATTCAGCCATTCAGGAGTTGAAAGGTACATAGAATTCACCACCAATACTGATTTTTCCAGAGTCGGGCAAGAGTTACACCATTTACTATGATATATTAGGTATCGTGCATTGAGCATTGCTTATGAAGAAGGAAGGAGTTGTTGCATATGGGTCTAGACAGTTGAGGACACATGAGAGAAACTACCTGAATCATAATCTTGAGTTAGCTACAGTTGGGCATGCTTTACGATATTGGATACGTTATCTTTTGGGAGAGAATTATTTGGTATTAACAGACCACAAAAGTCTCAAGTACATCATTACTTAGCAGGATCTGAATTTGAGACAGTGAAGGTGGGTTGAGTACCTTTAGTCTTTTGAATTTTATCTTTCCTACATGGCTGGGAAAGGAAACACAGTGACAAATGCATTGAGTAGGAGGACTCACATACAGGCAGTTTAGGAGGCCAACAGTGAGTGGCAGCTTATAGCTATGTTCTTTGATATGAATTTAGAGGTGTGTGATATGTATGGGAAGATGTTTCTTTCTTTTATAGCTATTACCTCTACTCTTCTGGATCGAGTGCGAATGAGGAAGCTATCAGATTCAGAAGGACTAGTCCTACATGAGAGTGTGTTAGGAGAGGACCCTACTCTTTGGTGGACCATAGGCGATGATGAGATATTTTATTTTCATAGTCACATATGGGTGACATGAGACATACGTGCGGAGATTTTGTGATATGTTCATGCCTCAACATGGGTAGTTCATCCTGGCATCACCAAGATGTATCGAGATTTACATCATCAGTATTGGTGGCCAGGTATAAAGAGGGATGTTGCTTGTTTTTTTATGAGATGTTCCTCATGTCAGTAGGTGAAGGTGGAGAATCAATAACCAATATGGATTTAACAGTAGTTACCCATTTCTAAGTGGAAGTGGAATGATGTCTCAATGTATTTCATGATAGTTTTACCAGGGTCACCTCAAGGTAATGATGTGGTTAGGGTTGTCATTGACAGACTCATATAGGCTACACATTTCTTATCGATTAAGGAAACCTCCAGTGATGATGAGCTTGTAAGGTTGTAAATATATGAGGTTTTAAATCTTCGTGGGGTTATACACTTTATCATTTCAGACAGGGATGCCCGGTTTTCTTCTCATATTCGGAAGGGACTACAGAGGGCTTTGGGTACATAGGTACTTCTGATTATAGCTTACCATCTCCAGACAGATTCCCAGTCCGAGTGAATGATTCTGGTTTTAGAGGACATGCAATGAGCATGTATCCAAGATTTTTGGGGTTCTTGGGAGAGACACATACCCCTAGTGGAGTTTTCCTACAATAAAAGTTTCAGGAAATGATATAGATGTCACCTTATAAGGCTTTGTATGGTAGGCCATACCAATCACCCCTATGTTTGAATGAGTTAGGAGAGGTACCTATGCTGGGACCTCATCTTATCTAGGAGACCACAGTGTAGGTGGAGTTGATTTAGAAGAGGATGGATACTGCACAATCTCGGCAAAATCTTATGCTGATTGATGGAGACAACCTCTGAAGTTTAAGACTGGAGATTAGGTTTTCTTATATGTCACACTATGGTTAGGACACAAGAGGATTAAGAGGTAGGGAAATATTTCACTGAGATATGTTAGACTATTTGAGGTTTTGGAAAGAGTCGTTCTGATTTCCTATCATTTGTAGTTACCTCAGAGGTACCGGGATATTCATGACATATTCCATGTTTCTCAGGTATGATGTTACTTTTCAGACCTATCTTGTGTTTTTAAACTCTAGGAGGTTGAGTTAGAGGTGGATGAATCCTTCATGGAGCACCCTATTTGGATTGTGGATCGTATCACAAAGGTTATCTATGGCCGGTCTATTCCTCTGGTATGGGTGTTATGGATGCACAGGCGAGTACATGACGAGACTTGGGAGAGGGAGGCTGACGTACGATCACAGTGGCCAGGGTTTTTTGAAGTTTCTTCGTCACTACCCTTATAAGGGAAATTTAGGTATGAATTGATTTAAATGGGAAGTTTTTAAGAACCTGGATTTTAATTTTAGATATTGATCATTATTTTGGGTTTTTTTAGGAAAAAGGGAGAATTGAGAATTTTTCTAAGTACACGCCTTGTACTTTTGAGTACAGACTTTGTACTCAGTTTCCACATGTAGCTGTGTACTGGATGTGTAACGGCCAAGTACATATCCGTGTGAGGTGACCTGGAAGACTACCTAAAGCAGGTGCTGGTTGAGGCTAGTACATGACATGTACATTAAATAGACACATCGGGTACTTTAATTTTTTATTTGATTAATTAGACCGAGGTCACGTCTAATTTCTAAAATGCTCTTCTTCTTCCCTTTTTCTCATACGGGAGAGCAACAAACGACCAAGAAACTTATAGTTCCTCCCATTCATTTATCTAAGATCCAATTGAGATGCTTTCATGTGCGTTGGATTCCTACTAGTGAGTTCTCTCTTCCCCTAGAGCTTCTCTTCCTGATTTTTACTATCTCTTGAGCTATTGAGGGTTTATTGTTTTTATGATTTTCAAAGATCTATGTCATTATAGATCAATTCAAGGGCCGAAGTTCAATATTTTTCATCGTAAAACATTAAGGTATGTGGTTTGTGACTTTCTTTAATAGTATTTGGATTATATATATTCTTAAAGTGATGAATACACATGTTTATAATATTGTTTATTTTAGAATTTTACCTAGTTTAATACCTTTTATGGTTTTTTTGTTTGAGAAAGTGTTATTGATTATGCATAGGGTTTATTACCTTGATTATGGATGTGTTTCCCATGTTTGATTGATTATGGTTTTTGGGTCTAGGAAGCATGTTAGGATGCATTGTTTTCCCTACCTAGTGTTGTTAGGATGGAGTTTCTGTTATATGATATGCATTTGTTTCTCATTATGAATGCATAAGAAAGGGTAATTAACTATGATTGATTCCCTAGGTAGGGTCTTTTAATTATGAATTTTTATTAAGAATGACCAGAGGTATTGACTATGAGATCTAGCATGGGGTCATTGACCAGATGGGTTAGACTACGAGAGCTACCCATAGGGTTGTTATTAAATGAATGTTGGACCATAGGGCATTGACTATGAGATATTTCAGAGGATAATTATAAATTATATTGTTGTTATGAAGACCAAGGGGTATTGAATGTGAGAGCTAACTAGGTGGTTGTTGTATCTGATTAGTTCTATTTGGGACCAAAGGGGTTAGATTGTGTGAGATTTACCATAGGGTCATTATTTTATTAAATTGATTATATGTTAAACCAGAGGGGTGATACTATGAGAAATTTCCTAGAGGATTTCTTTTGAATAATTGAATGATTGTGGCGAGTCTACCAAGCCATAGCAAAATCTTGTACTCGATATTACATGGTTGTTTAGATGATCATTTGAGATGAAGGTTGTGATTATTATATAGGGGTATTCAAATCATAGGCTAGATCCTAGGGTTACATTATTCCATGCATTGAATAATTAATAAATGTAAATTAATGTAATTGAAAACTGTTGTATTGTTTACTTTTGATTATTTCCTAGTTTATTTATTCATTTCTACATATTACCTACTATATATACTCACTGATAGTTAGGAACATATCTTTTTGTGGTTTCCTACTAGGATTCATCTCACACCCAATTTGGGTCTTGATTTTGGACTGAAATAGATTATATGGTTATAGGTATAGATACGAGCAGTCTCCCTTTTTCATCAGGTAAATGATTTATATTTGAGCTAGAGAGCATGAGACTAAGCTGAGGCTTGTGATGCTATTGGAGTTTACTGATTTTCTGTACATTGGTTTTAGTGTTGTATTTTCATCATTGTGACTTGTTTGGTCACTTTCCTAGATACATGTGACATTCATAATTTACATATTCTCCAATTGTTTATTTACTATCAGTATTCTACTTTACTTTTGTTGCATGGTATTACTACTACCACTACTATTTACTATTTTTTTCTATTGTGTTACTCTGCCAATGGGGGCATAGTTTCCCCACTATCACGCACAAGGCCCTCACTTCTAGTTGGTAGCCTATGGCATTCGTGGAAATGCGCTTGAGACCATGTGACCAACTTGATACGAGGCACCTTTAGGCGGCACCCAGATCTGGGACGTTACAATGAAAATTTATATCCTAAGGGGAAATATCATAAAGATAATCATAAATATGGTATGAATAATGGTTATACTTATAATGATGAGGAGACTAAAAATGAAATATAAAAGGTATTGGTTTTTCTAATAGTATTATTAATGTTAAATTTGAAGATCATGATTAAATTGAGATTGATGGATATCAATACATAAATTATATTTCATATTTTTGGAAAGATGAATTAAGGAATATGATGATGAATCCCTGTTAATGTTTTGAGAAGGAAGTGGTATGATTGATGTGTTTATGTATTGGAACTCAAGAATTATGTTATATGCAACATGAAATATATAAGTATTCTTTAGTATATTTTTTTAAGGATTTGAAAAAATTTGTTTAATGGTGATGATGAACTAGAAGATTGATTTAATGGAAATGTGATATTTTGATTAATAGAATATAACACTTAATATATTGTTGATGATGAGAAAATGGTTTTTTGTTCAGATAAAGAGATGACTGATATGAATAAAGAAAATTGAAAAGTATATATAACCTTGGAACTAATTAATGATTTGTGGGAATTATGGTTTATGTTATCAATAATGGAGTTTATAAAATTACTAGATTTATGGAATATATTCAATAATATGTGGTTTTATTCAATGAATTAGTAAGTATGTATATTTTCATTAATGTTTTATTTTAATTTTTGTTATTTTAAAGTGTCGATAAAATAAATGACAAAGGAATTAATGTATTTGGTATTTGACAATCAAGAGATACTTTATGATAATTGGGGGATTAATGTTATGTTGATTTTCTGAAATTTATTTACCTTATTTAAAAATATTGATTTTTTGAAGGATTATACGGTTAACAATTTATGGAATGGTTTAAGTGAATTTTTTAGGATGTTTTTTATATTAATGTATAGTTTTATAATATAAATATTTATACATAATTTTTAAAAACAATTTTTTTATAATAACTAGAGATAAAAGTAATGACTTATCATTCTTTGTTGATATTATTTGGTTCTTTAGACATGAAAAATTCAACTCTTTGAGTAAGATAAGAATTATAAATTGATCAAGTAATAACCAAAAGATGATATTGTCCTTATGAAATGGAATGAAATCAAGTATGTATATCTTCTGATGAAAATTCCCCAACATTAGAAAAAAGATATTGAAATAAAATTTTATCATATTATCATCATTTTTATGATATCAATAACATTTTCAGACCTCCCTGTTTTATGGGTTTTTTATTAACTTTCCCCTAACCATGTTCACTATCACACTACATTAGTATTTCGGTGTATGTTTTATCTTCTATGTTCATGTTTTCCCTTCCCACCTATGTTCTACTATTTGAAAACCTATTATCTGTTATTCCATATGGAATTAATACATCCCTTTATATATTTTTCAAGAGGAATTTTAATTAACCCATTTTATGTTGTTGGCTTCCCACAAAGTTATTTTCAAATGTCAAACCCTTGTTTACTAAGAACAAGTTCAAATTTATAAGGTGCAATTTATTTAAGGAGGGTACAATGTAACACCTGAAGATTTTGTGAAATATTTTTTTCAAATAAATTTACTCCTTTCAAAAAAATCATTACAAGAAATACTGAATTTATCTTTTTTTACAAACAACACAGAGTTTATATTTCATTACATGCAACACTAGGTGTATCTTACATTACACACAAAATTGAGTTTAAATGACAAGTGAAAGAGTATTAAACTCTTATTAATTAATATGATAGTCTTCACCTAGTGGTTGGAATGGCTGGTATGAATGGTCTTAACTAAATTATGAAAATATATGGTGTAATAATTTAAATATATTTAATTATTTAATGAATAATTAATTATAAATAAAAATAAAAACTATTTGAAAATAAAGGAAATATTTTTTTGAAATGCTATTTTTATGCACATGAATTTGTTTTACATAAATAAATTTAAAAAAATAACATTTGGTGAATGATTTTAATCAAATTTATTTATTATTCATTAAATAAAATTTTTAACATTAATCTTATATTTTTATAGACAATATATATGAATAAATCCAATTTTATTCTCAAAAATAGTATCTGTCTAAAAAAGTTTTTTTTGACCTTTTGCACACTTATTTTACATATAAGTATTCCTAATTATAGAAAATTAATTTTAAAAAACTAAAAAATAAATTCCCATTTTAAATTTATCTTAAGGTAAATTTATAATAATTTTCTAAGAAGATAAATTTTTCGATGAATAGTAAAAATATAGGTTTTCATTAAGAAATTTCATTTATATTAAAGCTATTAAAAACTTAAAAATTGTTTGAATATGGTTTTGAAAATATAATTTAGTCAGATTATAAATTTATTAATCCAATTTAGGTCATTTTAATCATTTTCATGTTGAATTTTGGTATAAAAACTTTTTAAACTTCTGAGCATCATCTCTCTGTAAACATTCTTTCTTATTAAATTTGAGATATTAATTTTTGATTTAATTTTCTAATTAAGTGAATTTAATTTGGAAAATTGGGTCCCATATTTGTAATCGTCACAATTTATATTATCTACTAACCACAACTTAATTTTTTACTATAATGAATTGTAAAAACAGTAAAACTTATTTACTGCGATTAAGGTAAATTTTTTTACTTGTTGTTAAACTAAAAAGATAAGGGTTAAAAATGACCAACAATTTTTAAAATACCAATTATATTTCCATATTTAAATTTATTATCTTATTTTTTCTATAATAGACATTTTTTAGCCTTTTGGCATGGGCATAATTTTTGTACATCTTTTTCTTTTCAAAAACATCAAGTGTGCCACTCACCTCACTTATAAAAGGCCACAACCTCACCTCTCCCCTTCACTCTTCAAAAACAATTAAATTAATCAAATAACTAAAAATATAACTTCTTTAATTCCCTAATTTCATCAAATAAGTCTCATATTTTTATAAATCCATCTTAAGAAGCCTTTTGGTGCAAACTGGAATAATTTGTCTGAAGAAGAGGTAATGTCCCTAATCAAGCATTTTGTTTTATTTCTTCCTCCTCCTCCTTCAGTTATTATTAAACATGATTATATAATAAAATCATTATAATACATATAATTATATGTTATAATGTTAATTTCAAGACATAAATCATTACCTTATTACATCAAATGGATTACAAAATCATCATTCACATGTACGATAGACTACCATCTCACGAACCAATGTTATTAATTTTCCATCACCGCCTCTCAAAGATAAATATAATGATGTATTTTTTGTTTATATATGATATTTATGATATTATTATATTTATAGAATCATGATATAACATGTTTATTCTTAATTTTCATTCTATGGGAATACAATAACACAGTCCGTGTGTGTATCGAATTTCCCCCTTGCGAAGTGATGTGATTTATTCACGCTTTACATGAAAGGTAATAAGGATGTTTTTAAATGAAATATGTAATATATATTACATAAAAGCAATTTTTTATTGGTAATATATTATTTATATTTCATTCTTTACATTAGGAAAATGGAAACAACATTCATGCATATTTTTGGTATTTACATATCCATTTTAGTATCTCTATTTCTTTCAACTTAATGTTTAATGGTTACCAAAGTGGTAATGAATTGTTCTCACAATTTTCCTTCCATGAGACATATATTATGTTATGTACATATGTTTATTTATGATGTATGTATACATACCCTTTTACATATAATATCATAAATTTAATTTTTCTCATAATATTTTAAGTTTCATTTAATGTTATTGTTTTATGGGGATTTAATTTTTAAAGTCACCGAAGTGGTAAATATTTTATGTTACTATTTAATCATTTAACAGTATTGTTTATGAGTACGTTTTCAATAATAAGATCTTATGATTTATCTCTCACAAAACCCAAGAATTTTATTCTAATCTAGTTATTTCATAATAATAAACTGTTTAAATTCATTTTTGCCTCTTTATATACTTATGATTTCAAAATAATATTCTTAATAAAAAATGTCTTCTTTCTCTTCGATCAAAACCCCCTTTTTATTCTAAAACTACATTCTATAAAATATTTTTCAAAATGTTTTCAAAATTCAAAAAATTATTTAATAGACATTTTTTCAGGTTATTTATTTTTTTACAAATTTTTTTGAAGGGAATATTAATGTCATTTTCCAAACAATTCTATGTTGGCTTTTACCAAAAATGTGAAAGGAATATTTTTCTAACATGTAATACCTAAAATTAATTATCTACCTTCATAACCAATAATTTATTTAAAAAATGATTCATAGTCATAAAATTTTATTTCAAAATAAAATTATTTAGAAAGAGTTTTTTGTTTTAAAACTTTTTTTAAAATTAAAAATAATTTTTTTCCTTAAGAAACTTTTTAAATGTTTTTTATATATTTCATTATATGTTTTCAAGTTTACTTTCAAATAAAAGGTTTTCCAATATATTTTATGAATTTTTAGTTTTAAAATTTTATTTTTAATGAAAAGTTATTTCACTCAATAAATGTTCCAAGTTATCTTTCAAAATCACTTTCCATCTAAGATGAAATCCTATGAAGCTACTTATTTTTACTGGGGATAAGATATGAGTATTCCATTCTTATTCTTTTTCTATATGGTTTATTTTTATGATGACAAGATATTTATGAAAAATATTTCTCTTCCATGGGTTATACCATGATAAAATTATTATTAAACCCAATTATTTTCATTGGTTATTATATTATTAAATAATAAAATGATTATGAAACCTGTATCTTTTCCATTGGTTATGGTATGATGAAAAGTTTATGAAAACCATTTCATTTCATGTGTTATGGTATTATAAATGTTTTATGATGTTATGGCACATATATGTAGGATTTTCATTATGTGAAGGGTGAGACCTATATTTCTGTCCAATGAATTTAGTAAATATATATCTCATTAGATAGATAGAACTATAACACAAAGTGAACCTAGTTTAGTAAGGGACTTTTTCTACAATGACAGTTTTGGGAGTGAACCTTGACTACTATGATGGTTTAATGAGTGAAATAATTAGACAATGATAGCCTTGGCAGTGTGCCATTACTTCTATAGAAATGATTTTCCATTATTATGTGTATTTCACAATTCTATTTCTTTTGGAAATATTATGCTCTCATGGATTATATAATTTTAGTCTCATATGATTCATGTCTTATAAACCGCTAATCCTTATTCCATGAGACATTATTACGATCTTTGATCTGAAGGGTACGATTTTCAAATGCATTGATAATTGTCTATGTCCCTTATGATCATGGTATGCATATATATCACCCTTGTTTACCCTAACTGAGAGTCTAAGCTCACCGTTTCTTATTTTTCCTTTCCCTAGGTTATGAACAAATGTATTATGTTTGATATGTATAATAAAGGATCGAGTTATTTATAACATAGTGGGAGATGATGTAGCTCATATAAAGACCATTTTTTATGTTTCCATGTTTCTAAAGGAACTATAGATTTATAGTCCTTAGGCATGGGTTTGTGTAATGTAATGAATATTTATCTAAAAAGATTAAATATATATGTATAAAAATCTAGGGTTAATATATCTCTCATATACAACCAATTGAACCACCCCACATGTTTGATATGACACCTCCTGGGTCACTTGTATATTTATTTTTGTGTTTTATTTATCTTATATTTCATTATTGGGTTTTCTAAAAATCAACAGTTATAACAGGAGTTTTGGGGGGGGAGGACTTGGTACATTGTTCTTATAACAATTCTACTAATCATGTGAGGATGGTTAGTTTGTAAAATATTTTCTTTTACACTATTTGATCTTATTTTCTCAAACCATGAAAGGCATAGGGTAACCATGCATATAAGTTTTGGGGATACATGAGCAGCATCATGATTGGAGCTTGGTTTTCCTAAACATGAAGCATAGCCATGGGAGTAGTCCAACTCATTAAAAATGTGGATTTATACCAAGATTTTCCTTTTATATTTTTAACCACTTGAGTTACTTTTTCTCTCCCATTAATATTTCATACACAACCCACCCCTAATCTTGGGATATTTCCCTCCTCTCCATTTCGGTGGATTATCCTTTGATACAAGGTGTTTTGACTTGAGTTAAGTCTTTTACATTAAGTTTTTTTCACCATTTTACCCCTTCTATTTCTTGTAATCCCTTTTCTATAGAAGTGTGAAACCCTAGTAGGTGGATTTGATGAATTAAAAGGATTTAATGGGGGTTTTGTTTTTTTTCTTTTGTATAAGTGTGTGATGAATTTTTTTTCTAAATAAAATGGTTCTTATTGGAAGTAATGAGTTTCGAAATATTCTAAAGGTTGTTTCCAATATTTAATGGTATTTTCCATGTCTTAACTTCGAATTCATTATAGCCTTTTTTTTGTTTGTTAAATTTCCATTTGAATAATTTATAGTTTATGTTTATTATATGTTTGGTGTGATCCATGGTTTTATATGGAAAATTTTAGTGTTAATTTGTGATTTACAAAGGTATCCCTTTGAAGTGAACTAAAAGTGTTTTTTTTAATGGATAAAAGTGGATTTATGAATTTAAATAGATTACTAATAAGGTTTTAGAAAAGGTTTTACCTTGAGGAATGTTTTTTATCAAAATGGTCGTGATTCTTTTTAAAAATAGCTTATGAAATATCATTTGATGTATGTAATATTTGATATGGATATGTTTGGATTTGAGTAGAACATGGGATACTTGGGGTGTGATAACATGTTATCTAAGGAACCATGAGAGACATTGGGAGGAAGACCAATAGAGATTACAATTGTTGGGCAAGATATTATAAGAGATCTTGGGATTGGTCATAAGGAAAACTGTGAGATCATTCATTTTGTTTAGTGGTATAATATACTATATTTTAGTTATAATTACAATATACCCTTATGTTTAGATATCTTAATAACAATTACCAATTTAGGGTTTATTTATATGCTTCAATGCATTTATTTATATCCTTATTTGATATGATATCATGTGTTATTCCAATTTTAATTTATTTAAATATATGATGATGATATTTATGTTTATTCCTTTGTATTAATTATTTGGGTAGGTTAATCAAGTTCATTACATGTGTCTATTTTTATTATTTTATCCATACTGATAATATTTTGGGAAAAAAGTTTTTGTTTGAAGAAACCTAAAGGGATTTCAAGTAGCTAATTTCAAATGGAATGTTTTCTAAGTGAAATAGTTTTGGGACAAGATTTTAATAACTAGTTTACTGGTTTTAATTGTTTAAAATCCTTAAATATATGTATGGTATTATCCTACTAGACTTTGATCCTCATACCCTATACATTCCTTTGGGTGTGTATAGACACTTTTTTATATGACACAGGTAATGGAAATGGCACTATGTATATAGGTTTATATTCTTGATTAATTTAATTATTTTGTCTTTTAAGATATGTGGTATCACAAGGTTGGATTGAGAGTAGTTTTTTGGATTTCAATAACCTTGGGATGTATTTATTTTCTATGTTTGGTGTTTTATTTATTTTTTGGTTTTGAGATATTAACATGACATACCATGTTTAGGTTCTATTTGAAATGTTATAAATTTGATGTTGTTTATTATATCTACTTTACTCATTCTGAATTATGTGGGTTTTTTGTATATACCTATTGACATTGATAATGTTGGTGTGTTCATCCCATTACAAGGATATGTCAATTAAATTTACCATGGTTAAACCCATTCCTATGAGGTTATTTATTATGAATGGTACTTGTATCTTATTCATGGTGATTGGGAAAGTGCTTCAGGCCATGTGGCCTACTGAATCAACTTGAGGGTTGAGTTTACTCAGGTTGGTTTTCTATAAATTGATATCAGAGAAGTTTTGTTGGAGATCAATGGTAGACTAGAGCTAGGCCCATCAGTAATTGAGAGGTGGGAACAAAGGATTTCCTAGAAATCTCTTTTTCATGTGGAACCTCATGTTTCCATGGGTGGTATGGGTTTTTTTACATTTTTATCCTATTTATGGGGTTTTTTAATTATATTTTGGTGTATTTATCAATTTTTTTAGTTACGAGGTGATCCTATGCGTTATTTTGAGTTTCTAGGTCAAATATATATGTATATAGGTGGTTCATGGTTTATACACATGATTTTTAGGTGTCATATATATTCCATTCATCCTTGATTATCATATTATAGTGATACATTCATAGTCGATGCACAGTTTTCATTACTGTGCTTTCAAACCTTGCACATTGGGAAGATATCAAAAAAAATTGTTTTAACCAATTTTTCATTTGAATATTATGTTATTGGAATTTTTTTTATTAGGTCCTATTTTAAGGTATCCTTTCTGGTAATATTTAGTATTATTGAGACTCAATTGTGTATTAATTAAGTTTTTTCTATGTGTTTTGTAGAAAATCCCTCTCGAAAGCGACACTTCTTGGATTAGATCGCATATCGTGGAGCATTCCCCACAATCACATCCTCTATTTCCTCTAGATTTGTTATATTTATTGATTTATATGATCCAATCCTTAGGAAAAAATGGTGTTCGGTAGTAAAAATGGATGGTGGATCATACCCTGGAGTTTACTAGGAATACCACACCTGTGTTCTGTGGTGATAGGGATACCAATGAACCCGAGGAGTAGTTTGATCATATTGAGTGGATCCTTGAGTTATTAATGACCCTTGAGTCCTAAAAAATTGTATTTTATACTTATATATAGGAAGGAATGCACAAAAAGTGGTGGGAAACAATGGTTCTTGCAAGGTAAGACAAAGATCTCGCATGGACTACTTTCAATGCAGCTTTCAATCACCAGCTCTACTCAGAGACTTCATGTGAAATTAAGGAACATAAGTTTATAACATTATATCAATGGAACCATTTGGTTTTGTGGTATTATTCTCGTTTTATCAAGTTGGTATGTGTCTCACCAGAACTTCTCATGAATTATTATCTCAAGGATCAACATTTTGATATGGGCTTGAATCCTAATATTAGGTCTACGGTTATTATTCCTTTACTTGAAACCTTTTATATATTGGTTGACCATGAGTTCATAGCTGAGGTTGATATGGTATTAAATATAGGTCTTAATGGTATACCTTCAAGATATGGTAGACAAATCTATTCATCTGGTCAAACGCATAAGTGGTAAGACTCTCATCAAGGTAGTGGAAACATTGATCAGGAGTCATTAGGTAAAACACCAATGGAATCTATAAGGCACAAGACAATTGTATGGTATCAGTGTGGTGAAAAAATTCATTCCAAGACTCTCTTCTTAGAGGATCCGAGGATGTTCCACTAGTGTGGAAATTCGGGACATCTTCAATTATTCTATTAGGATTGTGTATAGAGGATTGGTGTAGGATCCATATTTTCAAAGGATTCTTAAGTGAATTCATATGCTTCCAATGATAGAGTATCTCTTCTATATACTAAATGTATTTCTCAATAGGTGAAGAAGGCTCAAGGATGGCCTAATTCAGGATGTATCCTCATAGTCAATGTGATAATAGAGGATGCATATTTTGGTATAGCCACTACGAGAGGTACAATGTTTATCACTTCTTCCATGGAATATGGTTTATTTGATATGGTTGTATCCCATTATTTTATCTCTCCAAATATTCATGATGATTTGGTTATGAAAAAGGAGTTGGTGCTAATTTATTGGACTTGAATACCCTATTAGGTATAGATAAGTATTAATTTTATAAAATCATATAGTTCTGTATTTTTTTTATAGATGTTGAATTAATTTTGTATTTCCTCATGTTGGATCTAGATGTTTTTTACTATATTATCAGAATGGATTGGTCGGTCAACTTCAATGTGTAAATTCACTGTTACCACTATAGGTTCTAGTTTCTAACTCATAATGGAAGAACTCACATATTTCAAGGAGATTTGGATTTCTAACCAGGTATGTCAGGACAAGATTCATTAGAGATGGGTTTGATTTTATGCCAATTTTCCAGGTTGATCTTCGATGCTTTAGAGTAGGGTATAGAGTATAATCTCTTTATGGTCATGGATAGGTACCCATATATTTTTATTATTGATTCCTCTATGTTTACACCCTAGTTAGATGTTGAATATGTCATTAATATAATTCTAGATATGAGCCCCATTTCTTTACCATCTTACTGGATGGATCCAACTAAACTGAAAGAGGTGAAATTTTAGTTAGACGACCTCAAGGGTAAGGGATTTACTCACCCTATCATTTAAACATATTCTTTTCTAGTTCTATTTCTATATCTTTTAGATGAGATTATTCATATTTTCATTTTTTATTATAATATTAATCATGTGACTGTAAAGAATAAATACTTGATGACCAGAATTGATGATCTTTTTTATCAGCTCAGAGGTTGTTTTTTGTTTTCAATGGTCAACTTGAGATCTGGGCACTAGAAGATTAGGGTCCTCCAAGAGGATGTTATGAAGAAAACATTAAAAATTTGGTATATAAATTTTTATTATTTGGTTATTCTATATGGGATTAACAAATATCTAGTGGTATTTATGCTTTTGTGGTATTTTGGTAATTAGACTCTTTTATGGTTGGATTTTTTATGATATCTTAGTGTATTACAAGATGGAGGAGGACCATGATGACCATATAGAGCTCATTCTAGGAGTTTTTCAGGAGAATATTCTATATTCTAATTTATTTAAAAGTTATTTGTATTTGAGAAGTAATGTTATAGGCCCATGTGATGTATGAAAGAGGATATTCAAAGGAACTTGAGAAAGTTTGAGTAGTTTTGTATTGGACTAATCCAAATAATGTGTTCTAGATCCAAATATTTTGGGTCCTTGGTAGGTATTATAGATGTTTTATTTGGTAATTTTCTAGGATAGCTTCTACATTTATATATTTGAATAGGAAAAGGGTGGAGTTTAAGTGGGATGAGAAGTGTTAGAATTATTTTAAGGAGTTGTAGGCACATGAAACATCTATTCCAATCTTGATTGTTCACTATCCTAGGAAAGTTTATGCTCTATATTATGATTAATTTGGTGTGGGATTAGCTTTTCTGCTTATATAAGATGACCATGTGGTGGCCTATGACTCAAGGAAACTACACCCACATGAGTGGAATTATCTAAACCTTGACCTATAGTTGCAGTTATGATGCATGCATTATAGACATGGTGACATTATATAACGACAAGAACTTCTATAAATAAAATTACCCATGCGATTTAATTAAATGAATTACTATATATTATGGATAATGAAAAAACATGAACTTATTTGGTTTTATTATATGATATTAGATTTAAAAGACCATTAGGTATCATTATCATTGATAATATAGTTATTGAACAATGTTCATATGATTTTTATAAATATATGGTTTTGAAAAATCCAATTGAAATAGAAAAAGTAAGTGATGGAATCTTCTAGTAGTATTGAACCCTAAGAACCCCATTTATAAGAGCTGCTAAGGGAGATATCATCATTGAGAGTATACCTTCACCAAGCCGATGATGTGTGCTGACCTCAACTGTTTTTATAATCTCAATTATGTTTTGATATGCTTTGATATTCCCAAATAAGGTTTATCTTTAAATTAATTATTCATTCAATCTATGACATCATATTATTAAGTTGATAAACTATCAAAATGATCATTGGAATTTGTTAATCAATGGTTATATATGTTTATACATGTTTAGAAATGTTACTAACTCAATCTGTATATGATTTGAATAGAACATATAAGTATTAAGTGTTGAGTCACTGATATAGACCTACCGGTACATAGCCTACCGATAAGTAAAGGTCACTAATAGACCAAGATTCCTGTGACACAAGGTCACTGGTACATAGTTACCGATACAAGATACTGATACAAATAGACAGACAGACCAATCGATATAAGCTACTGATACAAACAGGCAGACAAACAGCTGCTGATAAGAAGAGCCACTTATACAGGCAGCAACCAATATAGGAGAGTTACTGATAGAGAGGAGCCACCGATACAAGTCTGCTGATACAAACAGACAGCTGCCGCTACAATGTTTACCGATACAAGAATTCCACCAGTACAAAAGAGATACTGATAAAAGGAGCTGCTGATGTAAAGAGCTACTGATACATAGAGCTACTGTTATAAATAGTTACAGCTACCGATTTAGATCTACTGACTCAAGTACACTGATACAATCTCACTGATATTAAGAGCTATCGATGGAAACCAGTCACTATATCTCTAAACTCTATTACTGTTGTTTTATTTATCAACGGTCATATTTGATGTTTTTAATGCTTCTTCCATTAATTAATGATAGTTTTTTCCATTTTAGAAATTGTACATCGTACCTGTAAAAAGGTAATCATTCCTACTGTCAGAGTTGAAGATATATATATATATATGAGAACCTAAAACCACAAAGAGAAACACATGAATATAAGAATAATGAAGAATACATTCTGAGTCTGTAGAACCTGATCATTCAAGGAGTAATGATCTTCAACGATTTCACTTACACTCAAGATGATCAGACTGATCAACTTGGACCTGGAAGTCAAATACAAAAATGACACTTTTTTTTCTTGACAAAAACCAGATAAGTACTCAAAGCTTCATCTTCATCAATACAAGGAGTCCAGAGCTTCACTCAAAACACATAGAGAATTCTAAACTCATCTCTATTTGTTTAGCTCTATTGTGTTTCATTTATTTACATTTTGAGCAGTGTGTGTTCTATATTTACACTCTGACTCATGAGTATAACTGGAGGATATCTAATATCCTCACTCAATATTTCTAAACCCTTTCTTTATTCCCAATGTGAATTGTGGAAAAGGTCAAGTGTGACCTGGATAGCCTGTGTGCTATTGTATTTGTTTTCCCATGTAGAACTATGGTAGAGGTCTTAGTACCTGGACAGTCTTTGTACTATTTTGTACCCTGATCTAGGGTGTGGATCAATGTTTTATATTAACTATTTGAGAGGACCAAGTCTTGGCTTGAGATTGAACCTCTTGGTTATATCTGTTGTGCATCTTATTTTTAGTTTAAGTTATTTTCTATTCCGCTGCAAAGTTCATTGAAATTCAAATCTGTTTTAAAGTAACTCTGATAGTTAAACTAGCAAGTTTTTATAACTTTTGTTTTACAGTAAGTTAGTTTCAAAAGTTAATAAATCTTCAGACTGAGTTAACAGAGAAATAATCAATCTCTTGAGAAACTAATTGAAAATGTAGAATCTTTATAAATTCACTACAGTTTATTTTTTATTTAATTTGGGGTATTTTAATCATAAAGTTTTTAACATAAATTTTTAATTGGAACTCAATTAACCCCCCTCTTGAGTATCCACTCCAACCAAAATTTGGTATTAGAGGTATCTTTCTTAATAAAGTATTTCCAAATACTCTGTTTTTCAACTGTGATTTTATTTGTATCTTAATAATCTTAAATTTCAGTTAGTTATAAATTTTATCGCTTTAAATATATTTTCTAAAATCGAATTATAGATAATATACTAGAAGGTGATGCTACCAACATTCCACCCTTCTTTAATGGTGAAAATTATGCCCAATGGAAACTAAAAATGAAAATTCATTTAGAAAGTATGGGATTTGATATCTAGACTACTGTAGAGATTCAGTATAAGATTCTAGAAACTGAAAGAACTACATGGGATGAAGCTACGAAAACTGCTTACACTAATAATTGTAAATCAATGAATGCTCTGTATTTTTCTTTAGGAGATGAAGAATTTAATCGAATATCTACTTGTAAGACTGATTATGAAATCTTAGATACTTTTTCTATTTCCCATGAAGGAACAACCAATGTTAAGGAAATGAGATTGAATACCTACACTATTAAGTATGACAATTTTAAAATGAAGCCTGATGAACCTATTTCTGACATGTATATTAGGTTTAATGAAATTGTAAATACAATGAGAAAACTTGGAAAAGTTGTTCCTGCAAAAGATAAAATCATGAGGATACTAAGATGTCTGCCAGATAAATGGAGAGGCACATCAGTTTCAACTAGAGAATCTTGTGAAATTAGTGTTTTTCCTTTCAAGGTAATCATTGGTAAATTATTGATGTATGAAGAGGATCTGGAGGTAAACAAGGAAGAAGATGATGAACCAATAAAGAAATCAGTAGCCTTCAAGACCATTACATAAAAAACCAAGGACAATGAGAAAATTCAAGTTACATTTTATAGTTCAATTAGTGAAGAAAGTGCATATGATAGTGATGCTAAAATGGCTCAGATATCCAGACGATTTTCAAAAAATATAATTATATAGGAAAGTATGATACTAAATGTCATTGGAAGAAGGATTGGAAAAGGACTGATAGAAGTGATGACATAGTCTGCTACGAATTCAAGAGAAAAGGACATGTGAAAACTGACTGTCAAAAATTAAAGTACAAGAAGAAATATGACAACATTGACAACAAATATAGGAATTCTATGAAATAAACCTAGAGTGCTTTAGAAGATAGTCCAAGTTATTATGATTCTACTTAGGATGAAAAATATCATAAATCTAATATGTGTTTCATGAAAAACACATCTGAGGTAACATTGGATACTCTTTCTTTAAATTATTATAATTATGGAGATGATTCTGATTCTAAAAACATGACTAGTGAATAATTATTTGAACACTATAACATTCTATAGGATACCTGCAATGAGCTGAAAGATAAGTACAAGTTATTAATGAAACAGTTTGCCTTTACTGGTATTGTTAAATATGATCTTAGTATAGAAACGAAAAATAATGATCAACTATTAAAGGATAATACTCAACATAAATTGCCCAATGAGCAGCTTAGAATAGATTTGGATGATTTCACTAATGGAAAGAATACACTGACTCAAATGCTTGGAACACAAGTGGCACCAAAGTACACTACTGGTTTGGGATACCAACCTAGACAGAGACAGATTTCAAAAAATAGATTTATTCCAAAATCTGGATAGTATGCTCCTAGTTCCAACTCTGAAAATTCCTATGTCTCAACTAGATATTCACATAGTTATAGATCAAACAATTTTTATATTTAAAAATATTTTGAATATATTGATTTTATGAAACCCATTAGAAAAATCAGGGTACCAAAAGTTTTTCTAGCTAACCTGTCCGGACCCAAGAAAATCTGGGTACAACAATCATATTCAGCCTAAACCAGTTTTGTAGGAAACCTGCTTAAAAAGTTCTTATAGGAAGACATGGAACTTGGACATTGGATGTTCAAGGCACATGACAAGATATTTTTCATGCTTCAAGAGCTTAATCAAGGTTGATGGAGGACATGTCACCTTTGGTGATAATTCAAAAGAAAAAATCATCAGCTTAGGCCAGATTGGTAACACTGATTCAATTTTAATTTCTAAAGTATTATTTGTAGATGGATTAAAATACAACCTGTTAAGCATTTCTCAGTTGTGTGATGATGGATTCAATGTTAAATTTAAAAATTATTCTTTCCAAATATTTGATTCTAAAAATGATTTGGTATTTACTGCCTTGAGAAATGAAAATGTATAAACTGTAGATTTAAATTATTTATCCAAACAAAAGGTTACTTGTTTAAATGATTTTCATAAAGAGTCTTGGCTATGGAAAAGAATATTTGGACATTTTAATATACATTCACTCAGAAAACTGACTAGGAAGAACTGATTTAGAGACCTACCTAAACTTGAATTCCCAGCTAATAAAGTTTGTAGTCTCTGTCAAAAGGCATAGCAATATAAAGTTTCTTTTAAATAAAAGAAAGAATTTTCAACTTATCAACCTCTCGATTTGGTTCACATGGACTTGTTTGGAACTTATATAGTTTATAGTTTGAATGGGAAGCATTGTGTTTATGTTCTAGTAGATGACTTTTCTAGATATACTTGGGTATACTTTTTAGCTCACAAAAGTGAATCTTGCTCTTACTTTTTTAAATACTACAAGTATTTAGAAAACCTTAGTGGACTTAAGATTAAGACCTTGAGATGTGATCATGGTCGTGAGTTTTAAAATCATGAGTTTGAATCTTACTACTCACATAATGGCTATAATCACAAATTTTCTGCCCCTAGGACACCTTAATCGAATGGTGTAGTAGAAAGAAGAAATAGAACCCTACAAGAAATTGCAAGAACTATGCTAAATGAACATGATGAACATGTTTATTTTTGGGGTAAAGCGTAAATACAGCTTGTAATATTATAAATAGAGTCGTGATTAGACATGTTCTTAAAAATACCCCTTATGAACTGTGGAATATTAGGAAGCCTAAAGTTAGTTACTTCATAGTTTTTGGTTGCAAAGTCTTTATTCTCAATACTAAATATAATATGGATAAATTTTCATCTAAGAGTGATGAAGGAATTTTTATTGGTTATTCATTAACTAGAAAATCCTATAGTGTTTTTAATAAAAGAACCAAATGTGTGGAAGAATCAGTTCACATCAAATTTGATTAAACTGATACACATGAAACTAGTACCCCTCTTGATAGTCTTGAAGAAGATTTTTCAATTATAAATCTTAATGAAAAAAATAGTGACGATGTAATCAAGACAAATAGTTCGGAGAATATTCCAGAATCTGCTTCCGGTGAGCTCGAACCTAGAAAAGAACCTAAAATTTATAGTCCTACCTTTACTAGATCAACTAGGATTCTAAAGAACCATCCTTTAGATGATGTTGTAGGTTATCTTGATAGAGGGACACAAACTTGAGCTTCTCTAAGAAATTAGGTTGAACATCAATATTTTCTTTCATAGTTTAAACCTAAAAATATCAATGATGCAATCAATGATGAATTTTGGGTTATGGCAATGCAGGAAGAATTAAATCAATTTGAAAGAAACAAAGTCTGGGAATTAGTTGACAGACCTAAGGAAACTTTTAACATAGGTACTAAATGGTTCTTCAGAAATAAAGTTTATGAATCGAGAAATATCATTAGAAATAAGTCAAGGATAGTTTCACAAGGGTATAGTCAAGAGGAAGGAATAGACTATGAGGAAA
The DNA here is from genome assembly GCA_963277665.1 of Viscum album. Lineage (NCBI taxonomy): Eukaryota > Viridiplantae > Streptophyta > Magnoliopsida > Santalales > Viscaceae > Viscum > Viscum album. The sequence goes on from OY728145.1 coordinate 1,740,891,058, forward strand.
CCTTTGCAATTGTAGCTATATTAGAATCTATTAGGATTCTACTTGCCTATACTACTCATATGAATTTCACGTTATATCAAATGGGTGTTAAAAGTGATTTTCTAAATGGTTTTATAGTTGAATATGTTTTTGTTTAGTAACCACCAAGATTTACTAATCCTCAATTTCCAAATCGAGTTTTTATGCTTTCTATAGATTTATATGGTTTAAAACAAGATCTGCGAGCTTAGTATGATAGACTTAGTATGTTTCTTATTTCAAAATGTTTTTATAAAGGGATTGCTGATCCAAATCTCTTTATCAGAAGAATTTCTAAAGATTTTTTAATAGTGCAAATCTATGTTGATGATATTATTTTTGGATCTTCTAAAAATTCTTTCTGTATTGATTTTTCAAAGAGTATGAAAAATGAATTTGAAATGAGTTTAATGGGATAACTAAAATTTTTTCTTGGATTTCAAGTTTTTCAAAATGAAAATGGTATTATCTAAAATGAAAGTAAATATACAAATAATCATTTAAAAAGTTTTGGTTTGTATAGTAGTAAGGGTAATGACACACTAATGAGTATCACTTGTATGTTTTATGCTGATGAAACTGGAAAACCAGTGGATCAAACCAACTACAGAGGTATGATAAGGAGTCTGCTCTATCGTACTGCTAGTCGACCAGATATAATGTTTTGTGTATGTATGTGTGCAAGATTTCAAACTAATTTAAAAGAGTCACACTTTCTTTCTGTTAAAAGGATATTCAAATATCATTAACATATACCAATTTAGGTTTGTTTTATCCAAAAATACAATCATTTGACTTAATCAGTTATTCAGATGTTGACTTCACTGGTTGCAAGTTAGATAGAAATATCACTTTTGGAACATATCAAATTCTAGGTATGTCTCTAATGTCTTGGTGTAGTAAAAAGCAGAACTCTATTGCATTATCTACTGCTGAAGCAGAATACATTGCTTTTGGTAGTTGTTGCACATAAATTCTATGGATGAGACACACTCTAATAGACTATGGATATAAATTTAGACATGTATCTATAAACTGCGATAACACTAGTGAAATTAATATCTCAAAGAACCCTATATCTCACTCTAGGACCCAACACATTGATGTAAGGCACCATTTTTTGAGAGGTCATTACCAAAAAGGTGATATTACTCTTGAATTTATAGGTACTGAACATCAATTGGATGACATATTCACCCATCCCTTAAGTTTAGATAGGTTAAGTTATATTAGACATTAGTTAGGAATGATAAACATTGTAGAATCCAAACCTCACCATTATCCAAATCTCACTTTTATCCAAACCTCACCATTAGTCAAACTCCACTGTTAGCCAAACCTCACTGCTAGATTCCTCACTGCTAGACACAACTTACTGCTAGAATCTCCACTGCTAGAGTCCTCACCAGTAGACACACCTCGCCACTAGAATCCTCACCGCTAGAGTCCTCACTACTAGAGACACCACACCACTAGAGACACCTCACTGTTAAAGACACCTCACTAATAGTTAAACCTCACCATTAGGGTACTCACTAGTAATTTTCACTGATATTTCATGCGCTTTCTTATTTTCGAATCAATTATTATTTTCAGTATAATTCGTCTTATTACATTTCGATTCCATAATGATAAAAACTAAGCCTTAGTTACATTTCAATCCCCCAAAAACTCTCCTCTATTCAATCCTCTCTTCTCGAACCCCCACATTTTGCGAGAACCCTATGTTATTAGATTGGTGATGGCAAGAAAAAAGCACCTGATAGTCAGGTATGAGAGTGATGAGCCAAATATGAAGAAGCCGAAAATAGGACCTGAAACTAGTGGTAGTGTCAGTAGAACAAGGTCAGGAAGGAACGTAGTGAACCCTCATTTATAGAATAGAGAAATTGTAATATAGAAGGAACTTTGTGGTAAATGGATTATTTCTAGTAAGTCATTGATTCTAAGGATATTGGAGGTGCAAGGATGGATCAAATGATTCGCAAAAAAAATGGCCCCTATTATCCCAAGCTTTAAAAAGAGTTCTATGAATTTGTGTGCTTTGAGAAATCTGAAGAAGATAATAGAATGGTTTCAGTTATGAATAGAAAGGAAATATCTTTTTCCTCTGTTGAATGGGGTGAATGTTTAAAAGTCCCACATGAAGGTGTTTTTTGGGTATTTCTCGAAGACAATTCCTCCTACCAGTGACATTTTTTATTATGAAATTGCCTTTAAAGAGATCACTGGTAGTGGAAAACAAGGGAAAGTAGTGGCTGCAGAGATGGATAGAGAAATTATATTTCTTTCAAGTTCATCCAACATCTGCTAAGTCCAAGAAGAGGGTACTTTGCAAATCAAAGATATGAAGATATATATTTTTTTCATCTGTTAAGACATGGTGTTAAGGTGAATCTATGTAGACTATTAATGATTCAGATTGAGGATATGACCAGTCCCAAATCAAATTCCAATGCTTTATTATTTTCCAAGTTAATTTCGGTTATGATCAAAGTGAAGGGAGTAGATGAGTCTTAGGATGAGACAGTGGTGGTAAGGAACAATTTTTGCATCACAAGCACAGTTTGTAAATATATGAAGATTAGCTGGAACCTCTTGAGAAAGAAATGGGTAATTGATGATGGGAGGGTTTATGATATGTTTAACCCTTTTGACCATCCTAATAGGCCAAAATATAAGAGAGATCTAGGTCTAGAACCTGATGAAGAGGAACCACAGTATAGTGATGATACTGATGAGTAGGATACCTCTTTAGCAGATGGAGGGGATATTGATTTTCCCCCTAGTCCAGCTGGTGAAGTGGTATCACATCCTTCCATGAACCTACCTAGAAAAGTAGCAATTATGGGTCTAAGTAATGAAGAATCACTTGTTGATGATGAAGACCAAGCTAGTTCAGATCATGAGGAGACATCCCCAGAGAATGACGAAGAAAGAGAATATGAAACTAAATCATATGTTTCTACCTACTTCATTCTTAGTCCACTAATTGGTCACTTCCCAATGCCTACTGAGGAAATTGATGAAGTAGATATACCTGCACCTATTCCTGAGGAGCCTCTAATTGTTTAATTGGATATGGTTGTGGGAGATTCTTCTAAAGAAGACCTACCTACTGAGGCTGTTATTAATGTACATATACAGGAGAATGAACAGATTGAGGGGGAGCATCCTACCAGACATGGTACTGTTTCCATTGCTCATGAGATTGAAGACTGGGCTAAAGACCTAGGTTTTGTAGTGTTTCGGTTGGACTATCCTGATTCAGAAAATGAGACACCCATCAAAAGACCACTTTTCTCTTATAATCTCCTTTATGAAACTTGACCTGAGGACATAGTAAGAAAATATGATTTAAACCTGTCAAAGTCTAATCTCCAGGATAGTTTTGTGGAAGAAATGAAAAGAATGGAAACCTCTTTAATATTTTCTATTCATTCTGTGATGACTGAATCGGTATCTGGTGTTTTGGATGAAGTCAAGACCTGCCATAATCAAATTTCAAGCTTGGCAGAGGATGTTTAATCTCTAAAGAAATCAATTGTCTCTATGCAGTTTTATATGTGCTCTAAATCTCAAGCAGACAAAGACTTGGATTTTTTGAAGAGTGTAGTTGGCCAGATGGTGTAATTTTTTGAGGAATTTAAGACTTCCATGGAATAGCATGTCAACACCAAGGACACTCTTGTGAAAAATCTCCTAAATGGGATGACTATATCCTTTATGGAAATAGTTGCCTTTACTATTTCACCTCTGAGTACTACCAATCCTTCTCTAGATATTGATCAGATTCGAGCATGATGAGAGAAGAGATTGGACAATCTTCTACCATTGGCTCTGTAGACTCTACTTCTTTGACCCAAGTGGTGACTACCACTAGGGTTATAGGGAAAACTATTCATAATTTTATGAGAGAGGCCACTGCTTCTCAAAAAGAGGTCAAATACAAAGTGGATTTCTATTTCCAAAGGATCTACACTATGAATCAGTTGAACAATCATTTCAAGCATCTGTTAGAAAACCTGAAACTACCTCCATTCAATCAGGCTTTCAGAGAAAAAGTAATCATGCTGAGGGAGTTGACTCCTGCTCTAGACAAATTATGGAGAACAAGGATGACTTCATTTATGCTATGGAAAGAGGAGGAGGGATCATAATGGACATTATCAATTTTATGCTACCATTTTTTCATGTAGGCAGTACTCCAATTATAGTACCTCGAGCTCTACCTGCCTCTACTCTGTCTGCCTTCATTCCTCAGATGACTCCAGCCCAAGAAATCTAGAGCCTCAGTCCAATGATCACACAGAGAGCTACACAGTATAGTCCAGGCATTGTATCAGTAGCTCAGCCTTCATTAATCATCTATGGTGTTCCTAAGACTCCACCTGCATCCACCCAACATGAATCCTCTTCTGATCCAAAGGTCAAATCACATGATGAGGAGGTGGATTGATTAGTGTCTAGCCAATTTGATAGGAATCACTTGTATTCTTTTTGCCTCAATTTTGTATCTCTCTGTATTTTATTTTCCTCAAGAAATATAAATAATGTCATTCTCTTTTCCTGTAATTATATTTCTTACAATTTTTTTCTAATCACAAAGGGGGAGAACTATGATATGAAACCTAATATATTTTACCTCTAGTACATTTGTTTTATATTTTTACCTCTAATACTGTTAAAATCTCACATTTGAAAATTTCATTACTCACACTAAGAAATAAATACCATTGTTTTTTATACTAATACATTACTGATTATTTTGGATTATAATATCATAATTTGTTATTATCAAAAAGGGGGAGATTGTTGACCTCACCTATTTTTATAATCTCAATTATGTATCAACATTATTTGATAATCCCAAATAATGCTTATATTTATATTAATTATTCTTTCAATATATTAAATCATATTATTATGTTGATAAACTATCAAAATGATCATTGGAATTTGTAAATCAATGGTTATCTAGGTTTATACTTGTTTAGAAATGTTACAAACTCAATCTGGATATGATTTTCGTAGAACAGATAAGTATTAAGTGTTCAGTCACTGATACAAACCTACCGGTACATAGTCTATCGATAAGTAAAGGTCACTGATAGACCAAGATTCCTGTGACACAAGGTATCTGGTACATAGTTACCAATACAAGATATCGATACAAACAGATAGACAGACCTACCGATACAAGCTATCGATACAAATAGATAGACAGACTTCAACCGATATAAGCGAGTTACCGATAGAGAAGATCCAATGATACAAGTCTGTTGATATAGACAGATGGCTACCACTACAAAGTCTACTGATACAAGAATGCCACCAGTACAAAAGAGCTACCAATAAAAGGATCTACTTATGGAAAGAGCTATTGAAACATAGAGCTACTGTTATAAAGAGTAACATCTACAGATACAGACCTACTGACTCAAGTCCACCGATATAAGCTCACTGATATTAAGAGCTACTGATGGAAACTAGTCACTATATCTCTAAACACTATTACTACTGTTTTATTTAGCAACGGTCATATTTGATGTTTTTAATGCTTCTACCTTTAATTAATGATAGTTGTTGGCATGTCAGGAACCGAACCTCACACCTGTAAAAAGGTGATCATTCCTATAGTTGGAGATAAATATACATATAAGGGAACCAAGAACCATGAAGAGATACACATGCATAGAATAAGAAGGAAGAATTCATTCTAAGTCTGTAGAACCTGATCATTCAATAAGTAAGGATCTTCAACAATTTCACTTACACTCAAGCTGATCAGACTGATCAACATGGACCTGGAAGTCAAATACAAAAACGACACTCTGTTTTTCTTGACAAAAACCATAGAAGGACTCAAATATTCATTTTGCATCAATCCAAGGAGTCCAGATCTTTACTCAAAACACATAGAGAATTATAAACTCATATCTATTTGTTTAGCTCTATTTTGATTCATTTATTTACATTTTGAGCAGTGTGTGTTTTGTATTTACACACTAATTCCTGAGTATAAATGGAAGATATCAAATATCCTCACTCAATAATTCTAAACCATTTCTTTATTTCCATTGTGAATTGTTTTAGTGGTCAATTGTTACATGGATAGCATGTGTGCTATTGTTTTTTCCCACGTAGAACTGTGGTAGAGGTCCTAGTACCTGGAAAATATTTGTACTGTTGTTTACCCCAATCCAGGGTGTGGATCAAAGATTTATATTAACTGTTTTAGAGGAATAAGTCTTTGATTGAGATTGTACCTCTTGGTTATATCTGTTGTGCATCTTATTTTTAGTTTAAGTTATTTTCTATTCCACTGCTAAGTTATTTGAAATTCAAATCTTTTTTAAAGTAACTCTGATAGTTAAAGTATCAAGTGTTTATAACTTTTTTTAACCATTAAGTTAGTTTCAAAAGATAATTAATCTTCATATGGAGTTAACTAAGAAATAATCAATCATTTGAGAAACTAATTGAAAACTTACAATATTTATAAATTCACTACAGTTTAATTTTTATTTAATTTAAGGGATTTTAATCATAAAGTTTTTAAGAGAAATTTTTAATTAGAACTCAATTCACCCCCCTCTTGAGTATAAACTCCAACCAAAAATGGGATACAATAACTTAAACACAAGAAAAATAATGTACAGGAGAATTTCAATGTTATCAAGATCACGGTCCAAACCATGTACACTAAACCACCCCATGAAATTCTTACTATTGTGCACCTTACCCTTATAGAATTTGTTGGTGTATTAAAGAGATATGTATCAAGAACTTATAAATATTATTATGTACAATATTTTCAATACAATAATTGTTATATTTACTTCTTATTATTGTTACATTATAAATTATTTCAATTTTGATATAATAAAACAAAAAATGTATTTTTTGGGTAATATTCAAATTCAATTAAGGTTTTTATTTTCTTGTGTTAATGGTTTTTAGAAAAAAATAATATTTTTCATAAAATATTATTATGAAATAATTTTTATTAAATACAAATGATCATATAATTTTTGTAAATTCAAACTTAATTTGTATAAGGGTTCAAAAATTATTATTGTCAACAAACCCAACATTTCTCAATAATTATCGATTCTCATTTTAAAATTTAAAATTCATATATTTAGATAATTATTTGGATAAAATAAATATTATTTTTAGAATCATAGTTTTGAATGGATCCAATGGTGAATTTTTCATAATTTTCTAAGACAAGAAAATTTTCAGGTAAAAATTAAATATGGCATAAATATATAGTGTGTCTTATGACATCATAATAACCCAAAAGTGATGTAATAAATCTGATAAATGGTATAAATTAAATAATATTTGTTAAAACTTTAACATAATGTAATTTTAAATTTATTTTATTGATTTTATAAATTATTTATGAGTCTTACAAAACATATAATATATATTAAGGTTTTAAACTCATTTCTTTAAGGACATGACTCACTTCCCAATCATAAAGGATTTTATTTTAATAATTTTGGCCCTTGGAAAAATATAATAATTAAAACCACTCCCATTTTTCATAAACCATGGGTAAAACCCATTATAAGGTTTTTGATTTTTATTACATTATTATAGAGTCTAAAAGATAAGTTTGAGAAATAATAAAGAATTCCCCAATCATATCCTATATAAAACCACAAAAAATATCATTTATCATCATTAAAAACCATTTTAACATGTTCATACTCCTACCTCCCCTCTATCAATTCCTCTTAATGTTCACACAATATATCAAGAAGCTCCTCCTAAGCATTTGGAATCACCCTCTCAAGGTAATGGATTCTCTTGTCTTTTTATTCAAGCATCTCTTTTATGTTGTTCCTATTTATTTCTATTTGTAGTTGTTTGGGTATGTTTTACTGATAACCTATTACTGTAATTTTTTACCATGTGATTAGACACCCCTTTAACTCTCATTAATCACTCTCGTGATTCTTTATGTACACCCATTACCATGCTGAAATTTAGTAAGGGATCCTCGTATTCTCCTCTTTATTCAAGTATATTATTTATCTTATGTCTTATATATTCATTTACTAATATTGTTATATATTATTAAATATCCCCTTTAATTTAAATTTTATTCATATGTTATGACATACCCCTTTTACTCTCATTAATCCCTCCTAGGAACATTCATATGTCCCTATTATGCTGTTGAAATATCACCATGATTTTCTTTTCCAAAAAATTGTGTAGTGAATACCCATACCCATTTCCTATCAAGGTTGTTCACCTTTATGGACTTATACTTATTTATTATGGAAATAAATTTATTCATTCCACACTCCTTTATCATTTAATAAAATATTATGATGAATGAACCCATGTTGTATGACCTATGCAACACACTTAAGCATGAGAATAAAATAAAAGTGATAGGTGTGACCTGAAATATATAGTGCTCCAATGCATTATGTAATGTTTTAGTCTGATGAGAACTAATGAAAGAGATTAAGGATTGAAACTAATCTATCATGGTACGTTTTCCCTGATGATATGTTGTTAGTTATACTTGACCTATTTTTAGGATGCATTATTTTAAGTTGATTCCCCATTTCCCATGTCATCGTTATGATTATTAGGATATATCATGCTTTATTTTTCATGATTATGATTCTAACAACTTTTATGTCTCATTGATATTCTTTTGGTGTAACATGTAATTCCTTTTTTATGTTATTTTATGTTTATTCCCTCACTAGGCTTTATAGATCACCCATTTCTTATGTATGTCCCCAAGTTATCCCATGAAGTTTTAAGTATGAAGGAATATTATGATCATGTTAAGGAAATTTTCAATAATGGTAATATATTATATATTTTTAGTTGTTATGTAATTTACCTAATTATCAAATACACTATTCTTATCGATCTTTCATTTTGTTTTATGTGTCATCTTATATAATAAATGACGAAATAATGTGTAATAAAGAGAAGAGTTATCATAGTTGGTATCAGGGGATTGTTTATTTATTTTTTTGTGATTAGGATTAGAAAATTCTAGAGAAATCCTTAGGTATATGACTAAGTATAAGAAATAATCCCAAAATTTTTAATAAGTATAGTGTATGTGGTTCATCAAGAAAATACATCCATGTCTGGATACTCCAAGTGGATGTGGCTCCAAAACACATGTACATAGGGGTAATACTAGAAAACACTAAATTGAGCTAGACTTGACTGGGAACTGGTACATGACAACATGCCTTATTACACACCTAGTTTGACACTCCCATGGAATATTATTTGGTAAATTCACAAGATCATTATGAACCATTGTTAATGGAACAAAAATAATATTATATTATATGCTAAGAAATAGATCATGGATAGTATAGACTGAAGCCTAGAAATTCATAAGTTAAGGTATAAATCTAATTTATAAGTTATCCCTTTGATTTCATTTGATTCCATTATATGAATTTAATAGTTTAAAAAATAATCATCCCCAATTTTTCCATTATTCAATCCAATGGTTGAAAATAGGAGGAATTAGTTAAACAACCAATGTGAAGGGTAATGTGATGACCGCCTAAATGATATACCTATCCCAATGGGAGAAGTAGAGAAATTTGTGATGATACTCTCTCAACTAATTCATGTTCTAAATAGAAACATGGATTTGGAGGAGTTACCAAATCACCTTAAGAAGTGACATTCTATATTTGATACCTTTATGTGACATATGCCTCCAAATTTCAATGGATCATCAGATCCCTTAATCAAAAAACAACAGATAAACTCCATTGAAAATATCTTCTCTATACATCAATGTTTAGAGCAACAGAAGTTCATACTGGTTGTTTATCACATAGAGGGATAAGGTGAATATTGGTGGACACTGATAAATAATACAAATCCCAAGGAAGAGATCAAATTTATGGTGTGGAAGGTATTATAGAAAAAAATCTAAAAATATTTTCCTCACAATCTAGGACTTCAAATGGAAAGGGATTTCCTTGGCCTCAAGTAAAAAGATGATGAATCTATTAGGGCATGTGAGGAAAAATTCACAAGACTATCACAATACACCTCTATATTTTTCATTACCCCCAAATGCAAGGTTGAAAGATTCATTGGTGGTATAAAACAAAGTCTATGAAAAGCACTGGTGATCTTAGACTTTGATAGCTATAAGAAAATAGTTTGACATTCCCTCAAAGTTGAAATAGAGATCATCAAATCTCAATGGTATAATAGGGATAATTTGTGGAAAGTGAAGTTTAGTTATAGTTTTCCAATGGAAAAATACAATGGTGATAATAAATTTCTGCATCCCACTTATCAAGGGTGTCGAAAGAAGCACCCCATAAATTTCCTAATGGGGATGAGTAAATGCTTTCGGTTTGGAAAGGAAGTACACATAGCTATAAATAATCAATAGGATAATCCCACTAATGTGATGGAGGAAAGGAATGATCTGGTTAGCACTAATCACATTCTTAATTGATTCAACTACAAAGAACCATGACACTTTGCAAACTAATTCACTAAGTCAAGGGTTTTCAAAGATAACCAATAACCTCCAACACAGCAAGGGAAATTTTTTTCCACTACAACATCTGAGGTGAATCCTGACAACAAAGTGCTTCCAGGTATACTAGTTATTTATTCAATAACATCAAATGTAATTTTTTATTCTATTTATACACATTCCTTTATATCAAAAAGTTTATTATAACTATTAAAACACCACCACAGAGAATGGAAGTAGATATATCGGCAAAAATAGAAAATGGATAAATTATTGCATCCCAAGTATATAACTCCTCCCCTATCAAAATTTATGGGATGAAATTCCTAGTGAACCATTTGATAATCACTTTAGTGTTATTTAATGAAATTTTGGGTATGGATTGGATTTCTTTATATATAGACAAAATAAATTTCCACAAGAAGGAAATCACTCTTCGAATCTCGAATCGTCCCTTGATTATGTACAAGTTCAAGGAGGGGGTGAATCTACTTTAGAACCAACATCTCAAGAATGGATATTATTTCCCTATGAGAAAGCATATTTATCTCAAATTATTGAGTCTAAGAAAATAATTATCCTTGAATACATTCCCCTTATGAGGGATTTTGATGGTGTGTTTCCCAAACAATTGTTTGGTCTTCATCCTAGCTAAGAGGTTGAATTTTAAATGTTTCTTATAGATGGGGTGTTTCCATTATCCAAGACTCTGAATAGAATGGCTATTGTAGAATATGAATAACTATAGAAACAAATATAGGATAATCTAGATGAAGGTTTCATACACCCAAGTGCTTCACCTTGGGGTTCACCAGTCCTCTTGAATAAGAAAAAGTATGATTCAATGCACCTTTTCATTGATTATAATGAGATCAAAAAATCAAAATAAAGAATAAGTTTCCTCTTACGTAGATTGATGACTTGTATTATTAGCTACATGGAGAAAATACTTCCCAAGGTGGATATTTGGATTGGATTTTATCAAGTAAGGGTGAAGGAGGGGGATATCCCTAAGACTACTTTCTAAATAGAGGTTGAGAACTATGAGTTCATAGTAATTAAATTCAGACTCACGACTGGCCCTATAATATTAATAAAATTTATGAATATAGTCTCAAGATATTACCTAGAAAAGTTATTTGTATTTTTTATATATGATATTCTAATATACTATAAAATAGAGTATGAGCATGAGGAGCATTTAAGAACTATATTAAAAACCTTACAAAAGGATAATATTTATGAAAAGTACAGAAAATATGAATTCAAGTTGAAATAAGTCACATTATTGGGAAATATTATCACAAAAAATGGGATATCTATAGATCCTTCAAAAATAGATTCAGTTGAAGGATATTCAAGGCCACTATCTATGACATATGTCCATAGTTTCCTTGGATTATCTCGGTATTATCATCTATTTGTGAGAAATTTCTCATGATTTTCAAACCCTCTAACCAAGATAACTTACAAACAAATCAAGTTTGTTTGGAATCATGAATGTGAAGATAACTCTATGGAGTTGAAAAATAGGAGTAAAACTGCAAATGTACTCATACTACCCACAAGTAGGGAACTGTTTTTTGTATTCATTGATGCTTAAAAGAATTTATTGAGTTATATGTCATTGCAGAATGAAAAAGGGATAGGCTTTTACTCAAGTAAATTGAAAGTTCACAAATAAAACTACCCAATGAATGATCTAGAGATGGTTTCAGTGATATTAATATTTCAAATATGGTGTCATTATCTCTGTGGGGATAAGTGTGAAATATATATGAATCATAAAAGCCTCAAGTATATATTCATATAGAAAGAGATGAATATGTTCCAATAAATATGGTAATAGATTATCAAGGATCATGACTGCCCAATGAACTGATATCCTAGGAATGTGATTAAAGTGTCATATACTCTATGTATAAATGATCCAACAATTTTTTCATTGATGAAAATTGAGAAGGATCATATCTTCTTAGACTTAAAGATGATGAAAATGGGAATTATAAAGGACGGAACATCATCAATACATTCACAAATGATTCCTCAACCATACCATTTGGATATTATAAATTTTTTTAAAAGAGTTTATGTCTAAATTCAAAATAAATTGGATGTTATAAGAAAAGGAAAATCCTTAGACTTCAATGTTAATGAACAAGGATTTGTATGATTTGGGTCAAGACAATGTATACCATCAAATCCTGAGTAAAAGAAGCTATTGGATAATGCACACAGATCAACCTTCTCCATCCATCTAGAAAGAACAAAGATATATCCATATATTTGAGAGAAATATTGGTGGGACAATTTGAAGAAGGATACTACAGAATATACATCAAGATGTCTTGTATGTCACCAAGTGAAGGCTTAAAGGATAAAGTCCAATGGTATGATAAAACCATTACCCATACCTACATGGAAATCAGAAATCATTTCCATGGACTTTTCATTATTCTTTAGAAGACATCAAGAGGAAATAATTTTATATGGGTTGTGGTGGGTCATATTACAGCACCAATGTTGATTGTATATGATCAAGATCCAATATTTGCCTCTATTTTTCTAGAAGAGTTTCCAACACATTCTAAATTCTGAGTTGAACTCCATCATGGATTATCACCCAAAAACTTATGGCCCATATGAGAAGATTATCCAGACACTTGAGGATATGTTGAGAGCTTTCTCAATTGACTTCAAAGGAGGATGGGATCAGCATCTTCCTCTGTTCAAGTTGTCATACAATAACAGTTTCCACTCAAGCATCCAAATATCCCCTATGAATACATTTATGGGAAGAAGTGTACAAAATGTGAATGTTGGCATGAATTTTTGGAACTCAAAAATTATAGGTCTTGAAACTTTTGATGACATTGTGTAAATGGACAAGACCATTCAGCAACACATCAAGGATGATCATTTTCAAAGAAATAATTATGCTAACAATCATCGACGAAATGTAGAGTTTGAGGTTGGAGGTAGGGTATTCCTCTACATATCTCCATATAATAAATTCATGAGATTTGGGAAGACCTATATCAAGTACATGATGTGTTACATATATCACTCTTGAGTAAGAACATACTAGACCCATCACATGTACTCAATCTATAGGAGATACAATTGGAAAATGATCATTCCTTTGAGAAGAAACCAATAAAGAACTTAGATTTTAGAGACTATGTTCTTGGAATAATACAATGCACCTTGTCAAGTGCTACATTGAAACCACAAGTTTGAATATGAAACATGGGAACCATAGGAGGTGATGAAACAAAGTTACCCTCGTCAGATTTATTATGTTAAATGAAAATTTTCAGGGAAAACTTTCTGAAGGGGGAAGTTTGTAATGATCCAAACATTTATGAATAAAATCCCCCGTATGATTTAATTAAATTTATTAATATATATTATGGATATTGAAAACACATGCACTTATTTGGTTTTATTATATACCATCCGATTTAAATGGTTATTAAGTATTATTACTATTGATAACATAGATGTTGAACAGTGATCATGTGATTTGTTTTTTTAGAAGGTGGTGACATGAATTGAGTGATCATATGATTAGTATAAATATAGGGTTTTGACAAATCTAATTGATATTTACAAAGGAAGTGATGGCCTAAACCAATAAATTCATACCCTACAAAGTTCATTTATCAAATATTTAAAGGTAGATAGAATTATTGGGTTTTCCCTTGACTAATCCCAAGATGATATCCAACAACTTAAGCATGATAAAAACTTTTTATGGGAGAATTTCAGACTCATTGAGATCACGGCCCAAACTATGTACACTGACCACCCCATGAAAGTCTCACCATCAAGCACCATACCCTTAGGTAATTTTATGGTGTATTAAATTGATATGTATCAAGACTATATGAATATCACTATTTATATTATTTTCTATTTAACAATGATTATATTTAATTCTTATTATTGTTACTATATCAATAATTTTGATTTTGATACAATACACCATAAAGTGTATTATTAGGTAATATTTAAATTCAATTATAGAATTTATTTTCTTGAATTAATGGATTTTTAGAATAAAAAATATTTTAATAAAATATTATTATAATTTTTGTTAAATATAAATGATCATATATTTTTGTTAAAGTAAAATGTAATTTTTATAAGGGTTTGAAAACTATTATTGTAAAAAAAACCCATCATTTCTCAATAAATGTTGATTATTATTTAAAAAGTAAAAATTCACATATTTATAAAATTATTTGGATAAAATAAATAATATTTTTGGAAATAAAACTTCTAAATTATCCAATGGTTAATTTTTCATAATTTTCGAAGAGCGTAAAATTTTAGGGTAAAAATTAAATATGGTATAAATATATGGGGTGTATAATCAAATCATAATACCCAAAAAGTGATATAATAAATAATATAAATGGTACCCATGATTAGATATATGTTTACACTTTAACATAATGTAATTTTATATTAATTTTATTAATTTTATAGGGCCTTTATGAATCCATCGAAACCTATAATATATTTTAAGGTTTTAAAATCCTTTATTTAATGATATGACTCACTTATACATAAACAAGGGTATTATTTTAATAATTTAAATACATGACCTACTAAAATAATTAAAACCACTACCATTTGGAAGTTACTATGGGAAAAAATCAAACGTAATTTTTTTTTATTACTTTATTATATAGAGTCTAAAATCTAAATTTTAGAAATAATAAACAATTAACCACTCATTTCATATATAAACCAGTCCAAGATCCCATATCTCTTCACTCAAAAACCTTTGAGCGCATCCTTACTATTATCTACCCTCTCTATTATCCCCCTATGGTTCCCCCAATCTCTCAAGAAGTTCTGCCCAAGAATTTGGAATCGCCCGCTCAAGGTAAGAGGTTTATCTCTTATTTTTATTCAAGAACCTCTTTTTTGTTATGCCTCTTAGTTTACATTTATAGTTGTTTTGGTATGTTTTCATACAACCCTATTACTATATTTTTTATTACCATGTGATGAAAAAAACCCTTACACTCTTATTAATCTCTCCCATGAAACTTTATGAACACCAGTTACCATGTAGAAATTTAGTAAGGTATCCTCTCATTCTCCTCTTTATTCAAGTATCATATTTATCTTATGTATTTTATCTTCATTTCTTAATGATTCTATATTTTATTACAGATCATTACTTTCCATTTTATGTCTAGATGATTATATACCCCTTTCACACTCATCAATCCCACCCATGAACATTCATACTCCCCTGTTATGCTGTCAAAATTTCACCATGATTTTCAATGCCAAACAATTATGTAGTGAATACCCATACACATTTTCTATTGATGGTGTTCATCTTTATAAACTCATAATTCTGGAATGGGGACTTACAAGTATTTATTTTACACTCCTTAAATTTAGAATAAAATATGATAATGATTGAATCCATGTTGAATGATATATAAGTCACACTTAAGCATGAGAATGAAATAAAAAGGAAAGTTGTGACCATAAATATATAGCACTCAAATGCATTTGGTAATGTTTAAGTCTAATGAGACATCATTCAAGGGATTAGTACCTAAACCTAATCTATCATAGTACTCTTTACATCATGATGTCTTGGCAGTTATCCGTGACCAATGTTTATGATTTATTGTTTTAAGTTGTTTCCACATTTCCCATGTTGCCTTTATGAATATTAAGTTAAATCATGCTTCATTGTTCATGAAAATGGTTATCACCCCTTTTATGTCTCATTGATATTTGTATAGTCTAATAAATAATAATTTATTTATGTTATTCCATATTTATTCTGTACTAGAAATAGGGTCTATACCAGTAGATCTATACCAATGGTTTGGAAAAACCCATTTGCATAGGTACCCTAGATAGAACCTATACCAATGGTTTCTCCAAATCATTGGTATACGTACCATGGAAATACCCTATACAATTGATTTTATAAAACACTATTGTTATAGGCATCTTGTGGACACCCTATACCAACACTTTCTCCAAAACTATTGGTATAACTCACTAATTTGGACCTATACCAATGGTTTTGACCAAAACTGTTGATATAGGTCACTTAAATGGACCTATAGAAAACGTTTTTGGCCAAAACCATTGGTATAGGTCCACCCTATTCCAAGGGTTTTACCAAAACTATTGGTATATCTCAAAATATTAAAGAACCTATACCAATGGTTCTCAAAACCGTTGGTATAGGTACCCATATTTTTATGGATTATTTTTTCAAATAACATTACATAAATCAAAATATAAAATAATTATGAATATAAATATAAAACATTATGATAAAAACTAAATGATAAAAACTATCATTACATAAACCAATTCTTCTTCATATTGTTGTTTTCAGTATAATTTTTCTTATTACACTTCGATTACTAAATGATAAAAACTAATCCTTAGTCACATTTCAATCCACCAAAAACTCTCCTCTCTTCAATCCTCTCTTCTCGAACCCCCACATTTTGTGAGAACCTTAAGTTCTTCGATTGGTGATGGCAAGCACAAAGCTCTCGATAGTTAGGTATGAGAGTGATGATCCGAATATGAAGAAGCTGAAAATAGGACCCGAAGCTAGTGGTAGTGGCAGTAGAACAAGGTCAGGAAGGAACGTAGTGAACCCTCATTTATAGAATAGAGAAATTGTAATAGAGAATGAAATTTTTGCTAAATGGATTATTTCCAGTAAGTTTTTGATTCTAAGGATATTGGAGGAGTAGGTATGGATTGAATGCTTCGCAAACAAAAATGGCCCCTATTTTCCCATGCTCAAAAAAGAGTTCTATGCATTTTTGCGCTTTAAGAAATCTAAAGAAGAGAATATAATGGTTTTAGTTATGAATGGAAAGGAAATATCTTTTTCCTCTATTGAATGGGATGAATGTTTGAAATTCCCACATAAAGGTGTTTTTTGGGTATTTCTCGAAGACAATTCCTCCTACCAGTGACATTTTTTATTATGAAATTTCCTTGGAAGAGCTCACCAGTAGTGGAAAACAAAGGAAAGTATTGGCTGCAGAGATGGATAGAGAAAATATATTGCTTTCAAGTTCATCCAACATCTGTTAAGTCCAAGAAGAGGGGACTTTGAAAATCAGAGATATCAAGATATATATTTGTTGCATCTGTTAAGACATGGTATTAAGGTGAATCTATGTAGACTATTAATGATTTAGATTGAGGATATGACCAGGCCCAAATCAAAGTCCAATGCTTTATTTTTTTCCAAGCTAATTTGGTTATTATCAAAGTGAAGTGAGTAGCTGAGTATCAAGATGAGATAGTGGTGGTAAGGAACAATTTTTACATCACAAGAACAATTTGTAAATATATGAAGATTGGCTGGAACCTCTGGAGAAAGAAATGGGTAATTGATGATGAGAGGGTTTATGATATGTTTAACCCTTTTGACCATCCTAATAGGACAAAAGATAAGAGAGATCTAGGTCTAGAACCTGATGAAGAGGAACCACAGTATAGTGATGATACTGATGATCAGGATACCTCTGTATCAGATAGAGGGGATCCTGATTTTCCCCCTAGTCCAGCTGTTGAAGTGGTATCACATCCTTCCATGAACCTACCTAGTAAAGCAGCAATATGGGTGTATGTAATGAAGAATCAATTGTTGATGAGGAAGAACAAGCTATTTTAGATCATGAGAAGACATCCCCAGAGAATGAAGAAGAAAGAGAATCTAAAACTGAAGCATCTATTTCTACCTACTTGAGTCTTAGTCCACTAATTGGTCACTTCTCGATGCCTACTGAGGAAATTGGTGAAGTAGATATACCTACACATATTCCTGAGGAGCCTCCTATTGTTTAATTGGATATGGTTGGGGAAGATTCTTCTAAGGAATACCTACCTACAGAGGCTGATATTAATGTACATATACAAGAGAATGCACAGATTGAGGGGGAGCATCCTACCATACATGGTACTGTTTCAGTTCCTCATGAGATTGGAGACTGGTCTGAAGACCCAGGTTTTGTAGTGTTTGGGTTGGACTATGATGATTCAGAAAATGAGACCCATCAATAGACCTCTTGTCTCTTATAATCTCCTTTCTGAAACTTTACCTGAGGACATAGTAAGAAAATATGATTTAAAACTGTTGAAGTATGATCTCTAGGACAGTTTTGTGGAAGAAATGAAAAGAATGGAAACCTCTTTAATATTTTCTATTCAGTCTGTGATGACTGAATCAGTATCTGGTGTTTTGGATGAAGTCAAGACCTGCCGTAATCAAATTTCAAACTTGGCATAGGATGTTGAATCTCTAAAGAAATCAATTGTCTCTATGCGGTATTATATGAGCTTTAAATCTCAAGCAGATAAAGACTTGGCTTTTGTAAAGAGTGTAGTTTGCCAGATGGTGTCATTTTTTGAGGAATTTAAGACGTCCATGGAACAGAATGTCAACACCTAGGACTCTCTTGTGAAAAATCTCATAAGTGGGATGACTATATCCTTTAAGGAAATAGTTTCCTTTACTATTTCACCTCTGAGTACTACCAGGCCTTCTCTGGATATTGATCAGATTCGAGCGTGGTGAGAGAAGAGATTGGACAGTCTTCTACCAGTGGCTCTGTATACTTTTCTTCTTTGACCTAAGTGGTGACTACCACTAGGGATATAGGGAAAATTGTTCATAATTTTATGATAGAGGCCACTTCTTCTCAAAAAGAGGTCAAATACAAAGTGGATTTCTATTTCTAAAGGATCTACACTAAGCATTAGTTGAACAATCATTTCAAGCATCTGTTAGAAAACCTGAAACTACCTCCATTTAATCAGGCTTTCAGAGAACAAGTAAGCAAGCTGAGGGAGTTGACTCCTGCCCTAGATAAATTTATGGAGAACAAGGATGATTTCATTTATGCTATGGAAAGAGGAGGAGGGATCATAATGGACATTAGCAATCTGATGCTGCCATTTTTTCATGTAGACAGTACTCCAATTATAGTACCACCAGCTTTACATGCCTCTACTCAGTCTGCCTCTATTCCTCAGATGACTCCAGCCCAAGAAATCTAGAGCCTCACTCCAATAATCACATAGAGAGATAAACAATATAGTCCATACATTGTATCAGTATCTCACCCTTCATTGATCATCTATGGTGGTCCTAAGCCTGCACCTTCATCCACCCAACATGAATCCTATTCTGATCCCAAGGTAAAATAACATGCTGAGGAGGTGGATTGATTAGTGGCTAGGCAATTTGATAGGAATTACTTGTATTCTTTTTGTCTCAATTCTGTATCTCTCTATATTTTTTTTTTCCTCAATAAATATAAATGATTTCATTCTCTTTTCTTGTAATTCTATTGCTTAAAAAAAATTCTAATCACAAAGGGGGGGAACTATGATATGAAACCTAATATATTTTATCTCTAGTACATTTTTTTTATATTTTTACCTCTGATACATTTAAAATATCACATTTTAAAATTTTATTACTCACACTGAGATATAAAAACCATTTTTTTTATACTGATACATTACTGATTATTTTGGGTTATAATATCATAATTTGTGATTATAAAATAGTGGGAGATTGTTGACCTCACCTGTTTTGATAATCTCAATTAGGTTTCAATATTATTTGATAATCCCAAATAATGTTTATCTTTATATTAATTATTATTTCAATCTATTAAATCATATTATTATGTTTATAAACTATCAAAATGATCATTGGAATTTGTTAATAAATGGTTATCTATGTTTATACTTGTTTAGAAATGTTACTAACTCAATCTGGATATGATTTTCATAGAACATATAAGAATTAAGTGTTCATTCACTGATACAAACCTACCGGTACATAGTCTATCGATAAGTAAAGGTCATTGATAGACCAAGCTTCCTGTGACACAAGGTCTCTGGTACATAGCTACCTATATAAGTTGTCGATACAAATAGAAAGACGGACCTACCGATACAAGCTATTGATACAAATAGATAGACAGACAGCTACTGATAAGAAGAGCCATCGATACAGACAGATATTGATATACGTGAGTTACCGATAGAGAAGATCCAATGATACAAGTCTGTTGATACAAACAGATGGATACCACTACAAAGTCTACCGTTATAAGAATTCCACTAGTACAAAAGATCTACCAATAAAAGGAGCTACTTATGGAAAGAGCTACCCATACATAGAGCTACTGTTATAAAGAGTAACATCTACTGATACAGACCTACTGACTCAAGTCCACCGATACAATCTCACTAATATAAAGATCTACCGATGGAAACTAATCACTATATCTCTAAACTCTATTACTATTGTTTTATTTAGAAACGGTTTTATTTTATATTTTTAATGCTTCTACCATTAATTAATGATAGTTGTTGGCATGTCAGGAACCATACCTCATACCAATAAAAAGGTAATCATTCCTATAGTCGGAGCTGAATATATATATAAGGGAACCAAGAACCACTAAGATATACACATGCATAGAAGAAGAAGGAAGAATAAATTCTGAGTCTGTAGAACCCGATCATTCAATGAGTAAAGATCTTCAACAATTTCACTTACACTCAAGCTAATCAGTCTGATCAACATTGACCTAGAAGTAAAATACAAAAACAACACTCTGTTTTTATTGAAAAAAACCAAAGAAGGACTCAAAGCTTCATTTGCATAAATCCAAGGAGTCCAGAGCTTCACTCAAAAAAAATAGAGTATTATAAACTCATATCTATTTTTTAGCTCTATTGTGTTTCATTTATTTACATTTTGAGAAGTGTGTGTTTTGTATTTACACACTAACTCTGGAGCATAACTGGAGGATATCTAATATCCTCACTCAATAATTCTAAACCCTTTCTTTATTTCCACTGTGAATTATTGTAGAGGTCAAGTGTGACATGGATAGCCTGTGTTCTATTCTTTTTCAACGTAGAACTGTGGTAGAGGTCCAAGTACCTGGAAAATCTTTGTACTATTGTTTACCCCAATCTAGGGTGTGGATCAAAGTTTTATATTAACTGTTTTAGAGGACTCAGTCTCAGCTTGATACTGGACCACTTGGTTATATCTGCAGTGCATATTATTTTTATTTTAAGTTATTTTTTATTCCACTACTAAGTTATTTGAAATTCAAATCTGTTTTAAAGTAACTCTGATAGTTAAACTAACAACTGTTTAGAACTTTCTTTAACCACTATGTTCGTTTCATAAGTTAATTAATCTTCATATGAAGTTAACTAAGAAATAATCAATATTTTGATAAACTAATTGAAAACTTACAATCTTTATAAATTCACTATAGTTTAATTTTTATTCAATTTGGGGGATTTTAATCATAAAGTTTTTAACAGAAATTTTTAATTGGAACTAAATTCACCCCCTATTGAGTATCAACTCCAATCAACAATGAGATCTGATAACATAAACACAAGAAAAATCATGTACATGAGAAGTTAAATCTTATCAAGATCATGGTCCAAACCATGTACTCTAAACCACCCCATGAAATTCTTAATATTGTGCACCTTACCCTTAGAGAATTTGTTGGAGTATTAAATATATATGTATCAAGAACCTATAAATATTATTATGTACATTATTTTCAATATAATAATTTTTATATTTACTTCTTATTATTGTTACATTATAAATTATTTCAATTTTGATATAATAAAACAAAAAATGTATTTTTTGGGTAATATTCAAATTCAATTAAGGAATTAATTTTCTTGTATTAATGGTTTTAGAAAATAAATAATATTTTTAATAAAATACTATTATGAAAAAAAATTTATTAAATATAAATGACCATATAATTTTCGTAAATTCAAACTTAATTTGTATAAGGGTTTGAAAATTGTTATTGTCAACAAACCCAACATTTCTCAATAATTATTGACTCTCATTTTAAAATTTAAAATTCATATATTTAGATAATTATTTGGATAAAATAAATATTATTTTTAGAATCATAATTTTGAGTGGATCCAATGGTGAATTTTTCATAATTTTCTAAGACAATAAAATTTTCTGGTTAAAATTAAATACGGCATAAATATATGGTGTGTCTTATGACATAATAATAACCCAAAAGTGATGTAATAAATCCTATAAATGGTATACATGAAAAAATATTTGTTAAAACATAAAAATAATGTAATTTTAAATTTATTTTATTGATTTTATAAATTATTTATGAATATTACAAAACATATAATATATTTTAAGGTTTTAAACTCATTTCTTTAAGTACATGACTCACTTCCCAATCATAAAGGATTTTATTTTAATAATTTTGGCCCTTGAAAAAATATAATAATTAAAACCACTCCCATTTTTCATAAACCATGGGTAAAAACCCATTATAAGGTTTTTGATTTTTATTACATTATTATAGAGTCTAAAACCTATGTTTGAGAAATAATAAAGAATTCCCCAATCATATCCTATATAAAACCACAAAAAATATCATTTATCATCATTAAAAACCATTTGAACATGTTCATACTCTTACCTCCCCTCTATCGATTCCTCTTAATGATCACACAATCTGTCAAGAAGCTCCTCCTAAGCATTTGGAATCACCCTTTCAAGGTAATGGATTCTCCAGTCTTTTTATTCAAACGTCTCTTTTATGTTGTGCCTCTGTTTCTATTTGTAGTTTTTTGGGTATTTTTTCCTAAAACCCTATTACTATAATTTTTTACCATGTTATTAGACACCCCTTTAACTCTCCTTAATCACTCTCATGATTCTTTATGTACACCCATTACCATGCCGAAATTTAGTAAGGGATCATCACATTCTCCTCTTTATTCAAGTATATTATTTATCTTATGTATTATATATTAATTTACTAATGTTGTTATATATTATTAAATATCCCACTTAATTTAAATTTTAATCATAAGTTATGACATACCCCTTTCACTCTTATCAATCCCTCCTAGGAACATTCATATGTCCCTATTATGCTGTTGAAATATCACCATGATTTTCTTTTCCAAAATATTGTGTATTGAATACCCATACCAATTTCCTATCAAGGTTGTTCACCTTTATGGACTTATACTTATTTATTACATAAATAAATGTATTCATTACACACTCCTTTATCATTTAATAAAATATTATGATGAATGAACCCATGTTGTATGATCTATGCAACACACATAAGCATGGGAATAAAATGAAAGTGATAGGTGTGACCCGGAATATATAGTGCTCCAAGGCATTAGTAATGTTTTAGTCTGATGAGAATTCATGAATGTGATTAGGGATTGAACATAATCTATCATGGTACTTTTTTCCTGATGATATGTTGTTAGTTATACTTGACCTATTTTTATGATGGATTGTTTTAAGTTGATTCCACATTTCCCATGTCACCGTTATGATTATCAGGATATATCATGATTCATTGTTCATGATTATGATTTAAACCCCTTTTTGTGTCTCAATGATATTCCTATGTTATACCATGTAATTCCTTTTTTATGTTATTTTATGTTTATTCCCTCATATGGCTTTATAGATCACCCATTTCTTATGTATGTCCCCAGGTTATCCCATGAATTTTTAAGTATGAAAGAATATTATGATCATGTTAAGGAAGTTTTCAATAATTGTAATATATTATATATTTTTAATTGTCACTTAATTTACCTAATTATCAAATACACTATACTTTTTTATCTTTCATTTTGTATTATGTGTCATATTATATAATAAATAATGAAATAATGTGTAATAAAGAGAAGAGTTATCATAGTTGGTATCAAGGGAATGTTTATTTATTTATTGTGATTAAGATTATAAAAGTCTAGATAAATCCTTAGGTATAAGACTAAGTATAAGAAATAATCCCTAAATTTTAAAAAATTATAGTGTTTGTGGTTCATCAAGAAAATACATCCATGTCTGGATACTACAAGTGGATGTGGCTCCAACACACATGTACATAGGGGTAATACCAGAAAACACTAAATTGAGCTAGACTTGACTGGGAACTGGTACATGAAAACAAGCCTTATTACACACCAAGTTTGACACTCCCATGGGATATTATTTGGTAAATTTACAAGATCATTATGAACCATTTTTAATGGAACAAAAATCATATAAGATTTTATGTTAATAAATAGATCATGGATTGTATAGAGTGAAGCCTAAAAATTCATAAGTTAAGGTATAAATATAATTTATAAGTTATACATTTGATTTCATTGGATTCCCTTCTATGAATTTAATAGTTTAAAAAATAATCATCTTCAATTTTCCCTTTATTCTATCCAATGGTCGAAATAGGAGGAATTAGTTAAACAACCAATGTGAAGGGTAAGGTGATGACTGCCTAAATGATATACCTATCCCAATGGGAGAAGTAGAGAAATTTGTGATGATACTATCTCAACTAATTCATGTTCTAAATAGAAACATGGATTATGAGGAGTTACCAAAACACCTTAAGAAATAACATTCTATATTTGATACCTTTATGTGACATATGACTCCAAATTTCAATGGTTCATCAGATCCTTTAATCAAAAAACAACAGATAAACTCCATTGAAAATATCTTCTCTATACTTAAATGTTTAGAGCAGGAGAAGTTCATAATGGCTATTTATCACATAGAGGGATAAGGTGAACAGTGGAGGACATTGATAAAGAATACAAATAACAAGGAAGAGATAAAATTGATGGTGTGGAAGTAATTATAAAAAAATCTAAAAATATTTTCCTCACAATCTATGACTTCAAATGGAAAGGGATTTCTTTGGCCTCAATTACATAGATGATGAATCTATCAAGGCATATGAGGAAAAATACACAAGACTTTCACAATACACCTCTAGATTTTTCATTACCCCCAAATGAAAGTTTGAAAGCTTCTCTGATGGTATAAAACAAAGTCTATGAAAATCCCTGGCTATCTGAGACTTTGATAGCTATAAGAAAATTTTTTGACTTTCCATCAAAGTTCAAATAGAGATCATCAAATCTCAATGGTATAATAGGGATAATTTGTGGAAAGTGGAGTTTATTTATAGTTTTCCAATGGAAATATATAATAGTGATAATAAATTTCTACATCCCACTTATCAAGGGTGTTGAAAGAAGAACCCCATAAATTGCCCAAGGGGGATGAATATATGATTTAGGTTTAGAAAGGAAGTACAAATAGCTAGAAATAATCAATACGATAATCCCACTAATGTGATTGAGGAAAGGAATGCTCCAGTCACCACTAATCACATTCTTAATTGATTCAACTACAACGAACCATGACACTTTGCAAACTAATTCACTAAGCCGAGGGTTTTCAGAGATAACCAATAACTTCCAAAAGAGCAAGGGAAATTTTTTTCCATTACAACATCTGAGGTGGATCCTGGAAACAAAGTGGTTTCAGGTATAGTAGTTATTTACTCCATAACATCAAATTTACTTTTTGATTCTATTTATACACATTCCTTTATATCAAAAATTTTATTATAACTATTCAAACACCACCAAAGAGAATGGAAGTAGATATATTGGTGAAAATAGAAAATGCATAAATTATTGCATCCCAATTATATAACTCCTCCCCTATCAAAATTTATGGTATTAAATTCCTAGTGAACCTTTTTATAATCAATTTAGTGATATTTAATGAAATTTTGGGTATGGATTGGATTTCCTTATATATAGACAAAATAAATTGCCGCAAGAAGGAAATCACTCTTAGAATCTCAAATCATCAATTGATTCTGTACATGTTCAAGGAAGGGTTGAATCTACTTTAGAACCAACATCTCAAGAATGGATATTATTTCCCTATGAGAAAGAATATCTATCTCAAATTATTGAGTCTAAGGAAATAATTATCCTTGAATAAATTCCCATTATGAGGGATTATGATGGTGTGTTTTCCAAAGAATTGCTTGGTCTTCATCCTAGCTAAGAGGTTAAATTTTAAATGTTTCTTATAGATGGGGAATTTCCATTATCCAAGACTCTAAATAGAATGGCTATTGTAGAATATGAGGAACTATAGAAACAAATATTGGATAATCTAGATGAAGGTTTCATACACCCAAGTGCTTCACCTTGGGGTTCACCAGTCCTCTTTAATAAGAAAAAGGATGAGTCAATGCGCCTTTGCAGTGATTATAATGAGATCAAAAAATCAAGATAAAGAATAAGTTTCCTCTTACATAGATTGATGACTTGTATTATTAGCTACATGGAGAAAAATAATTCCCAAGGTGGATATTTGGATTGGATATTATTAAGTAAGGGTGAAAGAGGGGGAAATCCCTAAGACTACTCTCTAAATAGAGGTTGAGAACTATGAGTTCATAGTAATTACATTCAAACTCACTAATGGTCCTGTAATATTAATGAAATTTATGGATAGAGCATCAATATATTACCTCGAAAAGTTATTTGTAGTTTTTATATATGATATTCTAATATACTATAAAAGAGAGTATGAGCATGAGGAGCATTTAAGAAATGTGATAAAAACCTTACGAAAGGATAATATTTATGAAAAGTACAGAAAATATGAATTCTAGTTGAAATAAGTAACATTATTGGGAAATATTATCATAATAAATGTGATATCTATAGATCCTTCAAAATTATATTCTGTTGAAGGATATTCAAGGACACCATCTATGACAGATGTCCACAGTTTCCTTGGATTAGCTGGGTATTATCATCTATTTGTGAGAAATTTCTCATTATTTTCAAACCTCTTAACCATGATAAATTACAAACAAATTAAGTTTGTTTGGAATGATGAATGTGAAGATATCTCTTGGGAGTTGAAAAATAGGATTAAAACTGCACATGTACTCATACTACCCACAAGTGGGGAACTTTTTTTTGTATTCAACAATGCTTAAAAGAAGTTATTGAGTTATATGATATTGTAGAATGAAAAAGTGATAGCCTTTTTCTCAAGTAAATTGAAATTTCACAAATAAAACTACCCAATGAATGATCTAGAGCTGGTTTCAGAGATATTCATATTGAAAATATGGTGTCATTATCTCTATGGGGAGATGTGTGAAATATATATGAATCATAAAAGCCTCAAGTATATATTCATATAGAAAGAGATGAATATGTTTCAATGAATATGGTTATATATGATCAAGGATTATGACTTCCCAATGAACTTATATCCTAGGAATGTGATTAAAGTGTCATATACTCTGTGTATAAAGGATCCAACAAATTTTTCATTGAGGAAAATTGAGAAGGATCAGATCTTCTTAGACTTAAAGATGATGAAAATGGGAATTATAAAGGAAGGAACATTATCAATACATTCACAAATTATTTCTCAACCATACCTTTTAGAGATTATAAATTATGATAAAAGAGTTTGTGTCTAAATTCAAAAGAAATTGGAAGTTATAAGAAAAGGAAAATCCTTATAGTTCAATGTTAATGAACAAGGATTTGTATGATTTGGGTCAAGATAATGTATACCATCAAATCCTGAGTTAAAGGAGCTGTTGGATAATACACATAGATCAACCTTCTCCATCCATCTAGAAATTACAAAGATATATCCATATCTTTGAGAGAAATATTGGTGGGACAATTTGAAGAAGGCGACTGCAGAATATACATTAAGATGTCTTGTATATCACCAAGTGAAGGCTTAAAGGAGAAAGTCCAATGGGATGATAAAACCATTACCCATACCTACATGGAATTCATAAATCATTTCCATGGACTTTTTTTATTCTTTAGATTTCATCAAGAGAAAATAATTTTATATGGGTTGTGGTGGGTCATATTACTGCACCAATAATGATTATATATGATCAAAATCTATGATTTGCCTCTATTTTTCTGGAAGAGTCACCAACACATTCTAAATTCTGAGTTGAAATCCATCATGGATTATCACTCACAAACTTATGGACCGTATGAGAAGATTATCTAGACACTTGAGGATATGTTGAGAGCTTGCTCAATTGACTTCAAAGGAGGATGAGATCAACATCTTCCTCTGTTCAAGTTGTCATACAATAACGTTTTCCACTCAAGCATCCAAATATCCCCTATGAATACATTTATGTGAAGAAGTGTACAAAACGTGCATGTTGTCATGAATTTTTGGAACTCAAAATGATAGGTCTTGAAATTGATGAGGACATGGTGTAAATGGACAAGACCATTCAGCAACACATAAAGGATTATCATAGTCAAAGACATAATTATACTAACAATCATCGACGAAACCTAGAGTTTGAGGTTGGAGGTAGGGTATTCCTCTATATATCTCTATAGAATAGATTCATGAGATTTGGGAAGACCTATATCAAGTACATTATGTGTTACTCATATCACTCTTTAGTAAGTACAAACTAGACCCATCACATGTACTCAATCTATTGGTGATACAATTGGAAAATGATCATTCCTTTGAGGAGAAACCAATAAAGAACTTAGATTGTAGAGACTATGTTCTTGGAATAATATAATGCACCTTATTAGTGCTACATCGAAACCACAAGTTTGAATAAGAAATATGGGAACCATATGAGGTGATGAAACAAAGTTACCCTCATCAGATTTAATATGTTAAATGAAAATTTTCAGGGAAAACTTTTTGAAGGGGGGAAGTTTGTAATGAGCTACACTTTTATGAATAAAATCCCCCATATGATTTAATTAAATTTATTACTATATATTATGGATATATAAATCACATGAACTTATTTGGTTTTATTATATACCATCTGATTTAAATGGTTGTTAAGTATTATTACTATTGATAACATAGATGTTGAATAGTGATCATATGATTTGTTTTTTTAGAAGGTGGTGACATGAATTGAGTGATCATATGATTAGTATAAATATAGGGTTTTGAAAAATCTAATTGATATATACAAAGGAAGTGATGGCCTAAACCAATAACTTCATACCCTACAAAGTTCATTTATCAAATATTTAAAGGCAGATAGAATTATTGGGTTTTCGCTTGACTAATCCCAAGATGATATCCAACAACTTAATCTTGATAAAAACTTTTTATGGGAGAATTTCAAGCTCATTGAGATCACGACCCAAACTATGTACACTGAAACATCCCATGAAAGTCTCACCATTAATTTTATGGTGTATTAAATTGATATGTATCAAGACTATAGAAATATCACTATTTAAATTATTTTCAATAGAACAATGATTATATTTAATTATTATTATTGTTACTATATAGATGATTTTGATTTTGATACAACAAAACATAAATTGTATTATTTGGTAATATTCAAATTCAATTATGGAATTTATTTTCTTGAATTAATGGATTTTTAGAATAAAAATATTTTAATAAAATATTATTATAATTTTTATTAAATATAAATGATCATGTATTGTTGTTAAAGTAAAATGTAATTTTTATAAGGGTTCGAAAACTATTATTGTAAAAAAAACCCATCATTTCTCAATAAATGTTTATTATTATTTAAAAAGAAAAAATTCACATATTTATATGATTATTTGGATAAATTAAAAATTATTTTTTGAAATACAACTTCTAAATTATCCAATGGTTAATTTTTCATAATTTTCTGAGAGCGTTGAATTTTAGGGTAAAAATTAAATATGGTATAAATATATGGTGTGTATAATCAAATCATAATACCCCAAAAGTGATATAATAAATACTATAAATGGTACCCATGACCAGATATATGTTTACACTTTAACATAATGTAATTTTATATTTATTTTATTAATTTTATAGTGCATTTATGGATCCATAAAAACCTATAATATATTTTAGGTTTTAAAATCATTTCTTTAATGATATGACTCACTTATACATAAACAAGGGTATTATTTTAATAATTTAAATACATGACCTACTAAAATAATTAAAACCACTACTATTTTGAAGTTACTATCGGAAAAATTCCAATGTAATTTTTTTGTTTTTATTAATTTATTATATAGAGTCTAAAATCTAAATTTGAGAACTAATAAACAATTCACCACTAATTTCTTTTATAAACCAATCCAAGATCCCACATCTCTTCACTCAAAAACCTTTGAGCACATCCTTACTATTACCTACCCTCTCTATTATCCCCCTATGGTTCCCCCAATCTCTCAAGATGTTCTACCCAATAATTTGGAATCGCCCACTCAAGGTAAGAGGTTTCTCTATTCTTTTTATTCAAGAACCGCTTTTATGTTATGCCTCTTAGTTTCCATTTATAGTTGTTTTGGAATGTTTTCATAAAACCCTATTACTATATTTTTTATTACCATGTGATGAAGAAACCATTACACTCTCATTAATCTCTCCCATGAAACTTTATGTACACAAGTTACCAAGTAGAAATTTAGTAAGGTATCCTCTCTTTCTCCTATTTATTCATGTATCATATTTATCTTATGTATTTTATCTTCATTTGTTAATGTTTTATATTTTATTACAGATCCTTACTTTTCATTTTATGTCTATATGATTATATACGCCTTTCACACTCATCAATCCCACCCATGAACATTCATACTCCCTTGTTATGCTGTCAAAATTTCACCATGATTTTCAATGCCAAAAAATTATGTAGTGAATAACCATAAACATTTTCTATTGATGTTGTTCACCTTTCTAATCTCATAATTATGGATTGGGGACTTACATGTATTTATTTTACACTCCTTAGATTTGGAATAATATATGATAATTAATGAAACCATGTTGCATGATCTATAAGGCACACTTATGAATGAGAATGAAATAAAAGGTAAAGGTGTGACCATAATTATATAGCACTCCAATGCATTGGGTAATGTTTAAGTCTAATGATACATCATACAAGATATTAGTACCTGAACATAATCCATCTTAATACTTTTTACATCATGATGCCTTGGCAGTTATCCTTTACCAATGTTTATGATTTTTGGTTTTATGTTGTTTCCACATTTCCCAAGTTGACTTTATGAATATGAAGTTATATCATGCTTCATTGTTCATGAAAATGATTATCACCCCTTTTATGTCTCATTTATATTTGTATAGTCTAATATATAAAAATTTATTTATGTTATTCCATGTTTATTCTGTACTAGAAATAGGGTCTATACCAACAGACCTATACCAATGGTTTGGACAAAACCGTGGGCATAGGTACCCTAGATAGAACATATACCAATGGTTTCTCAAAATAATTGGTATAGGTACCATGGAAAGACCCTATACAAATGATTTTGTAAAACACTGTTGTTATAGGCCTCTTGTGGACACCCTATACCAACGCTTTCTCCGAAACTATTTCTATAACTCACGAATTTGGACTTATACCAATGGTTTTGACCAAAACTGTTGGTATAGGTCACTTATATAGAACTATAGAAATGGTTTTGGCCAAAACCATTGGTATTGGTCCACCCTATTCCAAGGGTTTTACCAAAACTATTGGTATAGCTCAATATATTAAAGAAACTATACCAATGGTTCTCAAAACCGTTGGTATAGGTACCCATATTTTTATGGATTATTTTTTCAAATAACATTACATAAATCAAAATATTAAATACTTATGAATATAAATATATAAATTTATGAAATTATGATCACAAAATTCATATTAGGTTAGTGGTTCAGTTGTTGGATTATAAATTGAAGGTTTTGGGACAAAACCAATCTGGGTTTTATTTTTTACATTACCTATACCAATAGTTTTAATAAACCATTAGTATAGGTCTATAACGATGCTGTAATATCCAACAGTTCTCAAAACTATTAGTATATAGTTTTTTTCTATCAGTGATTCCCTTACTGGGATTTATAGCTCACCCCTTTTTTATTTATATCCCCAGGTTATCCCATGAAGTTTTAAGTATAAAGAAATATTATGGTCATGTTAAGAAAGTTTTCAATAATGGTGATGTATTATCTATTTAAAGTTGTTATATAGTCTACCTAATTTCCAAATACACTATAATTGTTGACCTTATAAGTTTAATTTGAGTAATATTATGTAATACTAGTAATAGATTCATGTCACCAGAAGTCTTATGTTGATTGATTCCATTTCCCATTGGAGTCTAAGCTAGGTAATCAAGTTTTTGTTTAGGTATTAGTTTGGTTGGGAAATTATAGCTTGGGAAAGTAGGTAATGCTAGAACCATATAATGTCATGTCATTTTGAGTTACAGAATATATTGGGAAGTTATGATATCTTTTGGAGTTCTCACCACGACATACCTTGATCCATGACATATTTTAAGTTTTCTAGTTGAAGAGATACCATACGAAACCATCTCACGTGTTATAGTGGGATGATTTGGAGATTAAGCTCAATTCCACTATTATGGATTAACATATTCATATATTGGTTCATCAAAACAAGGTTCTCTATGCAATGTAGATCACATTTGTCCATGTGATTTAGAAACATAGTGGATCTAACTACAAGAAATGAGAGGGAAGCCTTGGTGAGGAAGCATCGGCCTCACCTATTTTATTCTAAGGGTGTCTTAGGATAATCTGGGGGTATAAAGTGACAAGGTTGGGATGTTAGTGACACCTGTTGGTTCACTAGTATATCTATTTTGTGTTTATTTATATTTTATTTCATTCTTAGGTTTCTTGGGTTCCAGGGGTTATAACATTAGTTTTTATGGAAAATAGGTCATGGATCATGGTTAGATCATGGTCTGTATAACTATGTATCTAACCATTTCTAGGTGAATGGCTTGTGGATATTTCTCTGTTTCACAATTCGATGGTATTTTTTCAAATCCTTCATGGAATAGGGTTAACTATGTGGTTCATTTTTAGGGAGACTGGAGCACTGGTATGGTTGGATCTTGGTTTTCCTAACCATGGAGCCTAACCATGAGGGTTTTATATCTCATTAGAAATGTGACTTTTTACCAAAAATTTCATGGTGTATTTTTAAACCCTTGATCCTCTTTTTGTCTCCTAGTTCTTGTAGAACCCTTCCCCATTCTTGGAAACT
Source organism: Viscum album (assembly GCA_963277665.1). Taxonomy (NCBI): domain Eukaryota; kingdom Viridiplantae; phylum Streptophyta; class Magnoliopsida; order Santalales; family Viscaceae; genus Viscum; species Viscum album. Next base: position 1,740,924,622 of record OY728145.1, read on the forward strand.
CTACCCCCCCCCCCCCTCTACATTTTTGTGTATTACCCATTGATTCAAGGTGTTTTTACTTGATTTTAAGTACTACCCTTTAATATTTCTTCATCATTTCAAACTTCTCTTCCTTTTAATTCTTTTTATATGGAATAATGATACCCTAGTTAGTGTATATCCAAAATCCAGGGGTTTTAATGGGGTTTTTAGTTTTTTTTTCTTACGACTTAAGTGTCTGATGCCTTTTTATTCCTAAAATGGGTGGTTTTTATCGATGGTGATGATTATAGAACCATTCTTAATATCGGTGTCTCTATTTAGGGACATTTATCATGGTTTACCATTAAATTCATAATAATATTTGGTTTTTGTTTGTTAAATTTTCATTTTAATGATTTATGGTTGATTTTTATTCTATGTTTGTTGTGATCCATGGTTTTATATTGGAAATTTAAGGATTAATGTATGTTTCCCAATGCGAGGTTCCCTAAGTGAACTCTGTATATTTTATAAAATGGATAAAAGAATAATTTTTAATTTAAATAGATTCCTAATAAAGTTTTAGATTTTGTTTTACCTTGAGGAAGGTGTTTTATAAAAATTTCCATGTTTCTTTTTTAAAATTGATTATAAAATAACTTTTTATTTTTTTTCACTTAGGATGTGTAAATGTTTGGAATTGAGCATCACATGGGATACTAGGGGTGTAAAAAAAATTACCCAAGGGATTATGAGATTCTTTGGTAGGAATATTAATAGGGATTCCGCCTATAATACAAGAAATAATAAGATCCATTGGGATAAACACTAAGAGATATTCCACTTGTTGTCTAAGAGATAGAGTATTCTCTTAGAATTGAGCCTTGGGAAAATTGTGAGAGCTTCTATTTTGTTTATCCAGTTAGAAAAATATTTTTTTATTTACTAATATTAGACCCTTATGATTAGTTCTTTTTGTTAACATTACTCATGTTGAGTTGATTTATATTATTTAATGCATTGTGTTAGTGCCTTTTTTGATATGCTATCATGTTTTATATCCATTTTCATCTATTTTGTTTTATGATGGTGATGTTTATACTTATTACTTGTTATTATTTTTTTGGTCAGTTAATCTGGTTCATACTATGTGGATTTTATTTCCTTATTTGATATATATTGTTAAATGTTTTAGAAAACATGTTTTGTTTGAAGAATACCAAAGGGATTTTAAGTGGTTGATTTCAAAAGGAATACCTTCCTAATGAAATAGTTTTCGAAAATGGGTTTTGAAACTAGTTTCATGGTTTTAATGGTTTAAAATCCTTAAATAGATTCATAGTCGTATTTTACTGATAATGTTTCCTTACACCCTTTATTATCCTTTAAGAACTTGTAGACTCTATTTTTTAGTTCATGGGTAAAGGAAAGGGCACTATGCATATAGGTGGTACCTTTTGATTACAGTCATCTATGTTTTGACATAGGAGATGTGGTCTCATAGGGTTGTCTCATGAGGGTCTTTTTTAGATTTTTTCACCCTTGGGGTGTATATATTGTCCATTTTTGGTCCCTTTTCCCATTTTTGGGTTTATAGATGTTGACAGGAGATAACCTGTTTATGTCGTGTATGAAATATTAAATATGTGATGTTTGTTATAGTTTCTAATTTATTCATTGACACTTTAGGTTGGTTTTATGTTTATACACACCGACTCTGATGATTTTCATGTGCCCGTCCCATTTCATGGATAGGTTGTGCTGATTTTACATGGGAAAAACTATTCCCAAGAGGTTATTTATTATTTCTAGTGTTTATCACCATACCATGGTGATCAGGAACGCGCTTAAATCCATGTGGAATATTGACTTGGGTGATGGGTTCGGTCAACCTATATATAATCACTACATATGAGGCTAATCACCAAACCTCATCTTACAACAACCTGTTCACCTATATACAAGCATGTATGACCCTGTATATGCTCTTCCTTATGCACCAACCATGTTATGTCTCTCATTATGTTCCCCTAAAGTCACTTGGTTCATCTCTATATAGTTTAGATGGATATTTTGGCTACCTCTAGTGTCTATAATTGAAACAAATTCCATTTCTAGACCAAGTTGTCTAGTTTTTTAATCAATATATAATGAACATCACAAAATTTAATCAACAAACACGTTTTTCTATAAATATATTTCCAAAACATCTCAGGAAGAAAATCCTTATCAACTTTAAACAATAATCATCAAGGATGAAAAAATATCCCCACATATTATTTAGATCTATTCAAAACTTGTTTGGGTTCTCAGAACCAAACATATAAGAAACTTTAACATATTGAAATTCCTTGTCAACAAATATAACTCACACAAAGTGGGCCCAAGAAACACCCACATTTTTATTTTTTGGGAATAACTTCTCGATTATATGTCAATATGTACTCTTACAATTCATTCCCACTCTCAACCATTCTTATCAATATTTCATTTCACTTTATCCTCCCCTTATCAACATTAAATACAAAGAAATTGGGAAATTGGTATCAATTTATAATTAACAATGTCTCATCAACCATTCCACTCTAAGTCTACTTAAGCCAATATCAATGTAGAAAAAAAAGATAGCTTGGTTTAGACAACAAGGTTTCCCAAAAAATGATACCAAAATAATTGAGAAAAATTATATAAAATATTAATAGCCTATTAAAATATAATAAATTTATGAAAAGTGATACTAGTTGAGATAGAAATTTAATTTCAACCTAAATTTCCTAAATCGACTTGAATACAAAAATTCGAACATTTAAAAATGATAGGTCTTTCAATATCACTAAAACATATTAAAACTCCTAATTTTATGTCATTGATTAATTAAATTTATCCACCTTTATATTATAATATTATTTTAGTAACCAAGATTGTGATAATTTGGAAAAATAAATTTTCAATTACAATTTCTTAAATTAATTTACAGAATGATAAGACTTTCTTGAAATAATAATCTTGGTAACTTCTAAAATATTCTTTACTATTACCTCCCTCAAGAAGTAACTTCATAAAATCTTTATAATGGTAGATATATTCAAAATATAAATCTTATGATATTTCAGGTTTGATAACACTCCAAAACATATCTTCTTTATGACACTATATGAATTTTGAATCTTCCACATCTTCACAACATTCCTTAACACGTATTCTTTGAAAAAAATATATGATAACCAATCAAGATGGTAGATTCTTAATATATTAATTCTATAATTGAAATCCATGAATTCCTCTCAATTTTCCCCCCTTAGACTATGCTTCAAATTCAATTTCTTGCTTTTTAAGCACTAATACAACACGAAAATTTTATGAGAACAAGGTGGATATTCATTTCTTCTCAATGTGAACAATAAGATTGAGATGATTTTCTCAACTAATTTTCTCAATTATTTATGATACCATATCTATTTTTTCATATCTGGGTTAGATTTTAACAGCATAAACCTATTCTCGTCCTCATTACATTCTTTCAATGGTTTTATAATTTCTTCTATAGTTCTTTGGATAAAGGAATTTCCAGAGATATTTTTTATTTTATTTAAATAATCTTATTGGTATAGGAGGATTGTTAAAAAAATTTGATTTGTGTCTATATAAAATAAAACTCCCACACAATTTTTCTTTATGATCAGGGTTTTCATTTGGCAACAACCTCCAATGAAATTCAACTTCTTCATGTGTAATTTCTTCTTATCCTATGGTATAAGATTTTTATTTTTCTTACTATAATTTAATTTCCATCTAAAAATATACTATAGAAATTTCTAAAATATCATTGTGGTCATTGGAATCTTAATTGGACTATCCACACAGTATCTTATGAGTATGTTTCTTCCCATTGGTCCTTTTAAATGAACCACTCTTCTTGAACTTCTTGGACCGGGTTTCAAACTAAATTAAATTTTTCTTGTTGTCCACGTATCTCTCACATTTCTTATTTGATATCTTCTTGGGAGTATTCTTATTTTCATTGGTCTCATGATTCATTACCAAGGATGCTTCTTCAATATTATCATATACTCTTATCCATATACATTATAAATGCTAAAATGGAAATGCACCATTTTTTGTGGCCACTGGAACTATAAACACCACATAGATCTCCAAGTTCCTAAAATATAGTTCATCATGAAATATTTCACTAATAATTTTTTAAATGTCTCTTTTCCTCTAGATTTCTCCCCTTGAAATGGGATTAAATAATATTTATTATTTAAGTGATTATACTATCATTAAAATTCATAGTTCCAAAACCTGTTACAACACCAAAAAATCCCAAAAAATCTTGACCCTTATTTTAGAACATCTTATTGTATAGAATTTCCAAATTTGATAGCATTTTGATATTGGGTCTTTTTCACTAGTGGTTTGGTTTTTCTTGGGGAACTAGAACACATAATATTTATTCTATCTAGGATACACATGATTGCATTAATACCACCATTTATCCTCATCCATATTAGTATAGAATTTAATTTTTAACATTCACTATTTATAGAAATATATTTTGAATAATCATTAGGAACTAATATGAACATTCTTCTTTGATCCTACTTGATAATGATCAATTAATGATATGTTGAACTTAGTTACACCTAATAGAGGTATTTTTAAAGAATAATCCTCTTAAGAAAAACAAATAAAATCATCACCTTTATCCTTTGACTATAAATAATTAATATGGGTTATTTCCATATTGGCTAGTTTTATTTCTACTATAGGACACTTCATATTGAATGAATACATCTAATATTCCATCAATTCCACCTTCTCTTTGCAATATTTTCTTAAATTATGAACCTATTCAACAAGAATTTTTATTTTATCTTGTAAAATGGTGTCAAGATTCTCGATCCTCTTAGATTTGACATCCAATTTAACTTTCTTAACAATAATGGTATTTTTTATACTGGATTAAAAATCAGGGATCTTATTCTAAAATTCTTATATTACATCATTATTTTCTCAATTTATATTGATCAACTAACCTTAAAATTTAGACCATATCTATTTTATCTCTTCATTAATATCTTCTTGGATATAAATGTATTTAGTGATATTTATAAAATTTATAACAATTTGTCTTAGAGATATCTATTAGGTATATGCCTCTCCATCAATATGGGTAATCATATCCTACAAACTTTCAAGGATCCCATAAATTATAGACACTAATTATTTCAGTAATCCATTAATTTTATCTTTTAATGTATCAATATAAATATCTTTTGACATATGATCAATTTATTTAAGTTCTTATTCTTGTAGAAATTTTTCATAATACCTTCTACAAATCTCCAGATCTCTTTTACTCATTGATCGTTTTTATGTATAAGGGTTCTCCATCACTTTTATTGTTGAAACAAAAAACTATTCATAAAATTTAAAATTATATGTGAATTAATAATTTCTTTTAGGGATAGTAATTTATTTTTATTTTCTCAAGAGGGATATATATCAAATATTATTTTATTTCCTTCTCTTGTTCGTCAAGGTCTTGAGAAAAAATATAATTCTGGTAAAAATATATAACTCTTCATAAAAACTAAACTTCATTATAAATTGAAAAATAAAACCAAAATTATTCAAAGAGAACAACTCCTAATAAATATGGAATCCAATAATAGGTGAAATGGTCTCTTATAATAATTGAAGGGAATAGTTGGGATATGAACCTACTTAAGAGGGGATGAATTTGGGATGGTGACTTTTAAACCTTTTTTTCTTTAAACTTTTATCCATTTTTCCTTTTTCTTGTATCATTGTTTGGCGATTTGTTCTATTGTTCTCTATTTTCTCCTTCATTATTCTGAGTATCACAACTAAAGACACATTTATAAGAGGCACAAAAATTTACAAGGTTTTCATTTCTAGATAAAAGGCTAGTCATTAGTGTGAACTATTAAATCCCAGGATCATAAAACCCACTAGTAAAACCACGTGAGTGTTACACCATTGTTTCATGATACTATAGAGTTCACATACCATATAATGTTTTGGTTAATCCATCACTCTATTATAACTTCTACCTATAAAATGAATATATGAGTAACAATTAGAGAATCTATTAGAAATTTATAAATCTACCATGTCATTGATGAATTGTCACTGCATTATTCTTCTTCCCTTATATAATAGAAATTCAATTATTATATTTATATTCACCACACTACATACAAATATTTTTCCTATTATTTATTTTTGAACCCTATAGGTAAAATACCCTAAGAGTAGTCATGAATCAGGGTAAGATAGATTAAAATAACCACCCATTTGATCTTGTTTTATTGTCATACAAAAACTCTCCTCTCTATTATTTTCATAAAAATAAGTATATGTGTAAATAAAATCAAGAAAGATATATATCAATTTTACTTAGTTCACCCAAACTGGTCTAATCAAAGGATTCTATATAGAAAATTTTCTAATATACTATAATACACGAAAGAAAGCTAATATTACAATGTTTAAAGTGTACTCATCATCCCCTAGTTTAGAAAAAAAACCATGAGAATTCACTTCTATCTTAACTAAAGTGAATGAACTACTCCTCCATAATATTCTTATGTCATTCTAAATTATGTTCTAATTGTTTCATATATATGTGATTGTTTTAGGATGATTCATTTTCACCCAAGATATGAAACCCACTTTAACATGTAGATTTTGATTTATGTAAAAACCCTTCAAGAAAATGTTCTTCTTAAAAAACACCCCACCATGAACCGAACACATGGAAACCACACACCTACCAGGATGCATAACTTCCACCACATGATATATAGGTGGATCCTTTTGTACAATATTACCCTTTACACACTGGTCACATGGTCACTATACACAACCCAAGTGACCAACTTCATCTATGTAGTGACTATTTGGAAAACTGCTCTTCATCATAGACTCCCCACACAAAATTTATTTTTTGCATTCTCCCATAGGGAACATCATTTTCTATAAATATGATACAAAAATATTATTTTTGACTTATCATTATTATAAAACAATGATTATCCTTGATAATTATTTTATCTATCAAAATAATTAATTAGGGGATCCTTATATAGGAACTAAAAAACTTGAAACACACTAACCACAAAATCAGTATTCACTCATTATACATGCTTCCTCCTAAGTGGTATTCCATTTTAACTTCCTTATGACCATTCACATAATACACAGTATCTCAAAAATCCTTGGTGGACTCCCAACCACACACTTAATTTACAATAAAATCATTCTCATGCACTTACTTTCATGATCTTTATTCACCGTGTTTCCTACTGAAAAATATCCTCTATGGTTATGTACCTTTAGAGATGTCACATGAATGGTTTTATACCTCCTATGTACCATCATACACCAACCACATGGTCCACCCATATACCACAAAAAACACCATTATATTCAATTTTGTATGAAAACCACAAAAATTTTATTACCCCAAGAATTCATACCCATGAATTTTGAATATAATCAGAAACATTGTATCCTTTATAAATTTTACTATGTAACTTTTTTCAATTTCCATTTTCAACAAAAAAAATCAATGTAAAATCATAGAAATAACACTTTGATAAATTTTTCCAATCAATATCAACCTTTGTGTTCCTTGAAAATTATTTAAAACCTCTTAAAATACATTTATACTTACTTTTTTTAAAAAACATGCATGCACAATTCATCATCCAAAATTCACACAAAATTCAGATAGAGATCAAATATTTACTACATACATACTCTAAGCCAACATAAGATAGTATTTATATAAAAACTAAATTAAATATCTTTAATTATTTACTTATTTATTGATACTACTTGATGGAAAAATTTAATAACAATTATTCTTGGAGATTATAAAAAAATATTATTAGAAATTACAATACTTATTGAAATTTTTTGAACATATATTAGCTCTAGGAAAGACCACTTATTCAACCACGCAACATAAAAACTTTCATCATGAACCCATGGGTCACCCATTTCATGATATATCATAATTAAACAAAAAAATTTAGAATCATAATATTTTAAACTTCCCTTAACATCCTCTCTCCCCATAATTAAACATAAAAATATATCCCCTAATCAATAAATTCTCATTCTTCATCAAAAACATTTATCCCTATTTTTCAACATACCAAAAGGTCAATCTTTTGTAGTCTTTAATAGGGAAATGAATACATATCGATACATAGGGAAATTCACAACATACATTGGGGAGTGGGGTTCTACTTTCAAAATACTTAAGTTTTAGGGTTTAATTGGACTTAGAGATCCAAATGATGACACTCCAATACTTATTTGGGTATGGAATTTGTCAGGATATCTAGAAATTGAGGTTTTTTAGTAATATACTCCATCCTCACCAACCCTTGCACCAATTTCTCCTTGATAAAGTGATGTTTTATTTAAATATGCTTTTTTCCATGAGTGATGGATAATAATTTTTTGGTATTTATAGAACATGAATTATCAGAATGGATAATAATTAAATACATCACTTGTACTCTAATGTATTCAAGTCATTATTTCATCCATAGTAATTTCATGCAGGCTTGAGTGGTGGAAATAAATTCATCTTATGTAGTGATGTAGTGATCGTAGAAATAAAATACTTCTCCTTGCTCACCTAATAAATACACAATCTTCCAATATAAAATTATACACCTAATGTATAATTTCTATCATCTATCGAACCAGTCCAATAAAAAATTTATATCCTAATAACTCATGTTATGATGTTTCATTATAAGATAAGATAAAATACATTGTTCCTTTAGTATACCATATTATCCTCTTTACATCAATAATGTGGAACTTATTGGGACTAATTTGAAATGGTGTTTCATAGAATATGGAAAAAATAATATCAATTCATTTAGTAGTTAATTTTCATAGGGATTTAAATGATTTTCTGGTATTCTATTACATTTTCCACATTTACATTTTTATCTATTAAAAAACTCCAAGTATCAGTCAATTTTATAAATTCCTTATAATCCTCCATTATAAATCTTCTCAGAACCACATTGGACTGTTTTTATTGAGAAATAAATGTGACCTGCATTCCTTATATCACTTTTAGACCAAGTAAAATTGTTGGTCCACCAATCATCAATATTTAAAACTCTTACCTCATGAAATCTATGAACTATTTATTATTTTATTATTTTGACCCACCAAATATTATGTCATAGATATACTCAAACACCATTATCCTTTGACAACTCTCATTATCGACATAGAGATACTAACCAACACTTCTATGTTGTAAATATAGCTTCTTATATTATTATTCAATTCATTAATACCATTCTCTTAGTTTCTACTTCAACCCATTCAATCCATCTTGAGACCATAAATCTTTTTCTCATATTCATGATAAATAAAATAATTCATCTATTTTATTTACACATTTACTTATAGAAAAATATTTATAAAATATAAAATTAAATCCATCTTGAAAGGTTTGACATTTATTTGAATTATTACATCTAAGAATATTCGAATTGTCTCTATCCTTTAAACATGTGTAAATGTTCCATTATCATCAATGCCCTTCATTTGGGAGTATCCTTTTCAAATGATTAATGATTTGTTTCATTAAAAATTATGTATTTATTTATCTTGTTATAGAAATCCATTTAGAACTGATGAGGATCTTGTTTAATAATCTAAAAATAATCTCTCATGTTTTATTCTTCTCAATTTGGTCATTCTCTTCATTTATTCCCCAAACTCAATTCATTTCATTTTAATATTATTCAATGAATTCTGGTTCTACCTATGATAATAAAGATTTTTTATAGTCTTCATTCTCGTCATATATACTAGTTTTTTATAATAATCACTGATCTTCTACCTATCAATTTCATCTCAGATCTTTGGTTTCTATATAGATACTAGTCTGACTTCATCCTAATTATAATTAGTGCATTACTCTAAATATGCCTTAAGAACTTCAACTCCTCTTGATCTGTTTTAATAATCATTACTATCCACTTGAAACTTATCACTAATTTTTTTAGTATTCTACTTAACTTCCACCACATTGATATCATTTCTCCTAATATCCTTTCATAGTCGATTGTTTAATAATTTATTAGCTTTGATTTCTCAAGGGGAACCAAGAAATATCCCATGTATATTTTTGAGATTCAAATATCGAGTGTTTCTACTTATTGAGGAAAAAGCACTTTAAAATATTTAAAAGTAATTAATTATTGTATTATTTCAATACCAAAACTCATATGGGGTTTTTTTCTTTATTACCCAACAAATCCTAGTTATAAATATAGCCCGAAGCTGAGAATTCTTATTTAGAAAACTACTTTGGAAGGTCCTTTTCAAAAAGAATAATTATTTCCATGTTGATAACAATATAGATTCTCCTCTTAAAAAACCATTTTACTAAGGAGAACTCATTGTTGAAACTCATTTTCTTATCCCATTCCTTTTGAGAGATTCCTCTACATGGATGTTGGTAAACATTGTGACTTTATCAGTTCAGAATTTTAGAATTTTCTATCCATGAATCATTACAACCAACCTTAAATATTTTATTATGAAATGGACCACATTATAGTTGTGATTAATTACTAAATTCCATTTCATTTTATTATAAAAATAAATGAAAATAATATAATATCTCTTTCCATCAATAGATCTTAGTTATATGGGTCCACACACATTAATATTATAAAGAACCTAGCCCAAATATCCCAGAGATGGTTCCTTGCTTAATTATATTATCATAGATACAAGATTCAAATAATAGTGGCCTGAATAGTTTAGTAGTTTTATAAAACAAGATTATATACATGATACACATTTTTCATTGGGAATAGAAAATAAAATATAATTCATAATAAAATTTATTAAACTGCATCCTTGAAAACTCATGAAGAAGTTCTTGTCTTCATAACCTAGGAAAAGGAAACAGAATAAGGGTGATATCCAAGGATCAATCTTGGTTAAGTACAATATAATATAACTTGAATCAATAATTAATAATCAATATGACAAGGTAAGAAAACTGAACACACACATGCCATTTAATTATTAATCTTTTGCACAATATGAATCCATAGATAATATCATAATGGAAATCTCATGGATAAAAATAAAATAATTCTTAATGTAATTATTAATTATTGGACATCATTTTTTGTAGGCACATAATACCTTTACTATAAAGAACATTCATAAGATAGTTTAATCTTTATGGGTAAAAACCCATTTAATTTGTCCAATTTATTTTTCTCATGAGACTACTAACGAATTGAGGAGAATTTTTATATATGGTACCCACCAATTATTACATGTCTAAATAATTAATTATATAATGAATAGTTAATTATAAAAAAATATCCATACTATGTAAAATATATGGATTTAACAATATTTCCCCAATCAATAAAATAACATTCAAAGTAAACACTGTATATAAAATTGTATACGTCCTAGGAAATAATACTTTCCATGATACAAGAAATATGGATATTTAAGATAAATGAAATTTTAAAATGAATAATTATAATAAATAAAACAAAGGGGAATTATATACACTAAATAAAATAAATTAAGTGTATAATATTAAAATAATTCTCAATGGAGTGATGTTGAGACGAAGTCCCTTACAAATATCATATCATTAAAGTGAATGTTAATAAAAATAATCAAATATGTGTATTCAATGTAAATACATATAAAAAGTGGAAATAAAATAATTATATAATCATAATTTATTACACATATAATTTTAACATGACATAATCAATGAAGTAGATGTTTAACCCAATGAAAGGAAAGTGAGTTACGAAATCCCCTAACCACTTGTAATTAGTCGAATCATGTGCCCCTAAAAGTAATAATTATAAAATGAAACATTGAATACCATGAATATAATTAGATTCATGATATTATATATGAAATGTAATTATACACATCACATAAAATAAATAAGTGATGGTTAATACATATATCTCATAGAAGTAAAAGAGAGATGAGAAACCCTTACCTCACGCTTCCCTTTAGTTTTGTGTACTTTGAACTCATATATAATGGTTTAAATAAAGTTATTACCACATTAAATTACTATATTTATATTTATAATACATTATTTGATGATTTTATAACATCATATGACCCATTCATTAATAATATTCCATTATTTTCAAGGTTTTAGGTGTGTTTATTTCATGGTTTTATGATCAGTTCATTTTCAAAAATTATGGAAGTTCTTGTAAAGTGGAATTAAAACTTCATATGTGGAATGGAATAGTATTAATTCACTTTTATAAGTATAAATGGTTCCATATATCATTTTCCTTCTTGTATGTGGTTGATTCATTTGATAGAATGTTAATGATGAATGTTTAGTTTATTTTGGCACTTTTTCTGAACACTATGAAATAGTTTTTTTATTTAATATTATGATTACAAATTAGTTACTGAGAATTAATTAGGTTATAATATACCTATTACAATATTATTTAGCCATAATGATACTTTTATAATCATCCATGATGGTGGTAATGGAAAGTGAACAAAATCATTATACATGGAGATGGTTAACCTCCATAATTTGGACAATGGTTTTTGTTTAATTGAATAAATAGGAGATTATAAATGAAATGGATATGAGATAGAGGTTTTTCAAATATTTTTTAACTAATCCAATTACAAATTGAGTGATTAATTGTGGAATTAATAGATACCACTTATTTTCTTTCGGAAGCAGTTTGAGTAGTAAGGTTGAATTTCAATAAGAAGAGTCACTTCATGTCATTCTATGTGGTTATGGAAGAAGTAGGTAGGTAATAGAGTCATGAATTGGAAGAGTTATCCTGGGAGAAATGGGATTCTCAATGTTTTATTTTATCTTTAGAAACCCCTTAAGGCTTCATGGTACAGTGAACCACTTGGAACTCTTTGAGGTGAAGATGAGGATCCTCACCAGTTGGCCTGTGGAAATGAGGTAGAAGATGAATCAAACCCGATTAGAGTTTGAAGTATATCTAAATTTTTTTATATTGAATACTAAGGGGTTTTTCATTCATATATAAGGAAGTTATTTTTTTAAAATCATATTCCATTGGATTGGCCATATCTAGCACAATTGGGTGGGAAATAAATGGGCCTTGATTGATTTGATTATATCTACTGGTACTCCTAAGTCAATGAAGAGTTATCCTTATTTTAATGTCAAATAAATCTGATGGATTGTTTTTTAGGATACAGGGAATTCAGATATGTTTAAAAATAGTGATGAAGATGGGTTTTTCTTTGTTCCTTTTTCTATATTTTTTTGTTTTTTTTTACAAAAATAAAAAAACATTCGACTACTAATTGAACCCTCCCTAAAAACGGTTTTATTTTAAGCATGGATAGTTTTCTCTTATAGACCATTCAATTGTATGATGCTCTACTAATGTGTATACTGGCACTTGAGTTGAATCCTCATTCATGGTATGGATTTTAGAGTCGATTATTTTTAATTGATTAGATTTTGATTGGGGGTTGGATTGAAGATCTTAGATGAAATAAATAATTAATAAAGGTTGATTTAAAAATTTAATACTTATTTGGGTGATTAAATCATTAGGGATTGAATCTTTTGATATCCTTGATCTTTCCTGTATATTTAATTAAATTAACATCCACTTCACAATATTATTTTTGATTGCAATTCCCAATTATGTTGGATTTAATCTTAGCCACAACTAGGGTACTGATATAAATCAATTATTGTTGATGAAAAGTTAAATATTTAATGAACCTATGTGTAATTTTGGTTCCAATAATCCATGGAATCCACATGTTAAACAAAACATTTCATTAATTCATGACATTTTAAGTTCAACATACACAATATTAAATTAAATAATATTAATCGAGTAAAATCTCTCAATCCCTCAATATCCCTAAATTATGACTCACCCAAAATGGGTTTTTAATTAAAAAAGATATGGTTAGTAATATAGTTTATTATTTTTAGGGCGATTATTTAAAAATAGATGAAAGATAATGTAATGAGATAAGATTAGTCTTCCGAACACATGCAGAAATGGTGAGGAGAATTAAACATGGACTTTTGATTTAATGAGAAATAAAAGGAAGGGAATTATTTTAAACATTATTTAAAAAAATTATAATAGTAATATTACACAATATAGTTTGGATTTGGATAAGATATAATGAATAAGAATCATGAGATAAAACAAAATTACAATACAAACACATATGGTATTACAAATGAAGAAAAATTAAATCAAATGAGATCATGAAAAAAGCACTTTAAATTATAAAAATGTGTTTGGAATATCCTATCAATATTTTTTAGGGACTTTTTAAGTCCAATATATCCTCATATACTCTAAAATGACAAACCCTTTCAAGGAGAAGAGGGGGATGTTTTTATAGACCAAGGTGGTGGACCGTTTGCATTCAAAATCTTTCCCTCAGGTTTTCTCACAAATTTGGCCATATAGATAGCTTAGTATAGAGATATATTCTTATTAAAAGTTATATATATTGATTTGTACTAGAATCCTTAAAAATTTGGAATCCAGAGAACTTTTTTATCAAAATTTATGTCTATTTTACTAAACAATGTTATTTTATCCATTTTTCTATCAAGTTTTTTCTTGGTCTAAATGTGAATGAATTTTAGGCTAGGATGATGCCCTAAAATTTAAACCTTTATTATAAAAATTCGGACACAAATATCTTATATTTCACACCACAAAATCATGGCTCAATTCGACAGATTTAGTGGGAGTAAATTCATTAATGGTGGGCTATTTTTTTAAATCCCAAAAACAATATAGGGCTAGACTTCAATGGATCTATTGGGCCGCTTTTTGGTTGATTTTGGACATAAAATTTTTATCCATGATTATTTTGTATATTAAATAATATTTTAAGGAGTGAAATAATATTTGGGCTTCTGGATTGGGACCAAAAATTCTATCTTCATAGCTGGTCTAGTTTCTTTGACAAATTCATCAAGATTTCTTATGTGGCCTATATGGCCCTTAAAATAGAATATTTAGCCTAATAACTAGTGGAATGATTTTTATAATAGCATATTTGGAACCCTAAAAATAATAATAACATAATATAGATAATTAAGGAGACAGTTATAATTAAAATAGTTAATAGAAAAGAATTTGGATTAATAAAAATAATGCTCAAAATTTAAATTTAATATTAAAACATGGGTATTCTACACCAATTATTCACTTTTCATAGAAAATAAGTAAAGGGAGTAAATATAAAGTTATTAATAATTTAATAACATCAAATATTAAATTAGGAACATAAAAATTTAGTATATTCATTATTCTGGATTATCATTCCATGATGGATGAATCAGGTGAGGAAAAAATAGAATAATAAAAGAAAGTAATAGAGGTTCTTTGAGAAAATTACATCTTCAATATCACCTCCTTGAGGGACCACTTTAGGACCATGGATTTGGTCTTTTGGTGATACCATCAGCTGTTGGACATGGGGAGAGTAATGAGGATAGGTTTTAGAAAATATTTTAGGATCTTCTTAGCTAGTGATGATAAATGTGGGGGTGAGGGGTGGTATTTATACTCAAGGAGGGATGGTTTATATGATTAAATAATAATTATTTTATATTTAATTCCAACCATATTTAGGTGGAATTTTTTTTAAAGGTTGGGGTTGAAGCCTCATTTTATTATTAAAGAAAATACCTCTTTTTAGGTATGTGTAGAGGGAGACCCATTACATATCTCGAAGGCCCAAGGCCAAGTGGCCTGAATACAAGGCTCAAAAGCCCATTTTTTTGGCCCAAAGTACCCCTCGGTGAACAGTTCTGCTACAGTAGCCACACTTCTACAGTACCTGCTACAGTACCTCCACCGCTACAGTACCACCGCTGCTACAGTCAACTCTGCTACAGTTTTGTTACAGTGCCCTGCTATAGTACTTCTATAGTACCCCATAATTTCGTCCCTACTCAAATTTGATTTTGGGTCTTTTGGATGCCCAACAGGAGCTTGTACCACTTGGGTACATGCTCGTTGGCAGGTGGCATTAATTTCTATGAATTTTGATAATAATTAATATTAAAAATTCTGGTTAGGTTCTATAAACACATCAACCAACCATTAAATTTTGTAGTTTTTAGTTATTTTAAGCCATTATGTTTTAACTTTAAACTATTTCAATATTTTACCAATACCATAATAAATATCTCTTTTCACTGTGATACCGTTTTTAAACCAAAAAATGAAAATAAAATTAATATCCAATTTTTAACTTAATATTATATATTTAGAATCCATTTTACCAAATTCAATTCATATAATTGGCATAATTATATTTAAAATTAATCCCGTATATGCAATGGAAAAAGGGTTTTTAAAAAAGAAAACGATAAAATGCATACAAAATTTTTATATCTAAATTCAATGTGAAACTGATTCCAATGAACCATATTGGATTTATTGATTTATAATTTAAATAATTATAATTTAAATTCAAATTAAAATATAAATTTACTATATAAATAAATTATTTGAAAATGTAGTTTTCAATTAAAATTTAATATTTTTCACTATTCATCAAAAAAGGAAACTTCTTCTAAAAATAAAAAAATTGAAGTTTATTTTTTCAAATAAAATTTATAATAGTTCTATAATTTAGTTTTAAAAAAATGCACCATCAAAAGGCGGAAAAACTACCTTTATAAAAAAATAGCTTTTATGCTTAAAATTAGATTTATTCTTATCTTAATCCTATCAAACATATTTGATGAATTTAAAAACATTTGAAAAAATATATATCATATAAATATTTTTATTATATTTTAATAATAGTGATTAATTTAATTTATTAGGATAAAACTTATTTGTGGGCATAAAATTATTTTTTTATAAAAAAATATATCCTTTATATTCCAATGGTTTTTTATTTTCATTTCTAATTAATTTGTAACCAATGGATTAATTTTTCAAACATGTTTAAACTCTGTTTTCAAAATATAGTTAATCCTATTAACACTTTCTAATTTAATAACAATTTTATAATGGTCGTGTTAAAATAATAATATCTAATATTATATCATGGTTTGTTTAAGTTTGGTGTTGCGTGCGAAATATTTCATCAAACAAATTGAACTAATTTAAGAAAAAATTTACCATAAAATATTAGGGTGTTATATTCTTCCCTTATTTGAAAAATTTGAACCTCACACTTTTTATGAATATTACCTTCTAAACATATGGGGGTGGTTCTTCATCATAACATCCTATGGTCCCCACGTTTTTTCATTCATTTTTTGGTTACTCCAAACAACCTTTACTAGAAAAGTCATCTGATTACTCAACACTTGCTCACTAGTGTCAAGAATATCTATAGGATCTTCACAATATGACAGATCATGTTCTAGTTCTATTTCTTTATATGTGAGTACATGTGTTGGGTCTATCATACACTTACATAACAATGATATGTGGAACACATGATAAAATTTGGAGAGACTTGGTGGTATTGCTAAAGGGATAACTATAACTCTAATTATTTCCAAAATTTTGAATTGTCTCATGTAAATGGGGCACATTTTCCCATTTATACCAAACCTTATGAAACTATTCCATAGATATACTTTCAAAAATACATGTTCACATACTTGAAATTACAAATCCTTTCTCTGTTTATCATCATAACTCTTTTACCTACTTTTATCTTCTTTGATATAAGACTAAAAATTATTTATTGTTTTCATTGTCCCTTTAATAAGTTCTAGGTCTATAAGTTTTCATTATCCAACTTCATCCCATCAAGTTCATGTATTAAATATCATTCCATATAATTCTTCACATAATGCCATTTGAGTACTTGAATGGAAAATATGATTGTCTAAAAACTCATCCAAAGATTAAGATTAATCCCACATACCATGAAAGTAAAGTGATAATGATCTCAACATGTATTCTAATGTGTGAATAGTTATTTCAAACTATCCATTAGTTTGATGATAGTGGGAGGAACTCAAATGAATCTCAGTATCTAGAGCCTTCTAAATACTCTTCCAGAATTATGAGGTGAAATGGGGATATTGATCAAACACAATCGATAGAGGTGCACCATGAAGTCTAAAAATATAATTAATATAGATTATTTATAAGTGATAAAGAGGTAAATATTATCCTATATATATAAAGTATTTCTCTATGTTAAGGTGATCAACAATAACCCTTATCAAATAATTCTTTTTGGGATTATTTGGTAATCTAATGATTAAGTCCATAGTAATGTCATCCTACTTCCGCATTGGAATTGGTATGGGTTTCATGAATCTTCAAGGATGTTTTATCTCATCCTCTACTTTTTTAAAAACTAGGCATCTTGACACATAGTTAGAAACTTGCAGCTTTATATTATTACACAAAAGATGTTCCTTCAAATATCTATAAATCTTAGTAATACTATGGTGTATATAAAAATTTGAGCTATGATAATTTTCTAATAGTTCCCTTTTTTATCTTAGGTATTGATGGAACACATAACATCTTTCCAAATTTCATAATATAATATTCAAAAATAAATCCTTACAAATTTCCATCAATCATACCATTAATTTTTTTTTCAAAAAACCACCTTTTTTGATTAATAGTTTTTTATCTTTTCCAAAAGAGATGGTTTTACAATCCTTTGAAAAAGGAGTGGTGTCTTCCCTTCCTTAATAATTTCCATATCCATATTTAATAAATCCATGAAGATTAGATCAATCTCAATCCTAATTTGGATTATAATTCCATGATATTTCTTACTTAATGAATATGTTGCCTTATTTTCTCTTAATTGGTGGTAGTGTATTGAGAAATCATAATCTTTGAGTAACTCAAGCCATATTATTTACTTCATGTTGAGTTATTTCTATGTAAATATGTATTTCAAAATCTTTTGATCCATATATATCTCACATATTTTACCCTATAGATATTTTATCTATATATTTAGAGAAAATATTTTGACTACTAACTCAAGATCATGAGTTGGATAATTTTTTTCATGAGTCTTAAACTACCTTGATGAATATGAAATAACTGTATCATTTTTCATAAATACACAAACCAATCCTTTATTTTATGCAACATTGTATATCACCAACCCCATCATTTATTGATGGTACATTAAAAATAGGATCATTCACCAATATCATATTTAATTCTTTATCACATTATTCACATTATTTTTTCTATAAGAACATAACCTCTTTACATGTGATCTTGGTTAACAGGTTATACAATTAGAAAAAATTCTGAACAAAATGTTAATACTAACCTACTAAACAAATTAAAATATGTAACTTGGTTATATTAATTGGTGCATGCCATTCTTGGAATAAATTTTTCTTCATAGGATCAACTGAAATTCCATCCTTAAGGAAAACATAACTAAGAAAATAAATTTCCCGAAACCATAATTCACACTTACGAAAGTTACTATATAACTCATTCCTTCTAAGAGTCTTAATAATAATTCTCAAGTGATTCTCATGGTATTCATAGGTTTTATAATACAAAAAAATATCATTAATGAATACCATAATAAAATCATCAATATATTTTTTAAATACTCTACTAATTGGATCCATATAAACCAAGGGTTCATTAGTCAATCCAAACGGCATAACCATAACCTCGTAATGTTCATACCTCATTTAAAAATCATTTTTCAAAATTTCTTCCTTACTTAATCACAATTGATTATATCTAAAATGAAGTTCAATCTTTTAAAAATATTTATATTTATGGATTTGATCAAATAAGTCATCAAATTAAAGAAAATGATACTTGTTATTTATTGTAATAGCAATTATTTCTCTATAATCAATGCATGGCCTCATGGATCCATATTTCTTCTTGATAAAGAGAAAAATGGATCCCCATAGAGAAACACTAGGCCTAATAAATACCTTATTACCAAACTCCTCTAGTTATTTATTTATCTTCACTAATTACAGGTTGAAAATTATATAGAGAGTCATTGATATTTATCTTTAATCCGGGTTTAAATCAATGGAAAACTCAACATCATGGTCTGGGGGTGTCTAGGAAATTCCTAGAGAAATACATCAATGTATTCTTATATAATAGGTAAATACAAAATCTGAATATCATATTTTTCATTATTAGGTGTTTTTCTCTTCCTCCCCAATAATTTCATTCAGTTGAGCTACTGTGGGTGGAGCTAGACAATAATAAGATGATGAATTTTCTTCTCTAGGGATAAGGAATTCTACATTTTCCTCACAAATCACAACTCTCTTCTTATTGCAATAAAATTTCACATGATATCTTAAAATCTAGACCATACCAAGGATTATATAAAATTCAACCATAGGAATGATGATAATGATATAAATTAAATCATGTTTATGTGTCATAATGGGGACTTCATGACACATATTTTTGCACTCAGACTTACCATAGGAGTTTTGATTGCCTACTCCCTTATTAAATCAAAAGAGAAATGTATAATTTTCTTGAAAAAATGCATAGATATAAAATATTGAATTGATATATAATCAAATAAATCATTAGATAAATTTGAAGATAGAATTAATATACTTACGACCATGGCATTGGGTACTTCTACCTCAACTGTAGTGGTCACATAATCTTGGACATCACCCCTTGGCCTCTTTTATGGTAAATTTCCCTGATGCTTCGGACATTAATTTGAATAATGACCCATTTATTTATATTTTAATCATTTAATATCATTAGTTTTATTCTTTCCCTTACACTCATGAGATATATGATTCCATTATCTGCACTTGTAACACACTCATGTTCCCTTCAGGATTTTTCTTAAATGTTTATTCACAAAATTTTCACAATATTGATAATTATTTATACCATTATTCTTTTTTGGTTCTTTTCCTTTCTTATGGTTCTCAATTGACCTATTCTTTTCTTGATTACCCTTAAAGATATAAGATCTAGCTAATTCCTTGTCTTTTTTCATGGCACATAACACCATTTCATAATATGAGGAATTTTATTGATAATAAAATTCCATTAAAAGACTTGTATTAATACCATTAAAGAAATGATCAATCATTATTTCTGATTTACATATGTAATCTATATAATACCTATATTATATTCTAAGGGAATCTTCATAATCCTAAATACTATATTCTTAAAATTTATTTAAACTAAGGAATTTTCTCTTCATTTCAATTTGTTGACCATGAGGAAAATATTTTTTGAAGAATGTTTCATTAAAATTTCTCCATTCCATGTGTTATATTTCATCTTCTTCCCTAGTATTATAGATTAATGACCCCCATTGATCAGTATCTCCCTTAAGAAAATATAATTCTAGTACTAAATTTTTATTTTCATTGTATTCCATTACTAAAAATATCTTATCAAGGGACATGATCCATTTATTAGTTACCACTAGATTAGTAGTACCACTAAAATATGGTGGCTTCTTCTGCATGAAATGATACATCATAGGTTTAGTAAGGTTATTTATCATAGCCAGAGTAATTTATCCTAATATGGCCAGGATCTTCTCAACTCCAACACCAACTATGTTGGCTTTATAAGTGGGTAAATCACTACATTGTTCATGGGTATTGATTCTCTTCCTTCATTTAATCACCATCACTAATTATTGGAATACACTGAGTTATCCCATAAGCATTCTGAGTGTTGAGACACCAAATAAAAATTAATATAATGGATTTATTTTAAATATTATAAAGAATTATCATAGCTCTCATATTGGTTATTTTTGTTTTAAAATCTATTTCCCAAGGTTTCTACCAAGCTTTCTCTAATACCAACTATAAAGGAACCAACCCCAGTAGCTTGGATATGGTGCCTTAATTTATTATATTTGTATAGATAAAAGATTAAAATAATAAAGGACAAAATAGTTTAGCATCTTCAAAAAACTATATTACATACATGATACTCATTTTACATTAGGAATACAAAATGAGACGTAATACATAAAAAAATATAATAAATGGAATCCTTGAAAGCACATTCAAATATCTCTTCTTCAAAACATAGGGAAAGGAAACATAATAATGGTGATATAAAATACACATTAAGTGTTAAGTACATTAGAATATAACTTCAATTAGTAATATATAATTAATATGTAAAGGTAAGATAACCAAACACACACACTCTACTTAATCAATAAAATTTTGTACAATCAGAATCCCTGAATAATATCATAGTGAAAATATCATGGATAAAAATAATTGAATTCTTAATAAAATTCCTAGTTATAGGATTTCATGGTTCTCAGGCACATAATACATTTACCATCAATACCTTTCACAATATTTTTCAATCATTATGGCTAAAAACTCATTTAATTTGGCTAATTCATTCACCTCATGAGACTATCTATGCATCGAGGGGATTTTCTATACACTATCCCAACCTTTTCTTTCAATTCCAAACCATTAATTATATATCAAATAACATATTATCAAAAAATATCTGTATTGATTAAAAGATACATATTAAACATTATTTCCCCTATCAATCAAATCACTTTAAAAGTAAACACCGTAAATAAAATGGTATATAACTTTGGAAATAGTCATATCCATGATATAAGAAATATGGATTTTAAGAGAAATACAATTTTCAATGGGTGACTATAATAAATAAAATATATGGGCATTATATGCACCAAATAAAATAAAATAGGTAAATAATATTAAAATATTCCTCAATGAAGTGAAATTGAGATGAAGTCCCTAACAAAGATCATATAATTAAAGTGAGCATAAATAAAATTAATCAAATATATTTATTCACAACAAATCCACATAAAAATGGAAATAAAATAATAAGATATTCAAAATTCATTCCACACAACATTTTATCATGGAATAATCAATGAATCATAAGTTCAACCAAATGAATAGAAATTTTAACACCTCAAGATATTAGAGTATGTCTCTTTTTAAGTTTATCTTCTTCAATAGTTTGCATTATATAGAACACTGAGCTTAAAAAATGATTAACTATTATTATTTAATTGTGATAATTATCACCTAGCCATTGGAATGGTACAAATGAAATAGATTATGTAAATTATGAAAATATAGATTACACATTTTTATAAAATTAATTCACTGGTTCCCAATTAATTAAAAAATGAAAACCAATTGAACATAAAGGATCCATTTATGTAAAACTTATTTTTATACACAAAGTGAAATTTTATATTAATAAATTAAATTAATCACTATTAGTGAAAGAGATTAATGAAATTTATATATTCAATCAAATATTTATATATTCATCCAAAATATTTTTAGAGGTAGAAGATAAGAATAAATATAATTTTAGAAATAATAAGTATATATTTTTTTAAACATAGTTTTACCACCTTACAATAGAGAACATATTTTAAATATAAATTTGGAAACTTTTAAAATTTATATATGAAAAAATTAACATTATTTTTTAAAGCATAATATCAAAATTTTCTTTTATTAAATATTTGGTATTTTTTTGATAACTTTCATTTTTGATGAATAGAAATGTGACTGTTGAAATAATAACATGACTATTAGAAATAGTAATATGACGAATAGAACAGTAATTTCACCTAGGAAAGAGTAAATTATATTTTGGTATCTTATAAATGAAAATATGGAATATTTATATCATGGAATAAGTAAATATTTGTTTTCAAAATAATAAATTAAGTGTTGGTTTTATATGAAACATAAATGTTTATTTATAATTTTATAATTAATATAAATATTTAAAAGAAAATTTATTTTCATAAAATATAATCTTAAATAAATATATTTTTTTCTTATAATTATAAGATAATTTTATGAGACCTTAATTAAATTTTCAAAGTGTCAAAAAAATAGATATAATATTAAAATCAGTATTTTTCAAGTAAATGATTATTTTAATTAAAAATTAAATTTATCATATTTATAAAAAAAATTATAAAATGGATCACATTTTTAAATTCTAAATGTCATAAAATGGTGGGGGTTAATTTTTGGTATTTTTCTAAAATAGTTGAATTTTTGGTGAATAGTGAAATACAGTAATTTATGATATATATACATTATAAGTAAAATACAGTATTACATAAGTCATGACTGATGTAAGAACCATTTATTCAAACTAAAATGCACTATTAATTTTAATTATTCTCAATAATAAAAACTATCCAAAGTTTTGAGCCAAAATAATAAACAAATCAATAAAATATTCAAAAAACACCCCTCTCCACCACAATAAATACCACCACTCACCACCCCTTCTCCTCACACATTCCATGATTTGATACCTATTAAATTTCTACCCAATAATCTTCCCAATACCATCCCCCATGTCCATGATTCTATTATATCAACAAAATAACAAAAACAGTCCCTTTAAGAAGGTTCCCATGGAGGATAATTCAAGAGGTAAAAAATATCATTTCTTTTATTTTATTTTCTTTTCAATTTCTTTTATTTTTTTATCCTTACATCAAATGACCTATAAAAAGATAAATTATTACTCCAATATAATTTATATAACTTAATTATATCATTTTAATGTAATATACATCATCAAACACTTTCCCCTCTCTCTTATTCTATAAATGAAAACATCGCTCGTGATGTGTCAATTTACCAACATCACAGACGATTCGTTTTCATTTTCCATTAACACATTAAATAATGGTAATATAACAATTTTTATGTTTATAAAAATATATTATATTTATTATAGCCTATTTACTATTCATGAACCATTATATATACATTATGTTAACTAATAAGAAAGAACTAGTTCATGAAGATCGAAAAGCTGCCAAAAACAATCTAAAAGATTATCACTAATGTCTTATCCAATGATTCATCCTCGCCCAAAATAACCAAATGAAGTATATAAAAATTTAATAATATATAATTTCATTAATAAAATATAACTTAAATTCTAGATATTTATTTTCATTTAACACAATCTTTCGTACATGTATACAATTTATCCAGTCGTGAAAACCAAGGAAATGAACACTCATGAATGATGAAATTAAACCTTATAAATCATAAGAAAGGCTATAAATGGAATTAATAAAATTATAATAAATAAAATAAATTTATAAAAGTTTATGAATTAATTAATTATAAGATCTAATTTGATTATTCAGGATGTTAAGTTTAAGTACAAAACACTTTCGGACGTAAGGAAAGGGTTTTATCATGTCACTTTTATTTCGGTGAGATGTGACTTATTAACCACTATCTCTTGTGTGGGATGTATTTATACTGCCAATTAATGTATGATATCATGACTCTATTTATCTTCATGGCATTAAATGTCTTATTTTATTACCATTGATTTTATGGGGCATATTGTTCGATTATTTACAATGCGGTATGTGTTTCCTCCCAAACCTACATTTCTCATTCAGGTTATGCTTTCTCTCTCTTTACCCTAATTTAATTCTTATTTTTTTATATAATTATTATAAATTATATCTATATTTTCAAAACTCATGTATCCAGATAAATTCATCTTTCATTTATGGGTAAATATATGTTTTATAGGGTTACCTTATCAATTCTTCCAAATAAGCATTATCGATTAAAGGGAATTTACCAGTTTCATATAAATTTTAAAGTACCATCCATAATCTATTTCAAGACACCGTTATCTTTCGAAAATCACTATTTATTAATGAATAACTATCTTTGTAAATTTTTTATTTTATACAAACAATTATTTATTTTTTTAAATAATATTTAATATTTTCCATAAACCACATTAAAAAGGCTCATTTCTAAATATTCTTAAAAACTCTTTTTATATGTTTTCACATCTATTGAACATAATTTCTGCATAAAATATAATTTCATTGTCATTCCATGTTATTTACTAGGATATACATTTTTACAATCTTATTTTATTACAAATAATAAATATTTTCCGAAAGAACTCTTCCTTCCAAAGTAAAAAAGGGTTTTTCTTATCTCACATTTATTTCTGTGAGATTTATGCCTTATTCACCACTTATTCCTTTCTTTTGATGTATTTACTGAGATTTTATATATCAAATCATTAGTATTCTTATTCATATGCAATTATATGTTTCATTTATTGTTTTTCATTCATAGGGATTAAGATTTAAATGTTTCAAAGTTGTATGAGACACATTGGAATGTTTAAATAATATTTTCCTCAATAATTTATCAATTATTTTATTAGAGTATTCTAATATATGATTATGATAAAAATATTTCAAAATTTTATGTGAATTTTTTTTAAACATATATATTATTATACATATGATGAATACATTGGACTTAGTATGTATAGGGAGGGGCCTGCTATATCCCCTTGATTAATTGGTATGTATCATGAGACAAAAAAATGGATTTTGACCAAGTCCTAACAAATTTATTTTTAGAAGTCTTGGACAAGGCCACGACATTATGTTTATGATGTACCACATATTCATTATCTCATTATGATATTTTTAATTGATAAATCATGTGATTATATAACTAGTGGAATATCCATGGTTAAGTTTCATGTGATTATTTATATAGAATTGTGTATTTATGCTTTATTCCTTCCATATTATGCTCAAGATTATGTTTTTTTGCATTAGTTTTAGTTTTTCACCTTAACTTATTATTTATGTTTATGATAGATTAAACTATATTTTTTACCCTCCCAAACCATATGATCTCAACCCTTTCATATGTTTTATTTTTCCCCACGATGTGAATATGTATATTATGAATGACATCCAGGCATATTCTATGAGTTATTGATATTTCCAATGGAGTTTTTATATTTTTTTTACTTTCATTTTGTAATATAAGACTTATGTATGTATCTATTTTTTCTAAACTACTAAACTGTTTAATCCTTTGTGATACTAATTCTTATTCGTTATAACAATGTAATTAATAAGGCATTGGCTCCATGCTACTGGGGTTGGGGTATTTATAGTTGGTATCAAATGAATTTCAGTAGAAACAATGGAAACTAGATTTAGAAAACATTGATTAGGGAACAAAACTCTAAGATATACTTTGAGGATAAGGATAGAAGAACATTCTAGACTTATATTATGGTAGATATTATGTGGATATACATATAAATACGTCTCTATATAGATACTATAAGTGGACATGGTTTAGGCATAAATTTACCTAGGGGTAATAACTCTGAAAATGTGTCCTGGGCTTCACTCAGGGTAACCTGGAGCATGATAATGGTCCTTACTACGCACATGGTTTGGAACTCCTAGGGGATATGATTTAAATAATTCACATTTCCTTTACAACCCATTAATAAGGATTTAAAAGTAAATATGTCCCCAAAAAATCATGTTTATGATTATGGGATTAGTTATTCACAAATATTCAATTTATGTTAAGTGTCTTTCCAGATCAAAATTATACATTATGATTCATGAAATTATGAGCTAATATAGTATCTTCCATTAAATATAAATGGTTCTCAGAAGTATGTTTAATTAATAATATATTAAATTGTCTATTTATATTTTTTTAGTAAAACCATTATTCTCAAAATTTTATTTTTAGTAGAGGAATAACCTCGAAATGGAATCTGAAAGATCATGAACCACTCTCCTCTCTCTTACATAGGATTTAATTCCAAGGATAATATGGAAATCATGCTTAGATGATTTTTGAGACCTTTATCAATATCCAATATACCTAAAAGCAACTTTAAAATGAATCTCACACCTCTATGATTACCTATTAATTCTGAGGATCATGGTTTGTATACAAAAAAAAACATATATTCTCAACTTTCCTACTATCCCATACATGAAAGTTGTTACTAGGGTATTTTTTAATTCTTTACCCTAACTAAAACATATGAAGAACTCATAAATCGTGAAGGGGTTTTTGGAAGAGGGAGACCTCTGAGCAGTTTAAATGTATCAAATTTAAAATTTTTGTATCTTTGGAAGTATCAATGATAATTTTGAGACCTTTGAGGAAAACACAATAATATTATTTTATAAGGGCTGGGTTCACACGGATATTCAATAATTTTATATTGTAAATAAGTCCCTTATAATTACTTATCAATAACTTTATAATTTCCATCCAAACTACAAAAGTTTCATTTGTAAAGAGAATATATAGGATTTTGAGGAAACCATGAGGTACCACTGGATTTCCTAGGCCCTTTATCTTCATAAGAGATGCTAACACTAAAGACCTAGATGAAGGTATGAGTTGGTTTTGACTAAATTTTTTTGTGTTAAGTGATATTAAAAAAATTATTTATGACATGATGAAAATCTATATTTGCATAATGTAAATAAATACTTTGAGTCTGAAATAATTTCATGGTTCAGAAAAAGTTTACCAATTTACAATGATTCAACTATAAGAATATAAGGAAATATTAAAATGAATGTCTCAAATATCATGGTAATATAGCTCAGAAGAAGCAAAGGGATCATGGTAAAGCTTATGAAACCACCTCAGGAAAAGATGAATGACTAATATTCCTATGTTTGTATTCAAGAATTATTTTATTATAGTTTTCATGAGATATTTAAGGATTGTATTCATTAAGATATCTGAATCATGAGTTAATTTCACTAGTAATCAGTAAAAGTTATTCTGTTGTAGGAATATCTTTTTGAAAACACATGACTTGGGAAAGATAACCCTAAATATGAACTTGATGATTGAGATAATCATAAATAGATGTTTATGGGAAAGTATTGGTGAACATGAATGTGGTTAGTGATCTAATGGTATATATTATTCTAGAATTATTGTATGTTTGGATTTAAGGACAACCTGAGATTTTACTCTTGGAAGATTTCAAGTTTTCATAACAGTTTAAAGGAAATTATGGTATTCATATATTTAGTATGTAACAATAAGATCTATGTTATTTTTGGAATCTTATTTTAAGTTGAATTTTAAAATTTAGCAACCTAACTTCTTTTTTTGTCTTTTATTTGGGAAATACATATTTTGGATGAGTCTAAAGTTTAACTTCATATAGAATGGATTAAGGATTTTATTGATTAAAATTAACATATTATTTATCATATTGGATAACTTGTGCTAACAATATTGGTTTTAGAAAGAATTTAAAGGATGAATTAATGACTTGTGGATCATATGATTCATAAAAGTGCTTCAGGCATAAAAGTTTATCTTTAATATCCATAATTTGGATTAAGAAACAAAGTGGATATAGATCAAAACACAACCAAAGGATGAGATTATGAATATGACATGGAAAGGAATTAGGTAAGTTTATTTTCTTAAGTGCTTATATGAATATTAAATGAAACCCCCAACTCTAGAAAATGAATTCAGAACAAAAACATTATCTTATTTTTTTTCTTTCTGAGAAATCAATGGTCTTTAAACCAATCACAAATTTATGATTTTATGATGGTTTAATTTCTAAAAATAATTCTTTCTATCACTATACATTATAACTTGATGGTTACATATCTCTTCCATGTCCATATCTTCACGAATGTTCTTTTATTTCCAAATCCTAGTTTTTTTTACCTTCACATTTATCTTTATCTCTTTTTAGAGGAAGTTTTATTAAACCTATTTCCGATGTGTGTTTTCCAAAAATGAATTTTCAAGTATAAATCTTATATTTTCAAGTACAATTTCAAATTTCAATGACCTAATTTTTTGAAGTATGGTAGAATGTAACACCCCAAGATATTACAATATGTCTCTTTTTAAATTTATATTCTTTGATAGTTTACATTACACAGAACACCAAGCTTACAAAATGATTGAATATTATTATTTAATAGTGATATTTATCACCTATACATTAGAATGGTAGGAATTAAATAGATT
Source organism: Viscum album (assembly GCA_963277665.1). Taxonomy (NCBI): domain Eukaryota; kingdom Viridiplantae; phylum Streptophyta; class Magnoliopsida; order Santalales; family Viscaceae; genus Viscum; species Viscum album. The sequence goes on from OY728145.1 coordinate 1,740,954,530, forward strand.
ATGTAAATTATGAAAATATAGATTACACATGTTTATAAAACTAAATCATCAGTTACCAATTAATTAGAAATGAAAACCAATTGAACATCAATAAGGTATTTTTATAAAAACAATTCTTATTCCCACAATGAAATTTTATATTAATAAATTAAATTAATTAATATTGGTGAAATATGTCAATGGAATATATTTATTCAATAAAACATTTTTACATTCATCTAAAATATTCTTAGAGTCATAAGATGAGAATAAATCCAATTTTACATATAAAAGGCTATATTTTTCTAAAAATATTTTTACCACCTTTTAATGAAGAAATTGTTTTAAATATAAATTTTGAAACTTTTATAAATTATATATTAAAATATAAAAATTATTTTTGAAAGAGTAATATCAAATTTTTATTTAGTTAAATTTTTGATATTTTTCTATTAACTTTTATTTTTTTGAATAGTGATCTGACCGTTAGAATAGTAATGTGACCATTAAGAACAATAATATGAACAATAGAATAGTAGGATCACCTATGATAGTTTAAATAAAATTTATGTATCTTATAAATGAAAATATTGTATATTTATATCATAGATTAAGTAAATAAATGTTTTAGAAATGATAAATTAAGTTTTGGTATTTTTATGAAGCATAAATATTTATTTAAAATTTTATGATTAATATAATTATTTAAAGGAAAATTTTATTTCAAAAAATATAATCATAAATTAATATTTTGTTTTCTTTTTATTATAAGGTAATTTTATGAGACCTTAAATAATTTTTCAAAGTGTCACAAAAAGAGTTATAACATTAAAATCGATATTTTTCAAGTAAATGAATATTTTAATTAAAAATTAAATTTAAAATATTTAAAAAATTATTTTTATAAAATTTAATTAATTTTTGAATTCTAAATATCAAAAAATAGTTAGGATGAATTTTTGGTATTTTTCTAAAACAGTTGATTATTAGGTAAATAGTGAAATACGGTAATTTACAGTATATATAAATTATAAGTGAAATACACTATTCCTTGAGTCATTTATGATGTAAGAACCATTTGTTAAAACTCACATGAACTAGTTACTTTAATTATTCACAAGAAGAAAAATTAGTCATAGTCTTCAGTGAAAATAAGAAACAAATGAATAAAAAAAACACCCCTCTCCTCCAATATAAATACCACCACTCAACACCCCTTCTCCTCACACATTATAAGATTGAATCCCTTTAAAATTTATACACAATAGTTTTACCAATACCCTCACCCACGTCCAAGAGCCTTTGGTCTGAATAGAATACCAAAACCAATCCCCTTAAGGAGGTTATCAAGGAGAAGAATTCAAGAGGTAAAAATCTACTTTATTTTATTATCCTTCCCTCACCTCCCTAGTCCAAAGAGAGTTTATAACTCTAGTATAATTTATACACTATAATTATTTCATTTTAATAGAATATAAATCATCAAAAGCATTTATATCTCTCCATCTCTCTCTCTCTCTCTTATTCTATAACTGAAAACATCGCTCGTGATGTGTCAATTTGCCGACATCATGGATGATGCATTTTAATATTCAATTAACACCTTCAAGGTTGGTCATAAAAAACATTTGATGGTTGAAAAATTATAATATATATATTATATCCTATTTAATGTTCTGGAACTATTATATAAACATGATGTTAACTAATAAGAGAAAACTAGTTCATGAAGATCGAAAAACCGCAAAAAGTAATCTAAAAAATTATCACAAACATCTTATCTAATGATTCATCCTCACCCCAAATAATTAAATGAATAATATAATCATTTAATCATCTATAATTAAATTAATAACATAAAACTTAAATTCTGAATATTTATTTATATTTAACCTGATCTTTTATACAAGTACAAAAGAGAACCAATTGTGAAAATCAAAGAAAAAAACACTTCTGAATGATGAAATTGAATCTTATAACTGATAAAAAGGCCATAAATGAACTAAATTAAATTATTATAAGTAAAATAAATGTATAAAATTTTATTAATTAATTAATTAATATCATCAATTTGACCATATAGGATGTTAATTTTAAGTTAAGAACACTTTTGGAAATAAGGTAAGGGTTTTATCATCTGAATTTTATTCTATGAGATATGGCTTATTCACCACTATCTCTTTTGTGGGTTGTATGTGTACATAACATTTATGTATCATATAATGAATATATTTATCTTAATGTTATTTAATTTCTTATTTTATTTTATTTATTTTGTGGGGCGTATGGTTTGACTTCTTTCAAAGTGGTAAGGGTTTCTTCTCGAACCTCCATTTTTTATTTGGGTTACACTTTATCTCTCTTTACCCCAATGTAATTATTATTTATTTTTATATAATTATTATAAATTGTATTTATATTTTCAAAACGCATGTATCTATATCAGTTCATTTTTAATTGATGATGAAATACATGTTTTATAAGGTTCCCCTTTTTAATTCTTCCCATTAAGCAGTCTCGTTTAAAGGGAACTTCTAAATTTCTTACCCATTTTAAAGTATCATTCATAATATGTTTTAATATGAAATTATCTTTACAAAATCACACTTTTTGTCATGAAAAACATTCTTTGTTCGTTTTTTGTTTTATACAAACAACTATTCATTTTTTCTATTTTAAAAGAATCTTTAATATTTACCTTAAACCAATTAAAATGGTGTATTTCAAAATATTCTTAAACACTCTTGTTATAAGTCTTCACTTGTATTGGACATAATTTATACCTCAAATATAATTTCATTTTCCTTGCCTTTTTATTTTAGGGATATAAATTTTTACAATCTTATATTATGTTAATTATAAATTATATTCCAAAATAACTCTTCTTTCCAAAGAAAAAAGGGTTTTTCTTATCTCAATTTTACTTATGTGAGATGTATTCCTTGTTCACCAATTAATCATATCATGTGGTGTATGTACTACCATTTCATATATAAATCATTATTTTTCTTATTCTTAAGATATTATATTTTTAATTTAAAGTTATTCCTTTATAGGGATTAATATTTAATGTTTTAAAGTGGTATGAGACACATTGGAATGCTTAAATATTATTTTAATCAAGCATTTATCAATGCTTTTATCAAATTATATTCATATATAATTATTATTAAAATATTTAAAATTGATATGGGAAATTTTTATTTAAGGATACAATTTTATTAGATATATGAGGAATTCATTGGACTTAGTAAGTGATAGTTGAGCCCTGCTATAGTCCCTTAATGCATTGTTAAGTATCATGAAACAAAATATAAATGTATTTTGGCCAAGGCCTTGCCCATTTATTTTTAGAAGTCTTCATCGTGGCCTTGATGGTATGCTTATGATGTTAATAATATGAATTATATTATTATAATATTACCTATTTATAAATAAAGGGATTATTTGACTACTACAATATCCATGGTTGGGTTTTATGTGATTATTTAAATGGAATTATTTATTCATCTTTTATTATTGTAATATTATGCTCAAGATTATATTTTGTTGGAATGAGTTTTAGTTATTTACCTTTCCTTATTTTTTATATTTATGATAACATACATTGTATTTTTTACCCTCACTGGTAATCTGAGATCACCCATTTCTTATCTTTTATTTTTCCCTATGATGAGAAGATGTATATTGTGAATGACTTATAGGGATAATGAGAAGTTATAGATTTGTCCAACCGAGTTTTTATGTTCCTTTTCATTTAAAGTTATAATGTAAAACTTTTTTATGTATCTAGTTTTCCAAAACTACTAAACTATTTGGTACTTTGGTATAAAAATACTTTTTCATTATACCAATGTAATAAATTAAGTCACTGACTCTAGGATACTGGGGTTGGGGTCCTTAAATAAATTGAGTTAAGAAATACCTTTACCTCTTGTAATTAGTCGAATTGTATGCCCCATAAAAGTAATAATTATATAATCAATCATATGATACATTGAACATGATTATATTCATGTTGATATATATCAATGAGAATTATAAACATCGCATAAAATAAATAATTGGTGATTAAGGCATATATCTCGCAGAAGTTAATGTGAGAGGAGAAACCCTTACCTCGCAATTCCCATTAGTTTTGTGTACATTAAAATTATATATAATGGTTTAAATAATGTAATTAATTAATTTAAGAACTATATTATTGTTTATAATACCTTATGTGATGATTTTACAACATATTATGACCCATTCTTTAATAATATTTCATTATTTTCAGTTTTTTGGGTGTGTTCTTTTCATGGTTTTATGATCAATTCATTTGTGTATAATTATGGATGTTCCTATAAAATGGGATTAAAAATATAGAAAATTAATGAAATAGAATTAATTAAATTCCATAAGTATAAATGCTCTCATGTATCTTTTTTATTTCTTGCATGAGGATGATTCGTTTGATAGAATGTTAATGATAAATGGTTAGTTTATTTTGGCATTTTTTCGAACAACATGATCTAGTTTTGTTTTATTTAATATTATGTGTATATATTAGTTCCAAAACAATAAATAGATTATTATATACCTATTAAAATATTATTTAACCATAACTATACTTTTATGACTAGCCATGAAGGATGTAATGGAAAAAGAACAAAATCATTATTCACAGAGATGATTAACCGCCATAATTTGGACAATGGTTTTAATTTCCTTGAATAATTGGATATAAGAAATGAAATGGATATGATATATTTCATTAGAAATATAAAAATACATTATATTCATGGTTTTTTATTTATCATGACCTAATGAATGAATTAGGTAAGGATAAAATAGAATAAGAAAAGAAAATAACAAATGAGCTTTGTAAAATTTATCTCTTGAATATCGCTTCCTTGAGGGACCCCTTGAGTACCTTGGAATTGGTCTTTTGGTGATACCAACAGCACTTGGACGTGGAAACAGATAGGATTAAAGGTTTTGGTTGATATTTTTTATCATAAAGGCTTTTGAGGATAAATAGTTCGATGGGGGGTGGTATTTATACTTGGAGAACAATGGTTTTAATTTATTAAATATGATTATTTTAAATTTAAGGTCAACCACATTGAGTTGGAATTATTTACCACTTATTTGGATGATATATAATTTTGTAAACACTCTTTATTTTTGTTAAAAACATCAAAAAACCATTAAATTTTTAGTTTTTTGGTATTTTAAGCCTATACCTTTTAACTTTAACCCATTTTATTATTTTACCCATACTGAGGTAAATCTTTCTTTTTACCAAAGTTAATTTTTTTATATCTAGAAATAAAAATGAACTTTCTAAATAATTTTGACCTTATGATTCAAAGTTTTTAAGGAATTTTAAAGAATTCAATTCACATAATTTTCATAATAATTTTTGAAATTAATCTCACAAACACAACGAGAAAGTGGGTTTTAAAAATGAAAAAGTACAAATGTTTACAATGGTTTTATATCCAATTTCAATGTGAGAGTTATTCCAATGACATAAATTGGATTTATTGAAGTATAATTTATCTAATTATAATTTAAAACTAAATTAAAATATAATTTTACAATATAAATAAAATAGATAAAAATGTTGTTTTCAATTAAAATTTAGTATTTTTCACTATTCATCAAAAAATGTAACTTCTTTGAAAAATAACAAATTTCACTCAGAGTTAAATTTTAAATTCCAATTTAAAATATTATTTATTTAAAATAAAATTTTTAAAAGTTTCATAATTTGTTGTAAATAAGTGTCCCACCAAAAGGTGGTAAAACTGTCTTAAAAAAACTAATTTTTATACTTAAAATTGGATTTATTCTAATCTTAAGCCTATAAAACTTATTAGATGAATTTAAAAACATTTTATTATATATATAAAAAATAAATTTCCTTATTATCATTTAATTATTGTGATTAATTTTATTTATTAGGATAAAATTCTTTTGTGGGCATAAAAAAAATTGAACACATTTTTACATTCAATTTATTTTTTTATTTTCATTTATAATTAATTGGTATCTAAAGAGTTAATTTTATTAATATTTGTAAACAATGTTTTAATAAGATATTTTATCATATTAATACCCTAAAATTTAATGAATTTATAATAACAGTCATGTTAAAATATTTATATTTAATAGTATATCGTGATTTGTTTAAGCTCAGTGTTACGAGCAACACGTGCCATCAAATAAACTTAATTTATTTGAGAATAAATATATCTTAAAATATTGGGGTCTTATAAATATTAACCATATCAAGCCCACTTTTTTCCTTTTATCTTTTTTCTTGTGCATCTCTAGGATAATCTTCTTTTTTTGGTGGTCATTTCATGTGTGAGTGTGATAACAACATAGTATAGGGGATCTCAAGATCTAAAACTTCTCACTAGACCTTCCATGGTTAGTTGGATAAAATTAACAAGTAATATATGTAAAAACTATATTATTATTCCATTGATATAAAATATATATCTTATTCTCTAGTAAAAAGGGAGAGATTACCTTTTTTGTGCTTCCCCTTTATAACAACTACACATCCCATATCGTTTCCTCCAAATTTGGATTTCCAAGAGCCAATATTATTTAGACCTTAATAATTTCCAAATCTTATGAAACCTTACTTTTACTTATTTATTCCTATTATAAGATCTTTACTTTCTATGATATGGTTATTGAATCCATTTTCCAAGATCTATACACCATCATGGTTTGATGCTTTCAGGGAGATCTCTAGACCCACTTTCTTCTAAGTTCTTTTCTTTTTGATCTATGTCTTCTTCTCCACTCCAGGTGCTGATTGACATGATTAGCCTTATTCAAAATATATAAGACTATATTTACATTACAAACCTTCAAATCAATTTTTCCCATCCCACTTGATAATTACTTGAATTGTTTCATACGCCCACCTTGGGTCTTTATTTGTACATTCCTCTTTGTTCAAGATGAGAAAAATGTTTCCATATGTCCAAAAAATTTACACTATAAATAGTTTCCATAAAAGGAATCCCTATAATATTTAGGTCTTATTGGATGCATTTTTTTATATTATTCGATTCACTACCTATTGGCTATAGAACAAAAATTTGTGGAATGTCTCATATTCCCACAAAAATAACACCGAATATGATGTGAATTCTTATGAACCATTCCTGAAGTAGTGGTTATAAATTAGGTTATATAAGTTTTATGATTTTGATACATTCTTAAATAAATATTGAACTTTAAATTGGGTGATTGTGGTCTAGAATCAACCATATTTATTTTTTGTTTTCGATCAAATTTACACTAGCCTTGTCATTTAAATATGACCTTTTCAAATATTGTCAGTTCTTTTCCTATTTTGTTGGACCTTCATGACCCAATTTCAATTTTATGTATCCTATGTGGTCTTTTTTCCCAATTACATCCCAATAATAAAGAATCTCTCATGACATTTGACTTTTCATTACAGGATAATAGGTTTCACCTCAAGAACCTCAAAATGTTTGACCCAATATTTCAATGTCCTAGTCAATCCATCGATAACTCAAGTATTTTCATCAATATTGAGATTTACTAAAAAACCTCCTCAAAGTTTTATATATTTTTAAATTTAATATTTTCAAGTTGTTCCATCAACTTAGGATTCTCTTGTACTTGATTCTGCAAATAGATTTTGACATCATAAACCACTCTGTTGGATTTCTTCTCTTTGGATCTCCTGAAATAAATCTTTTCATAAGAGACCTCTAATTAAATATGTAGATCAAACATTCCTTTCATTTATCCTTCAACTCCATCACTCACTTGATTTTTTTGGGGAATTTCCGAGAACATCCACCATCACATTTTTATTATGGGCTTTTCTGCATTCTATTTCTTATGCCTCACTTTCTTCTGAATATTTTTTTTATGAAAGCAGGTTCATTATTTTGAAATTATTATTATTTATTATTCTTCTACATTTCAGATTTGTCAAAAAATTATTCATAATAATTTCATCAGCCTCATCATTATCATGAATTTTCTTAAGAAACTTTGTTAGAAGGTTCCAAGATTTTCCACATCAAAATTAAGTGGAATTTTCCCTTTAAACATTACTTTTCCCCTTAAAATATTTAAGGAAATGAGTGATATGCCTTTATCCACTTGTTTTTCTTCTTGATCACACTCTATGGTGAGATTAGTTATTACCTTGAATACCACCTCAATAGACATCCTCTTTTTCATAGCCTCATTTTAATTTTTTCTCATATCATGTGTGATAAGAGTATTATTAGAACTATCCAACTTCATATCCTTTATATCTTTGTCTTAAAGAATTTAGATGTTTATATTGAAATGCGGTGGTATTATTATTAGGATTTACTTAATAATATTTATTTCATAGATGGTTTCTTTGAGTTCATACATGTCTTCCATGAAAATATTCATCTAATGAAAGAATAAATCAATAGAATCATTAGAGTGCATCTTCAAGTCCTTATACTTGTTCAAAAGAACCATCGGTTTAGCTTCTTAGAAATTTGAATCACCTTCATATAAATTCATCTACCTTACCCACATTTAATCTGGGGACTTATAACATATCACCATAATGTAGATTTTGTTGTATAAATCTTCCCCGAAAGCATCGATTCCTACAGAATCGTCATTAAATTTTCTTCAGTCCACATCTATTAAAACCCGCTATCTATACTGACTAATATCCCAAGCATAGTAGTTTCATACATATTTATTCTTAATTATTAAAAGTAATGCAAAATCATATTATTCTATAGTTGATAAATATTACTTTCAAGGATTGGAATTTCATTATCATTGATTTCTTCAATTGCTTCTAGGGAGAGAAATCCACTATCATTAACCTTTTAACTTTGATACTAATTATTAGACCTACTAGGTTAAATAACCTAAGAGTGGGGGTGAATCATGATATAAAGGATTAAAAAATTCCATTTTCACATGTTTAATCATTAAACCAAAATCTCTAGTCTCATCTATTAGTCAGAGTGGAAAACTAAATATGGGGTGAATTTAGTTTCCGATTAAAATTTTCATTTATAAATATTTAAAACCAGATTCCCTAGTTGATAAAAAAATTTCCTATTAAACTAAAATAATAAAGATAAATAATTTTATTTTTTCAATGATTTTCAAAAAAAATTATTAGAACTCAGTTAAAACATGTTTTAAAAAAAAATTCTTTTATAAAAATTAATTGTATCAAACACTATATATAAAACACTTATTCAATGTAAAGATCAAACTAATGTTTTTCTATATTTTTTTAAAAAAATAACACATGTTTGTTTTAAAAATAGAATAAACAAAATAACATATACACAGTGAAATAAAAAAAGAGGTTTAGTCTCAAGGCAATACATATTCTTATCCTATTATAAATCACATGTTTCAATGTAGTTTATTAAACAAAAAACTTATCCAAAACATGGATTAGGTTTTTCAAAAAACAAATGCACACAAGAAATACATGATACAGATAGCCACTTCAATAGTTATACATGATATAATAGGATTAAATAATTGAAAAAGCATAGAGGTTGTCTAAGTTACATGAATCCTCTTTCATAATTATAAATTAGACAAAAGATATAAAGAATTAAATAATGGGTGTCTATTAATCATCAATACAATAGAAGATCCCAAGAAAAGAATAAATATAGTAATGAAACATGGATAAAATTTAATATACATCAGAGAGAGGAAATGATGAGAAGAGTGAATGTTTTTATGTAGCTCAATATAATCTTATTTTGTTGATCAATTGTCTTTAAACCTCTCCTTGAAAAACATCAACCAATTGTTACACTAAGAGGTCCGAAAAATAGAATTCTGTGGAAGGTTGTTAGTGAATATCCTTATAGAATCGCAAAATATCCAAAGCACACATGTATTCCCCACTCTACTTTTCTCCAAGAGATGTTATACTTATTAAAGATATCAATTTTCTAATTAGTCATTATAGGATATTTATAATTTACTACTCATATTAATTTCATTCTTAAATGAACTGACTCCTCAATGAATTATCCAAAATATAACCAATATATATTAAAAAATACATAAATGATTTTGTTAGACATGATATATTATTCTTCACATAAATTATGGTTGCTTTATATAATGGTTACTTAGCACATCTCTTACACAAACACTTTCCATGGTCACTTTACACGGTCACTTTGAAATGATCACTTGTCATGGTTACCAAATATGGTTACATTATTTCTTATCAAGTCCACTTTATTTCTTCTTATAGTAGGTTATTTTCTTCATGAGATAGGTTCACTTATTCATATGGAAGTTCATTTATTCATGTGGTTAATTCATATCTTCTTGTGGTCACTTGACCTATTCACATAGTAACTTCATTACTTCGCATGATAGTTTGAATCCTTTGTGTGGTCACATAATCTCAATGCATAGTTAGTTAAAGGCATATAAAAACATAAATAATGTGATGTAAATTCACTTAATTGAACATGTGGTTATTTGGATATCAACGTGTGGTCACTTTCACATAATCACTTGACCTTCATAGCCAGTTTGACTTTATCACGTGGTAGGTTGTCATGGTCACTTCAAAAAAAATCCATTTTTTAATGTTTTTCCAAAAACACAATTGATTATCATAAAAAATGAAACTCATTAGTAAAATAATAAAAATTATTTTGTAACATTAAAATAAGGAGGAGTTTCACTAAACCAACAATCTTCTCCTTTTTGATGGTCATAAATCATGACATATAAAATAAATTGAAATTGAAATAATTATAACTTATTATCAATTTCACAAATTCTTACCCTTTTGATATTATCAAAAATTTAATCTTGGTTAGAATATATTAAGTAATAATAATAAAATAGTAAAAATAATTTAAGAAAAAAGATGTAAATATGAAGAAATTATGTTTTTAATATAAAAAAGATTAAAGAAAGTGTCCCTATCATGGAATTTAATCAGAATTAGAACCTAGAATATCCATGAGGTTAGTTGGGAGTATATGATCCTTTCCATTTGAGTTAGATTTAAATATAGGTTGGGTGGGATTTTTTGTAGATATGGTAGAAAGTAATTGGATAACCACACACCTAGAAAATTTGTCAAGGTATTGACCTACTTGTCTAGGAGACAGGGAAAAAGTCTTAACAAATGAGGTTCTAGTAGAAGGAGGGTTTGAATTAGTTGGTATGGTAGGAGGATCCAAAATATATTTTTTTATAGTTTAGAGGTAAGTCTCTATAAATCTATTGAAATTATTTAGATCTCTTAAAACGTGGTCTATAGAATGAAATTAATCCACTTTGTTTTCTATAAAATATTCCAAAACAAAATTTATAACTTTCAATTTCTCCACTTGTGACATAATGGCTTCATTAAAGGTAGGATTTATAATATTAGTAGAAATAGATCTGAATATGGTCTTTAATTTAGATTTGGTAAATACCTTTTTGAGATTGAAATCAATTGCTCTTCTAATACCGTCTATATCTCTTCCAACCTTCTTGACATATTTTTTAGAAAAATACAAGGTCTTAGAAGCATGGGTTTGAAAAACATAAAACACCACTTATATTATCTTATAAAATGCATTAAACTCAAAACTTGTGAGTTGTATGATTCTATATTCATTAATAATAGATGGCATAAGAGAAAGAGTATATACTGAGGTAGATAAAAAAATTGGCTGAAATGTAAGGCTAAAACACTTCATTTAGAAATATCTAATTTGACTTCATCACAATATCTTAAAGACCAGATTGAAAATAACCTACATAATCTCTTGTAACATCAATCTCATTTTTCTTAATTTTCATTTTGAGAATAAATATGAGTTGAATATGTGAAATAACTACAGAGACTCTCTTGTATATATCTTCATCTCTAACTAGTTACATAGAGTTAACAAATATAATGAAGATATCCATCACCACATCCATTAGATCCCGAATACTAATAATACTAAAGTCCAACTACTTAAAACTGATGAGATATTGGAACAACATAACCTAAAAAATCTATATTCTCTAGTAAGCTCCACTGTATTTAGCCTTCTGGGAGTCAAGTTCCTGGTCAATTCCTCAATAGAATTTTGAAACAAAAAATCGGTATGATTTATTATATAATAGATTTGATAATATTCACATTCACCCATATGAGGAACACTTAAGTAATATCCCCTATAATTTAACAAATAAATAACAAACTTCTCCATTTACTATTATCTTAATGGAATTTCTTTTATCTCCATGAATTATTTCTATAAGGGTATAAAATTATTTAACCAATATCATATAAATTTTTTTTACCATTTCCATTAAACCATTCACTATATAATTTCCTTGGAATATATTTCCACAAAAATGATTTGATATACTTAATCCATACTACAAAAAATCATTTTCTTCACACATTACCTCATATATTAGATGAGGTTTCTGTGACTTAGCTATAGAACTTTATGTACCTCATTTTTTATTCAATTTCATTGAAGGATGATATTCAAATACAGATATAGAATCAATATTTTTTCATCCTAATAAATTTTTCACTATGATTCAAACTTAGAAGGTTCGATTTTGAGTTTAAAAACAGGTTCGATAAGGAGGGTTTTGAGAGTGTGGGTAAGGATTCAAAAAATAGAGAGGACTTCTAGGGAAGAAATTTGTGTCAATTATTATTATGATTTGAAGTTTCATTCAATAATTTAGGTATATAAAATAATAATATATTTAAAAAATCCCACTAAAAAATCATAAATGAATATTCAAACTGAAACACTCATGGTAGGTATACAAACTGTAAACTCACTGTAGCTTAGGTAAGGCACGGTAGTTATAGTGATCATAGATTCATGGTAGGTATACTGACCACATGACCACTTTTTCATGATCTCTTAACTATCCACATAACCGAAAACTAATGGTAGGCATAATGATTTCATGACCAATGCATCATGTAAACTTAATTTACCATGTAAACAAAAGTTCACAACCACATAGCTTACCATGTGAATTGAATTTCATAGTTACTGAACAAAAATATTGATAATCACAAACATTAATAATTTTAACAATAATATATAAAATTACAAGAATTACAAACCAAAGATAATATTTAGAAATAATTTGTCATTCCTAACTCATGTTTGATATAGTTCATTCTCTCAATATTCAGTGGATTTGTAAAAATAACAACAATCTATTGTTCACTACCATTGAATTTAAGATTTATATCACCTTTATGAAAATGGTCTCTCAAAAATTGATGCCTTGTATCAATATGTGTTGTCCTTGAATGAGACACATAAGACTTATAAATGTTTATAAAAATTATATTTTCATAGTTTAAATGGAAATTTAAAAATTTATATCCATAATCTAGTAATGTTTATTTCATCCTTAGAATTTGTACACAACAACTACCTACTTCTATGTACTCATATTAGGAAATTTATAATGAAATATAGTTATACTTTTTAATATCCTATAAAACAATATACTTAACCAAAAATTATCATGTTTCAAATGTCATTTATTATCTGACTTACAACCACCAAAATCTATATCTGAATAACTAACTAAGTTAAATTTATATCCACTAGGATAGAAAAATCCTATATCAGTTGTACTTTTAAGGTATTTGAAAATTATTTTGATATTATTAAAACGTGATTCCTTTTTATTTCCTTTAAAATGAGAACACATACATAAACTAAACATAACATCTGGTTGGATATCAATTAAGTATATTAAACTTTTAATCATACCTCTATAAGTAGTTTCCTTATTAGAATTACTAGTTTTAGGCATATCTAATTTATAGCTTGTACTCATGTGATTTTCACTACATTTAGTTCTATTCATACCAATTTTTTTAAAATATCCTTAGTATACTTTCCTTGATTTAAAATGATTTCTTCCTTATTATGAAAAATATAAAAACCAATTAAAATTTTTAACTCGAAAATTAAACTCATTTCAAATTCATTTTGAATCATGTTTTATAATTTAATATATAATAATTTTTTGGATGATTCAAAAATAATATCATCACTATATATTTTAACTGCCAAAATATGTTTAGAAAAAAATTATAAATAAGGTTGGATTAGCTTTACCTTTTGAAAATCCTTCTGAAATCCGAAAAGAGGTGAGACTATCATACTATGATCTATAATATTTCTTTAAACTATAAAGACAATTGGTTAATTTAATAACATGATTTAGAAAATGTGGGTTTTGAAATCTAGTTATTTTTCAAAAAAATATCCTTAATAATATGACCATTATGAAAATAACTCTTAACATTATTTTGATATATTTTGAAATAACTTTTTTTCAAATATGAAAGTAGTATTGTAATAGATTCAATTATTACTACTGTTGTAATATTTTCTTCATATTTGATTCCTTCCTCTTTATTGTATCCTTGTGAAACAAGTCTAGCTTTATTTTTAATTATTGTTCGAAAATAATCAACCATATTACTTAACACCCATTTAATTCCAATGGTATTTAAATCATTAGGTCTTTTCAATAGTTCTTGGAATTTTTTCCTTTTAAATTGATTCAACTCTTCTTGCATATCTGTTTCCCAGAATTCATCATCTATTGTTTTAGTAATGCTTTTTGGTTTAATCTATGACTATAAGGCTTGATATTAAACTTTATTCTTAGATAATATCAAGTTTGAGTACATCTATCAAGATCTAATATATAAACATATAATGTATCTTCTTTATGAGTCCTAATGTATCAAGGGATAAATGTACATATTACATCATTTTCTTATTTAAGTTCTACTTTAAACAATTCCTCTGTACGGGGTAATTTTTCTATAGTAATTTTTATAGAATCATCACTAACAATGATAAAGGTATTTATATTCAAGTTAGAAAGATCATCCTCAAGGTTTCTTAAAGAATTTTTAGGCTCAGGTGGATCTATTTCATTAAATTTTACATGTACGTATTCTTCCACATTTTTGTTTCTTTTATTCAACACCCTATATTATTGACTACTGGATGAGTATCCAAGTAAGATTACTTCATCACTTTTTTTATAAAAAATGGTCTAAATATTACTTTTTATTAAGAATAAATACTTTTCTGAAAAAAAAAATTTAATTAACCTTTAGTTTTATTCCATTGTATAAATCATATGGTTTTTTATTTAAAAGTGATCTAATAAGAACTCTATTGATAATATAGTAATATATATTAATAACATCTGTAGAAAAATAATCAGGTAGGTCATACTCATTGAGCCTTGTCTGGTAAATCTCTTAAATAGTCATATTCCTTCTTTCTACATGACCATTCTGTTGGGGAGTCCTAGGATAATAAAATATGTGATTATAGACATTTTGTGAGGAAAAAGTTTCAAAGTATTGATTTTCACAATCACAACCATGAACACTCTTTAATGTCATAATAGTATGTACACTAATGTGTTATATTGTCTTTTTATATTTTTTAAAATAAGGACAATGTTTACTTTTTTGAGATAAAAAGAATACCAAAGTATATCTAGATAATTCACCTATAAATAAATAGTCATAAATCTTTGAATTTAATAAAGAAACTCTATAAGGTCCAAAAAAATCCATGTGAACTAACTCTTGTGGTTGAAAATCTGAAATTTACTTCTTTGGTTTGAATGATATCTTATGATTTTTCCCTTTTTGACATGGGTTATAGACATTGTCTTTTTGGATTTATAGTTTAGTAAAAAATTTATATAATCATTTTTATAGTTATATTTCTATGAGAGTTAAGGTTGAAGTATCCTAGTATCATATTATATAGCCAAGATTCATTTTGAAGGGTACAAAATAAATAAATTTTATGAGAAAATAATGAATCTAAATCAACTGAAAAACATTATCATAACATAAAGTAGTAAAATAAAATGCATTCTTAGAATCATAGCTTTTTCAATAATTTTTTTAAAATTTTACATGGTAACCATCATCACATAATTTTGATATGGTAGAAGGATTTTAAATTAAACCATCATCAAAGACTATAGAAATTAAAATGAAATTTTAGAAACTGATTTGACCTCTTACTATTATTTTACTTTTTAATTTTCACCAAAAGTGGCATGTCCACTATCCACCTTTATAAGGATTTTAAAGCTTGAGTAGTCTCCATTCATGTTTCTAGAACATCAAATATCTAGATACTATAAATTCTTACAGGAAATCTTCACACAAGTTTGTTACACACATTTAAATAAGAAATGATTTTGGCACCAATACTTTCTTGGGTCTAAAGAAGTCTGTAATAAGAGATTTCGGAACCGAAATATTTTACATAGTTTTACCATAAACAAACATAATACTTCTATAAATAAATTTTTTTTTGGACTATAAGAATATGAAATGATTATAGAATTTGAAGAGCTTGAGATAGGAATAAATTTATTATTATAAATTATTCTATTATAATGTTGGTATCCAATCCTAGTTGTATACTTGGGTGTAGTCTATTTACCAAGCAACCTGGTCAAGGTTTCTTTCTCATTCGAAAACCTTTAAATATCCTTTTTTATTTTATCATTTGTAATTTTATGTTAACTATCCAATTTTAATAAATAAATATTATTTTATTTTTCTACAATAATATCAAATTTAACATGAACATATAAAGTATGTTTTTTCATTAAATTTTTATACATATCTTTAAGTTCATTGAAATTTTCAACCAGTATATTTCAATATTAAAATACATTTTTACTAGTCATATTTTTATTATTTTATTATTTTTTATGGAGGTTAAATATATAAGTAGAAGATATAGAGAGTTTATATTACCTCAAATTTAATTTTCATAAAACACATGTTATCCCTATCAATACTATCTTCTATACTTGATTCAGACTCACTAGAACAGTAATCAAAATCACACCAAGTATATTTCATAGATTTTTTAGTATTTTTCTTTTTCCTCGTACCATTTCCTATATTTTAATTTTGGTAATTTAGCTTTGATAATACCTTTTATTTTTAATTCATAACAATTCACTTCACTGGTTGATTTTTATTTTTCTTGTTTTCTATTATGAAATACTTTCTTACATAATTTGATTTCTTGAAGAATTTATTCATCTTGTAGAGCTTCATAAACCTCTTAGATAGATTAATCACTTCCTTGTCACTATAAGAAGGTGATTCATACTCACTCAGAACATCTTATTTGGTTTTCTCCTTTCACTTTATATTAGAAGTCTTGAAAGAAACTAGTTTTCATTTTTAATTCTCATCTTATTTTTCACTTTTAATTCCTATTCATACATCATGTTTTTTCTAATCAGATCCTTCACTATAATTTTTCTTATATTTCAATACTTTTTAATGGAGATAGATGTTCCTCTTTATCGATTAGGTAAAAATCATAGGATTTTTATCACTTCATTCATATCTTTAATTTTCTTCCCAAGTGCACGGATCATATTGAAAATATCATTGAACCTAAGATATATGTAAAAAATTGATTCCTTGGGTTCCATCTTAAAATTATCACATTCAATAATATAAGTTTTCCACAGTAGGTTTTTTTAACATTTTATGTTCCTTCATGAGAAACAGTAAGTGTATCGAATATTTCATAAGTAGTAGAACATGATAAAATTATATTAAACTCATATTCTCCAAAATAAAAATCTAAGGCTTTCATATATTTTCAATTACAAAAATAAAAAACATTATTATCATTTCTCCAATCAACTCTAGTAGTATTACCTTTTTAATATTTTCCCTCTATTATATTCAAAATATCATATCTCATTCTCTCAATATATATTTTCAACATAATGATCCACTGAGAATAATTTATTCCATTAAAATAATGAGTTATATTATTATAATTACCATCAAGAATATCATTATTGATAAATATATAAATTTAGAAATAATATATTTTTTGATCTTTTTGGTGAAAATTATATCATAGTTAAAATATAGAAAAATAAATTAAAGTCTTTTGATACCTAATGTTGGTCAAAGTGGACAACTCAAGATGGGGTTGAATTGAGTTTCCAACAAATAATTATTTTAAAAAATATTTAAAACCAAATCCATTAATGTATAAAAATATCCCAGTTAACTAAAACTATAGAGATATATAATTTGATATTTTCAAAAATCTTTTCAATAATTTGACAACAACTCTATTAAATAGGCTTTAAAAAAACTCTTTAAATTTTGAAATAAATATACCAAAATAAAAAACCATATATAAAATACATATTAAATATAACTATAAAATTAATTTTTTTATATATGTATTTTGAAAATTGAAATTGGTTTGTTTTAAAAATTAAGTAAAAATGAAAAACAGTTAATAGAATAAAAAATAGGTTCAATATAAAGCTAATACCAAGTCATCTCCACATAGAAAAAACAAACTTCAAAGAAGTTTATTAAACAAATAAATTAATCCACAACCTAAAATGGGTTTGGCATAAAACAAATGCACAAAAAATAGTGTAATATCATAAAATGTCATATTAATTAGTAACATAAAAATGATTTGGTATCATTAAAATAAGGAGGTTTTGGACTAAACCAACATCTTCTTCTTTCAAAAATATGTATATTCGCATATAAAAGCTTGAAAAAGGCACAAAAAAATTACTTTGGTCACCCTAACTAAGCTAGAGCATGTAGAATACAAATCAATGTTCCAATATACCATAATATACTAAAGTTCACAATATTTACAAGTTTTGGTGTAGAATCATTATTCCCCCTGGTTCATAAATATTCTTTCTTTGATATTGAAAAACTCTCTCAAATTAAGTGAATACACTTCTCTCGTATAATATTATTTTATTATTATAAATAAACTCAAATTTGGTTCACAGATATGTGAGTATTACATGAAGCTCCATTTACACTATATTTATTAAATATACTTTATTTTATAGCTTATACTTCAGTTAAATACATTTCCTAAAAATTTTCTTCTCCGTGAACTGTCCACCATGCATCAACTATTTGGACACCACACACCTACTGGGTGGCACACTGTCCACTGCATGAGAGCTATTTATAACTTCATACACACAATTATCTTTCACACATAGATCATGAAAAAAACAAACAAAACCCATGAAACCTATTTCCTCCACAGACACTGAATATAGGGGCAACCTTTCTTCTCCATAGACTCTTGATATGAACTACTTCTTCCGTATACACCCCTCATGATCTTTCCTCATTGTTGACTATATTACGGGAACTTCATTTCATGTTTAAATTAATTCTCAACAAATATCCTCCTTGATATTTTTCTCTCTCTTCCAATTTATGTGATTAGGGGGTCCTTATATAGGCAAAAAACCCCAAACACTATTTAACCATGAAATTACTATTCACTCCTTCCACGTGATTACACTTTTGTGATCCAAACTTTTTATTTCTATATAAACTCACACCTGCTACGTGGTTTTATGAACCTCCTTAATGGACTCTTAGATGTGCACTTACCTCTTGGTCAAACCACTAATATACATTTTCTTCCTTAATCTCCCTTTATAATGTCTTATACTATGAAACTCTTCTATGATCACATACCCAATGGGAAGTCATGTGAATAATCGCTTACCTCAAACATTCCTTAATACACCTACCGCATGGTCTATCTAGCTACCACATGGAACACATACCTTTTACATTTTTAGGATTTCCACCAAACATATATTATCCTAAAAATTCATACACTAAAATTTTTTAAAATCGTAGGAAAAAAATTTCTTTCTAAACTCTTTCTCATTCTCTTTTATGGACAACTATTTTCAACAAACACAATAAACCAAAAAATGATGAAATGATACCTTGAGGTGTTTTTCATGAAATTTTTATTTTTTCCTATAAAAACTATAATTCATAGAACTCATACATACTTCTACTTTTCTTTGTTAATTTTAATTCATAGATCTTTTCTTCTTTTAATGAACATCATTACTAACTTAGACAATTATTCTTATTTAACTTTTCATTTTATTTTATCCTTACTCAGTGCAACATAAGGAACACTGAATTTTCTTTTCTGTCTATATTTTACACATAATTCTTCTTTAGGATATTTGTTTTTGGTTTCACTTTTCTTAGCACATGTAATTTTTATCACTATAGAATAATTATTCTGAATAAAACATTCATAAATGTAAACCTATAGCCATATATACATAAATAATATAGAAACATTGGTTTCTTATTCATAATTATTTATAAATAAACATGAATCCTTAGTTTTGAATTACAAGTAATTTAAATAATCAAGAAACTCATAACTTCTAACTTTAATATATTTAACCAAACCTAAAAATATTGATCACTTCTATCTTTAAAACAACTTCATAACTGCATCAGATGTGAAATAATTGTTGTTGGTTTCTAATTCTTAAAAAATAATCTATGAAATTATCTCATTTATCCATGATATCTACTTCATATTAAGAACATTTAATTAGGATCATTAATAAATATTTATATATGCATACCATAGCACCAGACGTGGAATCTTTATTCACATCAAAAAGATCGTGAATTATTATTCCTTCAACAATATTGGAATTATTCATCCTTAATCCATTTGAACTTATACATATTCCATAATTTATGAATTTCAACTATATATAAATATATGAAATCATATGATAAATGAAATCATGGATTTATCCCCACAATAAAAGAATCATAGTTAATTCTTTCTTATTCATATAAAAATAATTATTTCACAGGTTTCACATTCCTCTTCTCTCTAGGATAGTCACTTAATTTTAATCATATGTGATTACATACATGAATTCATGCATGTACTGCATTCATGGAACCTACATTTACATAAACAGATAATACCAAAAATACATCTTCTTTTATATTCATAAATCATTCGGAATCATGATGACAATTATTGTGATATATATTCATTAAATAATATCATTTCTAGAGAATCCTGATTTTGATCTCATATTTATATTCATATTTACAAAATCTTTTCATGATCAATTTTTACAAAACACTTCATATGATTCTTACACAAATATGATTCATGTATACATCACTACTTCATTTTCATTCTTCTAACATCTCTACATATTTTCTTCACATTCCTCTTCAAGTACGTCACTCAAATTTCTTCCTCTTCACATTATTTATATATTATTGTGATGATTTTATGTCACTATATTTCTCATAAAGTTTTAAGAATACTTATATCTTCCACTTATTCCTATTTTTAAGGATTAAAATAAACCATACCATGATATATATATATAATGAGGATCATTTTACTTTGTATAATTATAATAAATCCTTTTATCCTTTTCAATATTCTATATGGTTGCTCATCTAGATATATAGTCAATCAACCTACCATGATTTAATATTTCCTTCAGTGTGGTTGGTTAATCTTCCAAACATTCACGTGGTCAAATTTTATAAATTTTGTTATCATACTATGTGAACATCCTATTATGTTACTAATATTGTGTGTTCATTAAATCTACTATGAGAACCACATTTTCACTTCTTACCATGTGAAGCCCATATCCACTCTTCCTTTCATGAATAACCATATTAATTGCAACCTATTTTTCTTATTCTATATACATAGTAGTGTACTCAAACATCTATATTATTCTATGAATTTTTCTTCCTTAATTCATTTTCATCTTCTGAAATTCAAAAAAAACATGATATATGTATATTTTCCATTATAATGTCACTCTTCATGTGGGCATGCCGTCCCTATGATAATTTGAGAACTATCATGTGAATCATCATGTAGATACTCAAGTTATCAAATTTATGAATAGAATATCATGGCTTGGGAGTTACTAATATTGTGCTATACCAGTTGATTAAGGTAAGAAATGATGGAGAAATAATGTTGTAAAATGTAGTATGCGGCCTTGTTTACACTAGAAGATACAGCGTAATTAAAATTAACATTGATCGGCCTAGGAAATCCCAAACTGTACTTGACCATGGAAAAAATCTACTAAATTACTCTATACATCTCCTTATCATACTAATAGTGTTATTTGGGTGTTGGTTCTTTATTATTTCCTCCTATTTCACCCAACATATTTGAGGTTAAGCCCCAACTCTCCTCTTGCACCAACTCATACTCTTATATAAAAGTGTGCATGGCCTTTCCCCTATGGGAATGCTATTTTTTGGATCTTACTATACTCTACAAAATTAAATTTTTTTGACTATATATAGTTGATATAGCCATTCATTTAACCCTGGTAGCTGTGGTTTACCTAGATCCCATGAATAGACCAAGTTGGAATGTTTTTTAATTAATACTTCATCACTATCACTAACTTCAATATACAATCTCCTTCTTTATATATATATTTCCAAAACATCCAACGTAATAACTCCTCAAAAAAATTATACATTAATTGTCCAATATAACTAATAATAATTTCATATTCTTGGGATCTATTAACATTTTGATTGGTTTCTCTTAACATAAGATCCAATAATATTCTTCAACATTTTAAAATTCCTCATCAAAAACTAAAACTCACAAAAAGTCAGATCAATAGGTTTAACCGACCTTTCCATGCCTTGATGTTGAATATAAAACTCCATATATGCTAGTATATTTTCAAGTAGGATTAGGTGTAATGATCTATGATGAATTTAGGATCATATATATGTTCCTATTGAGCTCATTGTAGTGTCTATATTTGGGTTTCATATATGTATATGGATTCAATATAAACTATTCCTAAACTTTAGGTTCCACCATGAATTCATCTTCTCAACCCTATATATCATATTCCTCAATTATTTATGGGAAACTACGGTTAATATTATCCTTCTTCATCAGTAAAGGGATCAATAAAGTGGATGAAATTGATCGGTCCATATTATTTATCCTAATAAAATAAAGGTTTTATTTTTTGTAGTGGTTCCCAAATTCTAAACAATGGGGGTAAGAAATATTGGAGAGTCTAAAAAATCTTGGATACTGGAAAAGGATCCTATTATGGACCCTAGTTTTATAAATAGTGACAAATCCAATCCTTATAAGTTTGTGATGGGTAAAATGTCACATTGGGTTCCACTGGGGGAATTGGGTCTACAACTAGTAGATTCAGTTGTACCCTGAGTATAGAATGTTCACATCTAATAGATTTATTAATTTACCAATTACCAAACTTCTAAATAGGCCTATCTAAGACCTCTTATATCCCTCCTTCTTCTGATGGAGTGTTAAAGATATACATTACTTATGTTGGGGATTTAACTTTCTATACCTATCCAAATTCAACCATCTTATATATTATATCATTGAAGATGAAATAATATTTAATGTTATACTACAATATCCAATATAAGGGGTAATAATTAGAGCGTTCATTAAGCCTGAACTCATTAGTCCTTCTAACCTCCAACAATTTAACTAGGTTCTTTTCCAAGGAAGGAGTTAAGAACCCTAAGAATCATTTTTTCTGAAGGATTAGGCCTTATTCTTTAAATATTAATATTTTGAGTGACTCTACTCCCTCTTCCACTCTTGATGAGGGTGATATTATTTCCATTGTTGTTTAAGAGGAGTCAATACATAGTATTGGGAAGTATTACAAGTCATAACTAAAACTAGTACTAGTATAAGAATTATAAGCACAGTCTCTATTATACCAGTCTTATTCCCTTGTGTTAATGGAACTAGATGTTATTTTTCTATAGGGAACCGAATTGCTTCTGATGATTTTTTCAACTATTTTTATATCTTAAAAACCATCATGTCACTTAAAATGAATAATTGGTTTTTATAACTCATCATGGATATTTTCTTTGTATATAATTAGTAGTTTGTCTTGTGGAAGATTCATAATCCAAGAGTAGTTCATCACTTTCCACCAAGTAATAAATATTAAAAACATCTCATTTAATTGATACATATAATTCATGAGGTTAAGTATAAGTGAAATCCTTTTCATGGAGCTGATTTGATAAAATAACTATCATTGAAGATATTCCCAATTGGAAAAAAATATGGTTGGTAGGGTATTATAAAAAATGAATATTGTTCCCTATAAAATTTTCATAAAGTATATAAGATTTATCATCTCTTATTGTTCAATAGATTCAATCATGGGGCCACATTGAAACATGAATTATGTGATATTATACTCCATATTTCCCCTACTATTGAAATTAGGAATAAATGATTCTGAAAATTATGTAGGGTGGCAACAAGTCCACCCATTCGGGGCATAGCTTCCTCTCCAGATACACTAGTTCATTTCCCCCCTCTATAGATTTTATTCAAGTGGAAAAGGACTTGATAGAATCAAGGATATCTTGTGGGACTATCTCCAAGGAAAATTCTTGATTGGAGGAAATGAGAATAACCTAATAGGAATGGTTTTTATATTCTTGTTTTTGATGTCCAAATTGAATAGAAATAGAGTATTACTCTTCTGAAGCTCAAAGATAACATGCGCAAGAAAATATTTAAAACTAAACAGCTTTCAAATGGCTATAGAAATACTAAATTTTATAATTCTCTTTAATTAATCATGAAAATCTATAGGCCCCTTGCCTTTATTAAAGTTAACGACACTCTTCTTGACACTGAGGATGCCATTGAAAATCATGTTGTTGGTTATTTCCATAATCTGTTTAATGGTCCAAAGGTTAGTAAAGATCTCCTCCATGACATAATTCCCAATATGGTCATTATTGAAGACAATGATCACCTATTAAGCATACCTATGGACTATGAAATCAGAGACATTGTTTTCAGCCTCAACCCTGACAGTGAACCAGGGTTGGATGGGTTCAACAATGGTTTCTTTCTGCAATACTGGGATCTCATCCATATATATGTTTGTAAATTAGTCAAATCTTTTTTCTCCAATGGTGTTCTTCCTCATGGAATAAATACTCAATTCCTTACTCTTATTCCTAAACTGTATAATGCTGCTAAGATTCATCTTTTCCAACCTATTCCTCTCATCAACACCATCTATAAAATTATCAAAAAACTTATTGCTAACAGACTCAACTCCATCACTAATAAAATTGTTTCTTGGAACCAATTTGGCTTCATCAAAGAAAGAACCATTCAATATTGTGTCTTCCGTGCCTCGGAATATACTAATATGCTGAATAAAGTCACTAAAGGAGGTAGTGTGGCCATTAAGTTAGACATCAGAAAAGCTTTTGACACTATGGACTAGAATTTTATTTTTAAGGTTCTTAAAAAATTTGGGTTTAATGACTCTTTTGTTACCATGATCCGCACCTTATTCAATTCGTCTTCCATGTCTGTGCTAGTCAATGGGTCTCCTAAAGGTTTTTTCAAATGTACCAAGGGTGTTAGGCAAGATGATCCCCTTTCAGCCATTCATTTCACTATTACTGAGGATTACTTAAGTAGATTTCTTACGAGCCTTGTGAATCAAAATAAAATCAATCCCATTCCAGCTGCTAGAAACTTAAACGTTACCACACATCTTCTATATGCTGATGATATAATTTTATTCATAAAGGGAGATAAAAGGAACATTAAAAACCTCAAAAGTGCCCTGTCGCATTATGAAGATATTTCAGGACAAGTGATAAGTTGGAACAAATCATTTGTTTTCTTTGGGAAAAACTTTTCCCCCAACAGAAAAAGTCATATCATTGATTACTTATGAATTAAAGAAGGTTCTTTCCCTTTAACCTATTTGGGGGTTCCTATCTTTTGGTGGAGACCAAAATCTAGATATTTCCATAGCACTGTGGACCAAATTGTCAATCAACTATCTTCTAGGAAGGTAAATCTCTTTCTATGGTTGGTAGGATCTGTCTTGTTATGTCGACAATTATTTCCAAGATGGTTTATCGATGATGGTCTACATCTAGCCCGCCAGTCTTCTTAAAAGAATCAATAATTGTATTTAAAATTTTCTCTGTACTGTTAGTATGATTGAAAGAAAACTTGTCACCATACCATGGGTCACTTGTTGTAAACCCCTGGATAGGGGTGGTCTTGGCATCAATAATCTTAAGCTTTTTAATGAATCTCTCAAGCTAGAATTACTTGAAATCTAATTCATAGAAATTATGATTCCTTGGTCTTCCTCAAGAAAAGGTTTTTTAATAAGCTTCGGAATGGTAACTTTGGTTACATCACATCTTCCATCTAGACTTCCATTAGATAGTCTTTCCATAAAATCATGAACAACTCTAGATGGGTGGTTAGCACTGAATCATCTATGAATTTCTGGCTGGACAACTGGACTGGTGTCCCCTTAATCTCTATGATATCGCCTGCCACTAGTCCTAAGAACACCACCTCCACAATTCGTGAGGTTTTTAACTCTCATGACATCATCCTTCCAACCACATCAGCCACGTCATTGACAATTATCATTTTTCAGACTTTGATGATTTCCTTGTCTGGGAACCTGCCTTCAATGGGGTCCTGGATTCTAAAAGTTTCTACAAAAAAACATTTGTAGTTCTACTTATAACTTTATCTGGTTGAAATATTTTAACAAAACTTGGATCAAACCATCATGTCTTACTCTCATCTAGCGTGTGTCTCATTATAGGGTCCCTATTGATGTGTGCCTCCAATCTTTTGGGTTTTCTCTTTTCTCTAGATGTCATCTGTTCAATAAACACCGAGAGGATGCAAATCATTTGTTCTGGTATTGTGCTATAGCTGCAGCTCTCTGGAATTACATTTCTGACATTTTTGGCTGTAGATGGTCTCTCATTTCTTCTATCAGCTCTCAACTTCAGCACTGTGTGATCTGGGAATCTTCTAAGAAAATCAAGAATCTTTTTCTGGCTGCGGTGACTGAGCTTCTACATGTGATCTGGTATGACAGAAATAATTTTATTCATAACAATGGCTTGATCAATATCAATGCAGGTAAAACGCTTATTCTCATTGCCATTAAGGATACTGACTCTCTTTAGAAGGATCATTGTGACAACTCTGTTGGAGATTTTGAGATCCTCTTACTTCTTCACATTTTGGGTTCTTATAGGCTACCCCGACGTACCTTTGAGGCCTTCTAGAAAGCCCCATTTCCAGGATGTATCAAAGTGAATATTGACGGTGCTTCTAGAGGTAACCCAGTTCTGGCATGCTGTGGTGTTATCTTTAGAGATTCTTCTGGCAGGTGCCTTGGCTAATTCTTCAGTGGATGTGGCACGACCTCGGCTTTAGAAGCAGAAATGTTGTGAGTCATTCATGCGGTGTACTTCGCCATGCATAAGGGATGGAACAACTTGTGGTTTGAATGTGATTCAACCACTGTCGTCCAAGCTATCTGGAAGGGAGTGGTGGACCTTGCTTGGCCGCTCACCTCTCGATGGATGAAATGTCTTGCTTCGCTCAGGAATCTCAGCTACATTGCCACTCATGTGTTCCGTGAAGCGAACATGGTTGCAGATAGTCTTTCCAACAAGGGGGTCAATCAGGACATTACCTAGTTAGATTATCTACCTAATGTTTTGCTCTCTTTCTTCAATAAGGATTGTAATAACATTCCGTCTTTCAGACTTTTGTAACTCCTCTTTTTCTTTTATGCAATAAATTATGCCTTGGTATTTGACTGAGGCACCACCTCTTTAAAAAATAGAGTATTGTTTCTAAAATGGTGGGTATTTATACCATAGGTGAGGATATTATTTGTGATATATAGTCACTAAGATAAGATAAACAAGTTTTTTAAGTCTCGGGTTAGCTAGATAATTGGAATCTACTTATGCTGATCGAGTGGATTCCTCTTACTAATTTGTATTTTTCTGATGGGAAATATTTTCCCCAGCCTATAAATTACAATCATTAAGAATATTTCCTCTGAGTGTATCGAAATCAAGTAACTTCAGTTTCTTTGGATCAAATTCATACTAAGAAATTCTCTCCTGGTTGAGATAGTCTCTACTTCTTAATATGGTGGGTGAGATATGGACATGCCTTTCCCTTTATCCTTGGATGAGGATCTCAAATAAGGTTGTAATAGAATATTTGGAGGAGCAATTATGTATTTAATCTATGGGTGATATCAAATAAAAATACAATATTCATGTGCTTTAGTGTGAATTATATCCTAAATGTATTCATCCTCATTATGATTCATTTTTTAGTGACATAATATATGTTTTATATGTATATGATTCTAATATAATTCACTAATGTGAATCATAAATAAGAAGTCAAATCATCATCATAGTTGTAAGGGGATTTATCACCCTCAAAATATTTTTTAAGGGATATATCAGAATCCTCCTTGATATATATCTTTCTTTTAATCATTTTAACTTATGAACTTTGTGAGGATTCACCTTTTCCCCCAAAATATTCCATAAGAATTAGTTTATAGATGGATATAATGAGATATTCTCTAATATGTTCAATTAAATTCACTCCTAGTGAGAGATATGGATCACGAAGTTGAATAAACTATGAGGGAACATATGGTGATGTATCTACCATCCTAAATAAAAATGACCTCCTTAGGGGAGGGGTAGTTAATGTTTCCCTCCATAACCATGTTTTGGTGTATTTCACACTATTACTATCACATATTTTAATTTTAATTATTTTTATAATCCCAGGGGCAGTGAGTGTGGTAAAAATGACCTCATACATAAGAGTAGTGGTTGTTCCTATGTTGATAATGTGGTATATACTCTCATAGTCTTCTTATCTTTTTGGAACACTATTTAGGATTGAGATGTATGAATCACAATTTTAGGTAGAAAACTGATCACCACTAAGAATTTTTCAATGAGTGTGAGTTTAGTTTTCCTTATATGGGAGGCCTATTTGACCTTCTTAGTAATATCTTGATTCAAAAATCTATTAATGGATCACTCCCACTAACTATAGATCTTTAGGGTTTTAGGAATGG
This sequence comes from Viscum album, assembly GCA_963277665.1. Lineage (NCBI taxonomy): Eukaryota > Viridiplantae > Streptophyta > Magnoliopsida > Santalales > Viscaceae > Viscum > Viscum album. The sequence continues at coordinate 1,740,983,438 of OY728145.1, forward strand.
TGGGATTTCATTGGATGAAACAACTAGAATAAGTATACCCAAGGCATGATATTTTATATTAGTTGATGATGTTATAAGCTACCTTTCTCAACAGACCTTGTTAGCTGGGGAGTGGGGTGAAAAGGAAAGCTCTATATTCCTCCCACACTATGATACATACATCAAGTGGTGTTTCATTTAATATATAGAATATCTACTTCATACTAATAGTGTAGTAAAATTTGAGGCACTAACATTACCTCCCTGAATTAAGGTTTTAGGCCATTGAAAAGGAAGCAAGATCAAAATTCTAATAAAACTCATCGAATGTCTTGACACTGTTAACATATTATCCATAAGATAGGTATCTAGTATAGAGATAATAGATATTTCCCCAAATTTTATGTCACATATAAGGTATTCACTCCTATTTTAAGTCCCTGGGAATTTTATATTGGAGAGTGGTTATGGAAAAGAATATGATCAATATTCTACCTTAATATAATTCTTCCTATATGACCTTGGAATTATCATCATCATTTTTGAGGGGTTATTCAAATTTTTCTATCCATAATGTTTGTTTCTTAATATATTTTTCAAGAGTATGAGATCATTATGCATCTCCACAATTGAAATAGAGAGTAAATTAATAAAGCGAGGTGTAGATGCGTGTGGTCACCACAGAAAATATTTCTACTAGGATGAGATATCTTTGGTTTTTGATGAGTATCTTAGTGTAGCTAGACCATATTCCTTGATTTACTTTATGTATGATAGTAAACTCCAAGTATCATCACATGGGGAGGACCATTATGTCAGGAAATTAAATAATTACAAGGTTGGACTTCACAGAAAGCACTATGTGGAGGACCTCCATGGTTTTTTATTTTAGATTCATCATCATGTGGAGGAACTCCACTTCACCTATTTTATTTATCATAGGGAGGACCTCAAAAACATATACCCAAGGAAGGGACACCTAAGTTCATGGATTGGAATTCATATGGAGGCACTCTGTGGTTGTTAGTTGTTGATGAGTTAAAAATTTGAGTACCTCAATATCGATTGATCTTCATGCTATAGTAATGACTACTATAACTAGTGTCATAAGGAGGAATATAATAAATTATCTTCATATTACTACTAGGAGGAAATCCATATTCGGTACTCCAGGGAGTTCTTATAAAATCTATGATCATACTTTCATGGGGTTGACTTTGGAATATATAAATTCTATCTCCTACTGATGAATAGTAGGATTATTCTTGTGAAATTTTTGAAATATGCCCAAATTCCTCAATAATATCAGTGTATATAGGGTAATGGACATACTACTAGATTTTCTTCCATGAATGATACTTTTAGTTGGTTGAACAGTTCAAAGGGAAATTTCATATGGTGTATGACAATACAACAAGCCATTATATATTTTCTATGGATCACAGGATATTTGAGTAATCCACATTTTGAGAAATATGTGCTTCTATAAAATTTGTGAGCCACCTAATATATTTCTAAGTTCATTACCACTTCATAATATTCATATAATAATTGTAAGATCCAATTTTTTTAGGTATGTCTCTATCAACATTTTTCATCTGGGCCTTAGTGTCTAAGTCTTATTTTGGAAATAGAGATCCCTTTTGGGGAAAATGAATTAATTTTGAGGGATACATGTTTGTTTTAATTAATAGATTCCAGGTATAAATGGTTTAAGAGTTACCGTGGCTTCTTAGTAAGTTTATAATTTTTAAAGGGGGTTTGGGTTTTTATAAGGAAACGAGGATGAGAAACTATGTATATAATAGTGACACATCGTGTAACTATAACACATGTCATGTAATTTTTTCAGGATTCATGTCATGAATGGTTATAGGTATTAAACTAATTCATGGAATGAAAAGATTACACATCATGTAACTATATCACATATCATGTAATATTTAATCTGAATATATAATAATTTGAGGGTATGGGTTTTTTGGTGTATTCCACTAAAAATAATTTCATGAGATGTAACTATATTAAAAACTATGTAATTATCCAACTTGATGTTTTAATGTATGATATTTGGTTGAATTTTTTTTCATATCACCCGAATTTTAATCCTCTCAACCCTATAGCACCTTTTAGGTGATTTTGGAGTGCCCCTATTGATTTTGGGTGTCCCAATTACATATATGATCCTAGGTATGTCTTTTTGGTTAGGTTTTCCCTTCTCTCCCTTGTTTCTCCAGTTGTGGCAGTGTAACCCTTTGATTGTGTTTCTTATTGGTTATGATCATGATCTATTTTGATATATTATCCTTCTTGTGATAATACACACCTTCTTCCTCATGGGTATTTTCCATTAGAATCATTAGTTGAATGGTAGTTAAAGGTAGGGGGTATAAACAATAACCCTATGGTTTGATAATTCTAATGTTTGTGAAATATTGAAATTGTTCCAACATAACATGCCCATGTAAATTGAAAGAATAAATTGAGTTATTACATGGAGTCCCTTTGAATCCAATTGGTTGTTGACCTAGATTGTGGTCACAATTTGGGTTAGTAAACCCTTTATTATTAATAAATTGTCTAATTGATTAAACTATTTTTAGAATGGCATAGATTTTCGGTCATTTCTTGATAACTAGAATGTTATTGGTTATAACCAATTGATATATGAAATATGTAATTAAACGTTAAATAGTAATTTTCATAATTAACCATTGATCCATATAATGTGATATTATGATATCCTTATTGGTATGACTTGTGTTGTGATTAAATGTTGTGATGATTATATAGGGAATTGGAATAGTAATACATGATGAAATGCTTATATTGTGGGATATGCCTAGTTGACATGCTGAAAATAATATATAGCAGGCTATGCTTAGTGACACATGTTGAAATGCTTATATATGAGTCATAGCCTAGTTGACATGTTCAAATTATTATATAAAGGGATAGTCCCAATGACACATGATTAAATGTTCATATAAAAGGCTCAACTATGATTAAATGAAAAAATTATTATATAGTAGGTTTCACTTAGAATGGTGTGGTTTATAACTTTGTAACAAGGTCATGGTTGGCATTCTTGTAAGACCTGATCAGAGACATTCCATCATGGTACCAAGGTAGGTTATGATATTTCTTGGTTTTAAGGTTATTTTTGGCATGGTTGGGAGGTATGCTCAGAGACATTTCAGCATGGAGCCGAAGTGGGTTGATGTGGTATTAAGTTAGTTGTTTAATTAATTAATACTCTTTTACATTTAATTGTTTAAAACACTAATTATCAGACTATTAATGTTTATACATTGTGGTGTAAACCTATTAATATTTACTCAAATATCATTCAAGACAATGTTTTTTACCCAAAAAGATTACATGGATACAAGATTGGACTGGGAAAAGGACCTTGATGTTGATTGTTTCTTGCTATATGGGATGGAGTTCTGATATGGGACCAACTTGGGGTTCAGGACTAGTGACTTTTGAATATTTATTTTATTGTTTTAGTCTTTTATTTGTATTATTATTAGCATGACATGTAGTTACATTCCATCACATCATTAAATTATTACTTTATTATTTGTTAGATTATTTAGTTGTATTATTTGTTGGTTTCCACTTTATTATATTATTTCCATTATTTCTATAATATCATATTTATATATATAGTTACTTGTATATTTTATTCTATGTTGTAAACTCTGAATCTAAGGGTATAATCTTTCCACTATACATATCACACCCCAACTGCTAGTTAGCAGCCTTTGGAATATGAGGAGGCGTTCTTGAGGTCTCGTAACCAACCATTTCTAGCCATGTGAGAGAGTTCCAGATTATCGGATGTTACAAAGTGGTATTATATCACAGTGGGTTTCTTTTCTACTTATTACTGTTTTGGAATGTCGTAAAGAGACTAAATAGTTTTGGGACCTAGTAATGAGCTTGTTCATGGGAGTATCAAACCCATGTATGGAGGAAAATTCATGTTCCTAGGGATAGGATTCTTGTTTATACTATTTTCATACTACAGTTGATGTTATTTCACCTTGGGTTATTCAGATGTTGTGTGAGGTTATTTTTTTTATGATGTCATTAGTTCTTATAACTTATACTCATGGCCCAGTATGGAATGAAATGAGCATTTTTGTATCATAATAGGTATATAAAGATATATATTGACATGATTTGTTCATTATATAGACATATTTATTTCACATGTGATATATACTTTCCAATTGAACTCTGATATGTGATATCCTTTATATCTAAAAAATAAAATAAATAAAACATTATTTCATGATAAAACACTTTTAAACCATTTCTAGAGAGACCAATAGTCAGTGGTCTTATGTTTTTGTTACCTATTGAGGTTGACCATGTTATAGAAAATTTTCCAAGGAGTGTGTTTTACTTGTAGATAAAATGTATTATCTTCATATTTAAGATTAACATAAAGAGAGTGGAAATTTACATGCTCATAACCCAAATGAACAAGAGATTATTGTATCTCTAAAGGATCATATCTATGTTCATATTTTCAGAAGCTTCTTGAGGTTCATATGATCCATGGAAAGAGATATTATTCACACCATACCTTCAATGTCTAATATGAAAAATGAGTTTCAACTATAGCATCCACAAACATTCACTTGGTTGGGGGTACCCTAGATGATGAGTTATGGATCATGTCAGTCCACATGATCCTTAATAATCTTGATACACGCATAAATATGATAGTGAATCTTACTATGTATATTATTTGTAGACCATCCAAGCATTTTTTGGGACATTCTGGAGAAAGAAGGGAAGTTGGAGTAGTTTTCTTTGAAGGGAATCAAGAAGAATTTACTTATACATTTCTATCAAAAGATTTTTAGCATTGAAAAGGCCCATAATTTCATGCACCTAACATGGTATGGAATTTCAGTTATGGACTACATAGAACATTCCACTAACCCTCAATGCTTTTCACCATCTTTGGAAGCTTATGAGAACTCTAGGGTGAAAAGTTTTTAAGATGGTGTTCGATATGAGATTAGGCTTCAGGTGAACATGTTCCATCTAAGAAGTATTTAAAATGTGATAAATATAGAACTCATCACAAAACTAAATCTGAAATAGGCTCGGAGCAGTGGTCTGTTTCATCAGGGAAAACTATGATCTATTTTTCTAGTGGACATAAGAATATTTAGGAATGTTTTTTCTGATAAAAAGAAGGTAGAGTAGTTAGAGTAGTGGGTTTCTACCCCAAGACCATGTACTTTTTTCATTTATTACTGTGGAAAGATGTCTCTAAAAGTCATTAGTGTCCATACCCAAATTTGGAGTGTCATTCATGCAGATGATTGGTCCATATAAAGAGGTTTTGTAGGGGAATATATTATAAGAGTAGTAGAATGGGAATAACATCAGCACTAGAGTCTAGGAAGGACTCTACTAAGCCTTATTAGATAGGTAGCTGTATTTCCACAAGATATTCTGCTCGAGGCTAGGGATGTGGTACCCCTATGAAAGAATGGTAGTACCAAATATAGGATATAGCTTAGGGTAGTCAAGATTGAGCCTAGGGTAGAGGGGCTAGTTATATACAAGTTATATAGACTACTCCAAGTATTATTGGATGTGGGAACATCTACATTCATAGGTATGATTCTTGTATTATCTACCCTAGCTTGTGTTTTTTATAAAGTAGCATCACATTATTTTTTATCCACTTTTTTATAAACTGTATGGTCTTTTATGTGGAATAATGGGATGGTGTTTTGACCATCGACACACTATTTAGAGTACGGTCAGAGAACATCAAATGTTGCAAGGTGTATTAGAGACTACTGGTGATCATTTCTTTTGGGAACCATTTATTCTAGAAATGATAGTCTTTGACTTGATTCTTGGTATGGATTGGTTAGCTAAATACCATGCTCATATAGAATATTATTGGGGGAGAGTTACCTTTTTATGTCCAAAAGGAGACAATTATTCTCACTAAGGTGAATGGTATCTTCATACTGATCATATAATACCAATTCAATGTAGATTAGATTGTTGCATGGCTCAAATAGCCATTATTTTTAAAGATGATGGTGCGATGTAGTATGATTATTTTCATCTAGTGTTTGATCATTTTCAGGATGTCATTCCTAACGAGTTCTATGGATTACCTTTGGAGTGAGAGATTGAGTTTATGATTGAGTTAGTACTGGGTGAAGATCCGGTTTCTATCCCACTTATAGAATGGAACAAGTAGATATTCCAAAGATGAAATTTTTTTTGGAATATGTGGAACCTATAGTTTTATGACAGCTTTTATGGTTTCATTAATTCATACATGTCTACATAAATTTAATTATTTATAAAACTCAGAAAAAATAACTACAAATGTAGTACTTGGAATGTACGAGTGTTAAAACCACAAGGACGGATTGTATTTTCTAGATTAATTAAAGAAATTAAAATTGAAATTGTTTGTTATGTTTTGAAGAATATAAAAAATGGTAGTAATGATTGGGTTGAAATTCAAGATAGAGGCATGTCAAGTTCAGTGATTTTGGGTTCGTGCACTTGGGATTTAATTAATAATGAATTTTTTTAGGTTTGGTGTCGGAATTGGGTTAGTAGGAATCCTTGGTCTGGGTACCCTACACTAATCCCACTATTTCACCATTGGAATTATCATCCTCTAGGGGGGAAAGAAAAAACTAGGAAACCCAAAACCTTATTTAAACATAACAAATCTATATTTCATAGTGTTTAAATGAAAACTAAGGCAATTGATTGATGAAATAAAATAAACAACCTCAAATCCCAATAATTTTTCATGCAATTGAAAAAATAAGGAGATTAGAATTGAATAAATAGTGTTGTATTAATCCCAAACAATAATAATAGAAATAAATAATCCCTATGCAGCAAACCCCCTACAATCATATCACCCAACAAAAATAGAACTATTATCTCATGCTAGGCATGATGAAAACAAGAATCATGGGTACCTGAAGAATAATAGAGGCAAAGAAGGGATCTAGATCATCACTCTATCATCTATAAACCTTCCATTAGTGTTTATTTTCTTCCTTTATTTCTATAATCTTCTCAAAGTTGTGCCTGAGGGGTGTATTTATAGAAAAATATAGTAAAACATTGATCATGCCCGCATTAATTTTGCCGAATCCTGATGTCACCACAAAATGAAAAGGAGTTTCAAATCATTTAATCCTTCGATTCTTAGGCATCTTGAATCTCAATGTAATATTCTCCAAAAACATGTCTTGAAAATTATCTAATCGTGAAATATAGTTACAAAATGTGTAAATTGTTTTCATAGATTGTAATGGTTTCATGGCTTTTCATGTTTGGAATATTCCCTTTAAAACTCATGATGTGTGATTTCATTACATGACATGAAATTGGTATTTTTCTAGTTTTCCAACTTTCTTCATCTTCAAAAATCTATTGTCGCATCATTAATTCTTTTCTTATCATTCCTTTTTCAAATAGTTTGTTTTTCCTATCATATAACATAAAACAATTCATTCCATTCCAAAATTAGAAAGATTATTTAATTAAATACATAAATTAAAAAATTAAAACACTCTAAAAAATATGAATGAAATAAAAATATTAGTTTCATATGGCCTAGTACATCTCCTTGGGGTTCTCCAATTATCTTCTCTATGAAGGCAAAGGATTATTTGCATTTATGTGTGGAATATTGGAGATTGAACCAGATGAAGGTCAAGAACTGTTATCCTCTTCCATGCATCAATAATCTCTTCAATTAGTTGAGAGGTGATAAGATATTATCCAGGATTGATTTGATATTAGAATACCATCAGTTGAGGGTGAGATCATGGAACATACCTTGGACTTCTTTTAGAATGAAGTATGGCTTGTATGAGTTCATAGTGAAGTTGTTTGGTTTGACTAATGCACTAAACGTATTCATGGAATTGATGAATCATATATTTAATCCTTTTTAGGTCAATTTTTTGTGTTTTTTGTCAAAAAATTATTAGTGTACTCCCAGTTAATCGAAGATCATGCATAAATTCTTGACATCAACCTAAGTGCATTGACAGAGCATTGGCATTATGCCAAGCTAACCAAATGCAGTTTCTGGATTGATAAAGTGCACTTCTTAGTCCATGTTATCTCAAAGTTAGGAGTTTCAGAGTTCCTAGAGAATGTTTTAGTTGTGGTATCTTGGTATAATTTTAATAATGACATTTATATTCAGAGATTTCTGGGTTTAACAGTTAATTACTGGTGTTTTATCCAGCATTTATCCTATTTGGAATCATTGATGTCAGCATTAACCAAGAAGGGGGTTAATTTTTTTGTCATGCTTGAGTGAGGGATTTTTAGGAGATGAAAGATAGGATGACATTGGCTTTGATCCTCACTTTACCAATGAGGGGTAAATCATATACCATATACTGTGACATGTTTGTAGTTGGAATCAAAGTAGTTCTGATGCAGGAGGATTGGGTGTATGCTTATGGATCCTAGTAGTTGAGGTGGAATAAGATCAATTATCCTACTCATGAATTGGATTTCGTAATAGTGGTACATTTCCTAATATTCTAGAGTTATTATCTCATATTTGAAAGTTTTGTGGTAAACATGGACCACAAGAGCCTCATGTAAATACTCTCTTAGTGAGACCTGAACCTTCCGTAGAGGATTTGGGTCGAGTATCTGCAGTATTTTGATTTCAATTTGGATTATACACCAAGAAATGGAAACATTATTGTCGATGCACTGATATAAAATATGTAGAAAAATGTGGGTATTTAGTCTTATGATGAGTGTTGGATAATAGATCTCTTTAAAAACATTCATCTAGATGTTCAGGAGTCTCGGGGATAAGTAGCTATGACTTCTACATCTTTTATACCTATGCTTTTGGACCAGATTAATACTAAGTGATTGTTTCGTCTGGAGGGCTTAGTTCTAAGATACAACTTATATAGTATAAAGACACCATCGTTATGGATCTATTGGTAGTGTAAATTCTAATATTTTTTGGATGAGTATGGGTTTCTTTGGGATTGTGTGTGGAGCTGATGAAAGGGTTTCATGCATTTAGATGGGCAGTACATCTTCATTTTACAAATATGTGTATTGAAGTTATCCTTGATAGGAAATAAGTGGGAAACATTCGTCTGTTGATCCACAATAATCCATACAGTATCATTCTTATGGGATATTTTAGGTAGTCCTATCACAAAATACATAGTGACATCATCTTCACTTGTCTGTAGGTGAAAGATATGCATTAGAGGAAAACTGGAATTTTGTAGCCTTTTCCCATTATTGATTGGAAATGGGATTATGTTACTATGTATTTTGAGATAGGACCTGTAAGAATTATGTTTTATGGATGATTTTGGATTTACTAATGATGGTATCCCACTTATTGCCTATTTGAGCAATTTCAGTTAATCAAACAGCAGTTGGTGACCACACATATCAGGAAAAAATCTTATGCTGACCATAAAATATGACCTATGGATTTTGAGTTTGGTCATCATTTTTTCCTTCATGTGTCACCTGGGTTGGGGTAATTCCATATCAGGAAATAGGGAAAGCTAGTGACCAAGTTTATCGATCCATTTGAGATTGTGGATAGGGCTGGTCCAGTAGGATACCGTCTAGACCTTCTACAACACTATGGTGACATGCATGACATGTTCCATGTGACATAGATTTATAGATATTATATAGACCCTTATCATGTGATATAATCCACAGACATCAGTCTTAGTGTTGATGTGTCCATTAAGGATCAATTGATATGGATTATGGGTAGTAGTGATATGTAACTTTAGGGTTGGGAAATTCCTTTGGTTTAGGTGAAAGGGTAGCATAGGTGAGTTTAAGAGGATACCTAGGAGTGGGAGTTTGATATGAAATCACAATGTCCAGACTTGTTCATCGAGACCCCATAGTGATTCTTGGAGTAGCTCAGGGATGAGATGTTATATAGTGGGCAGATTGTATGATCCCATATTTGTTTAGGTACATATCTCTCAATGTTTTTCATTTGAGCCTTGGTGGATGATTCATTTTTAGAGATGGGGATCCCTTATTGGGTAAAATGACTTAATGTTCTGGGATATATGTTTGTTTGAATTAATGGATCCTGGGTATAAATGGGTCAAGTATTACCATTAGTTCCTAGTAAGTTGAGAAGTCTTAATGGGGGTTCATGTTTTTATAAGGAAACTAGGATAAGAAACTATTTACTTAATAGTTACACATCATGTAAAAATAATACACAATGAAATTATTTACAGACACATGTCTTGAACTATTTCTGGTCATGAACTGATTCATGACATGAAAATAGAACATGTCATGTAATATGTGATTGAAATAAATAATAATTTGAGGTGATGGGTTTTTTTTGTATTCCACTAAAAAGAATTAAATAAAATCTAAATATATTACATGATATTTAATTATCATACCTGTTATTTTAAAGTATGATGTGTGGTCTAATGTTATTTCATATTGCCTATATCTTCTTCCTCTCGACCCTATGGCACCTTCTAGGCAATTTTGGTGTGCCTCTATTGATTTAAGACATCCTGATCATGGATCTGATCCCTAGTAAGTCCTTTTGGTTAGGTTTTCTCTTCTCTGCCTTGTTTCTCTAGATATTGTGGTGTAACCTTTTGATATTATGAATTTTTGGTTTTTATCTTTATTGGTATTGATTTAGGATACTTCTTGTAATCATCTTCACCATCTTTCTCAAGGGTGTTTTCCATTAGAATCATTTTTTGATCAGCTGTAAAGGTAGGGGTCTAAAAATTAACCCTATTGTTTAATAATTTTCATATATGTGAAATATTTAAATTGAATTAACATAGAATAAACTAGATAAATTAAAATATTGAATTGAATTATTCCGTGGATTCCATTTGGATCCAATTGGTTATTGACCTGGCTTGTGGCTGTCACTTAGGTGAGAGAACCCTTGAATATAAACGAATCGTTTAATGGATTAAAAGTTTGTTTAGAATGGCATGGATTGTGGGTGATTTCTTGATAGATAACTGGCATGTTATTGGTTATGAACAATTAATATAAAAAATGTGTAATATTAAGTTAAATAGTAATTTTCATAATTAACCATTTATCCATATGATGTGATATTATGATATCCTCATTATTATGAATTGTTTTGTGATTAAATGTTGTAATGATTATATAGGGATTTTTCCCAATGATACATGTTGAAATGCTTAAATAATAGGCTATTCCTAGTTGAAATGCTGGAATTCTTATATACTTGGCTAGGACCAATGACACATGTTAAAATGATTATATATAGGGATTAGCCCAGTTGACGTACTAAAATGATAATATAGAAAGTTAGGCCCAATGACATATATTAAAATGATTATATAGTGGGATCAGCCCTGATTAAATATTTAAATGATTATATAGCAGGTTTGAAACAGATTGGTATGGTTTATACCTTGTTTATAAGGTTATGGTTGGCATGGTTGTAATATATGCTCAGAGACATTCTAGAAAGGTATCGATATAGGTTATGATATTCCTTGGTTATAAGGTTATGGTTGGCATGGTTTTGATACATGCTCAGATACATTCCAACATGGAGCCGATGAAGGTTGTTATGGTATTAAGTTAATTGTTTAGTTAATTAATACTCTTGTTTATTGCATTATTACATACACTTATTATCATACTGGTTATGTTTAGACATGGTGGTGTTGACCTTTTTAGTTATACATACAACCTATTTAGGAATCTAGTTTCTTAACCTTGAATATTTCATGGAAGAAGGATTGGATAAGTGAAAATGACATTGATATTGATTTTTTCTTACTAGATTGGTTTGAGTTTGGAGATGGGTCCTACATGGGGTTCGAGACTTGGAAATTTTGAGTTTTTATTGGAGTCTTCTAGTATTTTATTTTTATTATTACTAGCATAACATTTAGTTATATTACAGCACATCATTGAATTATTCCTTTATTATTTATCATATTTTTTAGTTGTATTATTAGTTGGTTTCCACTTTATAATATTGTTTGCATTATTTCTGAAAACTAAAATTTATATATATATTTATTTGGATATTTTCTTCTGTTTTGTAAACTCTGGATCCAAGCATATAGTCTCTCCACTATACGTGTCACCCCACCACTACTAGTCAAAATCCTCTAGTGTACAGTTATGTGTGCTTTAGATCTCGTAACCAACCATTTCTATCAATGTGAGAGAGTTCTGGATTGGGAGATGTTGTAATAACTGAATTAGAAAAATTCTTAGATTCTATTGGGTTAAAAATTCAGTTCCCAGAATTCCCAGATTCAGAATTATATTCAATGAGACGATTCTTGGTTCAATATTCAATGATAAAAATTCAAAAAATATATATGTGATTCAAGATATGAGTGGTCAGGGAAATTATCTACAAGATAAAATAGAATAAGATCAAATTAATGAAGGAATGCCTGTAATATCAGCTATATTGAGAGAAATTTATTTTATTTTTAAATAATAACTCAAACATTGTTAATTCTAATATCAATCTACTCATCAAAGTATAATTCATTTATGAATTTATCTCTTTGGGAAATATGAAGAAGGTTTTAAGTTTCTATTTATTTTTATGGACTCAAGACAAGTTTTATACTATTTTTATGAATTTCTCTCATACTGTAAGAGAAGTTCCATGGAATAAGCTATTATTGTGTTGTATAAATTTTATACAACTGTGAGTAATTATGTATATAATACTACGGATATCTTTGATATGCACTGTGCTGAAAAATGTTTTGTTTTTTCCACTATCAAGATGAATAAGATGTGAATAGCATCGAACCTATAGAAGAATAAAAAATATATCTTTTCATCCATGTGAGGATAATTTAATAAGTGTATTCTTGGAATATCCTTGGATTTTAAAATGATGTTCATGAAAAATCACGGGAACCATAAATGGATATTTTATAATAGCACCTTTTGGCTGGTAGTGTGAAAATATACATGATATACCAAGTATAGGTATTGAAAAAGAGTTGATAAATTTATGTATCTTCCCTTCCATATGAGAAAGATAATAATTTTTATGAGGATGAAATAAAAAAAAATATGATCTCTTAATTATAGTGAAAAAAACTACTGAGAGGTTTTGACAGAAGAGAAGATGACTGGAGACTCTCAAAGGAAGAAGAAGAAGAAATCATTAAATCCTATAGTGATGAAGAAGAAGAAGAAGAGATTAAAGAATATGAAACCTACTGTGTTTTTAGTAGGAATAAGAAATAAAAAAAGGATTACTCGAATCCAAGGTTTTGTGTATAGTGATATATTTGTATACCAAATCTTATAGTGTTGAGATTCTATTTTGAGATATCCAACAATCACTTTCAAGAGTGAATATGAAATCTAGAAAATAATCGAGGTCGAGTAGAATGATTCAACCTAGAAGATCATAATGAAGTCAAATATTTTCTATGTTATTGAAGCTAATCTATTTTATATGTGAAAATATATTCATGTGTAGTACTTTTGATATACTTCAAGGTGGAATGAAGAGATAAAGAGAAACTAGTGGGATACCAATATAAAGAAGTATGGTGGGATGTTTCAATGATCACTTTTTTAATATAGTGATCTCACACCTATGTAATATAGTGTTCCTTGGTTACTATATAATACCTAAACCACTTCACTTGTATTGATAATAAGGTTTTAGTAGAGAATCTCTGACTTGGGCATCCCAAGGATGATAAAGATCCAGATTCTCATGAGGGTCTGAACCTTGTAAAAATACTTATGTTATTTACTTCTTTATATGTATTACATATAGGTTTACGTAAGGTTAAAAAACACAATATCCAATAGTATTAACTGGTAATATAGTTTTAAGGCCAAAATTGGATGAAAGGTTTAGAAAAGAAATTACAATTGGTAAAAATTGGACAATGCCTAATTTATCCCCTCTCTCAAGTTTGTCTGCACAATATACCAAGAACTATAGGTTCGAATAACCCAAAGTACATTATGGTTTGGTCTATTCCCATCAAATTACAAAATCAGGTTCCCATATACTCTCTCATTGTTCCTTCTTTTCCTTTGGTGACTCTAGGTAGTACAGATATTCTCCAAGGTATTTTTTGTTGGTTTTTGACATATTTTTTATTTATTATTTTTTATAATTTAATATATAAAAATAAATGTACACTTAATCTTTGTTCTTCCATATTATATATTTTTTCACCTTATTGGGGATATATATATAGTGGTCAAATTATTATTTTAATGGATTATTGACATGGAAAAAATAGATTATACATTTCTTGGGAATTATTCATAAGGATGTAAAAATTGGGTAACTGGATATTGTTCATCAATGATGTGAAGGTTCAAGCATTAGATTAAGGTTTCTGATTAGGGAGTTTGATTTTAATTATATTGATATGAAATTTTCATACTTAGAGTACTTTGATTAATTTCATGAAATATATTTAATTATATATAGAAAATTACAAACCTATAAGGTATGTGATGTTTTCATGATATATATTATATCTTGTTATTTTTTTTATATTATTTTTATATTGGAATTTATAATAGATATTTCTGTTGTGATATTTTTTATGTATTAGTATTATATTGGTGTGAAGGTGTAGTAATTGTGACATGGGATGGTTAGATAATGTTAGAGGTTCCTAAGATATAGAATGAATGAATTACAGAAATTGAATGGGATAAGATATATGATATAGAATGAATTAATATTGTTGTAAATATTTATATAATGTTATAATTGAAACATGAGGTAAGTTGGTAAATTATTTATAAGGGGAAGATTTATGTGGTAACTTTTTTAATTAAAATTTTAGTCTATTAGTTACTGAAATTATATGTTGGGATTAAATAAAGAGGTAGAATTGTGTAAGGGAGGGCAGGTATATGATAGTTTTTTGTGTAGATGACCATGGTAGGATGTGAAACCTAGTTTTGGGATATAAAATCATATGTATATAATTTTATATTTTTTTTATTTAATTAATTATTGATGTTTAATTTACCATTATTACACACCTCCACCCAAGTGGGATAAACTAACCAATACCCATATAGATATGGGTATTAAGTGAACACATGTATATAGGATATCATTTAAATAGATAGCCTATTGCTCTCCATATTCTTCTATCCTTCAGTGGTGTGATGTGGTTGTGGTTGATTTATTATTTGGACTTGTATGAGGTTATGGTATGATGATTTTAAGGTTGTGTTATGATCAGGTATTTTGAAATAGAAAGGGATGTGAGTGGTAGGGGGTATGATATTAAGATGTGAGGGATACTAGATCGGTGTGGAAGTGGGTGTGGGTACCCTTGTAATAATATTTTCATAATTTTATTATACTTATACAATGATAATATTTTATAGGGTAAGTTTGTTGTGATGTGGGATTGTGTACTTTACATTGGATGGGATAATGTATTAGATTCATTATTTTCTAAACAGATATTTAAAATTATTTTTCTACATTAACATGAGTTTTTTAATGAAGAACCTAATGATTATGGTTTATACTCACCCCTACTTCAATATTTTTTTAAATATATAGGACTATGGTATAGATTGATATATATACCTTACTACTATGTTACCTTTCCACATAGATAATTTTATAGGATTCAATGTTTTCCGTAGGAGATGATTGGTTTGTGGGTAATGACTTTTAGTGATGTTATATTTATTTTAGTTTTAAGATATTGAATGAATTTTGATTTTTTATCCTTTATATGTTCCCGATTTATTATCTATCATGATTGGGTGTTGATTAGAGTATTATTTATTTTACAGAGATTAAAATAGATAAATCCCTCCATATTACATTTTCTATACCCTTGTTGCTAGTCTTCACCCCATGGCCTATTAAATATGGGATTCAAGGGTCACTCATAATACCACCATAGATAGAGGTAGGGTACTATTATGGTTGTATTGTGAAAACCAAGACATTATTTGGTGTCTCCTAGGTTTTGGTTTTGTTGAATAAATGATCAAGACTTCAACTATTGATAACTATAGAATTCTTCTCTTTAAGTACCCATTTCATACAATGTATCTCCTATTAAAACCACACTTCTCTTGATGACATTTTTTCCTTGACTTATACCATATTTGAAAACTTTTTAAAATTCCTTTAGATACTATGACATATCCTTCTACACATCCTATTTTTGATAGGTATCTTACAAAACACTTATCTGTTAAACAAATTCCACTATGAATGGAATATCTTATAAAAACCTTTTTATATAGGGATATTGAAATCATCCATTCTCCAACATTACTATATTCATGATAAAGTATCCCTTTTATTTTATTTCATACAATATCTCTATAGAGAAATTTCCTTGAAATTATAGGGACCATTATTAGGATTTTTCTTCCCATAATGTAGTGAAACAACACGATTTGTCTTTCCATTTTAGATAGTTGATACCAATTTATTCAAGTGATATATTTATTTAACTATATATTAAGAAATTACTCCTACCAAGACATAGTTTTTCCATATTTAAAAAATCATATTCATTTATATCCCTCATTTTTATATATTCATCTATTTTCATTGAAATAACATTTAAACATTTATATAAGCACTATAAAAGTTCATGAAATTATAAAAAAACATGATGAATTATTATATGGGAAAGTATGTAACTCCATAATGAAGGGTTTTATAAATGATATAAACACTCATAAAGTAGTGAAATAATTAATAAAACGTGTCAAATATAAAAATAAGTAAATGAAAAACATTATAGTACAAAAAATCGATTTTAAAAAGTTTAGGAATATTTTTTCCATATTGAATTGTTGAATTTATGCCTCCAATGATATCAACCAATATGTTAATCACCAACACCTTAGTGGGTTCCTCTTCATATTCAAGTGATGATAGTCACTTTAAAGGAGAATTATGGAAGAATAGATAATAAAGATACAAGATAACCTCTTAGATGAGGAAAACTATGAAACTCTCTTGGATTAGGAAAATTAGATAACTCAAAGAAACATATTTTATTTCTCACAATTGAATGAAGTGTACACCCATCTTCCATGATATTCAAAGCATAAATAGTATTAAATTACCTCAAAGGAAGATAATTCCCTATCACACCTAAGGAGGTGAAATAAATAATCTCTAAAGGTTATTTTGAGTCATTAAATATCCTCCAAAAGTGCATTAATTCCTAAACCACATTGGTAGGTTCATTAGTGAGCCTCAAAAAAGGTTTAAAACTAGAAATTAAGGACCTAAATGGATTATTATAAATGTTTATAAAATTATCTTATATTATTGGATTTTTATTCCCATTGAATTAAGCCTAAGACCAAGTCACATTTGTTATTTTTTATTTCCTCATGTTTATATATAATAATCTAAATAACAATATATTTTTATTATAATGTAAAATTAATTATTTAATTTAATAACTTTTTTTAATTAAAATTTTCAAATGTGCAAAAAAAAAATTGTGTGTAATTGTTAGAAAAAAAATACAAGGTAGTATTTTTAGGTTGTGTTTGTTGAGAAATTAAGTATTATATCTTCCAAAATACTCAAGTAATTGAGGATATTTTGTGCTAAAGAGTTTTGATATGTTTTTTCTATGTTGTATAAGTTTTAGTTTGAAGGAACTAAATCATGTCACATATATTCTTGTTAAACCATGAAGAAAAATATTTTATTATAATTAAGATCTCATGTTTCATTGGTGCTAGGATTCTTGTCGTTAGATGAAGTTTGGGACTATGAATAAAAAAGTACACATCACAATAATTATGTATAATATAAAAATTTAGTGAAGTGTGGATTATGATAAAAGTGACACTCTATGATGAAGAAGGTCATTCCATAGAATATTATATAATTCCATGACATGGATATGATGGAAAACTAGGGTTCCCTTAGAATGTAAAAGTTTCACCTTGTATATTAGTTTACACCATGATGGGTAAATTGAATATACATTTTGAAAAGAAGGATCATACTATAAAATTATAAGGAAGATACAAATTTTTTTTGTGAAATTCAAAAGTTAAAGATGTTGTGTAATGGTAGTGGTTTTTATATAATAAAGTAGCATATTTAAATAAATTTCATGTCTTTAATTTCTTATCTTTTAAGAGAAACTTTTCAATTGAATGGGAATTGGCTAACTCGGTTTTTAAAGACCAAAGTGTTCTATTTTACCATGAAACTCAAGGAAAATTGATGATCTTAATGAAGGAACTTTTGTACTCTATAGTGATTAGAGAGATATCTTTTAACATGATAAAGAGAAGAAGAGAAGGATTACAATTGATATAGTTAGAGAAAATAAAATTAGAGTAATTATAGACCTTAGTAAGCTATAAAATCATAAAGTATAGGAGGTATTATAGAAAATATATCATATAAATTCATCAAAATCTATCAAGTTGGTGAAGGAGAAGATTTAAAAATAATTAAAAGGGGGATGGGCCCGTAAGGGGAACAGCGGCTTCAGGCGCTCACCCCGTCGCCGCCTCCTTCCCTAGGGTTTCGTGGCGGCCTTCCGTTTTCTCGGCGAGTCTGGCGGTTCCTCAAATCCAGTGGGTTCAGTGTTCTCATCGTGTCTCCCGCTCTCCATAGCCTCTCTCGATTCCTTTCTCTGTTTAGGGTTTCGTTGGTGGTGTGGTGTCGGTCTGAGACGGAAATTCCAGATCTATACGTATGAGGTCTTGGCCCTGCTCCCGGGTTTGGTGGATGGTTTTGCGACGGACCTCGAGGTCGCAAAGGACGGCGGCGATGGGTTTCCTCTGCTTGCAGCGGATCCCTGCTTCCTCCGGTTCTGAGTATTGGAGGTTTTTTAACTAGTTGGGTTTGAAGGTTTGCTTCTTGATTTTGGTATGTGTGATCTTTGTTAGTTGCTTGGTTTTTTCTCCCCGGTGAATGCTTCCCGGTGATTGGCCTTGCTGGATTTGCTCCGGTGGTGACGTTTGACGGCACTGATGGTCGGATCTACGGGTGTAAGACCGGTCTTCACCGGCATACTCTCCGGAGTGCTCTGGGTCCTTCTCGGTTGTGCGTCGACGTTGTTCGGCCATGTTTGTTGACTTCGATTAGGAGCGCTTGTTTCGGGCTCCTGTGAATTTCGTAAGTTTGTGATGACGGTGGTTGGATGGTGCTGTGAAGGAGGTTCCGACGACGATTTTCCGATGGTCTCGCCGGCGACCGGCGTGATGATTGCGGGGCTCTGATGTCTAGTTCGAGCTTCGATGTGACGGGGGTACGAGTTACGAGGCGATGAGCTGTGTTTGCGGTGAAGTTCGAGGCAGTTTTGTTGAATTTGAATTTTGAATGATGGTTTTGGGTGCGGCTGTATCGGGAACCGGATAACCCTCAAACCGGCTTTTTAAAAATCCAAAAAAAGTGATTTGCAGGATTTCCTCATATTTGGAATATTGAGGAGTTAATTAAAGGATTAATGATCTGTCAAAGTGAAAGAGAGTAGCATATAATCTCTATTTGTGATGGTTGTAAACCTAGAGGATTAGTGATACCACTTTTTAATTATAATTAAAAAATATTATAATTTTTGGATTTTAGTACACTGGCACATCATTGAGTGTACTCTTCTTAGACGTATCCCAGTTTAGGTGAACCAAATAAAATTTCTTCTATCTCTATTTTGAACTTTATTACTTCCATATTAATAATGAGGTAAAGAAGTGTGTTTTGTTTAATAGTGGATCAAGATCATTGGGAAGGATAATTTAAATTTACCATACACTAATTCATAAACCCTCATATATTATCTTTCTTATGTGGGACCAACAAGTTATATCATAACATTGAAGGTGTTTTTCTCTCATATTAATCCATGGAAATGATTATTTACAACAAATATGTTTGAATCTTCAAGTGTAAAACTTTAAACTTTGAAATAATTATATGAAACACTATTTCAAATAATTCTCCATAATTATTTTTATTTCTATAATGTATAGGATTATTAAAAACATTTACATTGTATATTTATGGAAAAGGGATTGTAAATAATTCGATATCAATGCCAAAATAATTAATGCATTGGGTGGATGTTTCCTAATAAAATATATACAAATGTGGTGTCATGTAAATCTCCAAACTCCATGTGGGAAATCTATTAAATAACTTTTTAGGTGAATAAAAGGTGTGTGAATCTAAATTGAATTTTCTATATAACAAGTAAATGGATTTTAGGGTGCAACTGGATGAATTCATTAATGCATTCTTTGATCTGGTGAATGTGATTGTGGTGGATATGGTAAAACCCAGAGAATCCAATGATTATATCAAGAATGTGAAGAGAATTATGATAGGGTTGCATACTTATTTAAATAAAAAATATTTTTTTTCTCAAGGATAGGGAACTAAAGGTGGTTGTTAGATTATATAGTATTCATAGTACTCTTGGTTAATATGAGATGATGAATAATTATGATGATATAGTGTAAAGTGATAAATATCATGGAGTTTCATTCAAGTTAATAAATAAGCTCTTTGTAGTGGGTTATCTTAAAGAAAATGATTTTTATAAGTTCATATATAACATGACCCAACCCACCAATACCCCAACCGAGCTAGAAATAAGTCAAGTGTGCCACCCCATACCCACCTAAAAATGGTTAGGACCTGGTGAATATCACTATGAATGTATATCACACATATAATCCAATAAACCTTCATATAAACACACGTATCTATGCTAACTCTAACTCCTACAATCAAAATTAAATATTTTTTTAATTTTGAAAAATTATAAACCATGATTTACATAGTTCTAAAATGGTGGTGTCAAATGGTATACCCCCTAACAATAAATTTATAATTGGGTGGGAGATATCTAATACAATAGTAGATAATTATATATTTTCCATAACATTATATGTTATGATTTAGTTCACTATTTGTTATCATTACATGTGTGTTAGATATCCACTTTCTAATTTAATAAGTTTATACATGATCTGATTTGGTAAGAAATGGATAAGGATAATGGAAAGTGTCCAAGTAAAATCTCATACAATAGGATGGGGTCAAATTCCACTACTTATACTATAATATTATAAAACATGAATGGGTAATTTCTATTAAAAATAGATCTTGTTTTAGATGTAAGGTAATTTCAAAGCATAAATTTTATAATAAATTCCATCACAGTAGATCCCCATATGTTGTGAATGATTCCACCACCTCTCATGACTCACTGATAACAAGATTTATAAATGTTTAGATTTGGTCCAATACAAGGACGAATCTAATAGACCCATCAAACCTTGGTAGCATTGCATTTTTTATCTATATTTTTTATTCATTGAGTTATGAGATTCTTGATAGATGGTAACTTATCCCATAAATTTATCATAGTTCCAATATCAAATATGAGAGACCCCATTTTCACTTTTAGATAAAGGGTAGTGCAGCACATGACTCAATTCCTTATATTATTCTTGGCCCCCCAGATAGTCTAACATCTATCTATTTGAACCATGCTATGGGTATCAGCTTCTATAGATGTGTGTTGTGTATCATGAAACCACATGGTTCTTAAGTTCTATAAATTATCTCATAGACATCAATTCCCATGAAACTCCCAATTATATTACATATGATGCATTCCCACTCCCCTTCATAGAAAATATTGTATCTAGTTTCTATTTTGGAGTTCTTGTAGAAAAAAAATGTTGAGGCTTAGTGGCCAACTCTAACTCTCAAATTATTTGCAATAAACTTTGTTGAGATTCACTAAGTCCCAACTCCACCAATACCTCTTCCACTAAAATCACCTCTAATGTGTGCATTCTATGTACATACACAAAAAATGTGGTAATGAGTCCTGTGTAAGCATGATTACAAACATTCCTAGTGTGATTTATTGAAAATAAAAAGGAGTAATGAGATAAAAAAGTTAGATCAAAATAGTTTAAACTAAGATATTATTTAAAATAAACATAAACAATGATAAAGGGGATTATTAATCTCTATTTCTTATCTTCACTGAGATCATATGGAAGACCTTGAATGTCACCAGACACAATGCACCAAAACTATGTAAAATCCACATCAACCCTCAGATATCATAGTGGGGGAATGTGACTCACTGAGAAGAATAGTTAGTTAAGGTGGTACAAACCCCTATGGAGGATCAGTGCTTCAACATGTATAATTTATATTAATCAAGGGGGTTATATACTTCATAAGTGTAGGAATTATTCCCCATTACTAAGGGGTGTTACCTTCTTTACTAAGTATATGTTATACCCATACCCTAATATCAATACAATTTTAGGGGTTATTAACCATGTGTCTTCTCTAACCATCTCATTCCCATTCTATATTCATCTCTATGAAGATAAAGGATACCTTATATTAAAATTTCCCAATAAATAAACCCAAATTAAATAATACTTATACACTATCACGTTATACATGAAAAAATGATTGGAATTGACCATTAACGTGTCTAAAAATAACCCATGTGTGAGAAGATATGAGAATCTATAAAGGGGAATAGTATATGGTATATACTGAACTATCTATGGAAGGTAGCCTCAACCAGTAGTTGAGGTATGTATAGTTGATGTTTAATAGTATAGGGTTTTCCAATATGACATTTATTATAGGGTACCTGGCATGTTGGACTTATGGGTTATTCAAGCTTGTACTACCATGGGAATTTTGATCTGTCTTAGTTATACATGTTGTGTATTCAAGTACACATGGTGTATGGAGATAGTTGGTTTGCCCGGAATATACTCTCAAACATGCCTGAGTCTTGGGGTCTACTAAAAATGTCTTGTGACATTATATCACACAATATATGATATTTATAATTTCATGGAAACCCTATCAATGCATTTAAAATAATACACAATGTTTGAACTAGAGGACTACATGGCATGTAGTTATAATTTTAGATCTAGAAACTACAATCTCTCCCAAATAGCATTGGTTCCATCACTATACCCTCTACCACCAGATACACCTCCACTATTAACCAAGACTGGCACTACAGGATGTCATTGCCTCACATTTTTATATCTATTTCACCATTATTTGTTTTTCCTTTTATTTTTTATATCAATCACATGTTTCAAACCAAAATAGATTATGCCCATGTCATCATTACTTCAGGAAACATCACACTACTCAATTGTATCTCACTAATGCGCCTTCCTAAACTATTACCTCTACTCCCATATTCCTTTCCCCCCTTTCCATAAACTGGATTTCATTTTATTTTTCCCCTAATTAGTCCACTACAAGAATATAAGGGAAAGAAAGGGGTAGATGATGAATAGTGTTCAGTAGTGAAAGTACCCTTGAGATCTGTGACATCACTAAGAGAGGGTGAATTAGTTATTATAAAATCTATTTTTATGTTTTTTATTAAAAACTTAACCAATATTAAAGTGATTTTAGATCAATATCAAAAACACACACACAAAACATCAAAGAATATTTTTAAGTATCACCTCTCAAAATGGGTAGGAAATACTTTGGAATGATCTATATTTCACCGAGATCATAAGACCCACTAGTATCAATGTATAGGTAAAAACAAATAGGTAATATCCATGTACTCAAGTGATACATGTCTCTTAATAGTGTTGACTGATTCTCATACTATAACGATTATAAATGATTATTTTTCAACAATAAAAAAAACTTTAAAAAAAATTACACTTCCATAGATTTTTTGTTGTGTTTCTTCTTATTCTTCTTCTTTAACCTATATTGTTGAAGGTTCCTCAACTTCTCACTATTTAAACCACACAACCTCTTCTTATACTAATTTCTCAAAAAAGTATTCTCATTTAGTTCTATAGAAAAAATTCATGATTTTCTCTATATTATAGGTCATATTCAGTGTGCATTAATGGAAAAAATCACACACCATCAGTATCAGTAAAAATAAATTTTAAATTGAATTTGAAATTAAAATTCAAATGATCAATTTCCTTCAACTATTTTTCAACCTCTTATTCTTATTCCAATTTCTTATTATTCTTTTGAATTATGTCCCAGGTCACTTATAGCA
This sequence comes from Viscum album, assembly GCA_963277665.1. NCBI lineage: Eukaryota > Viridiplantae > Streptophyta > Magnoliopsida > Santalales > Viscaceae > Viscum > Viscum album. Next base: position 1,741,007,548 of record OY728145.1, read on the forward strand.
TAGTAGCACAATATGTCATGTGACTAAGTAGTTATATATAAAATTCACCACTTTTATTTTTAGTAACTCATTATTCTTGTTCTGAACCTTATTCTCCCTTTTTATTTACCAAAAATATCATTTTATGATTTTTAAATAATAAATTATCAGTACCATAATCATATAAAATAGTTATTTTCTTCTAAATACTTAATATATAAATTATTATATTTTTAATCTACTAATATCACAAAATTTAATCTATTATAGGACTCAAACATGGTTCCTTGTAATATGAAGATACTCATACATGAATCTCCCATATGAGAATCATGTGAATATAAATATCCATGCCTAAATAAATATACCACTCTTATTTCAATCTCGATACATTTTTTGATGACTCTTACATCATGATACAAATGTTGTTGGACAACTCTTACATCGATATCTATTATTAAGTGAATCCTAAAAAATAAACCTTCACTCTTTCATGGATTTCCATTCATGTTCTTGGGAACTTTACGTTTATTTTCAACCTTATGACAGACTGTATATGTCAACCACTCTTATGTCAATATTTATATGTTATTTCAGGATACTTACATGGATGACTCATACATGGATTTGGACTTATCCTTTTTTTTAAATTCATTCAATAATTTTAGATTGATTCAAATCTATCCAACTCCAAATTCATCAAGATTGCTTCCAACATTTTTGATTTCATCTCTCCAAACATTCCCAAATACTATAAAATATGGAATATACTTTACCTAAAATGAAATACTAATAATCATTTAAGTTTAAATAATATTTTTTCATTTAAAACAAAATAAAACACACCAGTCATATCCCTTCCAAACATTAATCACTTCAAATAACCATCTTTATAAACTCAATAATCTCTAAAAATGTCTCTTTGGATCATTAAAATACCCCTTTGAATTTGGTTGGAAACCAAGTAACATAAAATAATCCACTCATCCCTTTGATAAAGATGACTTATATTCAAACCTTTACATACTTTGACCCTCTTGATGGCACTTTGAAAATAATCCACTAATCCCTTTGATACCACTTGTAATGTCAAATGAGATACTGATGGATACAATAGTTTCATATATTTTATTAATTATTTAATGGTTTTAATAAAACCATTTTATTATCTGTTGGGATATTAGCCCATATTTGAATCATCTAGGTACCTCGGACATTTGTGTGAAAATTTCTTAAATCTTCATTTTAAATAGTTCTATTTAATCTTGGGAATTATTAGAATAAATCATGAACTTAATAATGAATGTTTTGAGGGATGTGTTAGGTGTATGAGTTTGATCTAAATAAATCATAGATTTTTTTGGATTAAAGATACATAGTAGAAAATCAACCATAGCTGGTATTTTAAAAATTACTTATCCTACACTAAGAAGGGCCGACTAACCACACTTTGAGCCTTCCATGGTTTCTCATGTATACCATGTGATTGATCCATATCCTACAAAAAAATTGATAGAATGTTTCATCCATGTAACCACATAGGAAAATTATATACTGTCCATAAGTAACTACATATCAAATACAACTAGTCTTGTCATAGTCAATCAACCATAAGAATAAAACTGATCATTCATGTGAGAAAAAATGTAAAGGACTCAACCGACCACACATTAATTTCGATTGACTGTGCATGTTATACATTAACCACATATTGGGTTTTTTACGAATTCACCTTTCTATTGAATGGTTACTCAAACCTCATAGTTGATGTATTGAAGTTGATACTCATGGTTAGTACAATACTTTTCCAATCCTCAATAAATCTATTGGATGGTAAATTATAGGTTGTGAGAAGAAAAAAATATAATTTCCACATCATCACACATTAAATCAAAAAGGGGTGTTTCAACATGGATTATGACTAATAAAATCATGGATAAAGATGCATGAAAACTCAAATTTAAAGAGTCGTATTTCATCAGATCTAAAGACCCTGAAGGAGTAATATCTATTTAAAAAAATAATAAATATTTCAAAAAGGAGAATATCTTGAAGGTTTTACCTAGGGATACCAATGTAAAATCGTGCATTTATAATTGAAAAGGAGTGTGAACGAGTGAAATTACTTTTTCCCTAGACCTGATCATGAGATCATGTTAAGGACCTAATGTTATATATATCATTTTTATTTTGTTTTCTAATTTTTGAAATTCCTTATACATCCCCCTTCTTCTCTATTACCCTTCTAATGGAGGGATTATTATTGTGCGATTATGGAAGGAAAGACAAATAGTTTCTAGTTTTTATGTCTATGAACTTCAAATTAATCCCTCTATTTTTTAAATTAATTTCCATATTTAATAGAAAATTTTAATTTCAAATATGTTTATGGTTGGTTATTTATGTTTACTATTCATTTCCTTGGTTTATTATCATTTTAATATATTGAAATTTTATAATTATAGAGCATGTTTTATATCATACGAGATACACAGCATTGATCTTAAATGAATACTGAAATATAATTATTTAAATGTGACTGTTATACCATATCAATTAAATTGTAAGGAATAAATAGTATTAACCCCGTTAGGAAATATATAATGTCAATACTAATTTTTAATTGATTAATTAAATATTTTTAAATAAGTACTCTATTTTTAGTAAAGTCATTTTATTCTTAAAAATATGTTTTCTTCACAAATGGGTTTTCTTGGTTTTTATGAGTTAATATTATAATTAATTTATATAAATTTTAGAAAATTTAATTTAAAAATAAATTTAAAATTTTAACATAGAATTTAAAAAATATCTTACGATGATTTTTTGATAATTTTCAAAAAAGATTAAATTTTCAATGAATGGTGAAAAATATCGATTATTATAAAACTATCATTTTAATTATATTAAAAAGTAACTTTATGATTTAAATTTGATCTCAAAGTAAATTATATATCCTTTATTTATATATGATATAATTAATTACATTTTAATGATCCTTATACCTTTCTTTGTTATAATTATATGTTTTTGCTTAAAACACAATTTTTATAGAAATAGTTTTTTTGTATTTTATGCATTTATAATAAAAGGAATTTATTTGACTTATAGTAATTTAATTTTAAAAAAGGAATTAATTTTTAGAATCAATAACTTAAATTTATTATAGGATTAAATTTTGAGATTTTTCTGTAGAAGTTAAGTTTTTTGTGAATAATAGAAAAGTAAAGTTTTTTTATGAAATACGGTATCATTTGTGATATTGTTAAAACATAAATATTATATAAAAATTTATTAAACTTATGTAAAGAATAATATTTTATAATAAAATTAAAATATAATACATAAATAATTCCTAACATGTAAATTATAATTTATTTTAAGACAAATATGAAAATCATTTCCAGTGTCGGAGTAGTGCTTACAGAACATTAGAAAAGTCAAATTTGCTACCATATTGATAATAATTGAGAGGTAATAAGTATTTTCATGATTTTTTATTTAAATATTACATATAAATTATGGATTTTAATGATAGTTTGAATTTTGGAGTTATATCATAAGAATCTTATCCAAATGTGTGTGCAAGGCTTGTGCAAGGCTAGAAAATTCAACATAAAAAAATTAAATAAGTTGTTATGACATTGATATGTGTAAATATACATAATAAATGAATATAAAGGATAATATTTATATTATTTAATTTATTTTTATTATAGTAATATATTTTTAATTTTTATTGAATAAGTAATTATCGTAAATTTTTACATAATTCTGAGGCAATAATTATTCAATTAATGCAAAATGAAATAAATGATATTAAATATGTTAAAAAATAAAATTAGATATAATTAATGTGATAAAAACATTTTATATATTACCTTTAAATTTTATGGATGTATTGAATTAATTTTTTACAATTATAAGTGTTATATTGATATTGTTAAAGTCAAAGTAATGAATAGTTCTAAAAATTGACATTAGTGATATTTTAAAATAAAAAATCTTTTATTTAATGATACAAAATTCCTAAAAATATTATATTCAGAAGATTTATTAGTATATAGTTTTTAATATAAAAAATATTCAACTTATGTGTCTTTTTTATATTTATGGTGACTATATTTACCCTCAAAGAGTAAAAATCCTTGTTCTCACGGTAAGTTTTAAAAGGGTTAATAAAGGGTTAAAACCAAATTATAAGGGTAAAAATAGTAAAAACTTGTATATTTTTTATTTTATGAAATTATTTCAACCCATAATCATCCTATATTATAAATAAATAAGTTTTGATCCATTTTTAATGTAATTTTAATTTACATTATATTAATATTGTGAGAAATTCAAAGAGTTCCCCTCTCCTCTTCTATTAAAGGGAACCTATTCTTACCATTACTTAACACTTAAAAAAAAATTATACCAAGACTTCAAATATTTCATTCCTAGAATCCATAAAATAATTTTAGATTATTTTTAGGAAAAACAATTAGTGGTCTTAAAGTGATTATAAGAGGTTGTTGTCCGAAGAAGAGTTATAGTTTTTAATCAAGCATTTATGTTTTGTATCTTCTTTAACCTCCTTAAAATATTATTCAACCATGATAAAGTAACAAAAAATATCATACATGTTATTAGGTTTTTTTTAACGTAACAACCTATATCTATCTCATCTTCCATCAAATGTGAAACAAAACTGCCATTCATGTGTACGACAGACTACCACCGTACAAACTAATGTAATTCATTTTCCATAACCTTCTCTCATGGATAGATTATAATTTTTTAATTAAATTTTATATATTAAATTCATTAAATATTTATAATTATTAAAATTTAATATATTATTTACCCTCTTACCTTTCCATGCACTGGAAAATGATTACATTGTTTGTGAGTATGTGTGGACTACCATCTCCATGAATCGATGTGAATCCTTTTTCAATCACCGCATCACATAGAAGATTTATATAAGTATATTGAAATATTTATTTTTACATTTATGATATTATTATCATATTTAAAATATAAAATAACACTTACCATATTTCCCTAATGATCATTGAAAAATGGAAATGTAACTCATGCGTACGTACGACCTACCATCTCCATGATTGTAACATATTTCATTTTCCATAACAATATTTCATGATTTTATTTATAAGTATAATTAATACATAAAAAATATAATTATTTCAGGATTATTATTTTGGATATGATGGAATAATGGCCTCTTTAACCATAAACAAATTACTGAAGTCATTTTGGACTTATGAACTGAATATCATCAAAATATCTAAAGTGAACTTAATTAATTGAGAAATTGTATATAACATGCTATTAAATAAAAAAATGAATAATAAGCATGAAAAATTTCTTAAAAAATAAAATAATTAACCTAAATTTAATATTATGGATGATAAATAACATATGTGATGATTTAGACTCAAGATGGGGGACTTTATCTCAATTTTCTTTAGTTGAGGCAAATTTTGATGTCATGCCCCTATATTATTTTTTGATGTGTTTATAAATCCCTTTTTACAAGTTATGTCTTTAATTTATCTATTTTAATGATATATAATGTTTTTTCTAATGTTATTTTTTCATGGGACTTATGATTCAAATGTCTCTATAGGGATAAGCAACTTTCTTCTAAAAATAAAATTTTAATGTTTCTCTTTCACTCCTTTTACAAAAGTCAAAAGAATGTTTTTTACATATAGAGAATTAAATACATTTATTTAAATAATTATGCCACATTTATCTGAATTTCCATTTATAAGTTTAAAATGTTTTTTTAAATAAAATGGTTTATTTTTTATGTTTACGGATTTTATATTTTAAAAGTTATTTTTAAGAAATAAAGGGTATTTTGATTCCATAAAGTGTTTTATACATGGGTTTCAAAGAGTTTTTAAAGGATTTTATTCATGATATGATCATTGGATGTTATTTATGAAGTATTTATCCCCATTATATCTCATTGTTGAACTTGTTATATCTTATATAATGGGTGTGCCTAGAATGAAATCTAATATATTAAGTTATATAGAGGTGGAAGTAAACCTTATTGTTATAACATTTGTAAGAGTGATTATAAAGATTGATATGATAAGGATTTAACAAGGAACCTACTTGAATTTTCTATTCTTTCTAATGAGTTTTATTGGAAACCATTTTATTTCAAAAGGTAAGATAAAGATATTTTTATATGAAAATTTATTCTCTTTTTTGATAAAAAGGTAAGTTTTTAATAAAAGGGTTTTCATGGGTTTTTATGTTTCACTATGGACTAAAATATTTCTTATTCTGTGTACCATACTAAGTTTTTTATATTCATTCTAGGATTTTAAAAAAAAATCACTAGTGTCAAGTATGTGTAAGAAAACTAAAGAAATCAATTTGAATGTTTTGAGTTTTTTCCATGAAAATAAATCATGTTTTATTTTATATAGTTCTGTTTTATTGGAAAAATGGTTACTATGTATATATTTCCACTTTAATGAATGGGTTCTCTATGTAATATTTTTTTCTAATTTTATAAAACACTAAACCAAAAAGATATTTGAGAACTAAATAATGTGAATTATAATCCAAAGAAACATTATTATGTGATGTTTTAGGAAAGTTACATATAGTTGGTATCAAATCAGGATTTAGATAACTTTAATGGTTAATATGTTATTTAAAAATAAGTTACAAGTCTTATAAAATCAAAATGGTTATAATGGTAGGGATAGTCTTATTTATTTAAGGTAAATATAAAGTGTTTAATATAATATGAATAAGGATATCTTCATGTTTATCCTCCTCATAAGATAGTATATTATTATTTTATTGATATTAAAACACTATCATTTTTTGTTTTAATAAATGGTTGGATCTGGTAGGAACCAAAAGTGACAAATGATATGAAGGAAAATATGGTGGTTTTTTGGATGAGAAACTAAACGGAAAGGGAGATATAGTGAGAACTCTTGTGGTTATTCTTAACCAGTTATTAGGAGTAATGATTAACAACTTGAACCAAGGTTAGAATTATAATGCATCAAATACAAGGGAAATGAAGATCTATGGAAGTTCATTTAACAACAATCATAATGGTAAATATATTCAATGACCTATGTGTCACGAATTTGGAATGAATCACCTAATAAAATTTATTAAAATAATGGGAATATGTTTTATATGTGATAAATGAATCCATAAAACAATAAAATTACAATGAAAAATGAAGTGTTTTGTTTTCTCCATGAAGGATAAAGAATTTATTTCTGAGGTATCAATTGAATGTTTTAAATTTAGGGAGAATAATCATTATGAAAATTGATTTCCAAGGAGGGAGGACCAAAAATGAGATCAGTAGGATCGTATAGATATCTATTTAGAAATAACTAATTTCATTATAATTGAATATAAGGAAAATTCAAAGGAGATATAAAATGTGTGGATTATTTCTAGGATTATGTTTTGATATTGTTGAATAATAGGACATGATTTTTTTTTAGGAAATAAGTATTAAATTACAATATTAAAATGAATTTGTAATAGATTATGAAGAATGTTGAATGATTAATATGTATACATATAAGGGATTCAAGAGTTTTGGAATATTAAAGGATTATCAAAAGTTTAAAATAATTAATACTCTTTTAATGAAGGGGTAATTTGGGATGAGTTTTGATTGATGATTGAGATATATATAATCCTCAATTTTATCATGTAAAATTTTTATTTTAGGAATAATGATCTTTTTTTTTAATATGTTTAAAGATATATATAACCTTTATTTTTTACATGATAATTTATTTTGAAGTAATTATGGGTTGTTATATTTTGGGATGAAAAATTAAAGGTATGATATAACCTTTGAGGTTAAAATATTTTTATTTAAGGAGTAATTTTTTAAGGTTATTTTTGAGTATGTTTATCACATTTTTAGATCTTTTATAAGGATTGTATTAATATAATTTTAGAAAAAAAACAACCTATAAGTTGAGAGAAAACTTGTAACATTCGGTAAGGCCACGAGGTTTGAACCCACAACCAATGGGAGACAAGGTTGCAAGGCCTACCACTGCACTGTGTGTTGTCATGGTTAGTATGATATTATTTTTATTTATTTAAACAACCTGTAATATAAATTTTAAGTTCATTTTTTAGGAATATATGTTTTATCATATATATAACCATGGGTTTGGATATTGATTTTTTGGTTAAAGGGATTAATATTATTTTGGAAGAATCACACTATTTTGGGAACCTTGTATGATAATTTTGGATACTATTAGAAGAAAATATGATTTTATTGTGTATTTATGCTGATTCGGGTTATTTATGGAAATGGATAGTGTATCTTGGAGATTATATGTTTATAGAGCTCACATTTTTTTATGATGCTTCAAGAGTAATTGATGTTATTAGAATATTAAATTCAAAATTAGTATGTGATCAAATCATTTTTATTTTTGGGTTTCAATCAAACTATATACTATTTTGATGAATTTTATAGTGATTTTTTGAATGATTTATGTTGAAATTTGGGTATTACTGTGGAATATTGAATATTAAATTAAGTTTTATTAGTATGAAGGTTTAATAATTTTGGGGAATTATCTTATCTTTTAAAAACATTTTTATTTTTTGTTAATGTATAAAGATAGGATGAATAGTTGGTAATCCTTTTGTGGAATTATTTGATTCATTATAATTTGATTCTAGGGATTTATATCCGAAAAAATTATCTTCAATACTCATTTCTAGAGAAAAAGATAAGATTATGGTAGAAATTTATTAATGGATTAAACTATCCTAGTAAAGTATGTATATTTATTTATGTTCTTACACTATGAAGTAAAATAATTCCTTAACTCTAGGAAAAAAAATTTACAAAAAAATATCTATTTATATGTCTTGCTGAGAAATCAATGGCCTTTTAACCTATCACAGATTTGTAGTATTTTGATGGTTATCTTTCTCATGACCATGTTCACTATTACTCTTTATCAGTCCTTGGGTATTAAATTTTATCTTCCATTTCTAGGTTTTCTCTTTCCACCAATATTTTCCTGCACAAAAATCTATTATGTGTTATTCTAAATGACCTTTATACTTCTCTTTCTTTCTTTTTAAGTGGAAGTTTTGTTGACCATTTTTATGATGTGGGATTTCAACAAATGTATTTTGTAAATTTAAACCTTGGTTACTGGGATGAGTTGAAATTTCAAGGAATAAATTTCCTAAAGGGGGAGACTGTAATGTCTTAAGGAAATACTATGTTTTATTGCATTCAAGATACTCAACACTGAGCTTAAACAAAAACAAAGATATTATTATTTAAATGTGATGGTTATACGATAATAGTTAAATTTAAGGGAATAAATAGAAATAAATGCATTGTGAATCATATAATAGTCCTAATAATTTATAATGTATTAATTAAATATGTATAAATAAGCACTCAGTTTTTAGTAAAGTCATTTTAATCTTCAAAAATACGTTTTCATTATAAATGGGTTTTATTTATTTTTGTGAGGGAATGATATAATTAATTTCTAGAAATTTTAGAAAATATATTCCAAATAATTAATTTAACTTTTCAATTATTAATTTAAAAATTATATAAGTATTAGTTTCTAAGAATTTTGTAAAAAGATTTATTTTTCAATGAATAGTAAAAAATACTTATTTTTATAAAACTATGATTTTATTTAAATTAAAATGTTAATTTCAGATTTTAATTTTATCTAAATTTAAATTAATTACTATTTATATATATATATTCTAATTAATTAAATTTCGATAATTCTTATATTGTATCTATGAATATGTATATTTTTGGGATTAAAACACATTTTTTTATAGAACCACATTTACACTGTATTTTATGCATTTATAAAAAAATTCATTTATTTCACTTATGGTAATTTAATTTTATGAAATATACAATATTTTTATATTCATAAAATCAAAAAAAAATTCCTAGGATGGATATTTTATATTTTTTTGAAGAAGATAATTTTTTTGTGAATAGAAAAAAATATTGTTTTTTATGAAATACAATGTCTTTTGTGATGTCTTCAAAAAATAAATATGATATAAATTTTTTTTAGAATTATTAAAAATAATAATTTTTTATATTATTATACAATTATAATAAAAAAATAATTCATAACATGTAAATTATATCTTATTTCATGATAAATATGAAAATCATTTTCATTTTCGATGTTGTGTTTGCGCACAATTAGAAAAGTAAAATTTGGTTCCTTATATAAAATAATTGACAGTTAACAAACCTTGGCATGAATTTTTTTAAATATTATTTATAAATGATTATTTGGACTAATAGTTTGAAATTTTGGAGTTATATAACAAAAATATTATCCAAATGTTTACACAATGCTTACGTAAGGATAAAAAAGTCAAAATAACAGATTAAATAAGTTGTCTTAAAATAGATATGAGTAAATATACATAATTAAAGAATATAAAAGATTATATTGATCAAAATTAATTTATTTTTATTATGTTAATTAATTTTTAAGTTTTAGTGAATAAATAATTACCCTAAATACTTACACAACACTAACACATTAATTATTCAATTAATAAAATAATCAAATAAATAATATTCAAAATATTCAAAATATAAATTTTGATAATTAATGTAATATAATAATTTTATAGAATACCTTTAAATTTTAGATATTTGTTAAGATTTTTTTTCTAATTTTATGTTTTATCCTCATATTATTAATGTTAAAGTAATAAATAGTTCAGAAAATTAGAAGTAGTGATATTTTAAAATAAATGATATTTTATTAACTGTAATAAAATTTATAAAAATATTATATTAAGAATAGTGATTAAAATATGGTATTTAATATCAAACATGGTACACTTATGGGTATTTTTCCCATTTATTGTAAATATATTGACCCTTAACGAGTAAAAACCCTTGTTTTCACGATAAGTTTTAAAAGGGTTAATGAATGGTTAAAACCAAAATATAAGGGTAAAATAATATACAAAAATTTTATAATTTTTATTTCATGAGATTATTTGGACCCATACACATAATATATTCTAAATAAATTTGTTTGGATATATTTTTAAGTGAATATTAATTTATATTAATTTAATATTTTGATAAATTTCAAGTGTTGTCATCTCCTATATTATAGTATAGCACCTATTATTATCATTAATTCACAAATAAAAAAAATTCCCAATACCTACCTAAGTAACTTCTTAGAATACATAACTTCATTATATAGGTCTTTTTTAGTCAAAAACTAACCTTAGTGGTCTTAAGGTGTTAAGAAAATGAGTTTTTCTGAAGAAGATGTATTATTTTTAATCAAGCGTTTATGTTATATTAATTCTTCCACTTACATAAAATCTTATTAAACCATGATAAAATAATAACACCAGTATATTAAATATATTTATGTGTTTTTATCTTAATGTAATAACCTATATCTATCTCATCTTCTATCAAATGGGAAACAGAATCATCATTCGTGTGTACGGCTGACTACCGCCTCGTGAACCGATGTAATCTATTTTCCATCACCATCTCATATGGATGGATTATAATGATGTAATTAATTTTTATGTATAATATTTATGAAATATTTATCATTATTATATGATAATATATCATTTACCATCTTAACTTTCCATACACTAAAATATGATAACATCGTTTGTGTGTTTGTTTGGATGAAAGAAAACAGTTTTTCAGGGGTTTTATTCATGATATTGTCCTTGGAAATTATTTATAAATGTTTCATTACCATTATATATCATGTGTGATCCTTTTATTATTTATATTATTAGTTTATATATATATAACTCCAAGGAATTAAGTTATCCTAAGATAGAAGTTGACCATATGGTTATTCTATTTTTAAGAGTGATTTTAAGAGTGGTTATAAAAGTAATTTGGTAAGGATGTTCCATATAACCTACATTAATTTTATATTCTTTCTAATTAGTTTTAATGTAAATAATTTTATTTAAAAAGGTAATATAATGTTCTTTTTAGAGTAAAATTATTCCCTTTTCGAAAAAAATGTATGTTTTTAAGTAAAGGGTTTTCATGGGTTTTCATGTTTTACTCTAGACTAATGGATTTCATATTTTATGTCCCTTACTGATATTTTTATGCTCATACCATGTTTTTAAAATATTTTTCCTAGGTTTAAAGGATAATTAAGAAAAAGGAATAAATAAAGTTGAAAGTCGTGACATTTTTTCATGAAAATGATTCATGTTTTATTTAAAAGAGTTTTCTTATATGAGAAAAATAGATACTGTGTAGATTTGTCTGCATATAACGAATGAGTTTACTATGTAATTGTTTCTCCTAATTTTTGAAAACTACAAACCAAAAAGATCTTTTGGAAATAAATAATCTTAATTTTATCCTAAAGTTACTATTTTATTTTATTTTTAATAGTTTTTACAGTTGGTATCAGAGTAGGGTTTAGATAACTTTATAGGTTAGAGTGTTATTTAAGAATAAGTTACAAGTCATATATAACCATAATGGTTTTCATGGAAGGGATAATCATAGTTATTTTTAAAAAATATAAAGATTTTGAGATAAAATTAATAAGGATATCTTAGTGTTTATCCACCTCATAAGATAGTGTATTATGATTTTGTTGATATGATAATAATAAACATTTTTTTATAAAATGGATGGATCTATAAGGAACTAAAGTGAAAAGGGATATAAAAGAAAATATAGTCATTTTCTGAATGATAAACTAAATGGAATTGTAGTGGTAGTGGAAACTCTTGTGGATATTATTAACCAACCAGGAGTAATGATTAATAACTTGAACCTATGTGACTTTCCTAACACATTAAATAAAAGGTAAATGAATCCATATGGATGTTCCAGGTAAATTGATCATAAAGGTATATATATTCAATGAACTATGTTTCAATAATGTATAAACAAGAACCAATGAAAATGGATTAAAATAATGAGAAGATTTTTTTATATGTGTAAAGGAGGCCATAAATTAGTAATTTTACAAGGAAAAGGGAAGTGTTTTTCTAACTCCATAAAGGAGAAAGAATTTCTTCCCATGGTATCAATTGAATTTTTTCAATTTTGGGTGAATGGAAAGTATAAAAATTTATATCCTAGGGGGAGTATCATGAATTTGAAGATCAATAATGTATATATATATATATGTTTATAAATACCTAATTCCATTACAGTTGAAGATGAGGAAACGGAAAATGACATATGAAAGGTACAGATTATATCTTAGATTATATTTTCATAATATTGAATCTTAAGACATGGTTAATATTTTTTTAATAAATAACCATTAATAAATAATATTAAAAATAATTCTTAATGAATTATGAATAAATTTTAATGATTTAGGTGTCTACATATAATGGATTCAAGAGTTATTGTAGATTTAAAGATGATCATAAGTTTAAAATAATTAATAATCTTTTGATGATGGGGGTATTTAAGAGAGTTTTCTTGAGTTTTTATAGATCTTTAATGTATATATAACCCTTAATTTTATCATATGAAAATGTTATTTGAGTAATAATTCTATTCTAATTTTTTGGACTTAAGTTTAAAGGTATGTATTACATTAAGGGTTTATATGTCCTTTGATTTTTGAAGTAATTATGGGTAGTTTTGTTTTTTGATGAAAAATGAAAGTTATGATATAACCTTTGAGTTTTAAATTTTTTCTCTAATCATGAATATATTAAGGTTATTTTATATGATTTTTTATCACACTTATAATAATATTATAAGGATTATATTAATATAGTTTTATAAAAGAATACAACCCATAGGTCAGGCGACTATTTATCACATCTGAAAAGGCTACGAGGTTGGAACCCACAACCAAATGGTAACAGGAGTGTATCACCTACCACTGACCTATGTGATTTCCTGTTTAGTATGATATTGTCTTTATTTTTCTAAATTAGCTGATAGATAATGTTTAAGTTCATTTTTGGTAAAATATGTTTTATCGCATGAGTTTGGATATTGATTAAGTGATTAAGTGATTAATGTTATTTTGGAAGAAGATCAATATTTGGGGAACATTATAAGGAATTATGGGGTATTATTGGAATCCCATATGATTTTATTTTTCATTTATGGTGATTCAAGTTATTTATTTAAATGATTATCATATCTTGGAAACTGTATGTTTAGGGCATGGACATTTTGGTATGAGACATTAAGATTAATTAATGTTATTTAGAGATAAATGTTAAAATTAATATTGGAAGACTATGTTATAAAATCATTCTAATATTTGGGTTTCAATATTAGTTTGGATTATCTTAACGAATTTTAATGATATTTATTTGTTGAATGATCATTGTTGAACTTTGGATATTACTATTGAATTTTAGAGATCAATGTAATTTTCTTAGTATGAAGGTTTACTCATTTTATGGAATTATATTATATTTTCCAAAACATTTTGGTTTTAATTAATATATAAATATATTAGGAACAAATTTTAATTATTTTGTTAATTATTTTTCTAATTATTTTATCCATTAGATGTTGATTATAGTACTTTAGACATGAAAATTTTATTTTGAATACTAATTATATGGAGAGAAAAAATGAGATTATGGTAGAAATTTATTAAAGGATGAAACTCTAATTTTTAAGTTAGTATATTTAATTGTGATCTTAATTTATCTAGTCAAATAATTCCTCAACTACAGAAAAATAATTTTGGAACAAAAATTTTATCCATTTACTTTTCTTACTAAGAAATAACTTTCCTTTTAACCTATCAAATATTTACAGTATTGTGATGGTTAACTTTCTCATGACCATATTATCTATCAATATTTATTAGTCATTTGGTGTTATATGTTATCTTCCATGTCCAATTATTTCCTTCCTACTAGTGTTTTACTATAAGTAAACCTAGAATATGTTATATTAGACGACCTTCGTACTTTTCTTTCTATCTTTTTAAGTGGATGTTTTATTGACACTTTTTATGATGTAGGATTTCAAAAAAGGTATTTTGAAAAGTAAAATCTTGGTTACTGATATGAGTTTAAATTTTGAGGATCAAATTTCTTAAATGAGGGAGAAATTAATATCCTAAAATTTTAAAAGGAAAGACTATGTTTGATAGTATACAATATATGCAACACCAATCTTAAATGAAAAATAAAATATAATTATTTAAATGTGACTCTTATACCATAAATGTTAAATTTATGGGAGTTAATGTTATTAATACATTATTAAAAATATGATGATTCGACTAATATATAATGTATTAATTGAAACGTTTTAAATAATAACTCTATTTTCAGTCAAGTCCTTTTATTGTTCAAAAATATGTTTTCTTAAAAAATAGTTTTTTTTAAATTTTTATGAGTGAATATTATAATTAATTTCAAGAAAATTTAGAAATTTTATTTAATAACATTAATTTAATTTTTTAGTTTAACAAGTCAAAATTATATTAGGAATAATTTTTGATAATTTTCAATAAAGATTTATTTTTCAATAAATAGTGAAAAATACAGATTTTTAATTGTCGTTTTCTTTATATTAAATCGTAAATTTATGATTTTAATTTTATCTCAAATATAATTAAGTAATATTTATTTATATATAATATAATTTATTACATTTTAATCATCCTTATACTTATTTAATTATATGTATTTCTTTGGTCTTAAAACATTTATTTTTTATAAAAACTATTTTTATTGTGTTTTATGCATTTATAATAAAAGTAATTTATGTCACTTATGATAATTTAATTTTTATTTAATTGACTAGATTTTTATATTCATAAATTAAAATTGATCCTAGTATTAATTTTTGATATCTTTATGAAGAAGATAAATTTTTTATGAATAGTAAAACACAGTTTTTTATGAAATACTATATCTTTTGTGATATCATAAAAACAAAACTATGATAAAAACAAGAAAAATTATATAAAGACTAATTTATGATAATATAATACACATATCATATAAAAAAATTCATAACATGTAAATTATAATTTATTTCATAAGAAATATGAAAATCATTTTCAGTGCCAACACAGTGCTTGCACGACATTAGAAAAGTCAATTCAAGTGAATTATAGATAATAATTAAGTAGTAAAAAATCCTTTTATGAATTTTTTATTAAATATTATCTATAGTTTGTTATTTTTACTAATATTTTTTAGTTTTGGAGTTGTATGAAAATAACATTATCCAAATTCTTATGCAATGCTTTTGTATGGCTAAAAAAGTCAAAATAAAAAATTAAATAAGTTGTTTTCACATGGATATGATTAAATATACATAATTAACAAACTTAAATGATTAAATTGAACATAATTTACATGTTTTTTTAATTTAATTTATTTATAACTTGTATGGAGAAAAAAATTACCTTCAATTCATACACAACATTGGAGTGGTAATTATTCGATTAATGGAAAAATAAAATAAATGATATTAAAAAATTAAAATATATATATTTTTTTAATAAGAAATATAATTTATGAATTTCATATAAAAACTTTAAATTTTAGGTATTTATTAAAATAATTATTTCAAATTATAAATTTTATCTTGATATTATTAAAGTCAAAGTAATGAAGGTCAATAAAAATATTCATTTGAGATATTTTAAAATAAATAGTATTTTATTAAATGATATAAAGTTAAGAAAAATATAATATTAGTAAAATTTATTATTATATGGTTTTTAATATCAACTATGGTCTACTTATGGGTATTATGTTATATTTATAGTAACTATATTGACCCTAAAAAAGTACAATTCCTCATTATTGTGGTAAGTTTTAAAAGGGTTAATGAAGAGTTAAAACCAAATGATTAGGGTACAAAATAGTAAAAACTTGTATAATTTTAATTTTATGAGATTATTTATACCCATAATCCAAATATATTATAACATAATCTGTTTTTATCCATTTTTATTTTAATATTAATTTATATTAATTTAATATTTTTAGAAATTTCAAGAGTGCCCCTCTACTCTCTTATAAAATGAAACCTCTTATTCTCATTACATCACACTTCAATATCCATTTGGATCAAAAAAATACATACCCAAAAATTGTACTATAATCCTTCCCTTCATTCTATAGGCCTCAATTTTGGAAACACCAACCTTTTTGGTCTTAAGCTGTGAAGAAATGGTGGGTGTCCGAAGAAGATGTATCATTTTTAATCGATAATTTGTGTTTTATTTCTTCTTCAAACTCTGTAAAATCTTCTTAAACAATTAAAAAAAAAATAATAAAAGTATTATTCTTAAAATAAGGTGTTTTTATTTTTATTTAACAACCTATATTCATCTCCTCTTCCATAAAATGGGAAAAAAACTTCCATTTGTGTGTATGGCGGGCTACCGCCTCACAGACCAATGTAATTTTTTCCCATAAACATCTCTTATAGATGGATTATAATGATGGAATTATTTTTTATATATTATATTAATGAAATATTTATCATTAATAAAATATAATTTAACATTTACTTTCTAAACTTTTCATGTACTGAAAAATGATAATGTCGTTCATGCATACATGTGGACTACTACTCCATGAAGCGATGTGATTAATTTTTCAATCACCACATAACATAGATGATATACATAAGAATATTTAAAGATGTAATATTATATTTATGATATTTTTATAATTACATAGAGATAAAATTATAATTACCTTTTTTCAATAATGATCATTAAAGAATATAAATGTTACTCATGCATACATACGACATATCGTCTCCATAATGGTAACTTAGTTCATTTTTTATAACCAAATTTAATTATTGGAATTAAAACTATAATTGATATATTAAATTATATTTATATAATGATTATTATTTTGATATTATGGAATAATGAAGACTTTTACCATAGTCAAATTACCGAAGTCATTCTGGACTTATGAACTGAATATCGTCAAAATATCTGAAGTGAACTTAATTAATTGAGTAATTGTTTATAACAAGATATTAAATAAGAATAAAGGAATAATAAAATCGAAAAAAAATTCTTAATCAAGTAAATAATTAACCTAATTCTATTATTCAGTAATATAAATAACTTACATTATGATTCAGACTTAAGGTAAGATACTTCATCTCAATTTCCTTTTATTGATGTATATTTTAACATTATGCATCTATATTATTTTATGAGGTGTATAAAAAGACCCTTTGAAATGTTATAGCAAGAATTTATATATTTTCGTGATATATATAGATTTTTTTAATAGTATCCTTTCATGGGGGTTATGATTCTAATGTTTCCAATGTGGTAAGGGGCTTTCTTTTGAAACTCATATTTTAAAGTTCTTATTTTGAATATTTTCAAAAAATTAAAAAAGGGAAATTTTTTACATATATTGCATGAAAAGAGTTTCCTTACATCTTAGAAAATTAATTATTTGAAGTTTCCTTTATAAAAATCAAAGGTTATTTACAAAGAAAATGGTTTCTTTATTATGAGCATAGTTTTTATATTTTAAAACATATTTTTAAGAAAAAAAAGATATTATGATATACAAAAGTGTTTTTTTACATGCGTTTAAATGATTATTCAAGGTTTTTATTCATGAAATGGTCCTTCTAAATTATTTAAAATGGTTTGAGACCCATTATATCTCATTTTTGATCCCATTATAACTTATACTATGTGAATTCTTATATAATGCTCCAATGCATTGGGTTATCCAGTGTTGTAAGTTGACCGTATGATTATTAAATTTGTAAGAGTGATATGGTATGGATTTACCATGATACCTGAATGAATTTTAAATAATTTTTAATTATTTTGCATGGAAATTTGTTTATTTCAAAAGGTAATATAATGATATTTTTAAATGAAAATGATTCTATTTTTAAAAGAAAATTCATGTGTTTAAGAAAAGTGTTTTCATGGGTTTTCATATTTTACTCTAGACAAATGGATTTATTATTTTATTTTATAAACAATGCTTTTTAGGATCATCCCACATTTTAAAAAAATCACAAGTTTTAAGTATGGGTAGGAAAAATAAATAATTTAAGCTGAATGTCGTGAAGTTTTTTTATAAAAAGAAATAGATTTTTATTTTAAAGAGTTTTTTTATTAGAAAATGGATATTTTGTAAAAGTATATTCTTATAATGAATTGGTTTATTATGTAATATTTTATTTTAATTGTCTAAAACTCTAAACCTAAAAGATATTTGGGAATGAATTGATGTAAATTTTAGTTTACAGACACCAGATTATGTGTTTTTTAAGGTTGTGTTCTTATAATATTCATCTTCCTTCACATGGTTCTAGACTATATATGGTGGAATAACCTATGTTTAGTGGTAAATTTCTTAGAACTTTTTGGTATGTGTAGAAAGTACAATAGTTATTCTTATATTTCTTTAGAATCTCAAGGATCGATTGAGTGTTTCCTAAGTAATATAGGGGGATATTCTATATTACTTCCACATTTGAAAGAGGGTAGACCAAAGAAATTTTTTTTGTAAAGTTTTTTCTCATCATAACCATTTAAACAAGTTTGAGAGGTGAAGAGGTTACAAAACCTCTCATTCATAAGTTAATTATAAGAAGAGATAAATATTTAAATACCATGATAGATTTAAATTTTGGAATTCTACCCTGGCCTAGTTACCTTCTCCTTATTTATTTTCAATATTCTATTTTAATTTATTATATTTATTTAAAATTAAAAAATCAAGAAAAAACCCTTATTTTAGCTATTGAAAATGTGAGACGCTAATTTTTATGCAATCTTATTTATGATACAACCTTTGATACAACTTTAACTATATTTAACTTAGATACTAATATTTATTTTTTCATTTACCACAAATGGTGTGTGTAAAAAATTCATCATTTCTAGGGAGGTAGTTCCAAAATACATAAAAATCTAACCTTTAATTTTCATGAATCGGTTTTATGATAACCAATTACTTTCTTTTGATAATGAAATTGAAAATAATTTTCTAGTGAGACATAAGAATTTAAACTTAAAAATAGTATTTAAGGATATATCTCTTGTAGATAAAAGTGAAACTTCAAGTGTTCACTCAGAGCTATCATCATGGCTAGTAATCCCAATCAAACCCTTAGATACATTTGTATGATTTAATTTTCTAATAAATATAACTATATTTCTATGTATTATTTGATAAATTAATTTGAATTGAAAATTGGTTTATTTAAATTAATTCCAAAATTCCATGGCTTCACAGGATAATACCAAAAAAACATATTAAAGTGTTTACAAATGTTTTCTCTACTTTTAGACTCTATGGAGTGAGTGTGGATGAAGTGGAGTTGAATGAATTTTCTTTCTTAATTGAATTAGAAGAGAATGAATGGTTTTACAATATACAATTAGGAGATATCATAGACTATGATGACCTACACATATGTTTCCTTCATATATTAATTATAATATCTAGGAGAAAATACATCATTAATGATCTATATTCCATCACAAATTCATCCAAATAGACTTCTTATGAGTACTAAGAGAGGGTTAAGAAGATTTTTATTTCTACCCACATTAGGCAATATAATAGAACCACTTCCTGGTTTTTTTATGATGTTCTACTCGATAATGATAAGAATATTTTAGATTCATCAATTGAGGGTTATTTTATTAAAGAGTCGCATATAGAATCCAAGGGCCTAATTGAGAGTATTGCACAAAACACACAACAATTCATCATAATATATACTAGAAAAAGAGGAATTCATAAGTTAAGTCCTTACAATTTATCACCTTTACTGGAAACTAATCTTGAAAATAAAACTAGTTTGGTGAGACATATGGATATAAAATAATTCAGTGAACAATAATCATTAACCAAGGTATTTGAATTAAACTCATCACATAAAAATTTCATTGTATAGTGTACTGAATTGTAGGGAATGTAATTTTTTCTAATATAATTTCATCCAAGGAAATTCCAAAAGAACCAAGGATGGTGATAACATATCCATGTATAATATGGATTTAGAAATTAGTAGAACTAGGAAATACCCCCAATCATAACTAGTTTCAACAACGTCCCTATTTCTTTAAAAATAGACTATTCTAGAATCCACCACCATTCAAGAAACCATATAAATAACCTTACAACCAACTTATTTACTAATGAAAACCCTATCCTTTCTAGTAAAAGAGACAATATAATCAGTTATCTACAAGTTTATATACACATGTTCTGTAATAAGAAAAATTAGAGGTAGATGATCTTAGAAATGAAATAAAGGGATGAGAAAAATACTGAAACCATTACCTCGAAATATAGGAAAAAATATTATCCCAAGAATCCCCTAATATGAGGGAAAATGTCAATATGATAGTTAAAATAAGTGTAAAAATATCCCACCACTAACCACACCTGTACTTAAACCAAGTCACCCATAACTAGAGGATAATAAGGCTGGGAATTCTGAAAATTTTAGGTAGATGTTATAAAAATATCCCGAATAATAATAAAATAAAAAATAATATGATAAGGATAGACCAAAGAAAAAATAGGCAAGAAAACCCACTTTAAAGGTATAAATAGGAGAATAAATACTTACCAATCCCATTCCCATCAATATTAATTTAATCAAAAAAATTATAAGAATAAGAACTTAAAAAATAAATTCTAAAAACTTTATAGAAAATATAGATCAATATTACCCTTACAGAGGATCTCAAACAAATACCTAGGTATTCATAGTTTATCAAATAACTTTTCATAGGGAAGGGAATGATTAATGGTAAGGAGAGGATAATTCTAGGGAGAAGTTTCTCAGCCTTGATCACACCCTAGTTACCCACTGAATGTTAAGTTGCAGGGATGTTTTATATTCCCTCCATCATTGTCTCTTTAACTTTATTTGATGATTTATGTGATTTGGGTGTTTCTATTATATTATTTCCTATTTTTATATTTACCTATTTTTTATAGTAGATTTAAATCCCAACATATTGATGGTATATCTCACAAATAGATCTATTATTTTTTATTCTGGAGTTTTGGAAGATCCTCTAGTTAGAGTTTAAGGATTGATATTTCTAATAGATTTATATTTTCCCAACATGGAGGAGGATAGATCACCATGCCACATTACCTTCATTTTAGGGAGACCTTTCTTGAATATGTAAACATTTTTCACTGATTTACATAATGTAACACTTACTATAGTGTTTGGATATAGAACTATGAACTTTAATGTTTTTGATTCATAACACACACTTTTGATAACCATTAAATTTTTACATTATCCCAACTTAATGAGGCTAAACACATTGAGTATTTTGATGTGTTATATGAATTTTTAACCATTAAAAAAATTGATTTAAATTTTAAGAAAGGTTCATGATGTACAAAAATAGATAAATACAATTTATAACTTTAAAGAAGAGGTAACTTATGATTTATTTGTGAATATGATGATTTATTTCATGAATAAGAAACTGATATGTTTTCTTGTGTATAGAAATTTTAGGATTTAGGAGTGATAAACCTCAATTTAATTTCATCTCTTTAACAACCCCCAAATATGGAATTAAAACTACTTAAAACTGAATTAAAATATATGTACCTCATTGAAAGAGAAAAATTACCAGTGATAATTAGAAATAATTTATCTAAGAACTAATAAAAACCTTTGATTGGACTTATAATGTTTAATTCCCTAGAAATATAATGGATCTTAGATGATATCCCAATAATAATACCAAGAATTTTCCAACATAACATATTTTTTCAGGGAGATTCCAAACATATTAAGCAGCACCAAAGGAGTCAAAATCCCACCTTATTTGAGGTTTTGAAGATATAAATTGATAATCTCTTAGAATAGAGAATAATATATCCCATTTAATATTCAAAAATGGTCATCACCATACATTTAGTTCCCAAGAAAACCCTCTTAAATATCGTGAGGAATAAAAAGAATAAATTAATCCCAATGAGAATTTAGAATAGATGGAGAGTGTTTACAGACTATACGAAGCTAAATCAAGTCACCTAGAAAGATCATTTATTTATCCCTTTCATTGAACATATGTTAGATATATTTTCAATAAGAACTCATTATTTATTCTTGGATGGAATTTAGGCTATTTCTATGTTCCCATTACTCTGGAGGACCAAGATAAGACCACCACTACATGTCCCTTTGGAATCTTTTCTTATAGGTAGATTCCATTTGTATTTTTCAATACTCCAGGTACAATTTATCCATGTATGGTGAGTATATTTTTTATCACACTAAGGATTTATTGTAGTTATTATTTGATTATTTCATAGTTTTATGAAATTATTTTGACCATTGTTTAGAAAATATGAAAAATAAATTTTGAAAACTTTCATTGAAAATAGAATTTTTTAGATTTTGAAAGGTTTCATTTCATGGTTGGTAGAGGAAATTTCCTTGGGTATATCAATTCAAAAAATGGTATTAATGTATATAAATCAACAAATTAAGTGATTAATTTATTTCTATATCCAACTTTTTTGAAACAATATAGAACTTTCTTATGATATACAAGATTATATATGAGTTTTATCAAGGATTTTAATAATATTACACTACCTATCCCTAGATAAATTTGAAATATGATAATTTTCAATTTTAGTATGGAGTGTAGGATAACCTTTAATGAGTTATATAAGATACTTATAACCCCATAAGTTATGTAACCACCAAATTGGGATGACCTATTTGAGATAATGTTTTATTCTTATAACCAAGTAGTTGGGGAAATCATTTTTCAATAATTGAGGGAAGACCATAATTCATTTCCTATGCCTTAATAACCTTATATTATTCCCAATTAAACTATAAAATCACTAAAAAATTAATTTTATTACATTAATTTACTTTTTATGTATTTAGATCATACCTACTTTGAGAAAAAAATTATTTTTTCTAACCATTTAAAAATTAAATATTTGATGAGGAATCCTTATGCCATGAACAGACTTGTGAAATAGATGTTACTTTTATAGGAGTTAAACCTGGAAAAAAATATGATAAGGGAGATAATAACAAAGTTTTAAATATCTTAAGTAGACTACCCCACACATCTGAATTGGATATTCCATCCTAAAAACCTATTTTGAGTATAATTCTAGGGAATAGTATCTACTTGGTTAAAGGTGAAGTTTTATGGTATGGTGACATGGTAAATTTTTTAGTAACATATTGAACCCCAACTAAATTAAACCCCCACCGAATTAAAAAACTAAAGTCTACATCTAGATTTTATGTTAGTGAATATCTATTTATTTATAATATTTTCAATTATTACATGACAAAAAGATTCTTAACTAAAATTAAAATTATTTTTTTTATTTTTTTCATGAATTAGCTTATGGAGAACATTTGTAACTTAAAATATAGAAAATAATGTTTTAGAATATTGAATTTATTGGACCACATTGTTTATATATACATATGATTTTTTTTAACTGTGAGAAATGTCAATTTTTTTAGAGTATTTTAAAAAGAAAATAAATTCCTCAAACACCCTTTATTTTTTGTAAAAATTTTATAATTATAGGGATATATTTAATAGTACCGTTACAAATTTAATTTTTAAACTCTATTATCTTTCTTATAGTGGATTATGTTTCTAAATGGGTAAAATATAAAGCCACCAAAACTGATTTTTCACTTTTTTTGTTATTTTATAAGGTCTCGTATATTTTTTAGGTTTGGTGTTCCCTGATACATCATTAGTGATCAAGGGTATCACTTTTAAAATAGGATAATGGGGGACCTACTGGGGGTGTATGGAGTCTATCATAAAACATAAACAACTTATCAACCCCAAACCAATGGCTAAGATAAAGTGTAAAAAAATGAGATCAGGGTAATTTTAGAGAAGACTATGAAACTAAATAAAAAGGATTATAGATCTTGGTTTGAAGACACCATATGGTCTTATAGTATTCCCACAAATACCCTATAGGAATTAATCAATAAATTCTAATATTTGGGAAAAGTTCTCACATACCTATGGAATTGGAACACAAGGCATACTAGGATGTGAGATAGAAAAATATAGACATTGATATTGCAATAAAATAGAGGATAATATAGGTTAATGATATAGAATAAATTAAAACTTTATTTTTAAAATTATATAATTTTCAAGAAAAGGACATGGGTCGCTTGTGATGAATGATCTAACTGAAATAATTCCATTATAGAGACCATATGTTGTTTTAAAAATATTAACTCAAGATAATTCTACATAAGATTTATTCCTGATGAGAAGTTCCACTTATAGTCACTCATGTATATCTTTTTTGTGTTATAAATATTTTTAAATAAGGAAAATAAAAAAATTCACTATTAATGGGAATAGGTTGAAAATGTACAATAGAAGTCTACCATAAGAATCCATAGAGGGTATTTCACCCCTCTACCCCATCTATTAGTGAAAATCCACAAGGTTGTACCTCTATTTAACATTTTTTTATATGTTTTGATTATATTTACAATCTTTTTACATGATAAATCAATTTTAATGTATTAATGGCACTACATTTATTACTTTTGGGGATATAATCTATGTATATGAGGAATTTTTCAAAACAAATCAAATTTCTACATCTTTTTCAAACCTTTTTATGTTAATTTTAAGGTTTTAGTAAAACTTTTGAACCCTATATGCTTAAAATGAATACCATTTAAAAATTTGATTCTATAAAAATGTTGAAAAAATAATTCAACCCATCAAATGACCTTAAATTAATGGTGAAATGATTTTTTTTTTCAAATTCTAAGTAGAGGAATTCCATGAAAATCCCATTGATTTTTGGAACTCATTCCATAGAATATTGCATTATATTTTAAATCACATACACGAGAGGATTATAAAGAAACTTTGATATCTTTATTAAAATTTTTATTTCTTGAGATAACTAATACATGATTAAATAACTAGAACATATAGAGTAATCCATTCAAAATATTAGATCATTCTAGGAATTTATGTTATAAATTATTAAGCCATTCTTTTAATTGAAATAATATTTTTCAATGAACACAATTTTCAAGACTACCTATAAATTAATCCATTTATACCTTAGTATACATGAATAAATTTTTAGGTGGCCACATTATAATCTAGATACCCTTATCTTCCTTTCTCTAGAATATTTTGAATAAGTTAAGTTGAATTCAAGTTTGGGGGAAGAGAAAAGGAGTTAACAAAATTTGTTTGGTAAAATCTAATAGAATTTAAAGAAGGATATTATGAAACTTTATCGATGTTGTTTTAGGGTAAAAATAATAATGTTAATAATGGGAAAATTTTATTTATCTCATCTATGGTTTTCCATGAAAGTATATTTCTATTTTGAAGTTAAAATGTACTTATATTTCCCTCAAAAAATATCATTTTAAAGATAAACCCATATATTAAAAAGATGAAATGATATTGCATAAAAAAGGGAAATATGGAAGAAATTTATGATGATATAGAAATCAAAATAGTATGGATTTCCCATTAAGATGGAGAGGAGTTGGTATAACAACTACAATTAATTGAAATCTAAAATCGGCTACATAATCTATTGTAAAGGTGTTGTCCAGTGGGAGATGAATAAAGATTATTGTTTTAAGTAATGTAAGAAATTTCATGTAACAAATCAAAAGGAATGTAAAATTCTCCCTATCTTGGTGAAATATAGGTCTCATACCTACTATAGAAATTAAATTTCCCTCTTTTTATTCAATAGTATATCCAAATTAAAAAATATATTTGGGAATCCTACTAGAGAAAAAAAGGACAAGAATTCTTAATACTAAATAATTAAAAAATGGTATGGTTTTTCTATGGAAAATTAAAATAAGTGATGTTGAGTTAGTGGAATAGGAATTTTAGGGATGGTCAACTATTAAAGGAAACTAAAAATCATGTATTTATATTCATTTCAGAGACAAACCTCCTCATTAGACCTCAATTATTTTACATTAAAATCATAATAAACCTTAATCCACAGAACAACCTTGATTAATCCCTTGATAAATGTTAAAATACCTATCTCTTTGGGAACATATGAAAAAATTCATCAAGATTATGGTGAAACTAATATGAACTTTGAATAAGAAACCCCTTTTATGAAAAACATACATGAGTGTTGATTTTAATATTTCAAGAAGGTAGGTATAAGTGTATATGAGGGGATGAAAAAATTTGGAATTAATTAAATGTACATAATGAAGACAGTGAATTTAAGATATTTAAATATTAATGATAATAATCAGGACTATGTTGTTGAAAAATATAACACACATTGGAAAGGAATTTGAATTTTTCTTTGGTAATATTTTAAAAAAAAAATTTCTAGAGTCAAAAGATTAAGTGTGAGGGAATTTACAAAGAAAATTCTTTCATATATTCCATTGATTATTTTCATGGTTTTAATCTTAATATTTTTTTCATTTTTCTATGTTATTACAATATGAATGAATCATAATAGTATTTTAGACTTTATTTAGAAAATAACTGAAATCATGAGATTTAATTATTTCATTTAATATTTGGAACTATTAGAATAAATAATGCACTTAACCATAGAAATTTTGATGGATATTTAAATTATATGAGTTAAATATAAATAAATAAAATAAGTTCTGTGAATTTTAGAGATAATGTAGACAATCAACCATGTTTATAATTTTACAAAGTCTTAAACATAACACATGAAAAGATTGAATGACCTCACATTGAATCTTTCATACAGTTTCTTGTCTTACATTTTCTTAATTAATCCATTAAAATAAATCAATCAATCAACCATTCTATCTAACCAACTATAAGTAAAAATATCTTGAAGTCCTAATGTTACAGACAGAAAATCCAATTAACTATGTCATAGCCAATCGACTTCAAGAAGAAAATTTATTGACCATCTGAGAAAAATCTACAAAGGAATCAACTAACTATATGTTCATTTTTATAAACTATATATTTCATCGATCAATTAAACTATGGTTATTCTTTTTATTAACTTTTTTTTGTGTGGTCACTCAAAACTTATATTAAATCTATTGAAGTTAAGCCTCATGGTTAATCTAAGACTTATCTAATTCTCAATAAATCTGATGTATGGGAAATTTTTTCTTGTCATAAATAATAACATGAGAGTCCCACATCAGTATGCATGTGATCAAATAAAATTTTTCCATGCATATTATGACTAATAAAATCATGGATATGGATGAATGAAAACTAAAATTTAATGTTATATATTTTATGGTATCTAAAGATTGTGAAGAGGAAAAGATTCAAGGAAAGGGAAAGAATAAATATTTCAAAAGGAGTAATATATCAAAAGTTTTACAAGGTGTTTATGAGGTAAAACTATGTGTCTATAATATAATAAAGGGGAACACTTGAGAAGATACTTTTCCCCTGGTTTTTATTGGGTGATCATGTTAAAGATCTACTACTGCTTCTTTTGTTCGAATTTCATTATCTTATTTTTATAATTTCATATCCTTACCCAATATTCTAAATTATCCTTTGAATAGAGGGGTAATTATTTAGTGATCTAGTTAGGGGAGGAAGAAATATTATAATACTAAAGTATACAAAAATCAAATAATTCTTTATCTTTTCTTAACTGATTTCCATATTTATGAGCAGATTTTAATTTCAAAAATGGTTGTGTTTGGTTACTTAAGTTTATATGTATTTCCATGTTTGATGATCATCATCCACCACCACTCATTTCTAGACTATATATAGTGCAATAATATAGTATAATTGGTGAAGTCCCTAATTATTACTGGAATATTCCAAAATTATATTAGTTACTCTTATATTTATTGGGAATCTTAAGTCCTGGTTAGGTTTTTCCTAAATAAAATTGGGGTGGTTTTTTGTATTAATTTTACACATAGAAAGCTGAGTAGGGTGAAAAAACTGTTTTTTAAAATTTTATTCTGATCTTAACCATTCATCAATGGGTGATAGGTAAAATGATTGTAGAAACTATTATTCATCAACTAATAAGAGTAAGAATAAAACATTCATAAACTAAGATACAATTACAATATGGAAGTTTACCCTAACCTAATTACCTTCTCATTATAAAATTTTTAATATTATATTTCAGTTTCTTGATTGTTTTTAAAATAAAATATTAAAGAAAAAACCCCTCTTTAAACTAATAAAAATTGAAAAACTATTCTTTGTGCTCTCCTCTCTATTATACAACCTACGTTAACACTTTAACTACATTTAACTTAGGTAATAAATTTTATTTCATTTCACCCCACAATAGGCATGTTTTAGATACCACTTGATATTTATCACTTCTTACACTTCTCATGACTATTCATTGAACTTATAAATAATCTATTTAATATATTCTTATAACGATGCACAAAAATCTATTAGAATTATTCATATGTTACAAAAACAACTCACAAATTCTTGATTTTGTAAGCAAATTTTAGATTTCCAGTTTTCTATAAATAAATTGCTAATTTTCACATACCAACACATTACAGAATTTATAGATTATCCCTTTTAATAACCATCTCCAAAACCATGATCCCTATTAAGAGATAAAACTTCCAAAGTTTAAACATGTATCAATTTATTACATTCCCTTTATATCCTTACCCCCATTTCCTTCCCCTTTGTGAATGGATTAATGGAGTGAAATTGAAGGGATTTATGTTTCTAATTTTTCTCCCCTTTTAAAAAATATAATCCAAATATTAATATGCGATAGGTGAATAAATAAACATTTATATCCTTGAGATTAATAAGGTTGAACACCCATCATCAACCTAAAATTTTGAAAATCCTTATTTGGAAAAAGTTCGGTGTTAATATCAACCACTTACTTCTTTTTAAGAAAAAATTCTATTTTCAACTCAATAGTTTCCAAAAGAAATTTTATAAAGATATACATTATATAAATATTATTTTACATTGAATATTGTTCCAAATTTATTTAAATATTAATAGAACATTCATTATCACATTGCATAAGGAGTGGAAATTTCACCTCCACTTTATGATCTTCCATTTAAATTCTCATCCAAATAAGTTAAGTTGTAGCATGAGTGGTATCCATATAATCTACTCCATTTTTAATTATAGTCCCAAAAAAACATTTATTAGTGTTCCAATATACACACCTATCTCCATGGAAGAAAACTATACCAGATATAACCCTCCTATCATTAACATTTCATTCACAATCTATATCTGTAAAACCAAATAGATTAAGTTATCCTTTGATACTATTTTTCAAACCATAGTCAACTATGAAATTTATGTTCCTAATAATACTCTCTCCATCTATTAAGTGGGACTATTCTTCTACACTTTGATACTTGTTACAAATTTTAATTTCATAGAAAATATATATCCTTGAATTTTTCAAGTATACAAACCTTCTAATAATCTTCTAGAATTCTCTTTGATCCAATTATTTTCTTTATACATTCTTATACATCTTAGTTCCCACTAAAATGGGGTTATAAACTAGGTTTTAATCCTTCATTCCAACGTTTATTAGAATATCTTGAGCATATATCTCTTATGAAATAAATATGATATTCCACTTGATAGATCTGTAATCCAAGAAAATATCTCATCTCACCAAGAATAAAATTTTAAAATAACTTCTTTATATCTAAATAAAATTATTCACAAAAAAATATTCATTTCAAACAAATATAATATCATCTACATAAATAATAACATTTATAGACACCTTTTTTCATCTTTGATATAGAGGTGGTTGTCTACTCTTCCCTTATTAAGTTTCAACTTCTTCAAGTAGGTATCCATCATTGAATACAAATATATTAGGGCATGTATAAACCCATATAAATCCTTATTTAACTTGTAAGATTGATTTTCCTCATGAAAAAAAATAATCTACTTGGTTTTTTAATATAAACCTCTTCTTTAAAGTCACTATTGAGTAAGTTGGACTTGAAATCCATTTTTAATATCTTGTATTTCCTTTATGCTTCAATAGAAAGAAGAATTATAATTTTTTATATTATATACACTAATGAAAAGGTATCATAAAAATAAATTACTTCCAATTAATAATTTCCTTTACACATAATTATTTTTTTTCTTATAAATTTCCACTTTTCATTCAACTTGTTATGGAATACCCAGCTAGTTCCAATAAATTTTTTTTAAGCTTGGGTAAGATCTCCCAAGTTTCCTTCTCATCTATATAGTCCAATTATTCATTTATATAATCAACCCATATTTGATACTCTAAATATTCCTCAATATCTCTTGGTTTAACCTATGAAAATAGTAGTGTATGTGATGTTTTTCTCATAATCCTCCTTGTTTAAACATGTTATCGACAATATCCAATGCTTTTTTCAAATTCAACAAACATTATCAACCTTTATTAAGATATATGAGGTTGTTCTATATAATTGGAATAGGATGAATAAATTTCCCCATCCTGAACTTCTTCTAAATTGTCACCACTTTCTAAAACTTCTTCAAGATATGTTCTAAAAATATCTCCATCGTCGCTTTTAAAACATACTTCATGATCAGTGACTTATTTATTTGGATTTTATAAAACCTTCAAAGAAAATTTTTCAACAATATTTATTTTCAAATTGTTGTAAAAATTTTATCCTTTTCTATTTGAATGAAAAAACAAGGAAAATCCCATCAATACATTTTTTCACAAATATACCAATATTTTATTCTTTAACTTTAATCACATAAGGGATTACAAAAAACCTTAGATACTTTAAACATTGATACACATTATAATAAATCTCTTTTGAGATTATATCTATTTTTTTGGCATAATTAATTATTTTGAATTTTAACCATTATAATAATAGCTTGTCTCTAAAATATTGAGAGGTGTCAAGATTTATCAACACCATTTGATCCATCTCCACTAAACTTATATTATTCAATTTAGAAACACTATTTTTTTATGGTTTATATGGTGGATTTAGTTCATGATGAATATCATTGTTCTTATTATAATCATTAAATTTTCCACTTGTGTATTTAAAACCATGGACTATTCAAATCTTTATTAATGAGAATTGATATTCTTTCTTTATACTTATTTTGAAATTATTGAACATTTTTGGAGAATCTAATTTATGATTCACGAAAATAACATAATTAATTGAATTAAATAAATAAATATATAAAATAAAATACTTATATAAATTTTTTATTTCTTCCTTATGGGCCCAAAAATGTCAGAAGTGATAAGCTCTAAAGGATGAGTTGATTGAATCTCTATATACTTTTACAGAGAATTAACAATATTTCATAATTAAAACATTTAGCACATAAAATTCCTCTATATTTTAACCTTAGTAACATCATTAACATTATCTCCAATAGTAATATTACTCATATTATTTTGACCTGAATGACTACTACTTTGATGCCACAAATTATTCTCTTCCATTATTCTTAAATAACAATAATTTCTAGATTACCAGTTGTCTGTTATCTTCTTTTCAAAATATATCCATATTTTAATATATTCACTAAAAATAAAACCTTTTTAAAGATCACTTCATTTCCTTTGTCACATAACTAAGACACACTAAGAAGGTTGTGTTTCATTCCTTTGACAAATAAAGTGTTCTTGGATTTTAGTTGATCTTTTCTAATCATAGATGATTCAACTCCTTTGATATTGAGTGAACCATCATTCCCAAATTTTAATGATCCTTAATTTCACTTTTAAAAATACTTTTTAATATTTAAATCTCTGATCATATGAGAGGAATATACACTATCATTAATCCATAGATTATCTACTTTTGATAATTTTAGTGACACTTAAACAACAGAACTATTTCCATTACCCTTAATATTCAACTTTTAAGGTTTGAGTAATGTGACCAATGATCACTAGGATTGTGGAAATATAAGGCATTAATTTTCATGGGGATTTTATTGGTTACATCTTCTAAAAATTACCTCAAACACTTAAAACTTGTTCTCTTATTTTTGTAAGGAATTAAAAATATGTTACTAGCAGTAACATTTTTATATATAATTATCCCCATAAAAAAATCGTTTAAAACCTCCTAGTCTCATTATTATATTGGTAATTAAACAAAACCATCTTTTCCATATGATTTATACCTCCATAATGACAATATAATCCATAAAAACATAATTTTCTTTGGAAACTACATTTTATCCAAAAGTTAATTCATATATTGAAACCTTTTTTAATTAATCGATATTGGATCCTTTTTGTGAGAAAAAATTATTGTGGTATCTTGAAATATTATTCCTCAATGTATTAATTTTATTTATCATTTTATTTTTCACAAATTCTAGTAGTTTTTGAGTGAACTTTTGGGTTCTCAAAAGTTATAGATTTCTGAGATTCACCTGGTTTTTTATCAAACTTATTCTTCTTCACTTGCTTCTTATTTTTCTTTGTTTATCTACAAGAATTTATAAGATATTTTACACCCTATTAATGTGATCATTTCTGTTAAATATTTATCTAATTAAATTTTTAATCTTTCTTAATCACTTTTTATTTAGTGTTTTATCCAACTTCCTGCACATAATTTTTGAATTTGAATCTAAAATTTTCACTTCCTTTTCAACATCAATCAACTATTTTACAAAAATTCAACAAATTTCTATTTATCATTAAATATTAATTTTTATATATTCTCTTTAAATATGAATCTCTTCATATTGTTAATTTATTTTAGTAGTTTTTAATTTTCTTCTTCATGGATAGATTCTGTAATGTAAGAAACTTTTCTGCTTTTATTTTAAATTATGATCTTCTAATCCAAATTTGAGATATTCAAAAGAAACTAATTTAAATATATCATCAATATAAATAAAATCTTAGTTTTATAATTTGTGTAGAATATTTCCATGTAAGTTTCCATTTCTTAGTTTTATATTTCTATAAATAAGATAAATAATTTTATTAAACTTCATATCTAATTATTAATTTTAATCTAAATAACCAGCTTCATCTTTATCAACTTTTTTCTCAAACATCTCATATTTTGAGACTTTAAAGAAACATTCCTTCTCAGTATTTCCCTGATTCTTAAAAAAATTATCTATTATTATCTCATAAGATATTAAAATGATATTTAAGTTATTAATTGTAATATTACCAAATATTTATCTTCAAAAGTTGGGACTTTCTCATAGAACTTGTCAAATACGATGAAAAATATCTTCTTTACAACTATAGAGTCATCAAGATTATCAACAAATCCTATGATCATGATCAAAATAACATTAAACCTTGTGAAGAAGATTTATGAAATTTTATCATCATAAACCGAGGACTTTATATTTCAACCTCCAAATATTTACCTTTTCCTTATTAATTTTGGTATTATTTTAATAAGTGTTCTCCAAATAATATCATATTCCTTTTTCTATTTTTATTCCTTTAATTTTGAAATTCATTATCTAAAAGGAAAGATATTATATAATTCCTTGCATTTCCATAATTATCTAAATTCTTCTTGTCTTCTTCCATTATGGATTTACCTTTATCATGAGGGTGAATCCATCAGTTGTAGCTTCCAGAACATTATAACATATATATAATAGGTAAGGAAACATCTTTTCTGTAACACCTGAGACTTTTATGAGAAATATTTTGTTTTTATGTTATATAAATCATCAAAGGAATCTTTCCCTACACACAACACTTTCTTGGCTTGCTTTACACGCAATCGCAACCTTCCTCGATAGCTTGCGTCCTGCGCAATACCGAGATTCACTAAACAACGATATGCTATATTATTAAAACTAGCCGTTATGAATAGTAATAACCACTTTTTGAAATTTTTTAAATTTTATTTTTCAAAATTGACTTCATTTTTGGATTCAAAATATTTAAATTAGACTAGGGTGAAATTTTGGTATTTTTCTGAAAACTTTCAATTTTTGATGAATAGTGAAACCACTAAGTGGCTGTTAAAAAAACTGAATTTTTCATAAAACTTAATTCTACCGCTTCTGTGAGTGGAATTTAAAAAATCCTAGAGACACAGTTGATGTCAGTAAGTAAAATTTGGTTCAATGAGATGAAAATAATTTTTGGTGAATTGTAGCTTTTTACTTTTATTTACCACGGTTAAAAGAAAATAGGGTAATTAAGGGTAAAAATGATATTATTATTACCCTAACACATGACCTAATTCTATTGGATAAGTGTAATTCAACCAAAAACAACCATAGGAATAAAGTATGACCATTTAGGCCCACTTGTATTAGATTAGGACATTTATTATTAATTTATTTAAAGAAGGGTTAAAATAGTTAAAATCAAAGTTTAATAAGTATATCATTTTTAATATAGGTTTATACATAAGACAAATTCAACTATAAATATTCATTAGAAATCTAAAAAGATTTCCTACATAATGTTATTTCATTTTTAATCTTTAGACTTTAAATAAGTTAATTTATTTATGACACAAAGATGATGCAGTAATTATCTTATTAATGAAATATTGACATAATTGATGTAATAAATACCAAAATAAATATAATTTGAGACTTTTTATGAATTAAACTAATTTTATAGGTTAATATGACATGTTAATATTGATTTAATTAACATTTTTCGAACTAATAATTCTGTTATGATTTTCACACAAAAAAATCAATTACTAAATAGTGTCAAAATTGACATAAAATAGTTTTTAAAACAAATATTATATTATTATTTGTAATTTTATTCCTAAAAATATAAGGTTCTGCCAAATGACATAGATAAGGTTATATATATTAATAATAAACAACTTGTAGTTCATTTGTCTTGTTATAGTAAGTTTATTAACCTTATAGTGTAAGAAAACAAGAAGACAAGGTAAGAGTAAAATTATTTAACTTAAAGTTAAATCTAAATGATAAGGTTAAAATAGAAATATAAACTTGTCTAAATTCTATTGGATGAGAGGATTTCGACCCATACCCACATTATCTTCAAAATAAATCAATTTGGAGCTATTTAAAACCGAATATGACTTTATAATAAAATAATATTTTTAGTTTTTCCAAAGGTGCCCCTCTCCTCCCTTATAAAAGGGAACCTCCTCCCTCTCTTCCTCACACCAATTTGAGCCTTAAATCTCGGCCAACCCCAGCCCATTTCACTTCCCCACTTCCCTAGAAAAATCCTAGAGGTTCTGTTCTCCTTCAAAGACCAATCTTAGTACCCTAAAAGGAGGTTTCAAAAGGCGTGTCGAAAGAAGAGGTAATATCCATTACCGATCCTTTCCAATTTCTTTCTTCTTCAACTTCTTCTTCTTTAGTTGTTTTATTATGAGTTAATAACATCAGTATCCCTCATATACTGATATTTTATTATAAATATGAAACAACCCTATTTCACCTCTTATCCATCCTACGGAAAATGAAATCACCGCGCGTGCGTACGTACGGAATACCGTCTCCACGCTGTGGTGTAATCTATTTTCCACCACCACCTTACTTGGATGGGAATAATTGTGTAAATAATGAATATATATGATTATTATAAAGTGGTATTGATTCTGAAATAGTATACATACACTCCAATACAATTCCACGATCATGGGAACGATATCATCGCTCGTGCGTACGTACGGAATACCATCTCCACGATGTGATGCGACTCGTTCTACATGATATTCATTGCATAACGATTATATAAATGAATTGAATGAATTAATATGATATATATTACACTAATACCATTCTGTAAATGAGGTATTTATAACCTAAATAGGATAATAAGAATTTATTCGCAAAACACGCATAAGAACAAAAAGTAATAAACACCCGAATAACAAGTAATAATGAAATATTACTAATAATAAGCTAATAATATGACCATATATGATATAATAAAAATAATTATGATTCTGGAATAAGTCAATAACATTATTTAAATCATTATACAGGAGTTTTAGACACTTACAAAGCAAATTGGACCTAAGGTAAGGGAAATATCACAATCTCATTTTTATCTGAGATTGTTTATACTTTGGAAATTACTGGGGTGTATTTTATCATCCACATCCATGTTTCCTAAATATATAATATTATTTCCATACACCTACAATTTTTTAAATAAAATTTTACCCTTCTATGAGTTTCTAGTAAAAGATATGAAAGGAATCATTTGTCATTTTTCATATGAGGTACTTTTTGACTTTTCCGACAAAAGTACGCGAAGAATGTTTTTTTAAATTATACGGAATGAATGGATTTTTAAAAAATTATTTCCAAGAAGCTTCCTTTACAAGTTTTCAAGTTTGTTTTTAATCAACTTCTTTTAGTTTAGAATAAAATGACATGTTATGAAAGGAAAAGTGTTTTTGAAGTAGAAAGGATATTTTCCTCAAGAATGGAGTTCAAGTGTTTTATCAAAATTATTTTCCATATATGATAATATAGGGTTCTGTTTCTATCCCTATTATTACATTTATTTTATTATGTTGTGATGTAATTATTTTTATGAATTTCTTTATCTTATATGAATTGTTTTATGATGTCACGATGTTTAAGAATCCCATTTCTATTACATGGGTTATGTTATGATGTATGGTTTATGATTTTGTGGCACACATAAGAATGGTATAATTATGAGATGGGTGGGACCTATATCTCCCTCCAATGCATTGGGTAAAGATTTTATATCTCATGAGATAGACATGGCTGGAATGGCAGGTTAAACCGGTTCAGTGAAACAGGACTGAAACGAGGAGTGAACTCGGTTCAGAAATGGACTTTGTTCACTAAGATAGTCTTGGCAATGAGTCTTGACTAATAAGAAATGATTCTCTATGATTATGTGTGTATTCCACAAAGTTTCATGTTTTAAGTTATGATTATTGGGATTACATTTCACTTCTATGATTTATCCCATGTTATGAAATTATGATTTCTTTTGCAGGTTAAGATTTACAAAAGTTATGTTCTTAGGTATATGATGTGATTGATATTTCTTTTGTTTACCCTTACTGAGCATTTGAGCTCACCCTTTTGTATGTTTTATTTCCCTAGGTCAGGAAGAAGGTTATTAAGTAGGATATGACAAAAAGGGACTCTATATATGATGAAATAAATGGGAGGAAAAGTAGATGCTTTATGAACCAGTTGTTTATGTTTCTCAGTTTCTAAAGACTCTATACCTATACGGTCCTTTCCTGGTTTTGTTATATGTTGTAATAATTGTGCTTCAATTCTGAAGTAATAACAATGTACGTAAAGTATGGGTCGTTATAGTTGGTATCATAGGAAAGGTATAGTCATCCTTTGGAAACTAGGATGTGAAAGCCTTAGTAAGAACCCTAAAGATAAGTCTATGCATAGAACATAATATTAGTGTTTTAGAAATGGCCATGAATAACCTAGGATAAGACCTTAAGTGTGAAATTTTATTCTTGATTATCTGGTTTTCCTATTATAATTAGTGTCGCTCACACTATTATTTTGGGTTTTAGTCAATGGCTGGAACCCGAAGGAACTTTGTTAATGCAGAATGCGACGGGCAATGCAATGATTGTCCCCTGATCAACCAAACATTATGGGAGCTGGAATGCAAAATATTGTAGTCATGATCTCACAAATTTCTCAGGCTATGAATCATACAAGACTTCCAAATGAGAAAAGGAAGGAGTAAAATTATGTTGAATCCTTCATGAGGAAGCGTCCACCTTTATTCAGCGGGTCTACTAATCCATTAGTTGCTGAACAATGGATTAGTACTACTGAAAAGATATTTTCAGTTCTTCAATGTTCTGAACATGATAAAGTCATCTTAGCAGTTTATCGTTTGGAAGGTGATGATGATCAATGGTGGAATCTTATCAAGAATACGTGGCAAAGAGATGAAATTGAGTCCATGGAATGGGACGAGTTCAAGAACTTATTTTTCAATAAGTACTTCCCTCGTATTCTCCGAACAAAGATGGAGAAGGAGTTTCTTGAACTAAAGCAAAAGGATGATGAATCTATTGGTACCTATGAAGAAAATTTTACAGGACTTGCAAGGTATGCTTCTGGTATTATTATCCAACCTGAGAGTAAGATCGATCGATTCTTTAGTGGCTTAAAACCAAGTCTTTGAAGGGCATTATCCATAAGGGGCTTAAATAGCTACGAGGAAATCGTTCGATGTGCTCTTAAAGTCGAGATGTAGATTGGAGTAACCCATTAGTCATATGGGTTTGATAAGAAGAGGAAAATGGAATTCAAAGGAAAATCTAAAGAGCACACTGAAAAGAAGATGAGATTTACCTTATGCTCAAGGTGTGGAAAGAAACATGGAGGGAGTTGTCTTAAAGGGATAAGTAAATGTTTTAAATGTGGAAAGGAAGGTCATAGGGCATTTGAATGCCATAATGATTGGAAGAAGATATCTAATGATACAAACAAAGGAAGGGATACATATAGTGAACCTACTACACTTCAATGTTTCAAGTGCAAGGAGATGGGGCATTATGCCAATCAATGCCCAAATCCAAGGGTTGATGATGATGGTCGACGTCAACAAACTCTTAAGGCTAAAGAAAAAGGAAAGTCACTTGCAATTTCTATCAGCGATGTATAGTACGATAACGATGTGGAGAAAGGTACACTTACCATCCACTCTAAAGTAGAAAATGTTTTATTTGATTCAGGATCCACCCACTCCTTTATTTCTGAATAATTTTCTAAGGATATAACCGTATTACCTCAACAATTAGATGTTGAGTTAGATGTGACAACCCCTAATGGTACAACAGTCACATAAAAAGTTTATAATTCTTCTCCGATTGAAGTTTGTGGGAAAGTGATTCCTGCAAATCTTGTGATCCTTCCTATAGTGGAATTTGATGTGATTCTTGGCATGGATTGGCTTTCTTTATACGTAGCTCATATAAATTTCCAAAGAAGGGAAGTCACATTTCATATTCCAGATCAATCTATGATCATCTATCGATGCAAGGATGAACATAACCTTCCAGTGAAAATTTCTTCCATCTTATGGGTCTTGTTTCCACTAAATGAAGGTTATTTATCTCAAATGGTTGGTGAGAAACTCAAGATTAAGAATATGCCCATTGTACGGGAGTTTGATGATGTTTTTCCAAAGGAATTTCTGGGTCTTCCACCAAATAATGAAGTTGAGTTTTCAATAGAACTCATACCGGGTGCTTTACCTATTTCAAAGGCACCTTATAGAATGGCCCCAATTGAGTTGCAGGAATTGAAGAAGCAACTCCAAGAGAATCTTGATATGGGGTTCATACGTCCTAGTGCATCACCTTGGGGAGCACCTGTTCTGTTTTTTAAGAAGAAAGATGGATCAATGAGACTCTTCATTGATTATCGAGAACTTAACAAGATCACTATCAAGAACAAATATCCTCTCCCACGCATTGATGACTTATTTGACCAACTACGCGGAGCTCAATACTTTTCCAATATTTATCTTCATTCAGGGTATCATCAATTAAGGGTCAAAAGGGATGATATACCAAATACGGCTTTCCGTATGAGGTATGGACACTATGAATTTATAGTGATGCCATTTGGTCTTACTAATTCCCCTGCTATCTTCATGGATCTGATGAATAGAGTCTTTAGAGACTATCTTGATCAGTTTTTGGTAGTCTTTATAAAAGATATTCTTGTATATTCAAAGAGCAAGGAAGAACATGAAGATCACTTGAGAATTATATTGAAGACCCTGAGAAAAGAGAATATTTATGCCAAATTTACCAAGTGTGAATTTTGGCTTCAAAAAGTTTCATTTTTGGGTCACATAATCTCAAAAGAGGGGATATCTGTGGATCCAGCAAAAACAGAGGTTATCGAAAGATGGTCGAGACCAACAAAAGTAACTGAGATCCGAAGTTTTCTTGGTTTGGCTGGATATTATCAACGTTTTGTGAAAGATTTTTCACGATTATCTAATCCACTCACCAAGTTGACTCGGAAAGGAGTTAAGTTTGTTTGGACGGAGGAATGT
The DNA here is from genome assembly GCA_963277665.1 of Viscum album. Lineage (NCBI taxonomy): Eukaryota > Viridiplantae > Streptophyta > Magnoliopsida > Santalales > Viscaceae > Viscum > Viscum album. The sequence goes on from OY728145.1 coordinate 1,741,048,585, forward strand.
GAAGAGAATTTCAAGGAGTTTAAAAGAAGGTTATCCAGTGCACCTGTGATCACACTTCCTTGTAGTGGAGAAAGGATTGTGATCTACAGTGATGCATCCAAGAAGGGATTGGGGTGTGTTCTTATGCAAAATGATATGGTGATAGCTTATGCCTCACGACAGTTGAAAATCCATGAGCAAAATTACCCAACTCATGATTTAGAGTTAGCTGCGGTAATCTTTGCATTAATGACTTGGAGGCATTATCTTTATGGAGAAAGGTGTGACATTTATACTGATCATAAAAGTTTAAAGTATATTTTCACACAAAAGGATCTGAATATGCACCAAAGAAGATGGTTGGAGCTGATTAAGGATTACGACTGCTCAATTCATTACCACCCTGGGAAAGAAAACAAGGTGGCATATGCATTAAGTCGACAAGACCATGCTAGCTTATCCATGATGGGGATCACAAAAGATCCAATATTTATGGATTTACAAAGGATGGATCTTGGAATTATAATGAAAGGGGAAAAATTGTATCTTTCTCAAATGAATGTTCAACCATCTATACATGTGAAGATTAAAGAGGCATAGAAAGAAGATGTAGAGTTACAAAAGAAGGTGAGAAATGTTCCTGAATTCAACCTTGATTGTGATGGGATAATAAAGTTCAGAAATCAGGTTTGTGTTCCTCCCATCCTCGAACTAAAGAAGGAGCTGCTGGATGAGGCTTGTAGTTCTTCATTCTCTTTTCATCCTGGAAGCACGAAGATGTATAGGGACCTAAAAGAGTACTTCTGGTGGGATGGCATAAAAAGAGATGTTGCTGAAATGTCTCTCGATGCTTGGTTTGTCAGCAAGTTAATGCTGAGAGACAAAAGTCTAAGGGGGTGTTACAACCATTACCCATACACGAATGGAGATAGGAAAACATCACTATGGACTTTGTCACGGGACTTCCTAAAACATCCAAAGGCAATAATGTTATTTGGGTCATAGTTGATCGTCTTACAAAGTCTGCACACTTCATCGTTATTAGAGAGGATTTATCTCTGGATCAGCTTGCCAGGATATATGTGAAGGAAGTGGTAAGATTGCATGGAGTACCACTTTATATTATATCTAATTGGGATCCGAGGTTTACCTCAAATTTCTGGCGAAGTCTTCAGCATACTCTGGATACAGAGTTGAGTTTCAGCACTTCTTATCATCCTCAGACAGACGGTCAGTCTGAGAGAACAATTAAAACTCTAGAAGATATGTTGAGAGCTTGCTCTATGGATTTCAAAGGTGGTTGGGATCAACACCTACCTTTGGTGGAATTTTCTTATAATAAAGTATTCAGATGGCTCCTTATGAAGCTCTCTATGGAAATAAATGCAGGACTCCAAATTGCTGGGATGAAGTTGGGGAAAGAAAGCTATTAGGACCTGATCTCGTTGATGAAATGGAAGAAAAGGTCAGATCTATTCAACAACACATAAGAGCAGCTCAGAGTTGACAAAAAAGTTATGCTGACAACCGAAGAAAAGACCTAGAGTTTGAAGTGGGTGATAAAGTGTTCTTACGAATATCTCCCTGTAAGAGGGTCATGAGATTTGGAATGAAGGGGAAATTGAGCCTTAGATATATCGGTCCTTTCAAAATACTGGATCGTGTTGGGAAGGTAGCCTACCGATTGGCGCTTCCACCGAATCTCTATCAAGTTCACGATGTGTTCCATGTATCTCTCCTGAGAAAGTATATACCTGATCCTTCACATGTACTCAACTCAGAAGTTGTACCACTGGAGCAAGATCTTTCTTATGAAGAACAGCCGATAGAGATTCTCGATCGTAGTGAAAAGGTCCTACGGAACAAGACCACTCGCTTGGTGAAAGACTTATGGAGGAACCACCATTTATAAGAAGCTACATGGGAGCTTGATGATATGATGAGGGAGAGGTATCCTCATCTTTTTGTTACAAAGTGACGAATTTCGACGGCGAAATTCATTTTTAGGGGGGTAGAATGTAACACCCGAGACTTTTATGAGAAATATTTTGTTTTTATGTTATATAAATCATCAAAGTAATCTTTCACTACACGCAACACTTTCTTGGATTACTTTACACGCAATCGCGACCTTCCTCAATAGCTTGCATCCCACGCAATACCGAGATTCACTAAACAACGATATGCTATATTATTAAAACTAGCCGTTATGAATAGTAATAACCACTTTTTGAAATTTTATAAATTTTATTTTTCAAAATTGACTTCATTTTTGGATTCAGAATATCCAAATTAGCCTAGGGTGAAATTTTGGTATTTTTATGAAAACTTTCAATTTTTGATGAATAGTGAAACCACTAAGTGGCTGTTAAAAAAACTGAATTTTTCATAAAACGTAATTTTACCGCTTCTGTGAGTGGAATTTCAAAAAACCAAGAGACACGGTTGATTTCAGTAAGTAAAATGTGGTTCAATTAGATGAAAATAATTTTTGGTGAATACTAACTTTTTACTTTTATTTACCATGGTTAAAAGTAAATAGGGTAATTAAGGGTAAAAATGATATTATTATTACCCTAACACATGTCCTAATTCTATTGGATAAGTGTAACTCGACCAAAAACAACCTTAGGAAAAAAAATATGACCATTTAGGCCCACTTGGATTAGATTAGGACATTTATTATTAATTTATTTAAAGAAGGGTTAAAATAGTTAAAATCAAAGTTTAATAAGTATATAATTTTTAATATAGGGTTATTCATAAGATAAATTCTACTATAAATATTCATTATAAAGATAAAAATATTTCCTACATAATGGTATTTTATTTGTAATTTTTAGACTTTAAATATGTTAATTTATTTATGACACAAAGATGATGCAGTAATTATCTTATTAATGAAATATTGACATAATTGATGTTATAAATACTAAAATAAATGTAATTTGAGACTTTTTATGAATTCCACTAATTTTCTAGGTTAATATGACATGTTAATATTGATTTAATTAACTTTTTTCTAACTAATCATTCTGTTATGATTTTCACAAAAAATCAATTACTAAATAGTTTCAAAATTGACATAAAATAGTTTTTAAAACAAATATTATATTATTATTTGTTATTTTATTCCTAGAAATCTAAGGTTCTTCCAAATGACTTATATAAGGTTATATATATTAATAATAAACAACTTGGGGTTAGTTTGTCTTGTTATAGTAAGTTTATTAACCTTATAGTGTAAGAAAACAAGAAGATAAGGTAAGAGTAAAATTATTTAACTTAAAGTTAAATCTAAATGATAAGGTTAAAATAGAAATATAAACTTGTCTAAATTCTATAGGATGAGAGGATTTAGACTGATACCCACATTATATTATAAATAAATCAATTTGGAGCTATTTAAAACCGAATATGACTTTATAATAAAATAATATTTTTAGTTTTTTCAAAGGTGACCCTCTCCTCCCTTATAAAAGGGAACCTCCTCCCTCTCTTCCTCACACCAATTTGAGCCTTCAAGCTCGTCCAAACCCTTCCCATTTCACTTCCCCACTTCCCTAGAAACATCCTAGAGGTTTTTGTCTCCTTCAAAGACCAATCTTAGTGCCCTCAAAGGAGGTTTCAAAACGCGTGTCGAAAGAAGAGGTAATATCCATTACCGATCCTTTCCAATTTCTTTCTTCATCAACTTCTTCTTATTTAGTTGTTTCATTATGAGGAAATAACATCAGTATCCCTCATATACTAATATTTTATTATAAATATGAAACAACCCTATTTCACATCTTATCCATCCTACGGAAAAGGAAATCACCGCGCGTGCGTACGTACGGAATTCCGTCTCCACGCCGTGGTGTAATCTATTTTCCACCACCACCTTACTTGGATGGGTATAATGGTGTAAAGAATGAATATATATGATTATTATAAATTTTTATTGATTCTGAAATAGTATACATACACTCCAATACAATTCCACGATCATGGGAACGATATCATCGCTCGTGCGTACGAACGGAATACCGTCTCCACGATGTGATGCGACTTGTTCTACATTATCTTCATTGCATAATGATTATATAAATGAATTGAATGAATGAATATGATATAAATTACACTAATAACATTCTGGAAATGAGTTATATAAAACCTAAAGAGGATAATAAGAATTTATTCGACAAAACACGCATAAGAACAAAAAGTAATAAACACCCGAATAACAAGTAGTAATGAAATATAACTAATAAGAAGCTAAGAATATGACGATATATGATATCATAAAAATAATTATGATTCTGGAATAAGTCAATAACATTATTTAAATCATTATACAGGAGGTTCGGACACTTACGAAGCAAATCGGACCTAAGGTAAGGGAAATATCACAATCTCATTTTTATCCGAGATTGTTTATACTTTGGACTTTATTGGGGTGTATTTTATCATCCAAATCCATGTTTCCTCAAAATGTAATATTATTTCCATCCACCTACAATTATTTAAATCCAATTTTACCCTTCTGTGAGTTTTTAGTAAAATATATGAAAGGAATCATTTGTCGTTTTTCGTATGAGGTACTTTTTGACTTTTCTGACAAAAGTACGAGAAGAATGTTTTTTTAACTTATACGGCATGAATGGATTTTTAAAACATTATTTCGAAGAATCTTCCTTTACAAGTTTTAAAGTTTATTTTTAATCAACTTCTTTTAGTTTAGAATAAAATGACATGTTAAGAAAGGAAAAGTGTTTTTGAAGTAGAAAGGATATTTTCCTCAAGAATGGAGTTCAAGTGTTTTATCAAAATTATTTTCCATCTATGATAATATAGGGTTATGTTTCTATCCCTGTTATTACATTTATTTGATTATGTTGTGATGGAATTATTTTTATGAATTTCTTTATCTTATATGAATTTTTTTATGATGTCACGATGTTTAAGAATCCCATTTCTATTACATGGGTTATGTTATGATGTATGGTTTATGATTTTGTGGCACACATAAGAATGGTATCATTATGAGATGGGTGGGACCTATATCTCCCTCCAATGCATTGGGTAAAGATTTTATATCTCATGAGATAGACATGGCTGGAATGGAAGGTTAAACCGGTTCAGTGAAACAGGACTGAAACGAGGAGTGAACTCGGTTCAGAAATGGACTTTGTCCACTAAGATAGTCTTGGCAATGAGTCTTGACTAATAAGAAATGATTCTCTATGATTATGTGTGTATGCCACAAAGTTTCATGTTTTAAGTTATGATTATTGGGATTACATTCCACTTCTATGATTTATCCCATGTTATGAAATTATGATTTCTTTTGCAGGTTAAGATTTCCAAAAGTTATGTTCTTATGTATATGATGTGATTGATATTTCTTTTGTTTACCCTTACTGAGCATTTGAGCTCACCCTTTTGTATGTTTTATTTCCCCAGGTCAGGAAGAAGGTTATTAAGTAGGATATACCAAAAAGAGACACTAGATATGATGAAATAAATGGGAGGCAAAGTAGATTCTTTATGAACCAGTTGTTTATGTTTCCCAGTTTCAAAATACTCTATACATATACGGTCCTTTCCTAGTTTTGTTATATGTTGTAATAAGTGTGCTTCAATTCTGAAGTAGTAAAAATTTATGTAAAGTATGGGTCATTATATTTTCTTTTCATTTATCATAAAATTTCACATAAAATATATTAATTATCTTGAAGTTGATTGAATTTAAAATATCTATCATAGTTAATAGAAATTAGTGACTAAATATTCAACTAGAGGGAAAATCCAAACCCCAAACAAGAAACAGCTGATCTCAAATGAATGGAATTATGACTCTAATACCACTTAAAATGACCCTAAAGATTAATAAAATCACATAGAGTTGGGGTGAATATTTGATTATAAATTTTTGTTTCAGTTTCTTCATGAACCAACCCTCACCGCCTATTAAAAATGATTTCAGATTATTTTCAAACACACACACACAATGGGCATAGAAGATTTATAAGGTTCTCTGATCAAAATAAAAAGGTTAATCCTTGGAATGATCTATATTTCACAGAGATTATATGTCCTACTAGTATAAATATATAGGTAAAAAAGAGTAGGTATTATCCTTTTTTCATGTTATATATGTCTCCCAACGACGTTGAGTGCTTCTTGCACTATTACAAGGATAAGGTATTATTTTCCAACAATAAGAAATCCTTTAATATAACTGGACTTCCATGGAGTTATTAAAATGATTATTATTTTTCTTATTATTAAACATTTACTTCTATAGGTTCTTTTAAGTCAATCTATATAAACTTAACACCCTCTTCTTATTGAAATTTATCTAAAAAAATATTCTTGATTAATTTTATATAGAGTAGTATCATTTTTTCCCTCTTTATTGAAGGTCATATTTAGTATTATTGCAAATTACACCATATATCGTACACCATTAGAAGAAGTAAAAACATTTTTTAATTTAAATTTTAAATTCAAATTCAAATGATCAACTTTTTTAAACTATTATTTAATCACTTTTTTTATTCCCACTTTTTCTACTTCATTTCAATTCGATTCTATGTCACTTATAGTACAACAGCACAAGATGTATCATAAACAAGTTTTTATATGGGAATCACACCTTATTCCTTTATAGAAACTCTATATTCATGTTTGAAAAAGTTATTCAACCATTTATGGATCAAAAAATACCTTTTTTGATGTTCAAATCATAAACAATCAGTAGTGATATAATCTCAAATAATTATTTCTTCAAAATAATTAATATGGAAATTATCATATTTTATATCTATAGAAATAAAAAAAATAAAAAAAATAGTGTAAGACATTTATGTTGTTCCCAGTAGTATATTGGTACTCATAAGTGAATCATCTATATATTAATCACTCATACATCGAGTTCTATCCCAACATAGATCCACCACTCTTATGTTAATCTCTACACATGGTTGGATGAATCTTACATCGATCTCTATACATGGTTGGAAAACTATTACATCAAGCACCATCTTTACATGAATCCTAATACATCAACCAAAACTCTTTGTGTAGAATACCATATGTGGGTTGGTGACTCTTAGATTGAGTTTTATCCTTATGTTGACATATATACATTGACTACTATTACATAAATCATCATAAATGGTTTCAAGACACTTATGTGGATGAATCATATATGGATTTGGAATTTTTCATTTCTATAAACTTCTTAAAAAATTTAAAATTGAGTCAAATTTTTCCAGCATCAAATTCTTCAAACTTTCTTTAAAAAATCAATATCATCTTTAAACACTCTAAAAATACTCAATAAACTTGGAATATAGATTCCCTTAAATTAAATACCAAGAATCACATGATTTTGAACATTATTTATTCATTGAAAATAAAAGAAAATGCACTAATAATATCCACCACAACTCTTCTTCACATTATATCTTTATCTTCATACACTCAATAATCACCCAAAATTTATCTTGGGCTCAAAAAGTGGGTAATATAACCACTTAAACTCTAATTAAATATCATGTTTGTTAAAGGATGAAGAATAATATAAATCATGAAAGAGAATAGATTTGATGATGAATTAACAAAATTTATTTGGGATTTGATTCAAATATTGTTCCAATGATCAAACATAATTTTTAAAAAATAATAATTATCCATAAAATAAAAGAAATTTGTTATTATGAAACATCCAAGAAATTAAAAACAATAAAAAATAATCAAATTTGATTTTCAATATTAATAATCTTATAATAATGAATTCAAGAACATAAATATTGTGAAGGTTTAAATCATGAAATTCCAATTATAAAAAAATATCAAATAAAAATAAAGAACACATGAAAGTGAATAACTATAGTAAAAAATTCAACATTTCTAATATCATGAAAATAATCCTCACTTAAAAAATAATCAAATATTTATCAAATATTTCAGTTATTAATACTCTATAATATTTATTATGTTAATACCATGAGGGATAGATAAATTTGACCATAGTAAAAATAATCAAAATAGACAAATAATGAGGTGAAATCAATTAACCAAAAGTCCTGCCTCATCAAAAGAATCACAAAAGCATCAAGATTCGATTGAGAATTCACCCTTGTATATAGATGATCAAATTCCATCCCTATGAAAGGGAGAATTTATATATAGATTTATATGATCACCGACAATGGAAAATATCCATTAAAAGGGTATAAAACATATTTAGAATGAAATATTTGGTCAACTGATGTTTTAAAATTAAAACCCATAAAATATTGGTTTAGAGTCTGATTCTTGAAAATGATAGTAACACCACTCAGAGGATAAAAACTTGAAAGATAAAAATTTAAATTTAGTGATCTATTTTCAATATATTAGTTTTTTTCATTTCCAAAATTAAAAATAATATATATAATTTATAATTTATTTTCAAATATTTATAACACTTTTAAAGAGGGGAAGGATCTATAATTACCTTTCTAATTATTATTAAAAAAATTAAATGGATTTATTATATATATCTAAGTCACTACAATGTCATTACATTCCTCAAATTTAAAAATTAAAAAAAGCTAATGTTCTTGGGGAAACTTTAACTAGATTACTTTCAATATAGAAAGGATGGATACCTCCCTAAAAAGTATCCCATGAAATTATGTTATGATGAATAATATAATGTTCCAGTAAATATATATTTAGATGATGTGAAATGGAATTTTATAGTGAAGTATAATTTATTTGATCAGAAGAAATTTTTTATAAGAGTGTGTAAAATTAGAAGAAATATAATCAAGGGTCATGGATTCAAGAGTTTTTTATTTTAATAAGTTTTTAAAAAAAAATTATTTTTTTAAAAATCCCTGGTTTAAAAATATTTTTAAAACTATGCCTCAAAGGTATCATTGTAGATCCTTCCTTTGGCATCAGGTGAAAAGCGGCATCCGTGATGTCGCCTTTCCATTAATACCCAAAAAAATTAATTTGTTTTTAATTTTTATTTTTATATTTGTTTATATATATATATATAAACAAAATAAAACAAATATAAAAAAAACATTTTTCGGTAGAATTTATCCGTTATATAAAATCTAGCAGTACTGGCATTACAGCAGTATGAATTCTGACAGAAGCTCTCACCCAGAGATCCTTTTTATTAGAGAGATTACCCTAAAAATCATTCTGCATTTCCAATGTTGGATTCTGGGTCTCTATTTCCGGCGCAGAACATTCTGCATTTCTGATGTGGGATTCTGTTTCAAGTATGTGACTTTGAAAGACTATAAAATATAAACTACAAGATCGATATAAATGAAACTTAAAACATTGAATAAACATATAAAAATAGTTAAAAACAAAAATAATTTCATAAAAAATCCTGATAAAAAAAAATTAGGCTTTCAAAACCACCTACTTGAAACTTAAAAAGTTTCAAGTACGTAAATTTAGAAGCCTGTGAAATATAAACTACAAGACCAATATAAATAAAACCTAATAAATCGATTAAAATATAAAAAATTGTTGAAAATAAAAATAATTTCGTAAAAAATATTGATGGAAAATAATTTATAAGTTTTAAAAGACACCAACATGAAACATAAAAATGTTCCAAGCACGTGACTTTGAAAGCTTATAAAATATAAACTATAAGACTGATATAAATGAAACTTAAAATGTGGTTTGAACATATAACAAATAGTTGAAAATAAAAAGAATTTCTAAAAAATGTTCATGAAAAATAATTTATAAGGTTTCAAAACCACCTACTTGAAACTTAAAAATGATTCGAGTATGTGGCTTTGAAATAATATAAAATATAAACTATAATACTGATATAATTTAAAGTTAAAACATGTATTACACATATAATAAATTAATAAATTATTAAATTAATATTATTAATAATTAATTATATAATAATTAATTAGTTAATTAGTAATTATTAATAATTTATTATATAATAATTAACTAATTAATTAGTAATATAATGACTTTTAATAATTATAATTTAATAATTATAATTTATAACTATATTACTAATTGATTAATTAAATATTATATAATTAATAATTATATTACCAATGAACAAATTAATTATTATATAATAACTTTTCATAAATACTAATTAATAATTATAATGAATAATTATAATTTATAATTATATTACTAATTAACTAATTATAAAAAGATCCTCGACTCGATCTTTCTCAAAACATTAACTAATTAACTATTATATATTTAAAAATTATATTACTAATTAACTAATTAATTATTATATAATTATTGATTAATACTTACTGATTAAATGACTAAAAGTTATATAATTAATAATTATATTACTAATTAACTAATTAATTTTTATATGATGAATAATTATATTACTAAGTAAATAATTAATTATTAAATAATTAATAATTATATTACAAATAAATAATTATAGTACTAATTAACTAATTAATTATTAATAATTAAAAATTAGTTAACTAATTATTATACAATTAATAGTTATATAATTGATAATTATATTATTAATTAACTAATTAATAATTAATAATTAATAATTAATAATTATAATGAATAATTATAATGAATAATTATAATGAATAATTATAATGAATAATTATAATGAAAAATTATAATGAATAATTATAATGAATAATTATAAAGAATAATTATATTACTAATTAACTAATTAATTATTATATAATAATTTTTAATGATTACTAATTAATAATTATAATGAATAATTATTTTACTAATTACATACTTAACTATTATATAATTAATAATTATATTACCAATTAACTAATTAATTATTATATAATAATTTTTAATAAATACTAATTAATAATTATAATAAATAATTATAATTTATAAATATATTACTAATTTACTAATTATAAAAAGGTCCACAACTCTATCTTTCTCAAAAAATTAACTAATTAACTATTTTATATTTAATAATTATATTACTAATTAAATAATTAATTATTATATAATTAATTATTAATAATTACTAATTAACTAATTAAAAATTATATAATTAATAATTATATTACTAATTAACTAATTAATTATTATATAATTAATAATTATATTACTAAGCAACTAATTAATTATTAAATAATAAATAATTATATTACTAATTAACTAATTATATTACTAATTAACTAATTATATTACTAATTAACAAATTAATTATTTTATAATTAATTATTAATAATTACTAATTAACTAACTAATTATTATATAATTAATAAATATATAACTAATAATTATATTAGTATTTGATAATTAATTATTAATAATTATAATGAATAATTATAATGAATAATTATAAAGAATAATTATATAACTAATTAAAAAATTAATTATTATATAATAATTTTTAATAATTACTAATTAATAATTATACAAAATAATTATATTACTAATTAACTAATTAAATGTTATATAATTAATAATTATATTACCAATTAACTAATTAATTATTATATAATAATTTTTAATAAATACTAATTCATAATTATAACAAATAATTATAAATTATAATTATATTACTAATTAACTAATTATAAAAAGGGTCTCAGATCTATCTTTCTCAAAAAAGTAACTAATTAACTATTATATAATTAATAATTATACTACTAATTAACAAATTAGTTACTATATAATTAATTATTAATAATTACTAATTACTTAATTACAAATTATATAATTAATAATTCTATTACTTATTAACTAATTAATTATTATATAATTAATAATTATATAACTAAGTAACTAGTTAATTATTAAATAACTAATAATTATATTACTAATTAACTAATTATTTTACTATTTAACTAATTAATTATTATATAATTAATTATTAATAATTACTAATTTATTAACTAATTATTATATGAATAATAGTTATATAATTAATAATTATATTATTAATTATTAAATGTTAATTAATAATTATATTATTAATTATTAAATGTTAATTAATAATTAATAATTAATAATTATAATTAGTAATTATAATGAATAATGATAATTAGTAATTATAATGGATAATTAGAATTAATAATTATAATGAATAATGATAATTTATAATTATATTTCCAATTAACTAATTTACTACTATATAATTAATAATTATATTACCAATTAACTAATTAATTATCATATAATAATTTTTAATAATTACTAATTATTAAGTATAATGAATAAATATAATTTATATTTATATTAGTAATTAGCTAATTAACTATTATATACTTAATAATTATATTACTATTTAATTGGTTAATTATTATATAATTAATTATTAATAATTACTAATTAACTAATTAATTATTATATAATTGATTATTAATAAAATTAATTTAATTATTTCATAATTTATTATATTTTTAATCCATTTTTTAACTTTAAATTATATCGGTCTTATAGTTTATATTTTATAGTATTTCAAAGCCACATACTTGAATCGTTTTTAAGTTTCAAGTAGGTGGTTTTAAAAGGATATAAATTATTTTTCATGAGCATTTGTTAATAAAATATTTTTATTTTCAACTATTTTTTATATGTTTAATCCATATTTTAAGTTTCATTTATATCGGTCTTATAGTTTATATTTTATAGGCTTTTAAAGTCACGTACTTGAAATATTTTTAAGTTTCATGTAGGTATCTTTAAAAACGTATAAATTATTTTCCATCAATATTTTTTATTAAATTATTTTTATTTTTAACTATTTTTTATATGTTTAATCCATGTTTTAAGTTTCATTTATATTGGTGTTGTAGTTTATATTTTATAGGCTTCTAAAGTCACACACTTGAAAGTTTTTAAGTTTTAAGTAGGTGGTTTTCAAAGCTTATAAATTATTTTTTACCATCATTTTTTATGAATTTTTTTTGTTTTAAACTATTTTTTATATTTTTAAACCATGTTTTAAGTTTCATTTATATTGGTCTTATAGTTTATATTTTATATTCTTTCAAAGTCACGTACTTTAAACCGAATCTCACATCGGAAATGCAGAATGTTCTGCATAGGAAATGGAGAACCAGAATCACACATCAGAAATGCAGAATGATTTCCAGGGAAAGCTCTCTTATAAAAGGGATCCTTATGTGAAAGATTCTGTCAGAATCCATACTGATGTAATGGAATTACTGCTGGATTTTAAATAGCGGATAAATTCTTCTAAAAATTTTTATTTTTATTTTTATTTTTTTTTGTTTTGTATATATATATATATATGAACAAAACAAAAAAAAATCAAAATAAAAATTTTTAAAACAAAAAAAATAGTAATTTTTTTTGTTTTAGTAGAAAGGCAGCAACGGGGTTGCCACCTTTCCACTTAACCTGAAAAGCAACAGTGTCGTTGTCATCTTTCACCTGAAACCTAAAGGTGGCAACTACCCTGCTGCCTTTAGAGCTTATTTTTAAAAAAAATTAACCGAACCCTTATTTATAAAATATTTTTTATAGAAAACATATTTTAAAAAATCTGGCTTCGATTGTGGCTCTCTTATTCGTATTGATGGCATCCTAGATCATTGGGCATCGTGGCAGTCGGCATCATCCGTAGTGGCAATGGAAAATATTTGCTTCACATTCTCGTTCTAGGAGGCAGGTAATGTGGTCTCTCATTGCAGTTCCAAAGTGATAGGGAGTAGATCCTTTTCATCACTTCATCGATGGAAAGGGAGTAGATCTTCGTCATCTGATGCTCCTATTTTGGGCCGCTCTTGCGATGGCTCCTTTTGCGACTAAGGTTCCTATTTACGTACAGAAAGATCCCCTCTGGCTTCTTCCGGTGATGTGGGTTCAAGTATGGTCAGGTTTTTCTTCTTCGGTTAGGGTTCGAAGGTTGTTTTTATTTGGATTGCGACTTTCATTCTGGTCCTTAGCCAAATTCTACTTCATCTTACTAAGTTCTTGGAGATCTAGATCTGAGTTTTTAAGGAGGAGGCAAGGATATTTCTCTCTTCTTGGTTTTTGGTGTGCTGTAAATTGGGGTTTTTGAAGTATTGGTTTTATGATGTTTTTTTCTTGGTTTTATTGTACTGGCTTCATCATGGGGTGCCTTGGAGGTCCTATCCACTCTTATACTACTCTGGCTTCTAGTTCCACTACTCCTTTCCGTGTTGGTTGGGTGATATGGTTTACAATGAGGCATTGGTATGTTCTTATATGAGTGGTAGGGTGTTCTAGGAGGCATTTCATCATGTGGCCTTCTCTTTGTGATTTTTTTATGCATTTTGAACTTTTGGCGGGTCATAGAGCTGATTTCTGATGTGGGCTTTGGTCACACATTCCTCTGTTCTTGCCTCAAGATTCTTCCACTCTCTTCGAGGTGGATCCGAGTGGTGGAATTCTTGGTGCTTTGTTATTTAAGGAAGAGGAAGGACCGACATCTTATGGTGTCTCTGTCTTTGTTGGTTCTCGTTGGTGCTCTTAAATGGATTGAAGGATCTAATGAGGTTGTTGCATTTGAGGACAAAAATGGTGATCCTTCTGACTTTGAATTTTAAATTTTATGTTTTCCCATGCACAAATCTTTATGGTTTGCGTCATCATGTTTGGTATTTGTGATTTTTTTATTTTGGATTGTGAAATATTCTAGACAATAATCTACAAGGATCCACTCTAGATGAGGTTCCATAGTTGGAAGATTTCACCAGAGCTTGGTCATCTGGATTTGGAATAACGAGAGGGTATAGATTTTTTCATCGGTATCAGGCATGTGCCATCCTGCATGTGATAGCTAGTCGAGTAGTCATGTGATGGTGGAGTCTTGACATAATGATGTAATCTCTACGGAGGGGCGATTATTGTAGTCTTTATTTGGGTTGTCTTTCATTTTAATGTTTTTTATTAGTTGAAGTTGTTAAGGTTCGCACTTAGCCTTTAAAAGTGTCATTTGAAAATAAAAAATAAAATGGAGAGAGATAGAAGAAATATAATTATATAATATTTAGGATTTTAGTGATATCAATGAATGAAATATTACATTAATCATAGAAAAATAAAATAATATAAAATAAATGGTGATGATGTCGATGTTAAGGTTGTTGTGGAGCTCAAGGAAGTGTTGGAGGCTACACATTAAGAGATATACATTTGGAGATCCAAAATTAATAAATATAATAATTTTTTTTGGAATCCAAACTCTATATACAAAATTAAGAGGGATAGGAAGTTGAGATAAAGATTTTAATTGAGAAACTTGAATCAAATAATCTATAAAAATTCCAAAAAGTCATTGATATCAAGATTAAAGTGTATAATCAAGACTGTATCACTAATGGATTGACAAAATTTTTTTATGATATGGTAAAATGGATTGAGGAGATTCAAGGAGAATTTTTAGAGAGGATTCAGAAGCTCAAGTATCAAGAAGGATCCATGACTCTTGAGATTATGTTGTGACTTTGGAACATGATAACTACAGATAAATTAAAGGAAAATCATAGAGATCTAATGAATAAGTTATGGTATTTTATTTTGAAATATATGGTTTTTTAAAAATAGAAATTAAATGTAGGAATTGATCATTAGAAAACGTTTTCTAGGATTAATAATAAACTACAAGCCCCCACTCCTTTAAAGAATAATTATTTTGGATAAACCTAAAAGGAAAACTGGGAAACAAAAAAATGAGCTAAAAATTAAACTAAAAATCAAGTGATAATATTAAAGAAAATGGGTTATAAACAAATTGTGTGTTCTACAACTATTATATACTTAAAGGCATAAGATAAATGGATATAGATGAGAAAAAATTCATATACTCTATATATTTTAGAAGGATGTTATTTTTTTTGGAAGGATATGGACATAAATCCATGAATTGTTTATCAAGGATATTAAGGAATGTGTCAAAGGAGACTAAAAGTGAAGGAGTAAACCATCCTAAGGAGTCATCAAACAAGAAAATTAAAAATAAATTTATAGATTTACAATATGATAAGGAACCATTATATCCATAGGATAAACAACCATACCAATCACCCCTGGAAGTAAAATAAAATTATGAGGTCAATAAGAAAAGGGTTGAGAAGGTGATATTTATAGAGATTGATGTGAAATTAATGGACTATGTTGGATTTTGGTTCCTTGATAGTGGATTCACTTCCTATATAATGGGAAATAAAGATATTATCATAGAAAAGAATTACGATAAGTAAGGTGTCTTAAGGTTTGGTAATGAATATGGAATAGGGATTAGTGGTTTTAGGAAATCCAAAATTGGAGGTAAATACATTAGAAAGATAGATGTCTTGGTTATTGAAGACCTTGTTTACAACTTACTCATTTTTATTCAATTATTTAACTCAAGGATTGAAATAATATTAAATAATAAGACTTGTGACATTAAATTTAAGGATGTTATAATTAGGATATAAGGAAATTTTATGAAGGTAAATATTTATCTCTATACTATAAAGTAATATGTGTTCTTTATATGCCAAGAAGATGATAAAAATTTGTGGTATAAATCTCTTGTTCACTTGAGACAAAAATCATTACAATAATTGTTGAAATTTTATAGATATCCTGATATACTTAAACTAAAACATTATCATTCTCACACAAACAAGATTTTTTCAAATGGGAAAGATCGTTTGTAATTCATAAAAGGTGAGAGTTAAAAAGTCAAAAAGGTCTCTAGAATTATTTATCATTGATTTTTTTTGGTTGATATCACCAGTATCAATTGATTGAAATATGTAATATATTATACTCGTTGATTATTTCAATATTACTTCATTGTTGATGGTGATCAACCACAATTTCAAAGTGTTAAATTGTATTAAACATTACCCCAAATTGGTAAACAAAATGATAGGACTAAAAAATTTAAAATTATAGATAGATAATGGAATGGTTTTTACCAATAACCAAGTGGAATATTATCTTGAGAATCATGGAATAAGTCACTAAGTATTAGTTTTAAGTACTCTTCAATAAAATTATGTATTTTTTTGAGGAACTAGATAATTAATAAAATGGTTGAAATAATTATTATTGGGAAATACATTCCAAAAAAGTTTTGGGAGAAAAAATTATTGACATGGGTCTATATCATAAATAGATTTGTGTTGTGTCTGGGTATATAAAGGAATATATATGAGGTGTGTCATAAAATAACCCTATTTTAAATTTCTTTTAAACCATAAAAATTAAATATATTATCCTAAACATGGAGATGAATCATAGAATGTTTAAATCTTGTATAGAAAATGGAATCTTTTTGGGATATTCTCCATGATAAATCTATAAAAATGTTTCAATAAAAAATATATAAATATTATTGAAATCCAAGATGTAATTATTATAAAAAAAAGTATAATTTTCAATTGAAGATGAATAAATTATGGAGGAAGGAGTTTACGAGTTAACCAGATCATGAGGATAATAAGGGGATAATATTGATTTAGTATAATTCACTAATAATGAAGATAAAAAACATGTTCTTCTATTTTAAGGTAGTCTATAATTGGAGATGAAATCAATAATAAAAACATCATTGGTGACTATATAGCTCCAATATAAACAAAAATATTGAATTATCTATAACAAAATTCACTCCAATATGAATTAGGACATAATATTTTTTTAAGAGGCTAAAAAGTATGATATTTGTGTCAAAATAATGAATAAAGAGCTTAGAAAAATCGATAATAATCCTACTAGAGAATTTTATTTGAGTTTTTAGTACAAGAACATTATCAAAACTAATTATCTAGTCCATAATAAATATAATTGAGAAGAAACATTGATTTGAAAAAAGGAATAACTTGTGTATAATGTATATTCCTAGATTAATGGAATCAATTTGGATGAGATGTTTTCCCCTATGCCTAGGTCATATTAAATTCATTTTTTTGTATAGTGGTGTAAATGAGGTTCAAGGTTTTTCATATTGATTTTAAATCAACATTAATTAATATATTCCTTGGAAAAAATTATACATTAATAAAACATACAGTTTCCTTATTCATGAGGATGAAAACAATGTTTTCTAGTTGAAAATTGTATTATACAGACTGAAGCAAACACACCAAGAGTTTAGTATCCTAGAATTAATCAACACTTTAGAAAGATTGTATTCCAACATGGTAGAGTTTATTATAATATTTATGTCAATAATGATAATGATAATAGTATGATAGAACACATTTATATTGATGACATAATATTTAGAAGAATAAAAAATACTTAATGAAAGGATTTTACTAAATTTATGAGTATCAAGTTCAAAATATTTTTGATTGGTGAGATAGTGTTTTTACTTGATTTATAGTTGAAATAATGAAGGCATGAAACTTTTGTTTATAAATATAAATATAATAATAAATCACTCAAAATATCTTTAATGGATGATTCAAAGCATAAGAAAAAATAATTTCTACTTGGATTAAGTTTTCAAGGGATGACATTGGAAAAGTAATTTATGTGATAGAGTATAAGTAAATTATTGAAACCATGTTTACTTAATTAAGAAAATACTTGATATTGTTTTTATTGCATTTCAAGTTGCTTGTTATAAAATTTTTCTCAAAGAAATCCACACACTAAAAATGAAAAGAATAATATGGTGTATAAAATGTACGGTGTATTTAGTATTGTTTTATAAAGTAACATCGTAAAAGGAATTATTGTGATTTACGGATACAGATTAGGCTAGTTCAACATATGGTAAAAAATAAACATCGAGTTATACATTTTTTTCCTATATTTTTTTTATTTCTTAGGTCAATAAGAATTAAAACTTCATCTAATTGAATACTAAAATAGTTGAATCTATAGAAGCTACTCAAGATTTCAGTTAAATTTTATTGATGAATCAAAAACTTCTAGATATCAGGTTAATATAAAATCTATAAGTTTAATCAAGTGTGATAACTTGAGTATTATTAATATTAGAAACAAAACATGGCTATAAATTGACTACAAATAATATAAAAATCAAATATCACTTCATTAAGTAATAATTCAAAAAAGGACTGGTGATATGAGAGTATCTATCTACACAAAATATAATTTTATACATCATGAAAAAATCATTATCCAAAGAGTGTTTTGAGAATAACCATTTGGTTATTTGACTTTTACCATCTCCATTCACATAAAGGATTGGACAAAGTACCCCTACTCCCCTAATGTAATTACAATTATATTCTTTAATTTTAATTATTATACTCAACATTTAATAAATTGAAAAATTGTTTCATGGAAATGTATGATATCTCTCATGGTTTGATTGACTAAGTTACAATTTATCACTTGTAAGATTTCAAAGAAGTTATATTTTGTTTCATTGATAAAGGTGGGAGAGTATATTCAATATCATTAAGAGGATGAGCGGTACTCAAAAGACAGATATGAACATTCTGAAAGAATTATGGTGTATTTCACTTTATATTTATAAAATGGGAAGTATTATAAAAAAATTGTCAATGGTGGAGGATTTATTTGAGAAGAATTATGGGAGAGTTATGGATATTTTAATTAGGGGGAGTTTTTTGAAGATGTATTTTAATTCATAAGAAATGAGTGGTGCTAAAGAGATTGCTTTCTAAATTATGTTACTAACTAATGGAATCTAGTGAGTATTCATTTTAATTGAAAATTGTTGACTAAAGTAAATCATGAATATCATAAAAGTGTTTAATTGATGATTTTTTTATTTTAATCTGGTTTCTCATGATTATATGGACTCATGTGACCTTAGAGTGAATGATTACTGAATCATTGTATACCTAGTTTGAAGATATAGGTTGTAGCAGATAGATGGTTTGTTGGAGAAGTGATTTGAGGGTTTTTTTTAATTTTCAACAAACCCAAAGGGGTATAATTTTTGGAAAAGCATATGATTTGGTTTTTTGGTGGTTTTGTTGAAAAATAAATTATCCAATCCTCTAAAATATTAAAGTAATCATCCATAATTGATACCAAGAAGTTTAAAGGTGTTGGGTAGAATTTAGAGACTTTTGTGTTAAAGTAAACCAAAACATTCAATAATGATTCTTATTATTTCATGAATAAGAATATTTTACCATGATTAAGGTCTTATTTTTATGTAGTGTTATACTATTTATGGTTAGATGGTGGCTTTATCAATGAATTAAAAAACTTCACTCTACTACATTTCTATGTGATATAAAAATACGATAAAGTGTATATAATGGGAAACGTTCCATGCAATAATGAGGAAGTTTATACCATGGAGGATTGTACCGTTTTTGTGACTTAGAGGTTATGGAAAATTGGTGAACCATTAGAAAGTGTAAGTTCATCTATGTAGATAAAATTGTGTTGTAATGGGTGAATTGGTGATATATTTTGAAAATGAGGATCATGCCACAAAATCAATAGGAATATATGGATGAAACCCTAAAATTCATAATTCAAAGTCATTACACCATGATAATGGTCATCATTCCATGAAGTAGTCCAGTCATTAAGATTTTAAATTTTAAATTTCCAATCATTGATGAGATAACTTGTGGATCTAATTGGAATTGGTTTGCTCATTTTTTGATGAACTAAGTAGATGTATTTTCCCATGAAACATATATCAAATTTAAGGTATTAACAAAGTAAATGGTATTGATTATCTATTATTAGAGAAATATTTTTCCTATGGGAAGGAGAATTGTAACAATTTGAGTAGATAGATCAGTTTTACAAAATAATAAGAGAGGATTTATAGACCTTAAAGATCTATAAAATCAAATAGGAGAGGTGGTATTCTAGGAGATATATCTTGTAAATTCATAATATTCATCAAATATATGAAGTAGAATATAATTAATATATATTTTTTGTGAAAAAAATTCTTTATAGGTTTGTGAAAGATCAATGAGTCACTTGGAGGAGCAGTGAGCATTATAAGTAAATAAGATCAGTTAGTTATCAATATTTTAAGGATTGTAAAAATATAGGACCAATGATACCATTATAATTTTTTAATGAACAAGATGTATTCTTAGTGAATTTTGTTACATTGACATGAAATTGAGTGTATAATCCTTGGACATAACCTTGTAAAGGTGAAACAAATAAAATTTCTTATATCTTTATTTTGTGTTTTATCAATTATATATTTTCAATTAGGGAGAGAGAAAAAATTTTCTTAATCAGGTAACAATATATTTAAGAAGGGATATTTTAATTTGATATACCCTTAATTATATTAATCAAAAAACTGTAAATAGCATTATATTTTGTACAACCCTAAGATCACTTTTTAATATTGGAAATTATTGTGAATCTTATTTATAATCATAAACTAAGAGTGGTATCTAGAAAAACATCATATTTTACCAAATTCCAAAGGGGTTTATAGTGATATAATCCAACACATCATCATTATCAAAATTAATTTTTCCTTGAGATAAATATTAAGAAAAATACAGGGATAATGTCAACCCCATATAGCTTATATCTTCCTATCAATTCAAAATATATCCAAAGTTTATATAATCACATCACATATAATTATATTGGAATGTCCATGAACATACTTATTAAAATCATTATTAAGGGATATGATTTATTGAAACCATCATATGGGCCGACACATCCTCCCTTTTTTAATAAAATCCCTCTACTTAATAAATATAATACTCAATTTCCTTCTATTAAGAAAAAATATCAAATTAATTTAGAAGGATATCCAAATATAAAACATCACAAGTAGGGAAACTATTTGATAAAATAAATTCATAGAATTCTTATCCAAGGTTTACTTTAAGTAACATCAATGAAATATATATATATATATATATATGAAAATACACGTGTTATAATTAAAGTGGGTAAATTTTGATAACTGTTCATTGACTTGTATCTCATGAGTGATCAGGTGTATCTCTATAAAAGTGATCATACTAATAATGATCTTAACATGTTATCAAAACCTAAAATGATAGTCATAAATCAAGGATAAAATACTAAAAATATATGAAAGGGGTTATTTTTATACCACCTCCTATATTTTACACAAAAAAATAAATAACAAATAAATTATTTGCATTAATATATATTACATGATACAAAATGTTCCTAATACAATAAAACATGACTAGAATTAGATATCATACATTAAGACATCAGTTTTCTATTTTATTCTAAGGGATTCATGCATTCCCCCCTAGATTCATATATATGTTCTAGAAAATTTTTAATCAGTCCATGGCCTTCTAGAACCTTAGTGTTGATGGGGAGGGATAAAATAGATATCTTTGAATTATGATGTCTTAAACATGGATAAATTAAATATTTGACCTCTCGGTTTGATCCCATGTTTATAGGATTACTTTGAAGCTCAATATAATAAATTAAGAAAGAATTTAAAAATCATTATACAATACAACCGTATGTAAAAAATATTTTTATTTCTCATTACTTGATCAAAAATGAATATTTAATACTTAAATTCACATTATGATACATTTCAAATCCCATAAATTCCATCAAATGATATAAAATTTTAAGTTAAATAACTTTTTTTTGAAGAATAAAAATGACATTTCATGAAATATTATATCACATGAATATCACTGCAAGTAATATGCATCTATCAGTACTAGAAATAGACAGGTTATAACTACATCACTTCAAGAGATATGCATATATTTCATGCATCACTACTATATCAAATATAGAGATATAACTATATTATATTTTATGATATAGATTTATTGAAACCAATATATTTTACCAGGTTTCTCTCTACTATAATCAATAACTCTCATGTTTGATCCTCTCTATGATTTATTATACCTTTAGATTCATTATGACCATTTGATCCCTTTGAGATCCCCATATTTTCCCATTGGTGTCTATTCCCATCTAACACATTCCTTATTATCCTTTATTGGTGTGTGGTATCTTCCATTACTCATTCAACACTTTGATTAACTTGGTGTGATAGAGGGAAATAGGTAATGCATGGGGGTATTCTATTTAATTCCATTCGTATTTTGTTACAGTGATTCATCAATATATTATTTTTTTGGGGTGCTTTATCTCTTGAGTATTCTACTACAACTGTGGTGAATATTTGAATAAAATATTTCTTGTGAAATTGATTATGATATTCTTGCAAATTTTTGTTGATCTTATTAAAGTTAAATAACCATTGATTTCTTCTTGAGTAAATTAATCAATCATTGTTAAATAGATAACAACTATATAATATTTATATTTATTTTATTCGATTATATAATATTCATTCTCATAATATGAAAATTTCAAGTTTGTCATGTAGAGTTCATGTTACATTTTATATACATAATATTTTATTTCATATTTTAAAATTAAATAAATGATATAATTATTTTGGGATGCCCAAGGTTAATAAATGATATCATAATAATTAGGTCAATACCAAAGTTTATGAGTTTTTGTTTCTAAAGGTTGGAATGCCAGTTATTATTTATCATTGGATGAAAAAGTTTGAATATCTTAATTTAAAAATTATGGATCTATAAATGGGATGGAAAAATAATTTTTTATTAATCTTCACTTAATTATGAAATTTATAAAAAAAACATTTCCTTCATTATATGAAAGAATCATCCAGAATTTCTATCATGGTTATTTATTTTTGATGAATTCCCCAAGTACGTTCAGTAACACCTTGAGTTTTTATGAATTTTTTTTAAATTAAAATAAATTTATTTGATATATTTGTTTATAATCAACATCAATTCATTCTTGTGTTAAATGAAACTTTGGTTTAGCTTGCATTACATGAAACACTAAGTTTTAACAAAACCATGATATATTAATTAAACATGACTATTAAAAACAAGAAGTTAAACTTAGTGATATAAATAGTAATAAATATTTTTTAAATATTAATTGTAATTATTTTATATAAATAAAACATATTGATAATAAAATACATAGTATTCAGTAATGTCTTTATATGTTTTGAAAATACGATTTTCTCAAAAAATATTCTTTTTATATATTTTTGTGAATAATGATTAAATTATTTTTTTGATATATTTAGAAGATTAATTTTATAAAATAAAATTTATTTTTTATTCATAATTCTAAAAATATCTTAGGTTTAATTTAGGGGATTTGTCACGACCCGTCCTCGGGGCCCGTGCCGTGACTACCCCAAGCCCGCCTTCCATAGGCCAGGGGCTGGAGAGTAGCACCAAGGCATAAATCCCAGTAAACAGGGAAGGCATTGCCTTTGTAAAGTAAACCACAAACACCACAGAGCAAGCAGGAAGAAGTAAATACTAAGTAAAAACTGGATCAAGCTGTGCTGAAAGTAAAAGGGGCCCGAAATACAAGCCCAACTGTAAAGTACAACTGAAAGGGGAAAACAACAACTGAAATGAAAAGCCGCAGCATCGAGCCGTCCTCTGGAAGCCCCACCTGAAGGGTGGGTATAGATAGTCTCCACAGTTCCTCGGTCCCACCGTCCACTCCGAGTACACCCCGCCCAGTGGTCCACCTCCAGGTACCGTCCTGCTCCGCAAACCTCGACCACGATCAGCGCTGTCCGTCGTCTGCAACCAACACAACGTAGTGCGGGCATAGCCCGTGCAGGGGTGAGTATAAGCTACTCAGTTGGGACCCCGATACCCCCGAAGGTCTCCCGAAATCCACAAAGGATAAACCACAAAGTAAAGGTACAATCACTAAGTAACATCCAACATTGCTTAGGTATATGCCCATACATATACCTAAGTCATCAATTCCAGTACACTCCAACCTCTGAGCCCGTGTACAACCCAGTCTACACAGGAAAGAAAACGTAATCCACACATGAAAGCAAAACTTAAATCCACACAGGATAGCACAACTCAATCCACAGAGGAAAACAAACAGGATTCAGCTCACACAGGTATTCTTCATCGTAAGATGATAGAGACGATCAGATACATCCACTTATTCATCTAAGCCATCGGACCCACAAAGGATCGATAGGTACTAACCTCCGCAATTACCCACACAGGATCGATCATGAAGTTGAAAACATAGCTATCGGGAAACTCCCTCTCTATCAAGAACAATGGGCATGCCGCTACAACCAAGCGCTTCCCTCTTACCATGGACTGTTGTAGTACTCCACCTATCGAGTACTGTGGGCCTGCTGCTACTACCAAGCGCTTCCCACCATGGGTCTACCACTACAACCAAGCGCTCCCCCCTCATAGTCCCTAGTGATACTCCTTCTGTAGAGTACCATGGGTCAGTCTCTACAACCAAGCGCTCCTCCGCTGTGGGTCTGCCGCTAAAACCAAGCGCTCCCCTGTGCCGCTACAACCAAGCGCTCCTCCATCATGGGTCTGCCAATACAACCAAGCGCTCTCCCTTATAGCCTCCAGAGGTACTCCTTCTGTTGAGTACCGCGGGTCTGCCGCTACAACCAAACTCTCCTCCATCGTGGGTCTGCTTCTACAACCAAGCGCTCCCCACTGGGATATCCGTAACACACCGAGCAGTCGTCAAGTCTCAACTGGCTCTAGGGTTTCCGCACACAGCATGCTCGTTCCGGGAGGGTCCACTCCACGAGCTGAGAGGTCGATGCATCAACTGACATGTAGTCCGGAGTCGATGTATCCCAAGATGTACCGTAGTGGTCACTGCCGAATCCATGGAGGATTCCCATACTGTTTTCATCATCGTCGCAGTCGCAGCCAGTTCTAAGGTTCCCGCACACAGCAATCTCGTTCGGGAGGGTCCGCTCCCCGAGCCGAGAGGCTGATACATCAACTGGCACAAAGTCCGCAGTTGATGTATCCAAAGTTCCATATTGTCAACAGGAACTCAACTCAATAGACAACGCATCAATCAGACGCCCGGTCTGAGAGTTATTGGTTTTTTCGTCCCAAGGGCCCGGTTGATTTTTAAGTCAAAACCAACCTGACCATACTCCACCTGCATCCAAACCTCGGGCGGAGTAAACCAAAAGATCTGTCTCACTTAGAGGAATCCATCAAAGTTGACGGCACGTCAATAGGACGTCCGGAGCTCAAGATATGAGTGTTTCTGCTCTGAGGGCCCGGTTGGTTTTGTGTACAAACCAACCCGGCCGAACCCAAAGTATTCCGAAACCTTGAGTGTAATATACCGAAACGACCGTATCGATTCAAGGATCGTGTTTCCGCTTACGGGGAGCCGATCGGAGGTCCGTAGCCCAAGATATGGGAAAAAGACCAAAAAAGGTCCGAAAACGGGGGGTCTGGGCCCGGACCGACCCGGCCCGACCCCCCCTGGGTCGGCCCCAACCGGGTCGACCCGGCCCGGCGGGTCGGCCTGGCTCGGCTCGGCCGAGCGAGGAACCGCGGCCCCCCCGCGCAGGGGCCGCTCCGCGGTTCCCAGACGCGGCAAGCCGGCCGCGTCCCTCCCGATTCTGCGCGGCCACGGAACCGGCTCGCCGCCGCGGCTTCATCCACGGCGGGTTTTTCCGGCGGCGCGCCGGGCGCCGCCGCCACCTGGCAGCCAGCGGGAGCTTCCGCGGGCCACCGGACGCGCTCTGGTGGTCCATTTTGCGTTCAGTCTTCGCCAGTGGTCCTCCCGGGACCCGATCTTCACTTTCAGTCCCTCGAATCACCCTTGCGGCCCCGTTTGTCGTCGTCCACCGTTTCGCGCACCAAGAACGAAAAGGTGCGGTGGGTTCGGATTGTTCGTTAGTCCACACCCACCGCGTTAGCGGTTTTAAAGATATTCACCCAACAATATTTAAACGACCGGGGATTTAATCACAATGATTTAAATAATCAAACCCCTACCTCTTCGAAGTCTTCGAACGTGCATTCTTTGCGGAATTGATCGTCGCGGAAGAAGAGGATCGTCGCGTCGTGGAAGCACGTCGCGTCGTCGCGGTATATGGCATCGCGTCAACAAACTCCAAGGATCAATAACACACAGATTTAGTTATTAAATCCATATTGTTGTTATAATCCACAAAGAACTTAAAGGACCGCAAACCCCTACCTTTTCATTGTCGATCGAAGGTTGTCACGGGGTTGGATCGTCGCGGAAGAAGCATCGCGGAGGAAGAATCGTCGGCGTCGCGGAACACGGCTTCGCGTTGTCG
The DNA here is from genome assembly GCA_963277665.1 of Viscum album. Lineage (NCBI taxonomy): Eukaryota > Viridiplantae > Streptophyta > Magnoliopsida > Santalales > Viscaceae > Viscum > Viscum album. The sequence continues at coordinate 1,741,075,661 of OY728145.1, forward strand.
ATCTCCGCGGGTTTGGCGTTCTTCGTCGCCCTTCGTCGGAGGCTGGCGTTCTTCGCATTCTTCGCTTTCTTCACGTTCTTCACATTCTTCGCGCTCGAGGATGAAGATCTTTAGAGATTCTCCAAAGGTTTAACACAACAATCAGATAATAAAATAAGTCCTCGTCTTATTTTATTATCAACTAAAGAAATTGAAAAACAATGATAAGTAACGAACAATTAATTCATAGAATTAATTGCAACAAACTAACCACCCAATTAATAGGGGCGTTAAGAATTTAAGAAAACGTGTCGGTTGACTTTCATTAAAAAGGGGTTTTCGCGGATGCGTTACTTAGGGGAAAATAAATGGTGGGGATCATGCGGGCCCCACCTCACAAATATCCTACCTAGAGGGTAGGATATTTTGGGTTCCACCCTATCTTCTTCAACTCAGCTTAAGCAGCTTAAAGTGGCTTTTAAGTGGACTTTAAGTGAAATAAAATAAAATTGCCGTACAACTTTATTTTATTTCTTAACTTAAAACCCAAAAATTAAAAACCACACCTGAGCAAACGCAACTCCCGGAAAGGCATTTCTAGGCAAAAATCGGCGTTGTGATTCCATCGGTGCCCTCAAAATTCGATTCCGGGCACCGGTTCAAAAGTTAGAAATCCCCGCTCGTCTATTCACTGAACATACCCGAGCCAATCTTCGGAAGATGATTCCGAGTACACCGGGCCTCGGAATCAGGTGCCGTCAGAAACAGCGTTCTTGTAAAATTACAAAGAAAATTAAGAAAAAAAAATTACTTGAATTTTATGGGTCTTTACATTACTCCCACCACATGGCTTTACGTCCCCGTGAAGCTTCACCACAAACTTAGGGATACAAAAGCGGTACTGAGCACGCATCTGATCCTCCTGCTCCCAAGTACTATCCTGGAGGTTCCAGAGCTGACATCTGAAGCGCACTAGAGGAATTGATCGTCCATGTACGACCCTCTCCTGTCGATCCTTGATCTCCACTGGGACCTCCGCAAAAGTCGCCCCATCATCAAAGACCAGCTCCCCATGGTCAAAGACTTGTGTCAGGTCGTGCACCCGGCGCAACTGAGGTGGTAGAGCCAGGCGATAAGCCACCTCGCAAATCATGCTGAGGAACTGGAAGGGTCCAATGAAGCGTGGAGACAACTCGCCGCCTTGGCCAAAACTCTGTAACTCATGTCGAGGTAAGACCCGTAGGGAAATGTGGTCGCCATCCTCGAACTCCAGTGGCCTCCACCTACTGTCATCACAAAACTTCTACCGGTTCTGAGCTGTCCTAATCCGCTACCTTGATGACCTGGACCTACTCTGTCGTGGCTTGGACCATCTCCGATCCCACAAGAGCTGCTAAGATTTCTTCTTTGCCGATAAGAGAAATTTGGTCTCATCCCCTGGATGAACCACTTCCTTTACCTAATAGAGTCAATCCCGACATGGATGATACTAATCCATACCAAGGATGACGTTGTAAGGCCTTGACGCTACTACCAAGAGATCCAACTGTTACTCTCGCCTCCAAGGGTTGAGTCACACTGTCGGCATCAGTGTGTGGTAATTGGGCCTCCTCCAGTAGGTATCTCACAAGTGAGGGTCAATTCAACAGTCTAAACCGGAACCTCTTAGTAACAACACAAAAGAGGACATGAATGAAAACATCACAAAGGTATGCGTCTTTTATTATTACAGCTCATAATACAAAGACACTACACGACAACAACAAGGAACTAGAAGTACAAAAGACGTATCCACTAGTTCCACTCCTATCCATCTGCTCCCAGAGCTCTATGATTAAAGGCCTCAGCTACCTGAAGCTGAGATCTCCCATGTCCTCCTATCCCCTGTGGTCGGGGTGGACCTCCTGGTGGTGGTGGTGGAAACACCCCGAAGCGTCGTCCACCTCCAGATGCACGGCCAGCTCCCCTGCCATGGCCGCCTGCTCCTTGTGACCGGCCCTGATTGAACCTCTGCCTCTGCCTCGGGGGGTCCTTCGTTCATCTGCTGGTCATCCGTATGGAGGTTCGGATAATCACGAGCCATGTGACCAATCCCGCCGCAGGAGTAACACTGCCCATTCATGGTAAGTCGTTGTCCACCCCGGGTGCCTCGCACAAATGATCATGAGTCATGCTTTTGACCACCTGCGGGTCTAGTCCTCTTGGACCCCTACGTCATCTGTCTATTGCCCGCAGTAGAAGACTCTACCGCATGTCAGCTAGTGGTGGGTCCTGCTACTGAAGTCTGCTCAGCAAGGAAACTCTTCACTAGGAGGGCTCGCTCCAACACCGCTGCATGTGTCAGAATGTTGTGAGAAACAACTGAAGCTCTGATCTCTCTCCTGAGCCCCTGCTCAAAGGTTCGGGACCTGAAGAAAGGGTCCCATACAATGTTCGTGGAATAGTGCGAGAGATCGGTAAACCTCACCGCGTACTGGGCTATTGACATGCTTCCCTACCGCAGCTGTAGAAGCTCCTAAATGCACACCGCATGGAGGGTGGCTGGGAGGAACTCCGAGCGGAAGAGGCTCTCAAAGTTCGTCCAGAGGAGAGATGCCTCGTCGTTCACCTGGAGCATCAAACTCCACCATCGTCCCGCTGCTGCGTGCAGTAGGCTCACTGCGAGGATCACCATGAGGTCTGCTGGTGTCCTCACTAGCCTGAAAACTCGTACGACTGCCTCCAGCCAGTCCTTGGCTGTCTGGGGGTCTGTCTCCCCACAGAACCTGGGTGGTATCTGGCGCTGGAACTCATGTAGTGCACTAAGGAAACATGCATCGTCAGCGGCTGGAAGCATCGGTGGCTCGGCGGATAAAGGTACCGCCGGTGCCTCTGCTGACAAGGATCCCTGCACCGAGGCCTCGTCGCTCGGTGGGCTGTCATCACGATCAACTCTCGGAACCCTAGCTGGCTGCCGTCATTGGGCCGTCCTAAAAAGGAAACAAGTGCTCCACGGTCAAAACAGTATACCTGGTGATATTACATAAGTAATCACAAAGAAAACTTGAAACAGACATGCAATCAATGTTTTCGTGCATTAAGTCGGAAATCAGAAGTCATGGTCCTGGTGTACGGATACGTCGGCCGCCGCACCAACACTGGGCTCCCTGGACTGATAACCACACTCAATATGCTTTACACTATTGCTTCATATAGAAGAAAGATCAGAGTCTGTAGTTGAACCGAACTGCTCTGATACCAATTTGTCACGACCCATCCTCGGGGCCCGTGTCGTGACTACCCCAAGCCCGCCTTCCATAGGCCAGGGGTTGGCGACTAGCACCAAGGCGTAAATCCCAGTAAACAGGGAAGGCATTGCCTTTGTAAACTAAACCATAAACACCACAGAGCAAGCAGGCAGAAGTAAATACTAAGTAAAAACTGGATCAAGCTGTGCTGAAAGTAAAAGGGGCCGGAAATACAAGCCCAACTGTAAAGTACAACTGAAAGGGGAAAATAGCAACTAAAAAGAAAAGTCGGAGCGTCGAGCCGTCCTCTGGAAGTCCCACCTGAAGGGTGGGTACAGATAGTCTCCACAGTTCCTCGGTCCCATCGTCCGCTCCGAGTACACCCCGCCCAGTGGTCCACCTCAAGGTATCGTCCTGCTCCGCAAACCTCGACCACGATCAGCGATGTCCGTCGTCTGCAACCAACACAACGTAGTGCGGGCATAGCCCGTGCAGGGGTGTGTATAAGCTACTCAGTAGGGACCCCGAGACCCCTGCGGGTCTCCCGAAATCCACAAAGGATAAACCAAAAAGTAAAGATACAATCACGAAGTAACATCCGACACTGCTTATGTATATGCCCATACATATACCTAAGTCATCAATTCCAGTACGCTCCAACCTCCGAGCCCATGTACAACCCAGTTCACACAGTAAATCAAACATAATCCACACAGGAAAGCAAAACGTAAATCCACACATGATAGCACAACTCAATCCACAAAGGAAAACAAACAAGATTCTTCTCACACAGGTATACTTCATCGTAAGACGATAGAGATGATCAGATACATCCACTGATTCATCTAAGCCGTTAGACCCACAAACGATCGATAGGTACTAACCTCCGCAATTACCCACACAGGATAGATCATGAAGTTGAAAACATAGCTATCGGAAAACTTCCCAGGAGGTCACCCATCCTGATCACTACTCCAGGCCAAGCACGCTTAACTGTGGAGTTCTAATCAGACAGGCTCCCAAAAAGGAAGGTGCACCTTGTTGACATGAGTCATATCATTTAGTCATTTAACCCTTTATCATTTGGGGATGTTACAATCACCCCCCCCCCCCTTTGGAGCACAACGCCCTCGTTGTGGGCCCTACATATCAACCTAGGCAGTGCACCGCACTTAAGGATGGGTACCACCTCTGATACCAAATGTGACAACAGGGTCCCGGTGACAGCACAGACACCCCGCCTTAACATGGTCGTCAGGTCCTTGCCCACCGGGTACCACCAGTTGCCCCGCAGACACACGGGGCCCACCCGAGGGTCCACCCACATGCCTGAACGGGTCATCTGACTAATGACAGTCCCCATAGGCCAACACATGTCTTTTCCAGTGTGTTTTGTCCTCACTCACACACACCCTGGGAAAATTCCCAGGAGGTCACCCATCCTGATCACTACTACAGGCCAAACACGCTTAACTGTGGAGTTCTAATCAGATAGGCTCCCGAAAAGGAAGGTGCACCTTAGTGACATGAGTCATATCATTTAGTCATTTAACCCTTTATCATTTGGGGATGTTGCAGGATTTTTTGGAAAAGTTTCATTTTTTTAGGAATTGTCCTCCAAAGCCATTTTTTCAATTTCTAAAAAGCCAGTTTAAGGGTTACTGGTAACCATACAGAAAAAAGTCATACACAACATTCCACACATATTTCAAATTTCAAAATTCAAAATTTCCCAGAATTCAAATTTCATGTGGAAACTTGAAAAAAACCCATGCCACTTGTCCACCTCGCGTCAAAACCACATAGAGTCGTGAACCATTCTCACGTCTCCAATCCGAGCAGCATTCCAGCGAGAACAGAATTGACATCTTCGCCAGCCCATCATCATCACGTCAACAACTCACCTTGATCATCATCTTCATCGCTAGAAACTAGAGCACACAGATGTCGTCCTCATCATTGATGCCCACTGCCACAACACCACTGAACACCATCATCCTCGCCATCACCATCCGACAGACAATCATGCCACAAATAGTAGCCATCGAAATCAAGGATGAACAAAACCCACAACTAGAGATGAAAAAAGCTCCACTGAAAACATTAAGAAAGAAAGACCTAACAAAATCTAATGAACAAAAAACAATCCCCATAATCATTGTTGAATCCACAACTGAAGATCGCCATCCTCAAAGAGAACAAGTACCAAATCCATCCTCAAAGGTGAAAACCTAAAGAACGATGAAACTGGATAGATCCACCATAGGACATGATGCAAAGCAACAAATAACAACCATCAATTTCAAAGCATACCTTCGTTCAGGACTGACATTACACCGAGTTGGCTTGACGCAGACCCAAATGGCATCGACACCTCGCGCCTCCACGGACACCGCACATCGATAACCAGAAACATGATTAGAGCTGAAAACCGCAAACCAAACCAAAAAAAGAGGCCTCCAAAACATTAGATCTTGCTGAAAGGAGCCCCATCGGGGGACATTGAACCAGATCTCACTCCCGCCTTCAGAGATGCACCAGAGAACCAGATTTCCCAAAATGCTCATAGACAACATTGAACGTGACGACACCCCCAAACTACTGCATCTGAGACCCGCACCCTGGCCCAACACTGCGCCACCTTGGAAAACCCTAGCCATATCTGAGGTTAGAGTGAGAATAAATTCAAGTGCAATGTGGATCACCGAGGATGAAGACGATCCCATGCCACTAGAAGTGGCCACACCATGAACGCACTGAGTAGAACGCCGAGGGAAGAAATCTAGACAGAGGAGGCAGAGGGGAGGAGGGTGGCGGCAGGGGAGAGAGCAAGTGAAGTGAAGCCACTTATGAGCTCATCCCTAGTGAAAAATGCTGAATTTTAACTGAAATTTGTTTTTTTATTGAATTGTTTTTAAAGTTAAATTAAATTTCAAATTGGTTTCAAATAATAACTAATTAAATTTTAAATAAATATATCCAATTAATTTCATTTTAATCAATTTCATATTGAAATTTGATATGAAAACTTTTAAAACTTTTGAGCATTTTCGCTTTAAAAACCTGCTTTTCATCATGTCTGCGAGATTAATATTAAATTAATTTTTTCCAATTATTTGAATGTAGTATGAAAATTTTTAGTTAATTTTTGAAATCATCATAATTTATAATTTCTAATAAGTCCAATGTAATTTTTTACCAAAATGAATGGTGAATGCAGCAAAAATTAATTATCACAGTTCAGGCAAAAATGTGTTTGTCGAGTGTTAAACTAAAAATATAAGGGTAAAAATCACTAATATACTTAAATAAAAAGAATTAGATGAACATATTTATAACAAAAACCTCTGATTTTCTATAATTTACTATTTTGACAATTTTTACAATTTTTACATATGAAAAACAGGGGTAGATTTCTCTCTTTCAAAAATTTATAACTTTTCAACTCACCTCCCTTATAAAAGGTCACCCCCTATACTCTATTCATCACACCTTAAAACCTGTTTTTTAGAATAAATACTCAAATAACTTCTAAACTTATCTCCCCTGATCCTATAATACTTTTTTGGATATAAATTCAACCAAGGAAGTATTTTAATGAAAACCTAAGGATGATACTTCAAAAAGAGGTGACGTTCATCAACAAGTGTTTTTATTTTATATCTACCTCCACATAATTAAATTATTATTATACCATGATGATAAAATAGCCTAATTATATTACATATACTGATATTTTTTATGTTGATTTTATTTCCTAAAACTACACACACTGCAATAAAATGGGTTACAAAATCATCATTTGTGTGTACGGTGGTCTAACACCTCACGAACCATTGTCATTCATTTTTCCATTACCACCTATCAAGGATAGTGATAATGAATTATTTATTGTTTATAAATGATATATATTATATTTATTATGTTATTATTATTCTATAATTTTCATATCATATATACCTTCATAATATCCATTTTGTGGGAATACAATAATGTTGTTCGTGTGCACGGCAGACTATCGCCTCACAAAGTGACGTTATTCATTCATGATTTACATAGAATATATTAAGGATGGATTTAATAAAAAAAAATTATATATATTAAATAAACATTATTCTTTAATTTCAATATATATATTTTACTTTTAAATTTTTCATTCTAATAAAAAAATGGAAACAATGTTCAGGCGTACGTATGGACTACCGTCTCCATAAATAGTTTATTACATGTTCTTTCACTAAATTTAAAGACATAATATAAATAAATATATAATGAATATATATGATATTTATATCATGGTTTTCATTTTTAAGATGCTGAAATCATGATCAAAGTAATACGAAAAATAATAATGAGTCAAAAAATATACGAAACAACAAATCGATTATTACACAAAACATGACATTAACATGAATTTTGTTAATAAATGGGTAATAAAAGGTCATAAGAAAATCATATATGGTATGATATGTATGAATATTTTTAGAAAAAATATGTTTAATATAATTATATTTACTATAAAGTGGGTTGAACATGTGACTTGGAAGTCAAGACTTAAGATAATTGTTTTTTTGTATCAATTTTCCTTTTTTGAGACATACATTATGTTATAAACCTATATTATTTCACAAGGTGTATATATCTTCCCTTTTACATGTTATATCATGAATTTATTCATACTTGTGATATTTTAAATTTCTTTTTATTTTATTCCTTAATGGGGATTATGAATCAATGATACCGAAGTGGTAAATATTTTATGTTACAATATCAATATTTATTGGGATTGTTTATGATTAAGTCCCCAATGTTGAAATCTCATGATATACCTCTCAAAAATACTAATTAATTTTATTATCCAGTTTTTATTCAAGATATTTTCAAGTAATGTTACCATTTTTCTACTCTTTTGTACTTAAGATAATTAATAATTTTTTTTAATAAAATCTAACTTTATTTCTATCTTTGATTGGTAATCTGTTTTCTTCCAAAAACATATTTTCCAAAAATGGTTTCAAAAATGTTTTATTCCTCTCTTATGATCTTTAAAATACATTTTTACACATTTTTGATGTTTTATAAAAAATAATGAAAGTAATCTTCATATCATTTTCGAAAACAATTCTTGTTTGGATTTTACCAAAAATGTGAAAGGAATCTTTATTTTAACATGTATGGAATGAACAAAATTTTCCAACTTCATGACAAATAATTGATTCAAATATTCCTTTATAAGTTTTCAAGGTTATTTTCAAAGAAAATAAATCAATTTTTTTATGTTTTAAAAATCATTTTACAAAATGGAAAGGATATTTCCCTCAAGAAATGTTTTAAATGATCATTTAAAATTATTTTCTATCTAAGAGGACATCTTTTGGAGTTACTTATTACTTAATGGGGATATGATCCAAGTATACCATTAATATTATTTATTGTAATGGATTATCTCTTTATGGAATGATGTTTATGAGGCTTGCTTCTTTTTACGGGTTATTTTATGATGAAATGATTATGAAACTTGTCTCTTTTCCATAGGTTATAATATAATGAAATGTTTATGATACCAATTTCATTTCATGGGTTATAATTTGATAAATTTTTATGATATTGTATCCCAAATAAATTTCGTTTTCATTATGTTATTTTTGGTACCTATATGTCTCTCTAATACAATGGATAAAGATTTATATCTCATGATATAGACAAGAATGGAATGAGAAGTAAACTCGATTCAGCAAGGGATTTTTCCACTATAATAGTATTGGGAGTGAACCATGACTACTATGATGGTTTAGGGAGTGAACCAATTCTAGTATTATAGGCTTGGTAGAGATCCTTGACTAATATGGAAATGATTTTATATACTTATTTTATGACACAAATCCATGTTCTGTGTTAATGTTATTACATCATGGCTCATGTTATTTGATTATATTATTATCAATATCTCATGAACTACTAATATTTAATGTATGACTCAGTTATATGATCCTTTATATATAGGGTATGGTTTTCAAATGTTATACTCATGTTGTCATGCCCTTATGTTCATGATATGCTTATGTAACTCCTTTTTTTACCCTTAGTGAGCATATAAGATCACCCTTTCTTATGTTTCCTTTACTCATGTTATGAATATATCTATTATTTATGATATTTCTAATAAGGGTGCTAGTTATGAAGAACATAGTAAGAGATGGTGTAGCTCACTTGTGGGCTAGTGGTTTTGTTTCCAAGTTTCCAAAGACACTGAACTATTATGGTCCTCCAACTTATGTTTGTGTAATGTAATAAATATTCATAAAAATGATATAATATATATATGATAATTGAGGCTTTCTATAGTTGGTATTAAATTATAGGTTTAGTTAACCTTATAAAACTAAGATGATAAAACATAAGTGAGATCCCTATGGACATGTCTAAGGATAAGTCTAAGGATGAGCCAAGTATATGAAAATTTCCTGTAATTTTGGTAAATGATAGAGTGATTGATATAAAATAAATTACATACCTATTTGGATAATAAAATTAGATATATATCAGTAATATATTTATATAGGTGTAATAATCTTGAAAACATTATATTGAGTTAGACTCAATCGGAAACTGGTGCATGATAAAAGGCCTTTCTGTACACTTGGTTTAACACTACCGAGATATATGATTTGTAAATTCATAAATACTTTACAAATCATCCTAAATTATTTAAATAAAAGATTAATATGAATGGCCTAAGATAAACCTAAGGTTTCATATATTAATTAAGGTTTCATGATTCATATATCATATAAGTGATTTTGTTTAAAATATTATGTGGTTCCCCATTATGATTATTTTTTCTTACTCTATTATTTTTTTATTTTAGACAATTCTTAGAACCTAAAGGAACCATGTTAATGCTATGTATAATGGGAAATTAAATTATTTTCCTCTAGAAAATCCAAAAATTATGGGATCTAGAATAAAAAAACTAATTGTTATGCTCACAAAATGTACCACCCCGTGATTTTATAAGATATATTCTTTTTAATCTCTTTCATATCTTCTATTGTACGCTACACCAAGATTATCTTTCACTATAAGCAACATTGTATTAGCTTGTAGTATACACAACACTAATCTTGGATTGTGTTAAAAACAATTTCAAGTTTGTTTGATAGTAATTATTCAACGCAACATTGAGTGTATATATACATATGTATTCAATGTATAAATGAAATATGTTAGGATTTCGTTATATGCAACAACAAAGGATCCTTGTACTACATGCAACCCTGACTTGGCTTGCGTTACACGCAATCGCGACCTTCCTCGATACAGTGTGTTGTACGCAATACCGGGTTTCACTAAACAACGATATATTATTATAATATTATTATTAACTAGCCGTTATGAATAGTATTAGCTAAATTTTTAATTTTATAACATTATTATTCATCTTAAAAATTTTCTAGAACATGGTATAAGAACAAAATAAATTTTTTGGTAAAATAAATATTTTTCAAAAAATGCAGTTTTGCCGCCTTTTAATGGTACACCCACTTAAAATATAGTTTTTGACATGTTTACAAGTTCAATTTGAAAAAATAAAATTCTTCTATGGAATCAGGATATTAAAATTTACTTTGGATAAATTTTTCATATTATTCTGATAACTTTCATATTTTAATGAATAGTAAAAACATTCTATATTTTAATTAAAAACAACTTTTTTCCTCATAATAGTTTATATGGATAAATTATAATATTGAATGGTTTTAAATTATAAATAGAATATATTTTTACCATTTAATATAATGCATGTCATTATCATTGATTTTACATTGAATTCATAGGTAAAATCATTTCAATCTTTTGCAATGTTTTAACTTTTAAAACTCGTTTTCTTAACAACATGATTAATTTTAAATTAATTTCTGCAACTTTTGTGTATTGAATTTAGAAAAATGGATTCCTTATTTGGAATTAGTGGGTCCAAATTATGTTAATAGGCTACTTTTTATTTTTTGGCATTATGAATAGTAAATACGGTAAATTTTATTTACCATAGTAAAAGGTAAATCGGGTAATTAAGGGTAAATATAATATTATAAAATTACCCTAACACTTGTCTTAATATAATTGGATGCTTATATTTCGTCATAAGGCATATTTGGGTCGAAATGGAATCCATTGGAACCCACTTTGAGGTGATTAAGACCTTTAGTTTATTTTATTTAAAGGAAAGTGAAATATGTATCACTCAAAATTTAATAATTAAAGTATTTTTAATATAATGTTATATAGAATATAAATTCGGTTATAATTACTCATTTGAATTATAAAATATTTTTCTTTATTATGGTAATTTATTTGTAATTTTTTAAGAGATATTTAATTACCTTAATAACTTATACATTAATGATGCAGAAATTATTTATTTAGTGAAAAATCAGTAATATAGTTTTTATTGAAATAATAATACCCATTAAAAGGCCCAAAAACCTGACCAAAACTTATTGGTAGTGTATATATACACCATAAACATCCAATGACCGAATATATGATCGTTTTGAGTCTTATAAAAGTGATTATGACACTTATATTATTTTATTTTAAATGATGTCAAAGTTATCACCTTCATAATTTAATAAATATAACATTTTAAAAGTTGGGTCTTTTAGAAGATAAATCCAACTAAAAGTATTCTTATGAAATATGTAGTATTTAAATTCATCCAAGTTTTTTATTTTTTATTTTTATGAAACATATAAGTATATTAAATATTTATAAAAAAATGTTGTAGTAATTATTTTATTATGAGAAATATCACATAAATTGTTTTAAAAATATTATAATAAATATTATATAGACTATTTAATGTTATCAACTAATTTTCTAGATGCATATGACATGTTAGGAACCTATTAAATATTTTAGTTCGAATATATCCTCTGTGTGGATTTTATTTAAATTCAAATAAATGAATAGTGTCGAAATTGACACTATTGTTATTTTATAAAAATAACATATTATTAAATTGTTTAAAAATCACAAAAATATTTAAAAATTATAAATTTAAATTTATATAGTCTACAATTTTATAACTTATACAATTATGTAAAATCCACAACACATAAGTGATTATTTATAACCATTTAAAATTTAGAATTTTATTACCACAAATAAAATTAAATATATTAAATAAGGATAAATAAAAATGATAAGGTTTAAAATAAAATCAAAACATGTTTAATTTTATTGGTTGATGAGTTTACAACATTATCTAATCTCATCTTTGAATTGAGTCATTTTTGGAGGTTTTTATTTGGGGTTTGAATTTATATTAAACTAATATTTTTGAGGATTCCAATGGTGCCCCTCTCCTCCCTTATAAAAGGGCACCTCCTCCCTCTCATCTTTACACAACTTTGAGCCTTCAAGCTCGGACAAACCCTTCCCATTTCCCTTCTCAACTTCCCTATAAATATTCTATAGGTCCTGGTCTTCTTCAAAGACCATTTTTAGTTACCTAAGATGAGGTTTCAAAGAGGCGTGTCGAAGAAGAGGAGTTTCGGATACATACGAAGCATATCGGACATAAGGTAAGGGATAATGTTGCAATCTCAATTTTTTTCTATCTGGGATTTCTTATACGTAAGTATTTACTGGGATTATATTTATCACCCATGTCTATGTTTTATAAAAATGTTTTCATGTATTTTAAAGTCTTTGTTACCCATTTTTGACATTTACTACATGGTATGTAAGGAATCTTTTTTTTTTGTTTACCATACGAGGTACTTTTTTACTTTTCCGACAAAAGTACGAGAAGGATTTTATTTTTAACTTATACGGCATGAATGGATTTTTACGGCTTTATAACACCTTATTTTTATGAAGCTTTCTCTACAAGATATATTAACTATTTTCAAAAAAATCCTTTTCTTTTAAAATTTCATGGAATTTTGTGAAAAGAAAATGATTTTGAAGAAGAAAGGATATTTTCCTCAAGAATTCATTTCATGTGTTTTATTAAAACCTTTTTCCATCTAAGATAACATTATTTTATATGTGTCTGTTTCAAGTATAATGAATCTATTATTTACATGTTTTCACTTTTCTTATGATGAAATGATAACCATTTTGTTTTATATGGATTATGTTATGATGGGATGATGGTTATGAAATCCATTTTATACATTGGGTAATGATGAATTATTTATGTTAATATTGTGGAATAAGTAAGAATGATTTCATTATGAGATGGGTGGGACCTATATCTCCCTCCAATTAATTGGGTAAAGATTTATATCTCATGTGATAGACATGGCTGGAACGGTAAGTTAATCTAGTTCAGTGTTACAGGACTGGAATGAGGATTGAACTCGATTCAGAAAGGGACTTTTTCCACTAACATGGTCTTGGAAGCAATTTCTTGGCTACTATGGAAATCATAACATGTGCTTAATGGTTTCCACAATTACATGTTTTATTCCCATGCTATTTTATCATGATCGATGTCCCATTATGATCTATGCCTTACGTACTTCCATGTTTTAAGTCATTGCTCAAGGTTTTGATGTTTAAACATTATGTTCATGTTTTTAAGTTCAAATTTATGTGGTTTGTTTTATTTTCTCCATGCTTACCCTTACTGAGCATTTGAGCTCACCCCTTTATATGTTTTCTTTTCCCCAGGTCAGGAAGAAGGATATTAAGTAGGATATGCCAAAAAGGGACTCTAGATATGATGAAATAAATGGAAGACAACGTAGATGATTTATGAACCAGTTGTTTATGTTTCCTAGTTTCTAAAGACACTATACCTATACGGTCCTTTCATGGTTTTGTTATATGTTGTAATAATTCTTCTTCAATTTTGAAGTAATAACCATGTATGTAAAGTATGGGTCGTTATAGTTGGTATCAGAGGAAAGGTTTAGTTAACCTTTGGAAACTAGGACGCGAAAACTTTAGTGAGATCCCTAGATATATTTCTACGGTATGTCTAGGGATGTCCCTAAGGTTAAGTATATGTATAGTTTATAGTACTAGAATTAATAAAATGATATTAGAATTAAACCTAATATATTAGATATCGAAGGTACTCCCCCATCATTATGTTGTTTTCCCTGGCATGATTTTTGCCTCTCACACTATTCTTTTTGGGTTTTAGACGATGGATGGAACCCGAAGGAACCGTGTTGATCAATGTAATGGACAATGAAATGATTTTCCTCCTGATCAAACCAATGTTATGGGATATGGATTGCAAAATCTTATTGTTATACTTACACAAGATATGAATCATTTTGGACTTCCAAATGAGCAGAGAAGGGAACAATATTCTATTGAGTCCTTCATGAGGCAACGTCCACCTTCTTTCAGCGGGTCTTCTGATCCACTTGTTACTGAACAATGGATTAGTACCATTGAAAAGATATTTTCCATACTTCGCTGTTCGGAACATGAAAAATTCATTCTGGCTATTTACCGTTTAGAAGGTGAAGCATATCAATGGTGGACTCTAATTAAGAATACGAGGCCCCGAGATGAAATTGAATCCATGGAATGGGATGAGTTCAAGAAAATATTTTTCAATAAGTACTTACCTTGAATTATTAGAACAAAGATGGAAAAGGAGTTTCTTGATCTTAAGCAGAAGGATGATGAATCTGTTGGTATATACAAAGTGAGTTTTACAAGACTTTCCAGGTATGCATCTGGCTTTATCATCCAACCTAAAAGTAAAGTTTATTGATTTTTCAGTGGCTTAAAACCAAGTCTTCGAAGGGTATTATCTATAAGATACTTCAGTAGCTATGAAGAAATTGTGCGTTGTGCTATCAATGTAGAACTGGAAGTTGGTGTAACATATCTATCTCATGGTTTTGACAAGAAACAAACGATGGAGTTCAAGGATAAATCTCAGAATAATGGTGAAAAGAATATGAATGTTTCCTTATGCTCAAAGTGTGGAAAGATGCATGGTGGAGATTGTCTTAAAGGGACTAAAAAATGTTTTAAGTGTAGAAAAGAAGGTCATCGATCAGCCGAGTGTCAAAGTAATGGAAAAAGGGTTGCTAATGATGTGAATAAAGAAAAGACTGCATAGAACACACCACCAACACTTCAATGCTTCAAGTGCAAGGAAATGGGGCATTATGCTAATCAATTCCCTAATCCAAGGGTTAATGATGATCAACGTGAGAAACCACTTAAGGCAAAGGATAAAGGGAAGTCACATGAGATCACTATTTTTGATGTTGAGTATGAAAATGATGTTGTGTAATGATTAAGTGTTTATGTAATGGGATTTAAAAATATTATCATGGAATCTCATTTATAGTATCATGAAATTTTTAAATATCTGTGTATTGGTCCATTGTGGTTTTCTATAAGAATATGGTAATGGTAACCATGAAAAGTGATTCAAATATTTTAGAAAGCAGATGATATGCGCATAATGAAGGGATAAGGAGAAAATAAATTGTTTGATAGTATTCATGAGCTCATGATTGATATAAGGACTAAGTGATATCATGGTTTGAGTATATATAATTTTGGGGATTTTGGTATGTGGAAAGTGTTAACTTTTAACTGCATTCATGTTTTCACTAAGGTTCAATGTGTATTCATTTTTCAAGAGAATACACGATTAAGGTATTCAAATTTTTGGAATGTGACCAATAATATATATCTAATATGGGGGATAAATGATGGTATTCACGTACTTGTAATGTGACCTCTCAAGTAATCATTTTCTTTACACTATGAGATTGGACAAAATTATTTTAGATAAGATTAAAGGTTGGAATGGATTAAGTTAGATATCATATAGTAATGTTTAAGGCTAGAACTTTTTTTATGTTATAATAGTATAGTTTTAGAAAAAGGACAACCTGCAGGATGGGCGACAACCCGTCGCGTCGGACAAGGCTGTGGGAATCGAACCCACAAATGAAGTACGATAGGCCTTTATCGCCTACCACTGACCTACAGGAAGTCCCTGTTTAGTAGAAACTGGTTTTATTATATTAATCAGTATGATATATGAAGTATAAGCCCATTTTAGGAACCATATATGATTAATCTCACTATAGATGGATTTATGTATTTTTGATAACTTTTTCTAACCTTTTGTTTGAGACAGATGGAATGACCCATCATTCTATCACATGATATGCTAACACTTCACTAATGAAAAATTCAACTTCATTTCTTTAATATATTAAGTGTAAATTGTCCATGGAACGACCAATGGTGAGACTGTACCAAAATAAAGAAAGTATTTCTTTTAATTCCAATTTCTTGAAATTTTGGGAATTGATCTTGAAAACCAAAAATGTTGTCATAGTGCCCTCATACCCGATGAATCAGATGGTACCTTATATCATCACAAATTTATTTCTTTGTGATTGTTGTATTTTTCATAGCCATGTTCTCTACCACTCTCCATCAAAACATGATGGTTAGATTTCTCTTCCATATCCATATTTTCACCTATATTGTCCTATGTGGAAACCCAGTGCTGAGTTACTTTGGGTGAACGTTATGATTCTAACTTTTCTTTTTAAAAAGAAGTTTTAGTATTCCTTTTTACGATGTGGGTTTCTATTAAGACTTTCAAGTAGTAAACCATTTATAACTCCGACGAATTTTGAGGGAGAAATTCATTTTAAGGGGGGTAGAATGTAACACCCCGATATTTTATAAGATATATTCTTTTTAATCTCTTTTATATCTTCTACTGTATGCTACACCAAGATTATCTTGTGCTATAATCAACATCGTATTAGCTTGCAGTATACGCAACACTAATCTTGGATCGTGTTAAAAACAATTTCAAGTTTGTTTGATAGTAATTATTCAACGCAACATTGAGTGTATATATACATATATATTCAATGTATAAATGAAATATGGTAGGATTTTGTTATATTCAACAACAAAGGAGTCTTTTACTACACGCAACCCTGACTTGGCTTGCGTTACATGCAATCATGACCTTCCTCAATACCGTGTGTTGTACGCAATATCAGGTTTTACTAAACAACGTTATATTATTATAATATTATTATAAACTAGCCGTTATGAATATTATTAGCTAAATTTTTAATTTTATAACATTATTATTCATCTTACACATTTTCTAAAACATGGTATAAGAACAAAATAAAATTTTCAGGTAAAATAAATATTTTTCAAAAAATGCAGTTTTGCCGCCTTTTGATGGTGCACCCACTTTAAATCAAGTTTTTGACATGTTTATAAGTTCAATTTGACAAATTAAAATTCTTATTTGGAATCAGGATATTAAAATTTACTTTGGATAAATTTTTCATATTATTCTGATAACTTTCATATTTTAATGAATAGTAAAAACACGCTATATTTTAATTAAAAACCACTTTTTTCATTGTAATAATTTATATGGGTAAATTATAATATTGAATGGTTTTAAAGTATAAATAGAATATATTTTTACCATTTAATATAATCCATGTCATTAGAATTTATTTTACATTGAATTCATAGGTAAAATCATTTCAATCTTTTGGAATGTTTTAACTTTTAAAACTTGTTTTCTTAACAACATGATTAATTTTAAATTAATTTATGCAACTTTTGTGTATTTAATTTAGAAAAATTGATTCCATATTTGGAATAAGTGGGTTTAAATTATGTTAATAGGCTACTTTTTTTGGGCATTATGAATAGTAACTACGGTAAATTTTATTTACCATAGTAAAAGGTAAATCGGGTAATTAAGGGTAAATATAATATTATAAAATTACCCTAACACTTGTCTTAATATAATTTAATTCTTATATTTCTTTTTAAGGCATATTTGGGTCGAAATGTAATCCATTGGAACCCACTTGGAGGTGATTAAGACCTTTAGTTTATTTTATTTAAAGGAAAGTGAAATATGTCTCACTCAAACTTTAATAATTAAAGTATTTTTAATATAATCTTATACAGAATATAAATTTGGTTATAATTACTAATTTGAATGATAAAATGTTTGTATTTGTTATGGTAATTTATTTGTAATTTTTTAAGAGATATTTAATTATCTTAATAGCTTATACATTGATGATGCAGAAATTATTTATTTAGTGAAAAATCAGTAATATAGTTTTTATTGAAATCATAATTCCCATTAAAAAGCCCAAAAACCTGACCAAAACTTATTGGTAGTGTATATATACATCATAAGCATCCAATTACCGAATATATGAATGTTTGGAGTCTTATAAAAGTGATTATGACACTTATATTATTTTATTTTAAATGATGTCAAAGTTGTCACCTTCATAATTTAATAAACATAACATTTTAAAAGTTGGGTGTTTTAGAAGATAAATCCGAAAAAAAGTATTCTTATGAAATCTGTAATATTTATCTTCATCCAAGTTTTTTATTTTTTATTTTTATGCAACAAATAAGTATATTAAATATTTATACAAAAATGTTGTAGTAATTATTTTATTATGAGAAATATCACATAAATGAATTAAAAATATTAAAATAAATATTATATGAACAATTTAATGTTATCAACTAATTTTCTAGATGAATATGACATGTTAGGAACCTATTAAATATTTTAGTTTGAATATATCCTTAGTGTGGATTTTATTTAAATTCAAATAAATGAATAGTGTCAAAATTGACACTATTGTTATTTTATAAAAATAACATATTATTAAATTTTTTAAAAATCACAAAAATATTTAAAAATTATAAATTGAAATTTATGTAGTCGAAAATTCCATAAAGTATCTAATTATGGAAAATTAACAATACATAAGTGATTATTTATAACCATTTAAAATTTAGAATTTTATTACCACAAATAAAATTAAATAGATTAAATAAGGATAAATAAAAATGATAAGGTTTAAAATAAAATAAAAACATTTCTAAATTTGATTTATTGATGAGATTACAACCTTATCTAATCTCATCTACGAATTGGGTCATTTTTGGAGGTCTTTATGTGGGTTTGAATTTATATTAAACTAATATTTTTTAGGATTCCAAAGGTGCCCCTCTCCTCCCTTATAAAAGGACACCTCCTCCCTCTCATCTTTACACAACTTTGAGCCTTCAAACTCGGACAACCCCTACCCATTTCCCTTCTCAACTTCCCTAGAAATATTATAGAGGTCCTGTTCTTCTTCAAAGACCAATTTTAGAGCCCTAAGAGGAGGTTTCAAAGAAGCGTGTCGAAGAAGAGGAGTTTCGAATACGTAGGAAGCATATCGGACCTAAGGTAAGGGATAATTTTTCAATCTCAATTGTTTTCTATCCGATATTGCTTATAAGTAAGTATTTACTGGAGTTATATTTATCACCCATGTCCAAGTTTTATAAAAATGTTTTCATGTATGTTTAAAGTCCTTTTACCCATTTTTTACATTTACTACATGGTATGTAAGGAATCTTTTTTTTGTTTACCATATGAGGTACTTTTTGACTTTTCTGACAAAAGTACGAGAAGGATTTTATTTTTAAATTATACGGAATGAATGGATTTTTACGTTTCTATAACACCTTATTTTTATGAATCTTTATCTACAATATTTATTAACTATTTTCAATGAAATACTTTTCTTTTAAAATTGCATGGAATTTTGTGAAAAGAAAATGATTTTGAAGAAGAAAGGATATTTTCCTCAAGAATTCATTTCAAGTGTTTTATTAAAACCATTTTCCATCTAAGATGACATTATTTTATATGTGTATGTTTCCATTATAATGTCTTTATGATTTACATGGTTTCAATTTTCTTATGATGAAATGATATCCATTTTGTTTTGTATGGATTATGTTATGATGGGATGATCTTTCTGAAACCCATTTTATATTTTGGGTAATGATGAATGATTTATGTTCATGTTGTGGCACAAGTAAGAATGATTTAATTATGAGATGAGTAGGACCTATATCTCCCTCCAATTCATTGGGTAAAGATTTATATCTCATGAGATAGACATGGATGGAACGGTAAGTTAATTCGGTTCAGTGTTACAGGACTGGAACGAGGAGTGAACTCGATTCAGAAAGGGACTTTGTCCACTAAGATGGTCTTGGCAGCAATACCTTGTCTACTATGGAAATCATAACATGTGCTTAATGGTTTCCACAAGTACATGTTTTATTCCCATGCTATTTTATCATGATCGATATCCCATTATGATCTATGTCTTACGTACTTCCATGTTTTAATTCATTTCTCAAAGTTTTGATGTTTAAACCTTATGTTCATGTTTTTAAGTTCAAATGTATATGGTTTGTTTTATTTTCTCCATGATTACCCTTACTGAGTATTTGAGCTCACCCCTTTATATGTTTTATTTTCCCCAGGATATAAAGAAATGTTTTAGGTAAGAAAAATAAAGAAGATCTTTATGGGAGATGCTGAAGATATTTCACCAAGATTAAAATATTGTATTCTGAGTTTCCAAAGACACTAAACTATTACGGTCCTTGTGTGTCTGTTTTTGTTATGTATTATGTATTCCGAAAAATGAATGTAATGTCCATGTACGTTAAGCTTTGGGTCTCTACACAAAACTTTTTCAAGATATGAATCTTGGTGTAAATAAAAATAAGAAAAAAAGGTAACTATATTTTATTGAGTCCTTCATGAGTAATTTTAAATGTTATTTTAGTGGTTCTTTTGATCAAATAGTTTTTGATAAATATATCGGTACCACTGAAAATGTAATTTCCATTATATTATTTTTAGAACATAAAAAATTCATTTTTTCTACTACTTTGAAGGTAAAGCTGATCAATTATAGACTCTTATTAAAAATAAAAGGCCACAAGATGAAATTGGCTCCATGGATTAGGACAAGTTCAATAAGTAATTTCCTCATATTATTCTTATGAAGATGGAGAAGGAGTTACTTTAGTTAAATAAAAATGATGATAAATCTATTGGTAAATATCATGAAAATTTTATAATAATTAAGAGGTTCGCTTCTAGTATTATCATAAATACTGAAATTGTGATTGATTATTTCACAGGTGGATTAAAACCAAGTCTCCAAAGGTGTTGTATATAAGATAATTTAGTAGCTATTAATAAATTATGAATTGTGGTATCAAGGTGGAAATGGAGGTTGTAGTTACATTTCAATCTCATATTTTTAAAAAGAAAAGGAAGATGGAGCTTAATAGAAAATCTAAGAACCATTGATGAAAGAAGATGATGTTTTCTTTATGTTCAAAGTGTGGGAATAATCATGTAGGAAATTTTATTAAAGGGACTAATAAATGTTTTAAGTGTGAAAGGGAAGGTCGTTAGGTAATCAATTATAGAAGTGATGGCAAGAAGTTATCTAATGATATGAATAGAGAGGAATATGTATATAATGAACCACCCAAACTCTAGTATTTCAAATGCATGGAGTATAGGTATTATGATAACCAATTCCCAAATTATAAGGTTAATGATGATGATAGACAGCATTAACCTATTATGTCGAGAGATAAAGGCAAATCTCATGCAATCAATGTTTCTGATGAGGGTTAAAAAAATGATATGGTGAAAGGTACACTTACCATCCACTCAATAAATACTAATTTATTATTTGACTATGGATATTCCCACTATTTAAAAACTAAATAATTTTCTAATGGTATCAAGATGTCACCCAGATGACTAGATATTGAATTATTAGGGATAAACCCTAACGGTATGATGATCACATCTCATGTTTTTGATTCCTCTCTAGTAGATGTTTGTGGGAATGTGTTTCCTAAAGATGTTTTCATTCTTACTCATATTGAATTTGATGTCATCTTTGGAATGGATTTGATTTCTCTTCATAAATCCCTCATCATTTTTCAAGGAATGGAAGTCATGTTTTATATTCCAAAACAAACTATTATCATCAATCTATGTGATGATAAGTATGAAATTATAATAGAGATAAAATCAATTTTATGTGTATTAATTCCCATTCAGAAGGGGTGTTTATAGTAGATGGTTGGGGAGAAACTTAACATCAATGATATAACTATAGTTTGGGAATTTTTTAATGTTTTTCTGTAATATTTTCCTAGCCTTACACCAAAACACGAAGTTGTGTTCTCAATAGGACTCATACATAGGGCCACACCAATATCCAAGAATCCCTATATAATTGTATCAATTGAGTGGAAGGAATTAAATAATAAAATCCAAGAAAACCATGATAAGGGATTCATTCATCCAAGTCTTCCACCTTGTGGTGCACATGTTCTTTTTGTTAAAAATAAATATGGATCGATGTAACTTTGTGTTGATTATCGGGAGTTCAATAAGATCATGATCAAGAACAAGTATCACATTAACCATATGGATGATTTGTTTGATCAAATTCATGGATCTCAATAATTTTCCAATATTGACCTTAATTTTGGATATCATTAATTGAGGTTTAAGATAGAGGATGTACCCAAGATGGAATTATGTACAAGGTATTAGCACTATGAATATATAGTGATGCCATTAGTTCTAAATAATTCCCCTTATATCTTCATGTATTTAATGAATATAGTATTTATAGATTACCTTGATCGATTTTTGGTAGTCCTTATACATGATATTCTTATCTACTCAAATAATAAGGAAGATTATAAAGATAACTTAGTAATTGTACTAAACACTTTAAGGAAGGATAAACTATATGAAAAAAAATTTAATTTTTAATTTTTGGATGAAAAAAGGTTTAATTTTTTGTCCATATAATCTCAAAAGATGGTATATTAGTAGATCCATCAAAGTTGTAGGTTGTTGAATGTTATCCTAGACCAACGAAAGTGACTAAGATATGCTGTTCTCTTGGTTTAAATGGATATTAACAATGGTTTGTGGATAATTTATCACAATTTTCTAATCCTCTCACTAAGTAAACTTGGGAGGGATCTAAGTTACCTTGGATAGATGAATTTGATGAATATTTCAAGGAACTAAAGATATGGTTAGTCATTTCTTATTTGATTACATAACCCTAGAGTAGAGAAGGGTTTGTAATCGATAGTGATGCATCCAAGAAGGGACTACAATGTGTTATTATGTAGAATGACTTGGTTATAGTTTATGCCACATGAAAACTGAATATTCATGATAAAAATTACCCAACTCATTATTTAAAGTCATTTATGGTAATTTTAACATTAAAGATATAGAGTAATTATCTTTATGGAGAAAAGTGTGATATTCATATATTGATCATGAAATCTTAAAGTATATATTCACACTGAAGGAGTTGAATATGTGCCAAAAAAGATGTTTATGGATGTTAAACGATTATGATTACTCAATAAATTACTGCCCTGGTAAAGTGAACAAGGTGGGAAATGCTTTAAGTTAAAATGATCACGCTATCTTATCTAGGATAAGGATCACAAAAGATCTAATATTTCTAGATTTTCAAGAGATAGATCTGCAAATCATTAAGGGCAGAAATATTATCATGATCAACTAAATTTTAAACCACTATTAGAGGAGGATGTAGATCTATTAAAGAAGGTTCAAAATGTTCCTTAGTTTAACCTTAATCATGATGGAATTATAAGGTTTAGGATCGTGTATGTGTACCTTTCATACTAGACATGAAGATACAGTTATTAGATGAAGCTTATAGTTCTTTATTATTTATTCATACTTAAAGTATGAATATGTATAGATATTTGAAATAATATTTCTAGTGGGGTGGAATGAAGAGATATTTCATATATTTTGTATCTCAGTTCTTGGTATTCTAGTATGTTAAGGCTAAAAGACAAAATTCTGAGGTGATTTAACATATATTACCCATACTAGAATAGAATTGTGAAAATATCACCATAGATTTTTTTCATTACACTTCCCCAAAAAATTGAACATCATAATGCTAGATGGGTGGTAGTTTATTATCTTACTAAGATAACACACTTCATCGCTATCAAAGATGAATTCTATATGGATCATATTTCCAATACATACATTAAAAAAGTGGTAAGGTTGAATGGAGTACCATATTTCATTATACTTGAATAGGATCTGAGGTTTACCACAATGTTCTTGAAAATACTTCAGTAAGATCTTGATATTGATTTGAGTTTCAACACTATGTATCATCCTCAAATAGATGGTCGTTCTGAAATAATAATTAAAATCCTAGAGGATATGTTGAGATATTATTATTTGGATTTCAAAGATGGTTGGGATCAACACATTCTTTAGTTAGGTTTTATTACAAAAATAGATTTCACTCAAGCCTTTAGACGGATCCTTATGAATACCTATTTGGAAAGAAATGTAGAGCTATAACCTTTTTGAATGAAGTTGGAAAAACAAATCTGTTGAGGCCTGAGATAGGTGAATAAATGGAAGAGAAGGTTAAAGTCACTCAGTAGCACAACAAGGTTGCTCATAGTCAGCAAAAAAGTTATACTGGTAATCACTGATGTGCTATAGAATTGGTGACAAGGTGTTTCTATAAATTTCTCTATGGAAGAAGGTTATGAGATTCATGAATAAATGGAAACTAATCCCTAGGTATATCAACCCCTTTGTAATTATAGAGCGTATACGGATGGTAGTCTATTATTTGGAACTACCACTGAACCTCTCTCAAGTCCAAAATTTGTTCTATGTATCTTTTGTAACATTCTGAATTTTGATAAAAGAATTATTTATTTTATTTCAATTAGTATCCAGGTTTAAAAAATAATTCAATATTATCAATAAAAACACTAATAAAAAATTTTAATGAATATTAAATTTTCTATTTTAACATTTGAAAAAAAGATTTTTTTTTGTAAATAAAATTTAATATTTATTTATCCTAGTCAGTGAATTATGAAATTATTACAAATATTTATATTTACTAAAAACAAACTACAATGATTTTTAATAAAAAATAAATATGGAATATAAATTAAGTTAAAATAATCCAATATTGAATAAATTAAAATATATCTTAAATGATAAAATCATTATGCATAATAATTTTTTATTAAGGAAATAAGTTAAAAACTTTAAAAATTGATTTATATTTATAAATATATAAATTTATATAAAGAAATTTTTACTAAGTAACTTTAGAAAATTTTTTATATAAAAATATTATTTGGAACTAAAATTTTCTACCTATATATATAAAATTTAAAAAACAATGTTAAGAATAATAAAATATAATATAATTTATTATAAAATATATGAAATAAATGAAATATGATTAAATGGAATAATATAAAATATAATATATATTTTTATAAAGGAAATATATTTTATAACTATTATATATTTATTAAATGTTGAATATTTTAAAATATGAAAATTAGGACAATTGTGATATACAACTGTACCTAAGTTAAAATTAACGGTAATATAATTTACTTGAAATAAATAAAATTTTAAAGGCAATATAGTTTATTATAAATATATTCATAAATAAATTATGATGAATATATTAAAATAATTTTGAATTATTAAATTATAAATTAAATAAATTAGGAAATTTTCATTTTCATTTTAAATTTAATACTTTCAGTTTTAAAAAATTATGAATTTGAAAACATTACAAAAAATAAATATTATATAACATATAAAAAACAGATAATAATCTAATGGGCTTGAAACCAACACTAGAAAAGGGGTTATGGCTTCGAATTTGGGAATCCAAAGTGCTGAAGATAGAAAAAAAGAGGTTGAGTGCAGCAGTTTCGAGCCAGAATAGATTATTCCTCAGAGGAACTGAGCACATAAAAGGAGTCGACCTTATATTGGGGTTCGATTTTAGATGGGTGAATTTGGGTCTCCCAATTGTGACGGTTTTGGTTTTCTATGAGGAATTGAGTTACAATTGATAGCTAGAGAAGAACTCGATCATAGAAGGGGTAAAATTTGATTTCTTGGTATTTATTAACTTCCTTTTTCTACAAGCCATGATTTGCATATATTCAATTGTATAT
This sequence comes from Viscum album, assembly GCA_963277665.1. Taxonomy (NCBI): domain Eukaryota; kingdom Viridiplantae; phylum Streptophyta; class Magnoliopsida; order Santalales; family Viscaceae; genus Viscum; species Viscum album. Next base: position 1,741,101,817 of record OY728145.1, read on the forward strand.
ATTTTATTTTTAGATATTCAAATATTTATTAATATCTTATCTCTTGGATCATTTTCAGTATATTAGATAATATATTCCTCTTTTTACAATTTCTTCCCTTTATCTGTCAATGTATACAGTCTCTATTCATCATTATTCTATATTTTTATTCAAGATAATTTCTCTTTTGGACACAGTAATAAATTTAACTCTTCATTTTTTTCAAATATTTATGTTGGATTTATATCATTTAATTGAAGATTCTTGATTAACTTGGTGGAACGTAAACATCAAATTAAGTTAAACACAATGTGTTTCTTTTATTTTAATTTTATGTTCATTGATTAAACTTTTCGGTAAGATTTTTGGTTGTACTATCATAATTTTAAATGATTTTAATTTATAAAAGTACATATTGATTTTAATTGCACACCATTTAGGTTAAAAAACAAGCCAGGGAAATTTGATTATTACATTGGGATAATTAAAATCACTTCATGGAATTTTGGATATATATATATATATATATTTACATATATATTTATATATATATATATTATCACTATACATAGTGAATTAAAAACCCCGATTGAGTTGGTTAGATATATTCATCACACACGATTCTCAAAATCTAGTGTAGATAAACAAGCCATGGTTTTCAAAACCATACTGAACAATACTTCATTTAATATTATGTCTATACAGTGAATTTATATTATAAATAGAGATTTTTATTCTCATTTTTTACAAATTTCACTTGTAAATCTCTTCAAAACCCATAAAAACTTCCTCATTTCAACCATTCTATTTGTCCAAGCTATGGTAGAAGGCTACCTAGGTTCTGTTAGCTCTAACAACAGGCTCTATTGTACATTTTTAAAGTAATGAGGTAATCTATATTCAAAAGCATTTTTAAATAATTTTTTTTCAAAATTTCAATCATGGAATTCTTTTAATAATAGATTATTATTATTATTAGCTTCATTAAAAAAATATTTAATGAATTTTATGGGTGTAACATATTTTCTGAAATTTATTTTTTCTAAGAAAAAATAATATTTAGTTATAAAATTTTATTCTTTCAAATTTTATAATTATGTAAAGGAATTTTATTATCATCTATTTATAATTTTATTCGTGAGTATTACTTCTAAAATTATTTATATATTTCATGATATCAAAGTATTTTAATCATGTTTTACATTATTAAAACTACTATTATAGATGTTGTATATGCATATAAAATTTTCAAACATTATTTATGTCATTAAACTTCCATGAATTTGAATGAAATGTTTATTTTAAAATTAAATTATTAAGGTATTTTCAAATTATGACATTGGATTTATTAAATTTATGGATTTTTCTAAAACTATAAAGTGGTTTCGCAAAAAAAATAGATTTTGATGAAGTAATGAGAATATAAAATTATTTTATACTTTGAAAATAATTCAAGTATATTTCGGAAAATTTTTTAATGGGTTATTTATGAGAAAGACAGATCTTTATAAAATAAATTTTGTTGCTTTCATATAAAATGAGATGTTTAGTAATTGGTAGTGAAATCATTACCTTAATAAGATTTTTTACTACCAGTGATACTACTAAGTGGCCACAAGGGTTTTATAAGATCTATCAAGTATCATTTTAATCCATAAAATTATTATTGTTTTCAAATGACTTTCAAAAAAAATAAAAAATAAAAAGAATATATTTGAAATATATTTTCAAAATGATAAGTATTTTTGAAACGTATTTTATATAAAATATCTCCATTTGTTATAAAATGTTTTAAAAGAGTTTTTAAATGAGTTTTTATAAAATTATTTTCCACTTGTTTTAAAACCCCTAACTCAGTAATTTTATGGTCATACCATTTTTAAAAAAATGTTTTTCACAGAAATATTAGAAGTTCTAAAATAGATTTCTTCATTTAATAAATTTGCACACGTGAAACAAATTAGTTGTTTTATTTTATTTCTGTAAAACTATGATAAATTGTATAGTTTTTTCTAATTATCTAGAACCTAGACCAGAAAATTTATTTGAATGTAAAAAATTACTATTTATTTTTTGGTTATCTTTAATAAAAAAACTAAAAAGAATTTTTTAGTACTGAATCTTGAAATATGGGTTCAGGTCGTTACATTTGGTATCAGAGTAATGGTTTAGAAAACATTGTAAATTGGGAATTTTCATTGGATAAAAAATCTAAGTGATTTAATAATATTTTGAACATCTCGGTAAATTAGTTCCCCTAGAAGTTTTAGATTTTCTTAATTTTCAAGATGGAAATTGAGAATTTTATTATGTTTTGTGAATGAATTGTGAGGGAACAATTCATTTAAGGGGGGGAATGTAACAACCTAAGTTTTAATAAATGAATTATTTATTTTGTTTCTATTAGTATCTTCGTTTAAACAATAAATCAATATTTGAAAAAATATATATTAATGAAACAAATTGTAATTAATATTAAATTATCTATTATAACATTTGAAAAAAAATAATTACTTGTATAATGAAAATTTAATATTCATTTATCATGATCATAAAATTATGAAATTATTATAAATATTTATATCGAACTAAAAACAAACAATAATGAGTTTAAATAATCAAAATAAACATGGAATATAAATTAACTTAAAATAATCCAATTATGAGTAAATTAAAATATATTTTAAATGATAAAATGGTTATGTATAATAATATTTTATTATGGAAATATGTTAAACACTTTAAAATTTGATTTATAATTGTGAATACTTAAATTTATAAAAATTAAATTTTCCTAAGTAACTTTATAAATTAGTTTTATACAAATTTTATTTGGAGCTAAAATTTTATTCATATATATATAACATTTAAGAAAAATGACGATTAGAATAATTAAATATAATATAATTTATTATAAAATATATTAAATATATTAAATATGAATAAAATAAATAATATAATATATAATATATTTCAATATAAAATCAATATATTTTATAAATATTATACATTTATAAAATTTTGAATATATTAAAATATGATAATTATGAAAATTATGATATACATGTGTACCTAAATCCAAATTAAGGGAAATATAATTTACATGAAAAGATAAAATTTTAAATGAAATATATTTTATTATAAATATATTCCTAAGTGAATTATCATAAATATATTAAAATAATTATGAAATTATGAAATTATAAATTAAGGAATTTTGAATTTGGAATTTTCATTTTAAATTTAATACTTTCAGTTATAAAAAATTATGAATTTTAAAACAATCATAAAAATGAATATTATATAACATATAAAAAATTATATAAGAATATGAGGGCATCAAAATCACTATCAGAAAATGGGGTTGGGGTTTTGAATTTGGGTAGCCAAAGCATTGATGGGAGGAACTAAACACAAGAAAAATGGAGGTCAAGCACAGTAGAGGCGAGCCGAGTGAGGGTCTTCCTAGAAGGAACCAATCATGGAAAAGGAGTCAGCCTCATCTTAGGGGTTTGGTATTGAATGTGGTGATTTTAGTTTTCCTGGAATATATGAATTTGGTTTCCTAGGAGGAATTGAGTCAGGATCGAATGCCAGATAATGACTTGATTGTGGAATGGGTAAAAGACAAGTTTGAGGTGTCCATCGACTTCCTTATTCTATAAATTAGATTTATTGATCTTCAATGGTATGTATTTTATTTTTAGGTATTTGAATATTTATGAAGATCCTATCTCTTGGAAATTTTTTAGTATATTAAATACCATGTTTTTAAATTTTCAATTTTTCCTCCATCAGTCGACACCTTCATTCTCCATTCATTGTTATTATAGATTTTTATTGAAGTCTATATATCTATTTGACACAGTAATGAATTTTATGATTCATTTTTTTTAATGATTTATTCTGGATTTTTCTTGTTCCATTGAAGCTTTTTGATTCATTTGGTGGAACATAAATATCAAATTAAGTTAAACATAGTGCATTCAATTTTTTTTAAATTTTGGTTCTTTGATTCTACTTGCCAGCAAGCTTTGTACCTAGATTCTCATAATTTTGAATGGTTTTAATTTATATATGTAAATTCCATGTTTTATTGCACACCATTCATCTTGCACAAAAAGCTAGGAAAATTTGAGTATTCTACTATGATTATTAAAATACCCTAATTGATATTTTAATATATATGTATATTTCATCATTTTATGTAGTTAATTAACATCACTAACTAGGTTGGTTGGATATCTTCATCACACTGGATTATCTAAATTGTGTGTAGATAAAAAATAAAATATTTTAAAAACCAAACCAAATGATCCTTCATTTAATATTATATCTCTATAGTGGATTTATATTGTAAATTGGTAGTTTCATTATGTAGTTTTACACATTCCACTTGTAAAACTCCTCTGAACCCAAAAATTCTTCCACTTTTCATCTGTTCCATTTTCTCAAGATCTAGAAAAAAGCTACCTAGGTTCTACTAGCTCCATAAGTGTGTTTTTTATACATTTTTAAAGTAAAGGAGTAATTTATTATCAAAATAATTTATAAATATTTCTGTTTCAAAATTCATATCAAATAATTATTTTTATAAGAGATTATTAATATAATTATCTTCTCTAAAAAAATTATTTAATTCTTTTTAAGGGTGTTACAGTTTTTCTAAAATTTCTGTTTTCAAAAGAAAAAAATATCAGTTTTAAAAAATTATGATTTCAAATTTTATATTTATTTAAATGAATTTTATTGTATTCTAATTATAATTTTATTCATGAGTATAACTTCCAAAATAATTTATATATTTCATGTTATCAAATTATCTTAAGAATATTTTATATTATTAAAATTATCATTACGGATGTTTCATATGAATATATAATGGTCATTCATTATACATATCATTAATATTTCATGCATTTTAATAAAATATTTGTTTTAAAATTAAATTATTAAGGTATGTTAAAATTATAACATTTGAATTATTAAATTTATGGATTTATCCAAAACTCTAAATTATTTTAAGATAAAATTAACTTTTGGAAAAGTATTGAGAAAGTAGAATTATTTTTTCTTTGAAAATAATCCTGGTGTACTTTTGAAAGGTTTTTAATGGATTATTTATCAGAAACATGGATCTTCAGAAAAATGACTTCTCAGAAGAAAATTTGGTTCTTGTATATCAAATGAGATGATGAGAAATGTATATTGAACCCAAAAAATAAATGTAATGATTTATTACTAGTGATACTAGTAAGTGGACACAAGGTTTTTATAACCTCTATCGATAATCATTTTAATATATAAAAGTATTATTATTTTCCAAAAAAATCATGGAGAAATCTAATTGTTTTTTAAATAATAGTTTTGAAATAAATTTTAAAAATGATAAGTATTTTTTGTAAAGTATTTTAAATCAAAAGATTTATTTTTTATATAAAATTTTTTAAAAGAGTTTTTTGTTTTATTTATAAAATTATTTTTCACTAGTTTTAAAACGCCTTACTGAGTAATTTTATGCTCATCCCATGCTTTTTAAAAATAATTTTCATGGGTATCTTAGAAGTTTTAAATTGGATATATTTGTTTAATGATTTATCACATGTGAAGAAATTTATTTATTTTATTTTATTTTATTTTTTCAACTTTAATAAATTTAATAATTTTATCTAATTCTCTAGAATATAGACCATAAAAAATTCATGGAATGTAAAAAAATAATGTTTATTTTAAGTTATATTTAATAAAAATAATAAAAAGTATATTGTATTATTAAATCCAAAATTTCAGGTTTAGGTATTTACATCTCTACTGAGGAAGAATATACCTTACACTGCTCGTGTACTGAAATCAGAGGTCATACCGATAAAGAAAGATCTTTATTATAAGGAACAATAAGTTGAGATTCTGGATCATAAAGAGAATGTTATAAAAAACAATACCACTCACATAGTGAAAGTTTTTTGGTGAAAAAAAATATTTTTATAAAGATATGTGGGAACTTAAGGATATTATGAGGTAGGAGTATCTTCATTTATTTCTATCAGAATGACGAATTTCGAGGAAGAAATTCATTTTAAGGGGAATTGAATGTAACACCCTCAGTTTTTAAGAATTTTATTTTATTTCAATTAAATTACATTTATTAGTATCTTATATTATATGAAACACCAAGTCAATCTCACATTACCCACAACTATGGCTTAACTTTCATTACACACAACACTGATTTTTAACAAAACCATGATATATTAATTAATTGTGGTTGTTATAACTTAGCTGTTAAATTTAAACATATGAATAGTAATATAAAAATCAATATTAATTATAATTGATTTATATAAATAAAAAATATTGATAATAAAATACATAATTTTATGTAATGTCTTTATATATTTTGAAAATACTATTTTCTTAAAAAACTACTTTTTATGTCGTTTTTTGAAAACTGATAAAATTAATTTTTTAATAATTTTAGAAAATTAATATGACAAAATAAACTTCATTTTTGATATTCATAATTTTAAAATTAATTTAGGTTAAATTTCATGTATTTTTCTAAAAGGTTTCTTTTTTAGATGAATAGTAAAAATACTAAATTTTAGTTAAAAACTATATCTTCACCTAAATTATTTACAAAGTTAAATTATTTTTTAAATTGATTTCAAGTTATAATTAGTAAAATTTACATAAAATAATCCAATTTAGGTTATTGGAATCAATTTTAAATTTATGTTGGATGAATTTTTAATCATTTTAGAGTATTGAACATATGTCACCCTTCTCCCATTTCTCTCCCCCTCCTGCTCTTGGCTTCATCTAGTGGTTTTCCCGAAACCCTTATCTTTCTTGCTGGAGGAACATCTGAGTTGCATTTCCCCTCATTCTCTTCCTCTCTTTCTTCCTATCTTCCTTCTTCTCACATCCTCTATCCTCTTCTCGATTCCTTTCTTAATCTCGTTGATTTCTTCTCTCTAGAGATGTGGATTTTGGTGATTTTCTCATAAGTAGGTTGTCGATCCTGATGATGGTGTTTTCTGAAAACCTCAGCTGTTTCATCCACTCTGTGACCTTTCATTACATCACCCTTATCTAGTTCTGATCTAGAGTGATGGTTACGCAGTATTTTGCGATAAGTGGAGTGTTGGTAGAGGGATTTTTAGGTGCTTCTATGTCGGCATGATATTAGTTTTGGACTATAAATTCAGTTATGGCGATATGTCATTGCTTGGAGGTACTGGCTGCTCTTATCCCAACCCCGACCCCAAGGCCCTATACTCCTATTCGAATTAGAGATGGAGTAGTGGTTCCTCAAATTTTTTGTGAGGTGGTATCTGGAAATAGTTTATGCTTCTCGCACGATATGGTTCTCTTGGTTTTGATGTATATTTGTGCATTCCTTCTGTGAAAGTGGATATGTAAGAGTGTGGTTTTTAGATGAGGATTATGATAGTGATGTTAAGCCACTAATGTCACCACTGGTACCTCATAATTCTTATGACTAGTGTTAGGAATTATCTAAATCATTTGATGATAGAATTATGTTTCATGTTTCAAGTATGGTGGAGACGATGAAGCTTCATTCGATGGCGACAACAAATGATGGTGGAGATCATTAGTGATCTGGTTTGATGCAATAATGGGGTTTTGGTGTGATAGGGTGCACACTATGAGGTGGTTTTAGTCTTAATAAGATGTCTGAGTTAATATGACTCGTTAAATGAGATGGGTGAAAATCTACTGAAATTTTAAATTTTAATTTTATGGATTTTTGGAAGTTGATAGTGGCAGTACTTGGATCAGGTTTTTTCTGCAGTGAAGTTTGATTTTGAATTTTGAATTTAGTATGTTTTATGTTGATTGTATAAGTGGGGTATGTGTGGGTGATATGTGTAGGTTTATGTACGGTACCCACTTAACAAAAAACTGGCTTCTTAAAAAATAAAAAAAATGGATTGTAGGAAAATTGGATATAAAATATTTTTAAACCTTTGACCATTTTCTCTTTAAAACCCAACTTTCTTGTCACATATTTGGGAATAATATTAAATTACTTTTTCCACTTTTTTGAATGGAATTTGAAAAAATTGATTCCATATTTTGAATCACATTAATTTATAATTTATAATATGATCAACATAATTTTTGAAAAAATTAATAGTAAATGCAATAAATTTATTTATCACGGTTAATGTAAAAATGGGTTTACTAGGGGTAAACTAAAGAGATACGGGTAAAAATCACCTATAAACTTGTATAAAAACCCATTTTATAGCCATATTTATACCATTACATATATAAGGTTGTATAATTCTCCAATTTTGATCCTTATGACTCATGAAAAATATGGGTGGAATTATCTTTCAAATATTTACAAATCTATAACTCACATCACTTACAAAAGGTCACCCCCTCTCCTCTCTTATTCTCACCTTCAAACCTATTTTTTATCCAATAACTTATAAAAGAACTTTAAAAATTACATCCCCTCATACTAGAATCATTATTTTGGACATAAATACAACAAAGGAAGGATTTTAGTACAAGCTTAAGGAGGATACCTAGAGAAGAGTTAACATTCATCAATGAACATTTTTATTTTATATCTTCCTCCATATCCTTAAATTATTATTATTCCATGATGATATAATAATCAAAATATATTCCATATAATTATATTCTTTATGTAAATTTTACGAACTACAACTATGGACACTTCCATCAAATGGGTTATGAAATCATCTTTCGTGTGTACGGAGGACTGCCACCTTGCAAACTAATGTCATTCATTTTTCCATTACCACTTATAAAGTCCTATAATAATAATGGATTTATTTATTTATATATGATATTTATGATATTTATGATGTTATTATATTCTATAATTTTTATATCACATATACATTTATACTCACCATTTTGTGGTAATACGATAACGTCGTTCGTGTGTACGAAACATTACCACCTCTTGAAGTGATATGATTCATTCATTATTTACATGGAATGTATTAAGTATGTGTTTAATAAAAATTTGTTATATATATGACATAACAATTATTCTAAAATTTTAATATATATCATTTAATTTTCTTTCTTTCAATCCAACAAGAAAATGGAAAAGAACGTTCACGCATGCATACGTCCTATCGTCTCCAAGAATAGTTTATTTCATTTTATACCACTAAATTTTATAGAGTTAAATAAACACATATATAATGAATATATATGATATTTATATCATGGTTTATATTATTTATATGATTAAATCATTATTTAATTAATAGGTCCAAGAATAACAAGTCAAAACATATACGGAAAAAAGTGGTTATTACCCAAAATAGGACTTTAACATGAAATTATTAATAAAATGTCATAATAAAGTAATATATGGTATAATATATATGAATATGGATCTGAAATATATTTTTAAAAAAAATAATTTTACTTACCGGAGGGTGAACATGTGTGATAGAAGTTAAGATTTATGGTAATGGATTTTTGCCGCAATTTTCCTTCTTTGAGATGTATGTTATATCATCCAACTATATTCTTTCAAAAGGTGTATATAAAGACCAATTTAAATATAATATCATTAATTTATTCTTCCTCATAATATTTTAAGTAACATTTTATGTTATTACATTGTGGGACTTATGAATCAATGTTACCACTAAAATGGTAAAGATTTTATGTTATAGTCTCATCATTTATCTGGTGTTTATGATTAAGTCTCCAATGTTGAAATATCATTATCTACCACTCAATAATTCTTATAAATTTTCTTCTACTATTTTTATTCATTATATATTCAACTCTTTTTTTCTTAAGATAATTAATTAAAAAAATTTAATAAAATATGAATTAATTTCTCTCCTCAATCATAAATCTATTTTCTTCCAAAACCATGTTTTATAACAAAGTTTTCAAAAAAAAAATTACTCCCTTTTTATTTTTAAAAGAAACGTTTTCCTATGTTTTTCTTTTAAAAAAAATTAAACGGAATATTCAAGTAATTTTCTACCTGAATTCCCATTTGGATTTTACTAAAAATGTGAAAGGAATCTTCGTTTTAACGTGTGCGACATGAACAAAATTTTCTGATGACATGGCCAATAATTTATTCAAATATTACTTTTCATATATTCAATTTTATTTTCAAAGAACATGTTTTCAAAATTTTTATGTTTTAAAAAAAAAATTACAAATTGTAAAGGATATTTTTTCAAGAAATGTTTTAAATGATCTTTCAAAATTATTTTCCATCTAAGATGACATCCATTTGTGTTATTTATTCCATAATTGGGATATGGTCCATGGATTCCATTCATATTCATTCTATGAATGGTTTATGTTTTGATAGTATTATTTTTATGAGACCTGATTCTTTTCATAGATTATAATATGATGAAATGATTATGAAACCAGTCACTTTTCCATAGGTTATGATATAATGAAATATCTATGATACCAATTTCATTTCATAGGTTATGATATGATTAATTGTTATGATCTTATGGTGTACATAAATATGGTTTTCAGTATGTTATGGGTGGGACCTATATATCCCTTTAATGCAATGGGTAAAGAGTTATATCTTAGGATATATACAGGACTGGAATGAGGAGTGACTTAGTTCAGTAAGGTACTTTGTCCACAATGACAGTCTTGGGAGTGAACCTTGAATACTATGATAATTTAGGGAGTGAACCCATTCCAATATGATATCCTTCGCGGTGATCCTTGACTAATATAGAAAAAATGAAATACTTATGTGTATTCCAAAGATCTATATCTTATGTTAATGTTATTCTCTCATAGATATTTTTCTTTTATTATCTTATGTTTTATGTATCATGAACTGCCAATAATTTTTCTATAACTCATGTATATGATATTTGATATGCAGGACATGGTTTTAAAATTTTACACTCATGTTCCCATATACTTCTTTTCATTTTATGCTTTTGTATCTCCCTTTTTACCCTTACTGAGAATCTAAGATCACACTTTATTATGTTACTTCTCCATAGGTTATTAAGATATGTATTATCTATAATATGTTTAGGAATGGTTATAGTTATGAATAACATAGTGGGATATGTTTTATCCCACTTATATACCAGTTTTTATGTTTCCATGTTTCCAAAGACACCAAACTATTATAGTCCTCAAACATTTGTTTGTGAAATGTAATAAATATTCATCAAATATGATGTAATATTTATTTACAATAAGCTTGGGTCACTATAAGTTTGGATTGAATAATATAAACACTATATGGGGAATACTAAATCCTTAATTATAGTACTCTCAAACAACTCAAAAATATCATATTCTTATATTTCATCCATTTTTTCTAACAATATTAAGCATTTATTTTAGTAAAGATGGATTCCAAGTATCTAAAGGCCATGAATCAATAATTGGACAAGATCAACTGATTTTATAGAAACAAATTTTACCTATATAGAGAAAATATGTTATTTTTACTTATATTTTTGAATATATTCTTTTTCAAAAACTAAATTACCACTTGATTTAGCTCATGGAAAGGTCTAAATGGAATTAATAATCCCCATGGGCTAGAAACTATTTTCTAGGAATCAAATAACATACCTTGGGAATGATTTTTCCAAATAAAATAACACATAGGCCTTGAAAAAAACCTAGAATAACCTTTCTATAACTTTTCAAGTCAAAATTTAAGAATAATATAGGAATTAAACATTTAAGCAGCACATAACATAACAAAAAACTCAAAAATAAATATTATAGAGATAAAAAACCATAACATAAATAAACAACATTGTTAAAATAACCCAAAAAGAGAGAAACATATGTATATAAACATCATGATTACAAAAGGGAATAGGATGGATTCCTAATATTTGATATAACATAGGTTAATACTAACCAAAATATTCAAAAAGGATACCCATATCCACATGAAAAGAGATTAAATTCCCCCACCATGTCACCATCTTCAACCCAAGCTCTACTAGTTTGAATACACGTCGTCGCCATAAAATGTTTTTTCTTTTACCTGGACCTATTAAAAAATGTCTACACACACCAATTAGACGTATACATGGTTTGAGAAACATTATACTGGTATGATCCCACCAGGTATTTTATGAGTGACTATTATTAGATGAACACGAGCATGTTATTTTGGAATAAATCATATAAAATAGAAATTTTACTTTAAATGGAAGAAAAACAATTAATAATATTAGGTAATTTATTTAATGAAAAAAATACCATAAAAAATAAAAATTCATAAAGGATAAAAAAATAAAATTTCCAAAGATCATATAAGGTTTCAAGCACCCTAGTTCCCCATATAATCTTGGTAACTAATGGTAAAAAAATATTGAATAGAAACCACTAAGTTGTTCATTCCTTGGCCTAATGGTATTTCATCTCCGGTTAAATGAAACTATATCCAATAGACCCATTAAGGAGTACATGTCATGGACTAGTCATGTGATGTCTCTCAACCATGAAACCATGACTGTTATATATATTCAATTTAGTTAGATAAATTTTCATGATCTAAAATGGATACTAAAACTAGTCATCAAACCTTAGATACTCAGGTTCCCATGTGATCATTCCATTTCAAACATTACAAATTTCATTAAAAAGGGCCTTTCATCAACCCATCCTAAGAAACTTAGTTTCACACATGCAACACATGCCTCTTAAAACCATTTTCATCATTAAAACAGAAGGAGAAATCTAAAAAAAACATGAGATATATTATTAACCATAAATATTATCATATAATAGATTTCATTAATTAAAACACTATTTTTAAAACATAAAAATATTGATTGTATCATAAAACAGTAGTGTGTTATGAAACTACCTACCTTTAACCAAGTAAAAGTAATAAAAAATAGTTAAAACTCTCTTAGAATTTCAATGGGTATCCTAGAGAGACAATAACAAATCATAACCATCAAAACCCAAGACCTAATAATTGGCCAACACAAACCCTAGGTCACTAAGACCGTAGGGAAGATATAAAATCAAGAAGGAGGGGGAGACATAAAGAGTATGTAATATGATATCTTACTTGGGTGAATCTTTTATAAATAGGGTGAAATAACACTAAAAATCATACCAATTGGGAAGGGATAAGAAGGATTATGTTTATGGAAGTTTCATAGTTTGAATGGGGTGAGAAATGAAGGTTAGATGGGTTAAATTCAAGGATAAAAATATTTTAATTTCCATTTTTAAAAATTTTTTGTAAGGATTCACAGTTTGGCCACATCATTTTATAAACTTTATTCCAACAATATGTTCATCACTACCTCACATGGGAACTAGTATACTTGGTATACGCGGTTTTGTAAACTATGCGATAACCATGATAAATGGAATTGTTATATTGTAGACCTGTTTTGCACATTTTTTTTACTATTTCTCCTAACCTTGAGATAAACTGTGCAACACCCCCTATTTTTCTAAAAAATAAAAAAAACAAATATAAAGAGCCATAAATAAAGGGAGAATGATAAATATAATGAATAAAGGGAAAAATACCTGAAAATAAAATCATTTATGTGATAGTAATCCCCACCATATCAGTTTATGTACCCAAAAATTCAACATGTAGCTTTATCAAGGAATATATGAGGTCATTGAACCCTCATATGATCTTCCTGCTGCTAAGTCTCATTTTAATCTTTTCGATGATTCCATAAAATATAAACCAACCAAACATACATTCTATGATTAAACTTCTCATGAGAGTAGATAATTCATACCAATTTCTAAGTCATAGAAGCATCAGGAACGAACTCATGTTCTTCCCAATTTATCACTTTTGAGGGATACAAGTTATATTTCTTTAACCATGATACATGGAACATGTTATGAATTAATTTTAATTGAATAGTATATAACAATTTATATAAAACATTTACAATTCTATATATGAATCTAAAAGAACTCATGTACCTCAGAGAAAGCTTTCCTTATTTCCTGAGTCATTGGTAAGCCAGTAAATGAGTCACCTTCAGAAAAACTTGGTCTCCAATTGAATATTTAAAAGGTTTTTGTAGACAATATGATAAGGGATTATTTTGAATGTAAGAAATCACCAATTTTACTAAATAGTCATAACCATCATCATGGTATCTAGGATAAGGTCGGGTCCTACCAATGATGTCTCGCCTACCTCTTCCAAGCATTAAGGGGAACAACACATCCGACCATAAAGATCCTTGAATGGCACCATCTGAATAGAGGAATTTAAACAATTTTTATAAGTGAACTCTACCAGACCTAAATGAGTATCCCATGAACCATCAAATTATATAACACATTCTCAAATAATTTATTCCTAAATCTGATTGGCAGGTGTATGATAAATCATAACTTTAATACACCTTAATTCATGATTTATTACATAAATATGTGAATAATACAATCCCAAAAGATAAAAAAGGCATATTGTCTATAGGTAATTAGATATATAACACCATAAATTGGAATGTGGATACAATAAAAATATTTAAAACTCCTTATCATTCTCTTAAAATTTCATCACTCTTCTAAAACTGCACAGGATGACCTAGGGATGTACATACAAAAGGGGTGATCTATAAGACCTAATAAGAAAATAATAAAATAATAACATAATGAAAGTAATAAATTTTATGAAAAAATCATATAAAGGTGACATAAAAGTATGTAGACTTGAAAACATGATCATTAAAGAAAGATATAAGATGATAACATCAAGGAAATATAGGAATGTGGCAATAACATAAAGCATGAAATCATAATCATAAGTGAAGGATAACTGTGAAGACATCATAAAATATTGTTCTTAGGATAATATCCCATGAACCATATATATAATATCAATATCTAAAAACAATACTCAATTCATTATAGGGCTATATAATTCTAGTCCCACCCATCACATCGATATCATGTACATGAATTTTTGCACCACATAGATAATACAACATAATAATGCATTTTCATCACATTTAACCCCATGAATAAGGAGTTTGGGTTACATACATGTAATTAACCAATCAATGAAGTATATTTATAACTAAGTGAATACTGTTGATTGTAAATGAGTATGGGTATTCATGCATTAAAACATCGAAAATTGGAAATAAAAATGGTAGAGTGCAAATAAAGTACTTGAAATTAAAAAAAAGAGGGGAGAGTCCCTAACCTTGAGAGGGAACTTCTAAAAGATTTTGAGGTGCTTCGTAAGATATTTGGAACATATTGGGAGGTATTTAAAGATATATTGGTAGAATAACTTCACGGTCAATTGGTTTTTATTGAATAGGAGTGGGTGGATGGGGGTATTTATAGAAAAAGAGAGGATATTTCTTTATTAATTTCTAAACTTGGGTATTGGACACTAGATAATAAAATAATCAATACCAAAAACCTTATCATGGTTATTTCCCATTGTTTTGGCTAAAGAGGAGTGGTTTTAAATATTTTATAAGTCCAAGAACCAAAATACATAAAATAATACCCTTGTTGAAGTGGAAATGACTCATGCTTATAAAGAATTGATTTTAAAGACTTAAAATATAATATAGGTTTTGGAGGATTCATTAAGGGTTTATAAAATTAATAAATTAATATATAAAATACAGTATTTTAAATGATATGTATATTTGGTCATGGATTCATTTAATATCTGTTATTACACCGTATTTGGGATATTATGATGTCATAATGCATATAGTATAATTATACTATATTTAATTTTTACCTAAAAATTCGACAGCCTTAGAAAATTATGAAAAATTAAACATTGGATAAATTCTAAATAGTTATTTCAAAAATTATATTTATTTTATAAAAATAATTTTATGTTATAATTTACACTTTTAGTTCAAAAAATCGCATTTATTAAAAATATTGGTAATTATAAGTATAACAGTTTTTTGAACCCTATAAAGATTATATTGGACATCACAAAATTATATTATCATTTTTATATAAATATTATTAAATGAGAATATTATTTGAAAATAAACTTTATTTTAAAATTAGTTAATTAATAAAAAAATTAATTAAAACTGTGTATTTTCTAAAAATACAATTTTGGTTTATTCATATCAAAATATAATTTTAATTTAATAATTTAAAATTATAATAATGAAAATTGATAAATATAATAATTATTTTATTAAAAAGGAAAATATAAAAATTTATACTATTATGGTCTAGATACATAACCCCTTATTACACTTGCTTATTCCCTAAGGCTAAGGTGTTTGATGGTGGGGTGTTCTTGGGGTGGTTTAGTAAACATGGTTTGGGTCGTGATCTCGATAAGCCTAAACTTCTCCCATAAATGGTTTCTATTGAGCTTTAGTTATTGAATCACGTCATAGGATTGGTCAATGGAAAGTCCTAGTGATTCCATCTCCCTCAAAAGCTCTGATAAATTGGCTTCATATGGTACAATCATACTGGTTGAGGCCATTGATCCTTCCATCTATGTCAATTTGACTTTATCATAACCCATAATATATACTATTCTTAGCAGTAATTATATGATGTTTATATTATCAATGGTTAAGATTCTTATTTTAAATTTGACATGCTATATTTTATAATGGTCCAAATTAAACAAAGTAGTGAATGTGTTTTTTATTACTATAATTCATTTACTAAATCAAAATGGGATTTCATTTATAAATGTTAGAGTCATTACATTGTTCCCCCTTTATAAATTTCACCCTTAAAATTCCATTTTATATATTAAAATAGATGAGGGTATTTCTATTCCACCTCTTCTATTTCAAAAGTTACTTTAGAAAAAAAAATTGGTTCCACAACAAAACTTTTACCAAGTGAGTTGTCTTGTTTCATAGAATATTGTATCTATAATCTAATTTCTTCATTGGTTAATCTTTTTATGAAATAGCATTCTCAAAGGGTACCACCTTCAGATTCAATACATGATAGATTTTCATTATATACTTCCTCAAGAGGGATACATGGGACATATTATGTACTTAGGAAAGGATAATGGGAGAGCTAGTCAATAGGCCATGTCTCTGATGTGATCAAGGATCAAAAAGGGAATAATGTATATAGGACTAATCTTTTCTTTCTTCCACAACCTCATTGAGTTCTTCCATGGAGATATATAAAGGATCACCTTATCTCGAACCTCAAATTCTAGGTATTATCAATCATTATCATCATAGGTTTTCTATTGATTTTTTCATGGATTTCATATGATTTTGAATGGTTTAAACCTTCTCTATCACCTCTTAGATAATATCAGGTCTAATAATATTCTCATCTTAACTTTATCCTAGCATATTGGAGTCTGAAACCTCTTCCCATACAGATCCCATATGATGTCATTTGAGTTCTATAATGTAAAATAATGTCATATAATAACTCCATTAGGGTAAGGTGATGATCCCAATAACCTTGTAAATCTATTGAACAATATATTAGTATATCCTCTAAAGTTTGTATGCTTCTCTCATACTAACCATCCATATGAGGGTGGTATGAAATACTAAAACTAAACTCTATATCCAAATATTTTTGAGGTATTCTCTAAAAAATCAAGGTAAACCTCAAATCTATATCAGATAAAATAGATATTGGTACTCTTTGCAGTATTAAAATTTACATTATGTATATCATAGTAATTTATTCAAGATTTAAATCTTCCTTGATAGAAATGAAATTTCCTTATGTTGTAAGGTGGTTTACTAACACCTAGATATTGTTATTTCCTTTAGACATCGTGAGTATTCCTATAATGAAATACATTGTTATGTTCTCCCATTTCCAAATTGTCATGGGAAATAGTTTCATGATACACTTATATTTATATCATTCAACCATGACTTATTTTAATACTAAACATTGAGATTCAAATTCAACAGTCTCCATCTTCATGTTATCCCACAAGAAGTTTTCCTTAAATCTATATACATCTTAGTTCCTCCAAGATGAATATAGAAGTATGAGCTACGTGAATAATTTATAATTTACCTATTTAGTTATAGTTTTCATGGGAAACACATCCATATTTAAAACCTTATAAATAAATATTTAAAAAAAATTAATTCTAGAATATTCGCTACCTTTTTATGTATCTCCATGTCATCTTTTTAGGCCACCTTGATCCTCTAATGAAAAGATATTTGAGAAATTATTTCAGAAAGGGAGGATGATGTACCTTTTATGATTCAATATACATCAATTTCATTTCCAAAAATATTGTATCTCTTTCAATCCTCATTGTCAATAGGGTTGTGGGATCATTTCTACTTATAGAATCTGTCACTTTGTTCACCCTCCCAGGATGGTAATGGATCAAATAATCATAATCCTCGCCAAATATAACCACCATAATTGGCACATATCGATATCCTTTTGTGTGAATATATACTTTTTATGATCTAAATATATGTCACACTTCTCCCCATAGAGATAATGTTTCCAAATATTAAACTATAAGATCATTGTAACTAATTCTAAATCATGCTTTGGATAGTTCTACACAGGGATATTTAATTATAAAGAGACATTGGCTATCAACTTGTCATCTTGAATGAGTAAAAAACCCAATAATTTTTTCAATGCATTGTTTTATATCAAAAATCTTTCCCCACTGGTGGGTAATGTGAGAATAGGTGTAGTGATTAACCTCTTCATTAACTCTTTAAATATTTCCCCACTTTCACAAATCAATACAAAATTCAGTCTCTTATGAGTTAGCTAGGTTAGTGGGATTGAAAATCATGTGAAGTTTCTCAAAACTCAATGATAGTACCCATATAATCCAAGGAAACAGTAGATCTACATCACATAAGTTTCTCAGGGATATCCTTTAATTTCCACTATCTTTGAAGGATCCAAATATATTCCTTTGTTGGTTATAACATGCCCTAGTAATGTTACTTTTTCTATCCAAAACATTCATTTATTGTAATTCACATGTATATTTTCCTTTTTAAATCCCTTAAGTAAAGTATTCAAATGATCCTCATGGTCCTACTTGGTTTTGGAGTAGATAAGTATATATTCTATAAATACTTCCATAAATTTATTGAGTTAATCCCTAAATACTCTATTTATTAATTCCAGGATGATTATTGGAGCATTAGTGAGACCAAATTGGATTGTTATGAATTCGTAGTACCCATACCTTGTATGAAAATATTTTTGGGGATATCCTCCTTCTTCACCATTACTTGATAATAGCCTGACTGAAGATCCACCATAGAGAAGTTTTGGGGCCCATGTTTCTGATCAAATAAGTCATAAATCCATGGAAGAGGATGTTTTTTCTTTATCATGGTCCTGTTGATCTCAAAATAATTAATGCAGAGGCGCCTTGAACCATCCATATTCTTGAAAAATAAGACTATTTCACCCCATGGTAATATGAATGGACATATAAACCCTTTTTTTAGTTTTTTTTATAGATACTTCTTCTGCTCTACAACTTCAATATTGATCATTCTTTATGAAGTCTTAGATATTAGAAAATCTCTAAGTATAAGATTGATTGAGAAATCAATCTCATGTATTGGAAGAAGATTAGGAAATTATTTTGGAAACACATCATCATATTCCCTTACAATGTGAATATCATCAAGGATGATCATTTCCTTATCATCAATAATTTGAGATAGATAAACTTTCCCATAAGGAAATTATATTTATTCTTGAGATGATGTTTCAAAAGTAGTTTCACCATTCTCTTTTCACTTTTATATAATCGGAGGGAAATTTGAGAAATGGAGGGTGACTTCCTTCTCTAAAAACTTTATGTTAACTCTATACAAGGAAATCGAATCCATTCCTAGAATTGCATCAAATTCTACTAAATGGATTATCATAAGGTTTGACTCAAATTTCATCCAAAAAATATGGATAAGGGAGAAGTTAAATACATAGCAAGCAATAACCACACCATGTTTCAATTTCATAGATATCTTCACTTCCATGTTTTGAGGTGATGTTTGAATAGTTCTAATAAACATGTGTGATATGAAATAATGTTTTGAGATAGAATCAAATAGTATATTTTCTATTCTTGAATGAATAACCAATGTACCTGTCACCACATCATTTTTGGGATCCACTTTATCAATTTTGATGGAATAAGATCACTATTTATCTCTAGGCCTTTGTTGTTATTGTTGTTAGTTATCTTTGACAACCCTTATCTTAGTTCATTTATTCACATAGTTTCCTTGTTCCTTGTAGTTGAAATAATGGAAAGTAGGATGAGGTTTGACTGGAGAATTACTTTCTTCCATCACATTGGTGGGTATTTCCCATCCACATTTTCTATATTGGTTCCCTTTTTCCCACACCTAAAGCATTTATTTATCCCCTTAGTGAAATTTTCAAGATTCTTCTTCCCATACTTTTTACAAGTGGAGTGTCGGAATTTCTTACCACCATGATATTTATCCATCACTCCACTAGAATTAAAATACATTCTATACTTACAATCTTCTAACCCATGAGATCCATGAGATTCATAGATCTCCTATTCTAATCTCAGGGAACATCAAAAAATTTCCTAATAGAAATCAAAGTCTTGAATCACCAAATATTTTTTGTAAACATGGATTTATCCCACCAAAGAAGAGTAAACTTTACTTTAGGGGTAGATGAAAAAGTCAAAGGTATGTCAGGAAAACCTTTTTAAGTTCTCCTCACATTCCCAAATTTATTTTTCATTCTTATTCTAGAGTCAAAGAAGATCCCTCTCCATTTTAATCTGAGAGAGCAAGGAAAATACTTATCAAAAAAATTCTATAATTCCTTGTACTTCATCCCTTTGATCTCTTCCTCAGGCATAATATTTTTTATCAATATCCACCATTGATAAACATCAACCTACATATGATAAATATCCAGTATGACCTTCTCCTTCTCAGAGAATTGATGATGGAGAATATATTTTCAATGGAGTTGATCCATTTTCCAGTTATTAATGGATCAAATGATCCACTGAAATTCAGATGCCTTTTACACATAAATTCTTCAATTGAAACTTTCTCTTTCTTAGGGGGGTGTGGTTTTTACCCCTAATTAATATTCAAAAATATAATTAATTGAGTGATTATTAACCTAAATTTCTCAACTACTTCTCACTTTGGGTTGGTTGTCTCATTTGGGAATTCATTATATTTTCCATCACATTGGTTTTTGAATTAGTTATTCCTATTTCCATCTATTGAATAAAATAAAGGGAAAATTAGGGATGTGAATTTTTAAAATATTAATAATATAAAATGGAAACTATGAACATTGAATGTATACACTCCTAGAATTTTGGCTATTTTCAATAGGCTATTTGTGACAGGATCTCATTGCAAAAACTCTTTTGTGATTGGGTCGTATCGCAAATAGCCCGTTGAAGAAAATGGCATCACAACTAGTATTTTTTGCGACGGGCCCGTCGCAAAAAAATACTATTTACGACAGGAATCCATCTCATTGCAAATATATCTTTGATTAAATACATTATATATACAAGAACCTGTTGCAATGGGCCCGTTCTACCATCGCAAATAGTTCTCCATTGAAATATGTTATATATACCTAAGCCTTTTGTGACGGGCCTACCGAAAAAACTTATTTACGATGATAAAAGAACCCGTCACAAATAAGTTTTAAATATATATATATATAATCTATTTATGATAGGGTCCCGTAGAAAAAAGTTCACATCGCAAATACTTAATAAAATAAAATAAAAATTTAATAAAATTATGATTAATGAAAAAATAATATTAATATTATTAAAATAATAAAATATATAAAATATATTAAAATTATAAATATTTAAAAAATATATAAAAAAGAATAAAATATTATTATTAGTAGT
Organism: Viscum album; assembly: GCA_963277665.1. Classification (NCBI taxonomy): domain Eukaryota; kingdom Viridiplantae; phylum Streptophyta; class Magnoliopsida; order Santalales; family Viscaceae; genus Viscum; species Viscum album. The sequence goes on from OY728145.1 coordinate 1,741,123,682, forward strand.
AGTAAAATAAAAAAAACATTAAAAATATGATACTAATAATAAATATTAAAATATTAAAATATTAAAAATTAAAAATTAAAATTAAATTATGAAATTTTTGCACCAATATAAAAGACAAAAAATGTAAATAGTTCATATTACAACAAATGTTGAATTCAAATATTTTTAACATAACAAATAAATCATTATGGGGGGTAGTCTTCTGGAGGAGCGGGAGGAGTTGGAGGAGATGGTGGAGGAAACTTTATCCCTAAACTACAAGTTAGACAGTGCATGTACTCTATCTGCTTGTGTTGTTGCTGCTGTCATCGACACATATTCTCCTCGTGCTACTACTGCTACTACTGCTGTCGACGCATATTCTCCTTTTACTGTTGTTGCTGCTACTGATGCATCTCTTCCTCCATCTTCTGCTGCTGCTGACACATCTCTTCTTACTGCTTCTGCAAACTCTCTATAAACTCAGTCTGAGCTCACAACTTCTCCTGATACTATGATCTAGAAGATGATGCCTCTCCATGAGCTCCTATCGAGTAGGGTTCTGACATCGTAGTATTACCATAATAAGTCCAATGAGTCAAATGAGAGATGATACCAAACACTCATCACTTCTCGAAGACATACTAGGTCGCTTGCATCCATGCCACCTCATCGAAATGGTGGGAACTGGTCTTATCAGCTGTCTTGGCCGGACTCTCAACTCATTTCTAAGATTTTGTGGCCTCATATGAGTCCTTCAATTCCAATTTGAAATTAAAAAGGTGAAAAAATTATATGCAGTTAATTTTCAAACTAAAAAAGAAATAATACTGACCACAATCTGACGTAGGCGATCACCTCTAATCTCTCCAGTAGCAGGATCAGTGTACATCCTCTGATAAACATCATACTCCATAATATTGGGATGCTCCACTGCCTATATGAATATAAAATAAATTGTTAATATTTAATGTTATATAAAATATTTAAAAAATACACTTACCATATGATCTCTATGCATACTGAATGTACAACTACCAGCTCAATGTGTCACCTCCTATCTCCCCTGGTTCTACCGGCCTAATGAAGATATCATCTGAAATCCACCACCCAACCAGTGTGAACATAATCCATCCCAAATGTAAGATGAAATGTACTCTGGTCGGTGGTCTCTACATGACTCATCAAATACTGTCACTCATGCTTTCTTAATGATTTTTTTTCTCAAATTGTGCAAAAACTAACAGAAATGCTCATGCATAGACACCTACCATTCCTCATGGATAGCGTCATGAATACAATCATCGATGGGATACCATAAACCCTATAAATAATTTATAATATCAAGTTATTAATGAAATAAATTTAAAAATAAATATTATTTATTTACATACCAGTCAACGATTGAATATTCCAAGATAGACATCAATGAGAATATTTTCTCATGTGATCCATGGCTGAGAAAAATAATTGTGCAAGATAGAGCTCCCCTTTCCAAAAACTACATGCACAAAACTGTGAAAAAAGGAATAAATAATCAAACAATTAGTATATAAATAACTTAATGAAAGCTAACTAAAATACACTGGTTACCATACCTCTGTGTGCATGGATCGAAGCCAAGACATGGATGTCACTTGGGTATAGGGTTAGGAATCATCAGTCACACAAGACTGTTCCCCCTCCGTGTACCCCCTGAACTACAAGTAGGATGAGGGTCAGATGATCCCAAATCCTCCTCATGCAAAGGTATCTCATCCTCCTCCAACTCACGAAATAGATCCGAGTCCATCTAAAACACAAAATGATTGTTGAAAATATATAGTTGAAAATAACTATTACATATAGATATATATTAGTTATGATTATAACCAGCATTTAACTGTGTCAATGTTAACCTTCATCATCATCTTCATATCTGACAATGTCAATGTCTTCATATTCATCATCGGCATCATCAATATCCATATGAGTTTTAGTTTCATCATCTCTTTCCATTTCAAATTCTTTTGTAACGTCATTAACATCACTGTCACCATCAACCCTTAATTGTGGGGTGTCATCATCAATATTCATGTCTCTTTGTGAAAAAGATGGATTTTGAGTAGTCTCTTGAAAAATTTCAATTCCTCTTACTTCATCGGAACAACATTCAATTTGAGTAAACGAATTTTCCAGAGATTTCATTTTTTATTTTTCTCCACCAATCACTCAGGTCTCTTGAAGTAGCATAATACTTTCTGTAATATATTTGATGTGCCTTTTGAGCCAGTAAAAATAGTTCATTTACTACAAGAATACTTTTATATTTAATATCGAAGATTCCATGAATTGGATGAGCACACAACCCTCTCTCAGTATCCAACTGCGGATATTTAAACATTGTTATGTAATTTTTCCCTAGATAACATAGTTCAATAATTTCATCCAGCATGTTGTAAAATTCAACTTCAGTTTCTCTATGATGCGATCCCCTCAAGAAAAATCCACTGTTCGTTTTTTTTATTCCCTGTATACACGTGTATGAAACAGAAAACTATTCACCACATATGAATTATAAGATTTAACCATTTTGGATAGTGGGTTACTCAATATACACAGTCGCTTATCAATTTTATCAGCATGTCGAGACACCTAAATTTTTCTAAAACAATTATCAATATAATAAATAATAAACTGAATTAATATGTTAAACCATTAAAAATTTAAGTTAATATTTTTTGAAACCATTAAGAAAAAAAATTATCAGCATTCTTCAAGAGTAGCTGTTGTAATTTGTGAAATTTGTTTCTTGATATGATTATCAAATAACCTAAAAATAAAATAAATTTAATTACTATAACATAAATTATATAATAAGTGATAGAATCACTCACAATATAAATGATTTCATTTCTTCATAGTTGAGTAGAACATATGTATGAGCTATGTGATGTTCATCATCTTAAATCCATCATTCATGAACTCCACTGAAGCCAAGCTCTGGCAGATTAAAAACTGATAATTGATTGTCCATCTCATCATCAACGTTCCCCTTGTTTTCTCCCATGTAGTTTTATTTTTAGGGATATTAAGATTCAAAATAATGAGTAGAAAAAATAAAATTCCTCGTGAAAATAAGCTTCATTAATTATGCCTTCAACTAATGCTTTGTTATGTGATTTTTTCATCAATTTTTGCATGCATATCATGAATGGGTACATTCATTGAAACTGTATCGGACCTCTACATTTAGCTTCATGTGGAAAATGTAATATCAGATGTTTTATTGAGTCAAAGAAATCTGGGGGGAAGATTTTTTCCAGTTTAAATATTATTACAACAATATCTTCTTCCAGTTTTAATAGTGTATCGTAGTCTGTTGTCACCACACAAATGTCTTGAAAACAATATGATATGTCTGTTATCTAATCTCAAATGATAGAATTCAACAAACCTCTGAATCCAATCATCATAATTATTTTCATTATAACATGACAATCATAACTTTTTAATCTGGTAATATGATCATTCTTAACACATCTTCCCAAATTGGAAGCATAGCCATCTGGAAATCTCAAATGTAAAATCTAATGAAAAAATAATAAGTGACTCTCTTTGGATAGTGTATAAGCTACTTTTGGCTTCATTAACTTCTATGATCTAACATTTCGAAAGAGTTCAAGTTCTGGTCATCTGCAAATTTGGGCAAGATCTAATCGTGCCTTTACATTATCTTTGGTCTTACCTGGTGTATCCAAAAATGTATGAAATAAATTAAAAAAATAGTTCTTCTCAATATTAATGATATTCAACATGTATCAAACCAATATGGAAGATCCCAAAAAAATGCTCCATTTTATCCAATTATGTTCTTTCCCAAAGCCATGAATTTTCTATTGGTTTACTATTGGACCAAATGAGATGGGAGCTAATGAAAATACAACTGATTTTAACTCTGTACCAGAAATCATTTTTGGAGGTTCATCCCTTTCAATTGTGCCTTTTCTGAAATGATATTTGTTCCTCTGAAAAGGATGATCGGTTGGAAGAAATCTGTGATGAGAGTCAAAATAACAAGGTATTCTTCTATTGACGAGAATAAAGGATTTTTTTCTTTCATACAGTCAGCACATGATTTTGGAACATGTGTACTCCAGCTAGATAATATGCCATATATTGGTAAGTCACTAATCATCCACATCAATGTAGCTTTTAATATGAAATTTTGTTTCACAGTAACATCATATGTACTAAAACCATTACACTAAAATAAATTTAACTCATCAATCAATGGTTTCAAATAAACATCAATATTATTTTTTAGATGTCCTAGGATTAATAAGTTAAAAAATATATAGGGATCCTTTATCAACATCCATGGAGGTAAATTCTTCAGAGTTATAAATATAGGCCAACATGAATACTACCTACTATAAGAATGAAACAGATAGAAATTGTCTATAGAAAAACCCAATCACACATTCTGGGCTTCTAAAGATAAAGACGGATGCATTCAGTCAAAATTTTTCCATTAATCACTATCAGATGGATGATTCAAGATTTTACCGGTTTAAATCTTGGTTTTGTGCCATCAAATCATTGATGCTGTGTTCTGAAAATAAACACTGCAACCTATGTGTAAGGGGAAAATATCTCAACTTTTTTACAAGAATAGATCCATACTTCCCCGGTTGATCTTCTTTATACCTCAATTGTGCACATGTGGGACAACAATACAATGACTCATTTTCACCAAAATATAAGATGCAATAATTTGCACATGCATGAATTTTCTGATAACTAAGGCCTAGATTACGAACTAGACTCTTTCTCTTATATCAATTTGTAGAAACACATTTACTTCAAGTAATAGTGTTTTAAACAAAGAAAATATCTAATCAAAATAGTAGTTTGACAATGCATTATTTGATTTAATAGCAATAAATTTTGCAACTGCTTCTAATTTTTTTATCTTTCAACCAGGATATAATCCACCCTCAGCAGACCTCAACAACTCATAAAAATTAGATGGTGCCAACTCAAGATTTAAATCAATGTCATCCTGAGTTTCATTTTGTTGAACATATGGACCTTCAACATCATGTACTAAATTTTGAAACCGTGATGGATCCGGAATCAAGTTATTAGTATCTTCTTTGGAACTGTGCTCACCATATTGATACCAAAAAATATAATCTGGTTAAAAATAAAATTGTAAGAGATATCCCCCAACCTTTTCAAATGTGTCAAACATTATCAGAGCACATTTTTTACAAGGACACTTAATTGTTCCTTCTAAAACAAATTCTGGTTTTGATGATTTAAATGATAAGAAAGCTTCAACACCATCAACATATACAGAATTTAAACCAGAACCATTTGGATTTCTGTGTTGATTTATCCAAGAGTGGTCATCTAATAATAATTATTATTGAATTCCTTATTCCATATTTCTCTACAAAAAATAAAATCATTACTCTTTTTGAATAATTTTAAATTAGAAAAACACTATCCAAAAAAATGATAAATAATTACAACTAATTATTAACAATTTCCATTAATTACGGGTGACAAAATTTCTAGTGGATTAACGGATACTCTTTTGTCTAACGGATCATTAACTTGCATATTTCTCACACTGAAATCACAATGAAAAATATCCTCAGAGGTATGCATATCCATTCTCGTGTATATGAGAATGTATAAGTATACCTCCAAGAAGATTCTTTATTGTGATTTCAGTGTGAGAAAGATGTAAGTAAATGAGTTTTCGGACAAAAGATCCACCTTTTCATCGATGATTCATCTTCTTGCAACTGTCACTGCTTGGAAACATTATAAAAAATTATGTTCTATGATTGCATATTAAAACTCGTGCAAATGATATTGGATATGCATATGTAGAAGCATGCTTTTTATAATGTTTTGATTCGTTGAGAGTGGAAAAGAGAAGAGTCATCGAGCAAAAGGAGTGTTGAAAATCCAATGGAAATTGTGCCAAGTTATTTCAATTAATTACAATTGATTTTATTCTTATTTATTTCTAATTATTCCTAATAATTCTTAATTATTACTAATTATTACTAATAATTACAAATTAATCCTAATTAATCATAATAAATCTTATTTAATTCTAATTAATCATAATTAATACTAATTAAACCTAATTATTCCTAATTATTCCTAATTATTCTTAATTATTATTAATTATTCTTAATTATTCTTAATTATTCCAAATTATTACTAATTATTCCTAATTATTGCTAATTAATCCAAATTATTCCTGATTATTACTAGTTATTCCAAATTATTTCTAATTATTACTAATTATTCCTAATTAAACCCAATTATTTCTAATTATTCTTAATTATTTCTAATTATTCCCAATTATTTCTAATTATTCCTAATTATTCCTAATTATTCCTAATTATTCCTAATTATTCCTAATTATTCTTAATTATTCTTAATTATTCCTAATTATTCCTAAGTATTCATAATTATTGCTAATTATTCCCAATTAATGCTAATTATTTCAAATTGTTGCTAATTATTGCTAATTATAGCTAATTATTGCTAATTATTTTTAATTATTCCTAATTATTCCTAATTATTGCTATTTATTACTAATTATTCCTAATTATTCCTAATTATTCCTAATTATTCCTAATTATTCCTAATTATTCCTAATTATTCTTAATTATTACTAATTATTGCTAATTATTACTAATTATTACTAATTATTGATAATTATTACTAATTATTCTTGTTTATTGCTAATTATTCCTATTTATTGCTAATTATTGTTATTTATTGTTATTTATTGATAATTGTTGCTAATTATTTATATGTATTGATAATTATTGATATTTATTACTAATTATTGCTATTTATTACCATTTATTACTATTTGTTACTAATTATTAGTAATTGTCAGTAATTATTACAAATTATCAGTATTTATTAGTAATTTTTACAATTTATTAGTTTTTATTAGTATTTATTACTATTTATTAGTATTTATTATTATTTATTAGTATTTATTACTATTTAGAACTATTTATTACTAATTACTACTATTTCTTACTAATTATTACTAATTATTACTATTTATTACTAATTATTACTATTTATTTCTATTTATTACTATTTATTACTATTGAATACTATTTATTACCAAGTATTACTATTTATTACTATTTATTAATATTTATTACTACATATTACTATTTATAACTATTTATTACTATTTATTATTATTTATTACTATTTATTAATATTTATTAATATTTATTACTAATTATTAGTATTTATTACTAATTATTAGTATTTATTACTAATTATTAGTATTTATTACTAATTATTAGTATTTATTACTAATTATTAGTATTTATTACTAATTATTCGTATTTATTACTATTTATTACTAATTATTAGTATTTATTAATAATTATTAGCATTTATTACTAATTATTACTAATTATTACTAATTATTTGTATTTATTACTAATTATTAGTATTCATTGCCAGTTATTAGTATTTATTACTAATTATTACTAATTATTACTAATTATTAATATTTATTACTATTTATTACTATTTATTATTAATTATTACTATTTTTTACTAATTTTTATTATTTATTAGTATTTATTACTAATTATTACTAATTATTAGAATTTTTTACAATTTATTACTAATTATTACTAATTATTACTGATTTTTATTATTTATTACTAATTATTATTATTTATTACTAATTATAAATATTTTTTAATAATTATTAGTATTTATTACTAATTATTACTAATTATTATTTTTTATTACTAATTATTATTATTTATTAATAATAATTATTAAGTATTACTATTTATTAGTATTTAAAACTATTTATTAGTATTTATTACTAATTATTTATATTTATTACTAATTATTACAAATTATTAATATTTAATATTATTTTTTATTATTTTTTATTATTTATTACTAATTATTAGTATTTATTACTATTTATTAGTATTTATTTCTAATTATTACTAATTATTACTATTTATTACTAATTATTACTATTTATTACTATTTATTACTAATTATTAGTATTTATTAATAATTATTAGTAATTATTACTATTTATTACTATTTATTACTAATTATTACTAATTATTGCTAATTATTACTTATTATTACTACTTATTATTATTTATTACTATTTATTAGTATTTATTACTATTTATTAGTAGTTATTACTATTTATTACTAATTATTACTAATTATTATTATTTATTACTAATTATTAGTATTTATTAATAATTATTATTATTTATTACTAATTATTATTATTTATTACTGATTGTAAAAATTTATTACTATTGTTTCCTAATTATTACTATTTTTTCTAATTGTTACTAATTATCGTTAATTACTATTAATTACTGCAAAATACTACTACTAATTACTAATTACCGCTAATTATTTATAAACATTACTCATTATCGTTAATAATTATTAATTATTACTAATTATTATGAATAGGTACTAATAATTTCATTTTATTATTATAAATAAATACTGATGAAAAAACAATTTAAATCTAACTTAATTACAAATAATCAACAATAATTAAAATTAATATAAAGAAATGAAATAAATACTAAATTTAATAAAACATAAATACCTTTAAACTTGATCTCTTATAATTGTACATGGCTTCACAACTTCTTCATAAAAAAACTAACTCTGAAAAATGTTCTCTCTAAAATTAGAGTTTAGAGAAGTAGAGAAAGTAGGAATTGAGGGGGAGGAAGTAAAAAAATAGATGCGGTATATATAGGTTAGATTAGTTGCGACGTGACCCGTCGCAAATACCTTCGGCCACATTAATTACTGTCATCGGTTAAAAGGTTATTTACGACGGGTCACGTCGCAAAAAGTAACCTACCGATAGAATATTAGCGACGAGACAACATCCCGTCGCAAATACCCTCTGGGGGCGAACTAGTTGGGATGGGGGATCCCCCACCGCAACTAGTGTTTACCGCCTCCCGGTATTTGCGACGGGTTGATTTTTTCGTCGCAAATAACCTCTTCAACGGTCTATTTGCGTGAAATTTATTCCCGTTGCAATTAACCCGTCGCAAAAATTAGTTTTTTCTGTAGTGATAACTCATAAAATGGTATAAATTCCTTAACCTATGAATTTCTAGGTTTCAATCTAAGTTATCCATGGTTTATTTCCTAACATAAAATTTTATTGGAATCTTTTTCCCATCATGATGGTTTGTAAGGAGCTTGTAAATTTACCAATGAATATCTTTTGATAGTATCAAACTGGGTGTGCAGTAAGGAATCTTTTTCATGCACCAGGTTATCACCAAGTCAATGCCCAATGTTCCCCTTTCATGGTTATTACCCCTTGGTACAACTATGTCGGAGCCATATCCACTTATCATATCCAGAAATGAATTTTATTACTTGGAAACCACATAATCTATACTTTCCCAAAATTTAGGGATGTTTTCATATGTTTAGTCTCATCCCTACGGATTTCATTAAGGTTTTCTAATCCTGATCCCCAAAATTAATTAGACATTCCTCTGATACCAATTATGACAACCCATATATTTAGTACACCTTAATTCATGATTTAATACATAAAGATACACATAATACAATCCGAAAAGATCAAAATTCCTAGTGTATTTGGGTAATTAGATACAAAACACCATAACTTGAAATAGGGATACAATGACATTACTTAAAACTCTTTATCATGCTCTTAAATTTTCATTTCTCTTCTAAAACATCATAGGATAACTTATAGATGTACATAAGAAAGGGGTAAGGTATAAAGCCCAATAAGGGAATAATAAAATAATAACATGATAAAAGTAATACATTTTATTCGATTGGAATATCAAGGTGACATAAAAGGGGTGACAATCATAAATATTTTCATTGAAGCATGATATAAGATAATAACATCACAGCAATATAAGAATGTGGAAACAAAAAAAAACATAACAATCACAAGTCAAGGATAACCACCAAGATATCATAAAATAGTGTACTTAGGATAACCTCCCATTCACCATATATGGAATATTATGATATAAAACATTATCCAATGCATTAGAGGTTTATATAATTTTTAGTCCACCCATTACATTCATATCATGTATATGCATTTGTGCACCACATCGATCATACAATATAAGAATTATTTTTAATCACTTTTAACCCCATGATTAAGAAGTATAGGTTACATATATAAAATTATGAAAAATGAAAGATATTTACAATTAGTTTAATACCCTTGAGTGAAAATGTGGATGGGTATTCACTATAAAAATGTTTGGCATGGAAAATGATAGGATAATTTTAGTAGCATAACGGGCATACGTAAAGGTTTTTGGAAATGGTGAATGAGAGTATTTGGTGATCTCTAATTACATGGTAATCATAATAATAGTAAATGGTTGTGTAAAAACATATTAAAACAAAGAAAATCTGAAATCAAAAGGGAAAAGTACAAATAAAGTACTTGAAATAAAAAGAGGAGGACAAAGTCCCTTACCTTAAGAGGGCACTTCTAAAAGCTTGGGAGGATCTTATTAAGAGCCTAGGAACACCTTGTGGGGATTTAGAGAGGTATAAGAAGATTAGATTCATGATAAATGGTTTTTTAGTAAAGTGGAGTGGGGTATGGGATATTATTTAAAGAAAAAGAGAGACTATTTCTTTATTAATTTATAAAATTAGGTTTTGGACTCTATATGATAACATAATCAAAAACACAAACCTTAACATGGGTTTTTTCACATTATTTATACCAAATATAATTTTTTTAATGTTTTATAAGTCAATGGATCTAAATCCTTAAAATAAAAAGCTTGGTGATGTGGAATCGAGTCGTATTTATAGAGAAATGATTTTAAAACCCATAAAATATAATATAGGTTTTAGAGGATTTATTAAGGGTTTATAAAAATAATTAGATCACTTAAAAAATAAATTATTTTAAAGTAGAAATATATATTTGGTCATGGATTCATTTTATGGAATTATTACATCACTTTTGGTCTATTATTATGTCATAATGCATACTGTATATTTATACCCTATTTAATTTTTACCCAACAAATTGATTGTCTCTGAATATTATGAAAAATTCACTATTTGATAATTTTTGACAAGATGATTGAAAAAAATTATTTTTTTCAAAATAATTATATGAATATTATAGTTTACACTTTTAATTAAAAACTCTCATTTATTTAAAAATACTAGTTTTTATGAGATTAAAATTTTTCTGACCATTATAAAGATTATATTTGACTTAACAAAAATATATTATCATTTATATATAAATTTTATTTAATAATAATTTTATATGAAAACATTATTTATTTCAGAATTATTGAATTTATCAAAAATATTTTTTTAATTAAAACCATTTATTTTCAAAAAAAATTGGTTTCTTTATTTCAAAATCTAATTTTCATTAACTTATATAAAATTATATTAATGAAAAGGGATAAATATAATAATTATTTTGTTAAAAGGAAAATATAAAAATTCACACTACTATAGTCTAGATACATAACCCCTTATTATTCCATTATATACCCTAAGGGTAAGATGTATAATGGTGGGGTATTCTTGTGGTGGTTTGACGAACATGGTTTGTGTCGTGATCTCGATAAGCTTAAACTTCTCTCACAAACAGTTTTTCTCAAGATTCAGTTACTGAATCTTAGTGTGGTATTAGTTATGGAAAATCCTAGTTTTTTAATCTTCCTCATTAGCTCCAATAAATGTGATTCATAGGGTGTGATCCTACTGGTCGAGGACATATCTCCTTCTATCTATGTCAATTGGACTTTATCATTACCCTTAACGTACAATAATCTTAATGTTCACTATACAATGGCTATATTATTGATTGTTAATATGATTAATGGTATTTTAAATCTGACATGCTGAATTTTATAATGATCTAAAGTAACCGAAGTAGTGAAATTTTTTTCAATAATTATAAGGAATTTACTCAATAAAAAGGTAATTTCATAATAAAAGTTTGGGTCATGACATGGTTCTATCTTTCTATCTGTCTAGGGATGGTAAATTAGAATTAGGTTCACCTACATGCCCATTTCCTCTTGAATTCCCTTCTATAATCTGAAAAAAAGGAATCCCATTAAAATATAATGGTGGATGTAACATCATGCAACCACACAACTTCATTCTCATACAATATGTCAAGATCCTCCACCTTAGTCATCTCTTTGATTGGTATGAAGTGACTGTATTTGTTTAACGAGTTTCTTACAACCCAAATTGATTCCCATCCCCAAGGGTGGGTGGTAGTCTAATAATATAGACCATAAACACCTCATCCCACTTTTATATAATAATAGAAAGAGGTTAGAGCATGAAAGATGGTTGTTGATGTTTATATTTTACCTATTTAAAGGTTTGAAATCAAGACACTAAATCTTATATGTATCTCCTCATGCACGACCACCAGTATCATCATTTCATGTGGTAATATATCTTTGTGTCTCTAGGGTGTAAAACCAAAAAAAAACTGGTGGTGTTCCCCTATAAATTCCTTTCTTAGGGATAATGGGACCATGAGCCTATTCTGGAAGCAAATAGAACCACAATAAGATAGGTACTAGACACTTTTTTTCTCCCTATAATATAAAACTCTTTTAATAAATTGAAACTCAATATCTTCTAAAGTCTCTTGATAAATCATCTCAAGTAGAAGAGTATTAGATTGAAAATTTCCAATAAAAATAGCCTATTTATCCTATTTTTTCCTTTAGGTGCATCTCTTTTCAGTGACCCATAAGCTTCCACTCCACACTAAACTCTATCAGTGCCTAATATAGAAAATTATAACTAAGTGAATCTGAAATAACATTATCTTTACCAAGCAAATAAGAAAGATCAAAATAAAATTTATGGAGATATTCAACCCAATTTCTTTGACTGAGGTTCAAATCACTTTGAGATAAGACATAACTTAGGCTATTATGATTAGAGAACACCATAAAATTTTTACCAAAGAGGTAATTCTATAAGAATTTGAGTGTGTGCATGACATCATCCATCTTAAGATCAGGGTATGAATAGTTCCTTTCATGAGGTTGAAGTTTTCAAGAGTATTAATCTACCACATGATTAAATTGAATAATAGCATAACTAATACCCACACTATAAGAATCATAATAGACCACATATACAAGATCATCCTTAGGGAGGATCAAAATTGGGGCTAAAGTAAAACACTACTTTAGATCATCTAATAAGGCTTAGCATTCTATAATATAAAGAAAATTCACCCATTTCTAGGTTAGAATCATCAAAGGTGATTCTAAACTAGATAATTCCCTAATAAACTATTGATTTTAGCTATCCAAACACAAGAATCTCTAAATTTTAAATACATTCCTTGGTTACTACCAAGATAAAATAGCCTTCTCCTTTTCAGGATCCACTAATATAAATTTTCCAAACACCATATACCCCATATACTTCACCTTATTATTCCAAAAGATGTATTTGGATGGTTTATCATATATTAGGTGGTTCCTTAAGGACCCCATAACAATACTTGAGTGATTTTCATGGTCCTATTTTCTCTTAGAGTAGATTAGTGTGTCATCCACAAAAACCATAATGAAAAAATCAATGAGTCAGTTGAAGATCAAGTTCATCATCACCATAAAGACCATTGGTGAATTGGTTAACTTTAATTTAATCATCAAGTAAAACAAATGAACTTACCTACTTTTGAATGCCATATTTGGGGCATCTGATTCATTTACCCTTACTTAGTGATACCATGAACATAGATCAATTTTTGAGAACTAATTCACTCCTTTTAACTGGTGAAAGAGATAACCAATGCAGTGAAAGGGTTACTTTTTTCATGATAAAATAATTAAAATTTCGATAATTGATGCATAAGTGGAGTAACCCATCCACCTTCTCTATGAAGAGAACTAAAGAAACCTAAGGGTATATACTTGGGTAGATAAATACCCTTGCTTCTAGATCAACAAGATGAATCATTAACTCTTTGAGTTCTGTAAGATTAATTTTATAAGAAGGATGGGAAATCAATAGAGTTCCTGGAACCAAGTCGATATAAAACAAACCTTCTCATTCTAAGGGTAATCCCAATAAAAAACTCTATAAATTATCTTATGATAGGGAAAAATTTAATTCTATGATTCCCTTTATCAACCTTATCCAAAATAGTCCTTATCTAACATTCCAAACTACCCACATTGAGAAGGGGTGGTCCTAATCAACTTGAATGTGGGTCCAAAAATCCTTGAAACACATGGTGCTTCCCATCAGGAGAAGTGAGGGTTACCCTTTGCTGATAAGAATCCACATGAGAGTTAAAGTCAACCATCTAATCTATTATAACAATGATATCAAAGGAATTCAACTCAAGGGTAAGTAATTTTCATGCTAGCTCTATATCTAAGATAGACACAACATAAGAAGGACACTAGAAGCCTGTATATTTATTCTTCCTAAGGGGTGTTGAGATTTTTATAATGTATGGAATTATATTTTATTGATTTTTCAACAATTCCACAAAATGGGAATAGATAAATTAGTGAGAAGAACGTTTATCAAACAAATTAATTATAATAGATGATATAACAAGTACAACACATCTCATGGTCATCGACCCTAATGTCTATAATTTTCATGCATAAATTTTAAATAAAAAATTAAAAAAAATTATCAATTATTAAGTAATTTTTCTCTGGAAATTCATTAATTTATTAATTTAATAGTGATTGTTACATTTTTTTACTATAAGAATAATTTTGGGTAAAACTGTTAAATGGTTTAATTGTTTTTTTTAAATGTTTTTATACATTTTATGTTTTAGTTATTAAATACATATTTTTTAATGTGATCATTTATTACTAATATTTTATTTGAGCATGGATTCAAAAAATGAAATTAAATTCTAGTTCTTCCCTTAAAATTACAATCTATAGTTTTTATCCTGAAATATTCTATTTATGAAATTTTAATTTAAAATTTTTGTGATATTTCTCTCTATATTGTGGGATACATATGTTGTTTTAATACCCTAATCTAGATCATATTTTTTTATGGATATGTTGGGCTCCCAGGTCAAATATTAATTGGATTATTCAATATGGACCTTAATTCAATGGACAAACCATAACTTTTCCATCCATGTATATGATTATATTAAAAAAATACACAAGATATAAAACCTAAAAGAAAATATTTTATTTAATTGGATACCTTAATAGACTAATATTTTGAAGGATCAATTATGCATCACAATAATAGGGATATATTTTACTCAATTTTTCAAATATTTCAATTTTTAATTTTTAACCCAAGACTACATGATATATATATATATATATATATATTTGGGAGTGATAAGGGATATTAAAAGGTAAGATATATCATATATATTTTCTTATTTAAAGGATAGGAGGCCACTGTAAATGGGAGGACCCTAAAATGGGTGTGAAGTTTTGATGTTGCAGAGTCTTTGGTTAGGTCAAGCTGTTGCTACTTTTCTATGTGTTTTTATTTTATTTTTTTTCTCACTGTATCATGGATATAATGAGAGGGTTATTCCTTTATGTCAATATATGATTTTAAGTAGAATTATAATAGTGAAAGTGTGGTTTAGTTTTTAATTCAATTTGTGATTTTTCATTCAATTATCTTCTTTCACGCTCTTTTATATTCTTCATTTTCTAGCCATTGTGTGTTAATTAAGATATTTTTCTATAATACAATCACTAGGACTATGACTTCTACATGAAAATTGTGTGGGATTGAATTCTATGTTTAAATAAAGTTCTAGGTTACCTCTTTCACTAGTAAACTAAAGTATATAACCATTTTAAAAGTGGAATTTATGAATGATAGAGTAGTCACCTAGACCAAGGGGATTACGTAGAATTAATTCCAACAGCAACAAGACTAATTATTTATACTTTTCAAGAACTATTATATAAACCGGTATATTATATGCATAGTATGATTTATTTTTATTATCTTATCACACTCTCTCCAAATTCACATGAAAACTAGTTTATATTTTATTTCTTTATTCTTGACCATTTTTTGGTCTTTATAAAATAGATTATCATTTTGTATAATCCCGTAATCCTGAGATCAACCTCAGGCTTTTAATATCTAATACAAATTAATTATATACTTATTGAGTTATAGTTTTGTGATTTATAAATTATAAATCGATTCTAACTTGTAGGAACTAATGATTCCTTCCAAGAACATCAATTTTTAATTCTATTTTCAAGGACTAGGTTAGGATATTACTATAATTTGATAATTTAAAAAATTTTGTTATCATCTGTTTCTATTTTATAATTTTAATTTAGGTTTATTTTTTATTATTTATTCCTATTTTATGCTTGGGTTTTTTTAGGTGTGTTTGTAGTTTTTAAAGTAAAAATAAATCACCATATCCCAATAGGGATTCAATTATCAAAATTTTCACAAAATATTAATGTTCTCAAAAATAGAATTCAAGACAAAGGATGTCGGAAATAAATTAAATCATGGGTACCACAACCCCACTAGAGTTTAAATGAGTATAACCTCTAAAGCATGGATTGGATAAAAATTACTTTTTTTATTATCAACATGGGGAGGTAAAGTCCCTTCATTACAATAACCCTCAAAGTGGGAAAAAATAATGTAAGATAAGAGAATATTTTTCCACAAAAATTTGACACTCCCGTGGAAGAGACCCCAAACTGTCAGAAACAATTAGTCCCTCTCCTGAGCATCTAATTCTTGCAAGAGTGTCTACAAAAAAGTTAGTCTCCCTCCAAATATGATGAATGATTTGACCCAAGGTAGTTTCTATAACACACCTTTTAATAATATAAACTAGGTCACATGGAGTCTCATGCCTACCCTGGACCATCTTCACCAGCACTTCATAATCTAACTCCACTTCTGACACATGTAAGCCACACTCCTAGCAGACTTGGAGCCCAGTATACAGTGCTTATGCCTCCTCCACCAAGGAGTTACCCAGACTGTAGAAAGTGTTGAACACCACAATAACATAACCACATGCATCGTGAAGGACTCCTACACCTCTCATGAGTCCATATCTAAGAGATCCATCTATGTTGAGTTTCAATCCTCTAGAAAGGGGGTTCCATCCGACCCATCTACCTCTCTAATTCCAATGCAAAATAGTCCTGTTGAGCATATTGCACACCAGGACCAATTTTTGGTTCCCTTTCAGCAGTGATAACAGTTCATAGATTAAAGACTTATCCCTCATATGAAGGAAAGAAATAGAATCATGTGAACCCAGAAATGTATAATTCCTTTCCCCCCAAATTCTCTAGTAGATGGAAGTAAAGATAATGGCCCAAAATTTACATTACATGCTCTTTCTCTCCACACCTTGAAACCATGAGGACATGAGATCATGAAATGAGGGTTGTTGAAGACCGATCCTTGGCTACTGATCTTGAAGAGATCATAGAAAAAAATTAAACATGTATAACTAAAAGTTTATCGATCTATAATAGTTACTCTTATATCACACTCCATTCAAAATACATAAGTAACAGTAAGGTTAGGTATAATGACCTTGATAAATGTTCTTCCAGAAGGCTACGCAAGTACTTTACCTATTTCTATAAACTTTTTTTTTATTTATTACAAGGAATTTTTTTTTAATTTTAAATTATGAATTTATTTTATGTTTTAGTTTTCAATTACCCTATATTTTTGGGTTTTAATGAATGTACCTTGTGCTTTGATGTGCTTAATTTCTTTTATAGTTACATATTGAAGGAAATCATCAAGGAGTAGAGATAAATAATAACTTTATTAGGTAGAAAAGTAATATTTTCAATTCCTATATTTTTTGGACTCTACTAAATTGTTTTATCTATTTTTTATTTTTAATTTATAATCTCTTTACCCATATAAAACTTATGTTGCTTTTTGATCTGGGAGATAAAATTTATCTAGGATAACCATCATGACATGTTTTAAAAATCATTATCAATGAATTTTAATGAGTAAAATTAGGGAATGAATAAGTAACTATAGATGTGGGAGAATTAATATAACAAATAATAATTTTATATAACTTTTTTATTTTTTTAAATGAAATTTTTTAATACTTTCCATGCTTTAAATTTTCAAAAAAAAATTAATTGATTTGTTATGAGTGTTCATTCCCATGAGTGATTGTCTCAATAATATTTCCCATTTCTAAGAGTTTTTTTATCTAATTATCTATATTATTTATTGATCATATTCATTAAGATACATAGGCATATTTATTATATAACTTTATATGCATATTTTACAAATATATAATAGTATAAATTCACTTTTTATATGATTAAGATAATTTTATTGAAAATCTATTTATCCCTATACACTCCATGAATCTTATCCTTATATAATCCTATATAAAACATGAATTTTTTAATGTTATAGGCCCTAAGGGTCTGTTAATTTTTGTTTTTTATGTGTTAGAGGTGTTGGGAGAAGGATTTAAGGAGAAAGGGGGGATTTAAGCTAAAATTTCAGCTATAGGGTAGTATTATAGTGTGTAGCTATGTGTTATTCCATAGAAACTGTTTAAGATATGAGGTTGTGGTGTGTATTAAGAACTATGTCATGGATCCCTAGGATGTGCAATTTTGGTGGTTCTACATATTTCATTATAGTTTTGGAATGGGTTATTGGTTGTAGTGTGGAGTATTGGAAGATGAATTTTATTTGTTATGTCAATTTTAGGGTTGTTGAACCATAAATATTGGTTTTGGCATGGCCATATTACTTTAAATTAATATTCAATGGTGTGGGGATTACTTTTCATCATGTCCCTTCTGTTTATAGGATCTTTGACTGGTATTATGCCATTTTTTTGGATATATATTTAACCAAGTGGGTTGTTGCGTAGTCCCTTCCTTTGTGTTGTAGTTTTGCCCAAATCCATTCCCTTTGAACTATGGTATACTTATTTGAATCATGAAATAATGTTTTTTATATTTTCTTTGAATTCTAAATCCCCCTCAAACACAATAATTCTTTTTTCCTTTTATCTTGGTTATTGGGTGACTAAGTGTTCCATTAAGAGGGATTTCAACCCACTTTCACTCGATCTTAACCACGTTCTTGGATATCAATTCTTTGTGATTCTAGGTGAGTTATCTTCTCTTGTATCATCCTTTTTCTTCTTATTCATCGTCTAAAGAGGGTGTTTTTAAACATAAAATCTATTTTTGGTGATTTTTTGGTAATATACTGATGTGGAATGGTGTGTTTTAGATCGTTGACCTTTCCTTGCTATAATTATAGTTTGTGGGTGTCTACTCTTTAATTTTTCCATATAGAGTGAGTTATAAAGATAAAATCGAGGTAAGGGATTCTAATTCTCTAATTATTTTTGTGAATATGTGATATTAGAATACTTATGTTTCCTTTTAATTGAATATTTATATCTTTCCTAATGTAGATAATTAATCTGATGTAACAAAATTGAAGGGTATGGGGGATATCACATATTCTTTACTTGATTTCATGATGTAGATTTTTCATTATTCGAGGCCAAATGTTTTTTTTATGAAGTTTTATTACTGATGTGAATATATTATTACTTTCTAAAATATATTTTTATAAATTACCTCAATTGAAAATGGTAAAAACCTTAAAGATTGTATTAAACTATTTGTATATAAATAAGATATTTTTTTTGTTTTCCTTTTTCTTATGAGGTTGATTTAATTTTATGGTTTGTGTGATAGATGGAAATATGGGTCTGGTTTCTTATTGGGATTGGATTTTGGGATGTGTTGATTATGTACAATGCAGAAAGTGTGGGGTTGATATGTAAGTGGTTAAAGATTTCATGTTTTGTCTTGGTAGTTGTTTGATGGTTATAAAATGCATGAAATGGTAAAATATAGTAAATTAAATTGGGTTGTATTAAATGTTTTTGGGTTATAAATTAAGTAATGATGGATGGAAAATGGGATAATGATGCTTAATTGAATGGGAATGGATGATAACAAACATATTCCTTGTCTAGATAATGGCTTGTCATTAAATATGTAAAGAAGGTAAATGAATGTGTAAATGATTAATAATTGATGTTGTTAAGTTGGAACTATTAAAATTATGTGTGGTTGTGAGTTTGGTATATTAGGATAGATGGGTGGTTTTTATTATGGAAACTATATTTACATGAAATAGTGGTGATAAAGATATTTTGTTAGTTGGATGGTTTTGTTTGTGTGAACCCATAGGTTGGACATATGCATAGACCTTATACATTGTATTTTCCTTTTTATTTCCATATGCATGCCACCAAAGTTGTGTATTTACACCGATGCTTAAAGTTTTTTTGTTTTAGGTTCTTTCCCCAAACATCCAAGTTGGTGAGGGAGGATGTCTATAACCCCCCCCCCCTCTTCCTCAACCTTTATTTCAGATGTGGTAGTTACGCATTGGTTGTGATGTTTTGTGGTTAAATTGAAATAGAGGTCATGGTTAATGACCGTATGGGGTGGTTCATAATGGGGGTCATGCATATTTAGGAGGAGGGAATGAGGTTTTTTTCTTCATGTTCACAATACCATACTATTGTTATTAAATAGAAGTGGTTATGTGTATATGAAGATGTGATTATTATGGCATGGGTTGAGAGATTGTGTTTTCCTCTTATAATAATGATCATGGATACAGAAGGGGTGGTAGTTCCATCATGTACAATATTGGGGAGTGAGAGTTTCAAACTACTGGTGAAGTAGTGTGCAGTACCATTTTGTGATATTATTCTTCTTATATTATTATACATGGATGTGTTATCTAGTGTGTTGACCTTTGTGTGGCTAGTAAATAGTTAACCTAACATGTGTTTGTTGATTATGTTATTTGTTCACTAGGTCATTAGTATGTTATTCTCACATTTTAATGAGAGTATTTAGTATGATCTTACTGAGCATATATGTTATTCTCACCCATATATATATATATATAACCTATTTTGTAGGTTATCAGAAGGGAGTTAGATACCAAGATGGAAATTTCTATAATAAAACCTAGAGCTATTGAGATATTACCTTAGGGTTCTTTGGGTATAGTTATTTTAGAATTGTATTCATATGAAATTACATGCATTGTAGGATATGTATGTATTTTTCCTTTTTTATATTATGGTGTTGGTTTGGTGGTTACTTTGTATGATCCTTGGGATTATTAGGGTAATCCCTCTTGTATATTTTTTATACCCTCAATGATTTTCATCAACCCAGGTTCTATTATATTCCATCCTCAGGGGTCACTCTAGTTTCCATTATTGACCCAGTAGGGATTTCTAGTGAGTTAGGGCAATGAAAAAGTTTTTTAGGGGGGCTTATACTCCTTTATTCAAACTACCTTAGTCCATGCATTGGGATTAGTCACGAAGATACTTCTAATTCCCCTTGTGTTAACTACATTAGTCAGAGGCCAAGCATATTAGTTTGATGTGTTCTAGGGGTGTATACTGGTGATGGGGAATCATCATTCATGTGGGGAATACTTATTGTTAAATATATATCCATATTATTTTAGCCTCACCATGGATTAGTTGTATTATATAAATACATTGAGCGATTTCTTTCAGAGGAGATTTGTGTTCTATGATGTGGATGGTCAGTGTGTAATTTTTATCTAAGAATAAGGTTATTAGATGGGTAATGGGAATATGGAGACACTTATTTCCTTAATTTTTGATTTTTCAAAGAAATCAGTGGGTGTTGAGATAGTTGAGGCTCCCAGAGTTTTCAATGAATTTATGGATGTTTTTCCTAATGAGGTTGTAACACTATCCCCTAGATGTGAAAATGAATTTCTGATAGAAATACATCTAGGTATATCTCTAAATTCAACAGATCATTTTTGGATAGAACCTTATGAGTTGTGAGAGTTGAGAATTATGATATATGATTTGATGAATAAGGGTTTCATATGGATCTATTTATCACTATAGGGTGTTTCAGTGTTATCTTTTAAGAAGGTAGATGGTATTCTGAGGCTGTGTATAGACTACCAAAACCTGAATTAGGTTATAATCAATAATATATAACCTATTATGTGGATTTAATATCTTTTTACTACTTTAGATGAGTTTTATGGTTTTCAAATATCAATATATCGTCTCGATATCATCATGTATGGATAAAGGTGGAAGATATCTCGAAGACTGTCTTATGGTGTAGATACAGAAACATCGAGTTCGTTGCTATTCTTTTTAGTTTCGTGAACATATAGGTAGTGTTCATGGGACTCATGAACTCCAAATTTCATGATTTTTTGGACTGGTTAATAGTCATGTTCATTGAAGAAATTCTTATATACGAGAAATGTAAGGAGGATCATATCAGGCATATGAGGATCATTCTACAAACTCTCTGACACAACAAACCCTATGGAGAGTTTTCTAAGTGTATATTCTAGACATGGTAGGTGAATTTTATTGGACATGTAGTGTGTAATCATGTATTAGTACTAGATCCCTTGAATCTTGAGGTTATTGTTTCTTGGAAAGTACCCAAAAATGTTGTAGAGGTTCGTAGCATTCTTGGTCATGAGGGATATTATCAGAGGTTCATTTTTCACTTTAATCTAATTATTATACCATTGATATAACTTAATAAGAAGGATAGGTATTTCATTTATATCAATGATAGGTATCTTTGGACCACCTAAAAGTGAATTTTTCAGTGCCCAAGTTCTACAGTAGCCTGAGGAGCGGGTGATGTTTGAGGTGTTCTGTGACACTTTTTGTTAAGGTCTAGGTTGTTTCTTGATGTAGAAATGGGAATTGATCTCCAATTGGTCAATACAGTTTCAACCCCATGAACCATAATATTCCAATAATAATATAGAATTGGTAGAATTTGTGTTTTCCTTGAATTTGTGGAAACATTGCCTCATTAGATGACACTTTGTGGTCTTTATTGATCATAAGAATTTATGATATATTTTCTATCAACATGACCCGAATGTGTGAAAATGGAGGTGTATGGAGTTTCTCTAGGAGTATCACTTTTATATATCCTTCACCTTAGGGAAATTAGATATCATGGATAACACACTGATTAGTAATTCATGAGAAGATTTTGTTTGGGAGTCTGAGCATTCTTGGAGGGAGATAGAGGATTTTTCAACCATACACTCATATTTAGGGGTATTTAATGGTAGATGTTGAATATTTCATATGATGGTGTTGTATTTTTTGAAACAGTAGGTAAAAGAGACTCATTAGGGATACTTGTAGGTTTAAGTGATGTAAGGAAGATTTTTTTAGGGTGATTTCCCTAAAGGATGGTTACAAGACGACCAACATCAATTTATATTTCAGATTAGGATGATCTTACCAATAGTGATGTGTGATGAAGTCCTTCATGAGTTTCATATATAAAATTTAGTGATATACCTATAAGTATCCATGATATAGTATATTTTTAGGATGTGGTTTTAGTGGACCAGGATGAAACAGGCAGTGGAAGAGTTCCTAGAACTATGTATAGTTTTCTAGTAGGTGAAGGCAGAACATCATGTTCTAGGTGGTTATCTAGATCCATTGGATGTCCCTAAGTAGAAAAGGGAAGATATGTCAATGTATTTAACCATAGGATATCCTCAGTATTAGGAAGGATGTAATTATATATGAATAATCATGGATCATCTAATGTACTTGGGTGACTTCTTAGTAATAAAGGAGTTGAGTTTCATGGATATTTTGGAAAGAAGGTATATAGATGAGGTTGTAATGCTTCATAGAGTTCCAAGGCCCTTCGCCTTAGACTGGGACACTCATTTTTTGTTAGGACCAATCTGATTATGAATAATATCCTTTTCTGGTTTTGTCTTGTGTTTTCAAGGAAGTTTGAGAAGGAAATCACTTCACTTTGTATAAGTGGTTGATGGAAGGTAGGGGATTTACAATACTTTCCATGGTAACTATGAATATGCATTACTGATTTGTATTTCACAAATATCATAAGTTTGGATAACTTGTAATGAAATCCTTATTAAGGGTAGGGGGAGTAAATAAGTGTTTTTTGGAAAAGGAAAGAAAGTGGCATGCAAGTCAAAGAGTGGTGTACAAGTGTGGTGTGCAAGTATAAGTGGTGCACAAGTGTATGTTTCATGAAAATTATATTTCAAGATAATCCAATCAAAGTATGAAAAAGGAAAGAAAGTGGCCCGCAAGTCAAATAGAGGAGATAAAGTATAAGGGGTGCACAACTGTATGTTCTGCACAAGCTATATTTCAATATCATCACATCAAAATATGTCAAAGGAAAGAACATGGTGTACAAGTCAAGAAGTGGCACGCAAGTGTGGCACGCAAGTATAAGTGGCGCGCAAGTGCATGTTGTGTGCAAGTCATATTTCAAGATCATCACATCAAAATATGTCAATGGAAATAATGTGGTGTGCAAGTCAAGAAGTGGAGCGCAACTGGGGCACGCAAGTATAAGAATCGTGCAAGTGTATGTTGTGTGCAAGTCATATTTCAACATTAGCACATCATAATATGACAAAGTAAAGAAAGTGTAACGTAAGTGATGGGGTGGCGTGCGAGTTATGGAGTAGAGCTCAAGTGATGGAGTGGCATGCAAGTAGGAATGGAACACAAGTGTATGTGGCACGCAGGTCAACAAAATTCCTATAAATAGATGGCTACCCTCCTCATTTTTCTATGCCCAACACTTAAGAGAAAATTTGAGCTCTGATCACGCAAGTAGTAGAAAGTGGCATGCAAGATGAAGTGTCATGCAAGTTAGGATTTATTTATAAAGCGTGTAAGTAGGTAGGCATGCAAGCAGCGTGACGCGCAAGTAGAAGTGGCGTGAAAGTTGTAAGAGGCATGGTAGTAGGGAGTTGTTTACAAGAAGTGTGTTGTGTATAAGACTAATGTGTCGCGCAAGTTGTGATTTGTGCACAATAGTGGCATGAATGAAGTTATTGGCATGCAAGCAGGTAGGCACGCAAGCAGGTAGGTGTACAAGATGAGTGGCATACAAGAAGGGAGGTGCACAAGTAGGGTGTGGCACACAAGTTGTTTGCACCAAGAGGTTCTTATCATCTTTTAGGTAGGAAAGTGAAGAATTTTTTGAAATATTTGATTTGTGAAAGTTCATTGAGAATCATAGAAGCGTCACATTACCCTATTTATGATAAGAGGGAGAACATACACTATTAGATTGTTTTCAAAGAGCTAAAAGACTGTAAGGGGATATCATACTCATTGTATTCCACATAAAATGATTTTTTTATATTGTACTATGTGGTACTGGGTTGTTTCCGTACCAGACTAAGGACGTAGATACACTTTTTTAGTGTTGAACCTCGTAAGTCTTGTGTTCTTGTGTTTGTGTGTGTTCAGTAGGGAATAAACTCTTTAAAATGAGGCTAAGGTTGTTTTAAAAAGAAGGAAAAATAAAAAAGAAAATTGATATCACTGATTCACCCCCTCCCCCTCTCAGTAATATTTGGATCCTGACTAGGAACAAAAACTGGTATCAGATTCAGGTTACCTTCGTTTGTTCTTTATTGAAGTTTTGAAGAGAATTTATGATGTAAAATCTAAATTTCATAAATAGTAAGTGGATTCTGATATTTAATGGAAAGAATTATCATATCTAGAAAGATATAATGGTTCTTTATCTTATGTTTCTTGGGTATGAAGTTCTTGAAACTGCAACTGATGGATTTTCTCCTATTGATGACAAGGTTCCTCTTACACTTACCGATAAGAAGAATCTTGAGAATTATGAAAGAGATAAAAATTCATTACTCTCATCTCTTTATGAGAGTGTTATTTTAAGAGTGAAATGTGTCACTATAGTTAAAGTCATCTGGAATAAGTTTAAGAACATCTATGAAGGAAATACAAAAGTGAATAAGTAAAAACTAAAAATATGGAGGTTGAAGTATGAAGACTTGAAAATGGGAGAATTTGAATCTTTTGGGGACTTATTTACCAGGGTAAATGACATTGTCAGTACAATCATATGTCTTGGTGAAAAGTTAGAAGATTCTAAAGTTGTTGAAAATATCTTAAGAATTTTGCCTAAGAATTTTGATGTTGAAGTGTCATCATTAGAATATAGAGACCCTAAAACATTATCTCTGGATGATTTTCATAGCACTATCATTACTTATGAAATGAGAAGTGAGAAGGATATGAAGAACAGAAAAAGCTGATTGAGAAATTTCATTCAAGAATGCAAAGAAAGAGAAGTCAAAGAAGACTCTTATTTAAGATGATGTTGGTGAATCTGATTCTGAATATGAGGTATGTAAAAAATTTGATAAAATTTTATCCTTGTTTTCTAAGAATGTGAAAAGAGGTATAGGGAAATATAAGGGGAAACTTCCCTTGAAATGTTTTGAGTGTGGAGCCATTGGTCACTTTGTGTCTAACTATACTCAAAAGAATAAAGTAGAAGAAAATGATGATGATGACGAAAGGACAATCAGGTTGTGTAAGAAACAAGCTGACAAAGATAAATATTTTTCATAGAGTAAGGATAAAATGTTATTTAAATAAAAAAGAAGAAGCTTTTTATCTAAATATTATGAAGAAGAAGATAGTGAAGTTGAATCTAAGAAATCATTTTCTGAGAAAGCTAGAGAGAATACCTTTATTGCAGAAGTG
This sequence comes from Viscum album, assembly GCA_963277665.1. Lineage (NCBI taxonomy): Eukaryota > Viridiplantae > Streptophyta > Magnoliopsida > Santalales > Viscaceae > Viscum > Viscum album. The sequence goes on from OY728145.1 coordinate 1,741,150,395, forward strand.
AATAATGAAGATTACAGGAGCAACAATTTTAAGAAGAAACTCAACTTGAATATCATCTGAAAGAAGAACTAAAATAATTTCTGAGAAATATCAGAAGGCTTGAGAAGGAAAACAAGAAGTTGATAAATGAAAATTACACATTAAACAATCAAGAAGGTTTCCCTGATGAGAAAATCAAGATGGAAAAGGATATTGATGATCTGAAGAATTCTCTTGAAAATGCAAAGAATCGTAATGATCATCTTGAAGTAAAGTTGAAGGAAAAAGAAGAAGAGTTGGAACTTTTCCAACAGAAACTTACTAAATCTATAGAAATTAATATCAGCTTCAAACAATATATCTCAGAAGTTGGTAAAAGTTCTAGTAAGAATGAACCAAAGAAGGTTCCACAAATGTTACCTTCAATAGTTGAGAGGATAGATAGAACCGGTTCTGATAAGAACAAATTTGGAAAGGTTGTGTATGTGTCCAAATCAGCAATTCTAAAAAATCATAAGTACATAAAAATCATGAGTACACAAAGATTTATAATACTTATGGTACTAATAATTATGAATAGAAATATGTGTTGAATAAGAAATTAATGATTGAAAACATGAAGCTTAATGGTAAGCAGATATCTATTAAGATGGTTGTTGAGAAGAATTTTTACAACTCCGGTCAGTATAGAAGTTTCAAAGGGAAATATTCATTATATGGTTACTGCTGGTATTGTGGTGGATTCAGACACACTGCAAACATGTTTTGGTTCAATCAACAAAATCACTATTATTCCACAAGTTATGGAAGACAAGGTTTGAGGGGGAGTCAATCCTCTCAAAAAGGGAAGTACGAGAAGAAAGTTCAAAAGAAATCTGAGAAGGCTGGTGTGAAAGTTGAAAATAAGTTCCAACCATTGGAAACTATTTTTAAAAGATGTGAACGTCCTATACATATTGCTAAGGTATGTCTTGTTTTGTTTCTTTCACAAAAAAAAGTTCTCAACAAATCTCAAAATCTGGAGGTGAAGAATTAAAAGGAAGAACAAAAGGCTCTTGTTATTGAAACCACCTTAAAAGATACAAAAGGAGAACGTCCATGGATTATTGATAGTGGGTGTTCTTATCATATAAAAGGAGAATTAATGTTTCTAAATAATATAAAACACATTAAATAAGGAACATTTACATTTGGAAATGATGAGTCTCTAAGGATCAAAGGTGTTGGATCAGCCATCATCGAGAAAGAAAAAATAAAATCTAGGAAAACATTATATGTTAATGGGTTGAAACATAATCTATTGAGTGTTTAATAAATCTTTGATGAGGGTAACAAAGTTATCTTCAATAAATATGGGTTTGTTATGAAAATTGAAAATGATGGAAAGGTGGTTACATGAGTCCAACATACAAAAAGGAACTTTTTCTAAGTTGGTGAATTACAGAACTCTTGTTACATGGGCATGGTGGATGAAAATTAGTTATGGCATAAAAAGTCGGGAAATATGTGTCAAAAAAACATGTGAAAGTTATAAACCTAAGATAGTGTCCTAGATATGCTTGATTTATCAAGAAGAATATATTAGTGTTTCACTATTTGTGAAAAAGGGAAGATTACAAATTCTATGCATAAGAGAGTTGAAATTCATTCAAAACAACCCTTGGAACTTATACATTCTGATATATGTGGACCAATGAGAATGTAATAAACAAATGGAGATAAGTACTTCATTACTTTCATTGATGAATTTACTCACATTATTTGTGTTATGTACATGAGACATAAGTCAGATGCTCTAAAAATATTTAGGACTTTTAGGAGGAAAGAAGAGAAGGAATGTGAGTATTCAGTAAAGAAGTTGAGAACTGATAATGGTGGATAGTTTAAGAATGAAAAGTTTAAAAGTTATCTTGAGAATCATGGAATTCAGAATGAGTTTAGTTCATCATACACACCTCAACAAAATGGGGTTGCTGGAAGGAAGAATAGAAGTCTGGTTGAAATGGGGATAACTATGTTACTTGAACATGGTCTCTCTTATTATTATTGGAGGCAAGACATGAGTACTACAGTGTATATTCAGAACTGAGGCATCTATAGGAAACATTCAGATATGACTCCATATAAAATGTTTTATTAAAAAACTACAAGTCTGAAACACTTAAGAGTTTTTGGGATTCCATGCATCATAAATAAAAAGGGTGTAAACCTTGGAAAGTTTGAATAAGAGGATATGATGGAATTTTTCTTGGCCAATCTCCAGAAGGAAGAGAATGCATCTGTTTTAACAAATAAACCAAAAGAATTGTTGATTATACTGATGTGAAGGTTGTTGAAAATGTTTACACGAAAAAGAAGACTTTTTCCTATATAGAAGTTGAGAAGGATAATGAAAGTCTTGTTAACGATTATGATATTTCTACCAACAGTGGTAATCCTACTCAAGAAGAATAATTAGACTCATAAATCTCAAGTGATGTCGATGAAATTCGAATTGATCATCCTAGGCTGAGGAAGCAAGTATAGGCTCAGAACATTATTGGTTATCAACATCAGAGGGTTGAAACAAGAAGAACAAAAAATGTTGTTACACATACTTATTTGTATTCAAGAGTGGAGCCAAATTATGTGAATGAAGATTTTGAGCAACCAAAATGGATTCAGACTATGAATGAAAAGATTTATCAGATAGAAAAGAATGATAATCAGGAACTCATACCCAATCTGGATGAAAAAAATTTTATTGGTATAAAATGAGTTTTCCAGAACAATCTGAATGAAGAAGGAAAAGTGATAAAGAACAAGGAAAAATTAGTGTGCAAAGCTTACTCACAAATTAAAGGTGTTGATTTTTATGAGAATTTTCTACAGTGTCTAGATTGGAAACAATTAGAATATTTCTTTCTATTGCTGCACAATGAGGTTACAAAAAATTTCAAATGGATGTAAAGTCTTCATTTCTTAATGTAAATCTTGATGAAGAAGTTTATATTGAACAACATTGTGGCTTTATTGTTGGGAAAGATGAATATTATGTGTGTAAGCTAAATAAATCCTTGTATGGGATAAAATAAGCTCCAAGGGTGTGGTATTCCAAACTGAATACTTGCTTAAGGATGATGGGCTTCAATAAAGGAAGATTTGAAAACAATATCTACATCAAGGAGTGTCAGGAGTCTTCTCTTGTTGTAATTGTTTATGTTGATGACATTATCTTTGCTTGAAATGATGAAAGATCTTGTGAAATATTTTCTGAAGAGATGAAGAAGTTGTTTAATATGTCCATGCTGGGAGAAATGAAATACTTTCTTGGGTTACAAATCATACAGAGAAAGAACCACATTTTTTCTCAAGAGAAGTATGCTAAGGAACTTCTGAAGAAGTTTGGAATGGAAAATTAGAAACCAGTTTCTACACCAATTTTAGTGGGAACCAAGTATTCTAAATATGGTGAAGGCTAGGAAGTTGATCGGAAAGAGTTTTGAAAGCTGATTTGAAGTTTACTATATTTGACTACCTCAAGACTTGACATTGTCTATGTTGTTACCTTATGCGCAAGGTTTTATAGTGCTCCTAAATAATCACCTTTAATTGATGGAAAGAGGATTCTCATATATATCAAAGGCACAAAAAATTTTGGAATCGGTTATGATGGTGCAGAAAATATTTTTTTTTCAGGTATTTGGATGTTGATTGGGAAAGAAATGTTGATGATAGAAGATCCACGTCTGGTGTATATTTCTTTCTAGGGAAAAGTTGTGTTAGTTGGCATACAAAGAAACAGAATTCAGTAACTCTTAGGATGGCTGAATCTGAGTATGTTGCTGACACTCAAGCTACTACCCAACTTATGTGGATGAAGAATTAGTTGGAAGTTCTACTTGTTGAAGTAATGCTACCCTTACTCCTGGGATGTGATAATCAGAGTGCAGTCAATATTACAAGGAATCTGGTACAACATTATCGTTCAAAACATAGTGACATAAAGTACCATTTCACAAAATAGTAGGTGGAGAAAATGAATTGAATCTAGATTATGTTCTTATAATGGAAAAAGTTGCTAAAATATTCACAAAACCTTTACCAAAGGAACCATTTTCTAAATTGAGGTTTAACATGGGCGTCCAACCTCCTTCTCACCATGGTTGAGGTATGTGCATCTATCCCCTCTCTCATCTTACCTTTGGATAGTGTTGTGAAGGGGGAGAATTATTTTATAAATCTATCCTTATGGTTGCATTCATAAAGGGGGAGTTGTGGGTAAGTTGTGAATTCAACATGTAAATGTGTGAACTATTCTAAAAGTTTGTTGGAGTGGTTGTAGGAAACAAATCTTATTTCTATTAGGAGTTGAAGCTGTGGAAGAAGTTTCAGGAGAAAAAGAATATGAATATTTTTTGGAGAAGGATGAAAAAGAATGTCGTAGATGATTCATGGTCACTGCTTTTGGATAGCATGGTTTTTCTATCAATAATTCTTGTTTTCTTCAATGATTTAGCTCACGTAGGCTTAGAATTGTTGATGAGTAATCCATTTCTTGAGATTACAAAGTTCAGTGATTTATGAATCTTGGTTGAAAACAAAATCTAAAGGGGTAGATTGTTAGGACCATGATGATTATGAATAATATCCTTTTTATTTTTTGTCTTTTGATGTCAAGGTAGTTTGAGAAGATAGGAAATCACTTCACTTTTTATAAGTGGTTGATGGAAGGTAGGGAAGTTACAATACTTCCAATGGTAATTATGACTATTCTTTGATTATTTTTATTTCAAAAATATCATAAGTTTAGATAACTTGTGATGAAAGCCTTATAAAGGATAGGGGGAGTAAAGAAGTGTTTTTGGAAAAGGAAAGAAAGTGGCATGCAAGTCAAAGAGTGGTGTGCAAGTGTGGAGTGCAAGTATAAGTGGTGTGCAAGTGTATGTTTCATGCAAGTCATATTTCAAGATCATCCAATCAAAATATGATAGAGGAATGAAAGTGGCGTGAAAGTCAAATAGTGGCATGCAAGTATAAGGGGCACACAATTGTATGTTGCATGACAATTCATATTGAAAGATCATCACATAAAAATACGAAAAAGGAAAGAATGTGTCATGCAAGTGTGGAACGCAATTATAAGCAGCGCGCAAGTGTATGTTGCATGCAAGTCACATTTCAAGTTCATCACATAAAAATATAAAAAAGGAAAGAACGTGGTGCGCAATTAAAGAAGTGGTGCACAAGTGGGGCGTGCAAGTATAAGCGGCGCACAAGTGTATGTTGCGCGAAAGTCATATTTCAGCATTAACACATCAAAATATGAAAAAGGAAATAAAGTTATGTGTAAGTGATGGAGCGATGTGCAAGCGATGGAGTAGCACTCAAGTGATGGAGTGGCGCGTAAGTAGGAATGGCCCGCAAGTGTATGTGGCACGCAGGTCACCAAAATGTCTATAAATATATGGATACCCACCTCATTTTTCTATGCTCAACACTTAAGAGAAAATTTGAGCTCTGATCATGCAAATAGTAGAAAATGGAACACAAGATGAATTTTCGCACAAGTCAGGAGTTATTTATAAGGCATGCAAGTAAGGAGGCACGCAAGCAGCATGACGCACAAGTAGAAGTGGCACATAAGTTGTAATAGTCACTCAAGTAGGGAGTTGTGTGCAATAATATTGTTGTGTATAATCCCAAAGTGGTGCTCAAGTTGTGAGTTGTTCACAATAGTGGTGCACAAGTAGTTAGTGGTGTGCAAGCAGGTAGGCGCACAAGTTGGTACGCGTGCAAGCTGTTTTCACCAGGAGGTTATTACCAACTTCTAAGTAAGAAAGTGAATAATTTTTTTGAATTATTTGATTTGTGAAAGTTCATTAATAAGAACAAAAACATTACATTATCCTATTTGTGCTAAGAGGAAGCACACACACTATTGGATTGTTTTAAAAGTGTTACACGATTGTAAGGGAATATCCTACTCATTGTATTACACATCAAAGGATTGTTTCCTAGTGTATTGTGTGGTATTGAATTGTTTTCATACCATACCAAGGACGTAGCTACTCTTGTTGAGTAGTGAAGCTTGTAAATCTTATGTTCTTGTGGTTGAGTTTGTTCAATCGGGAAGAAACTATTTAACAGGTGGTGAATGTTGTTTCAAAAATAAGGAAACATAAAAAGAAAATTGATATCACTGATTCACCCCCTCCCCCTCTCATTGATACTTGGATCCTGACTAGGAACTACAATTTTAACTTATGGGTTTATAGAGGATTCTAGCAAGATTTTAGCACCCAGTTATACATTAACACTACTTTCCACCCTCATTAAGACAAATATATAGAGGACACCATCCAATCTGCAATCTCCCACCTAGGAGGCCACTAAACTGGTTCCCTATTTGAGTGATACACAATTCTTTAGGTGTTCCTACCTGTCTACAATAGGATACGGACTAGAAGTGATGGCCTATAAGGTTTCTGTAGGGTGACTATTCCCTTATTTCATATGATATATAGCATAGGAAGTAATTAAAAACATAAAAAACAAGCAACATAAATATCATATATGGGATAGGAAAAGTTCTCATAAATAACTACAGTATCAAAAATCTATAATAATAATGGTTATTCCATGCATGGTAAGGATCCCCCATGGGAAGATCATATACAAGAAAAATAAAATACTAAAATAAAACTCAATTAAGGCCCATCCTCAACTGGTCCTGAGTCTATCATGATCCCATCATCCATGCACATAATAGTATAGAAATCCAAATATCATAAACATAAATCATTTCTCTATACTTATTCCCTATCATCAATAATAATTCATGCTCAGGTAACCAATTGCCATGAAATCCTGAGGAAGATGTGTGTAAAACTCATTAGATGAAATCCAGTGCAGTACTTAAAATAACTAGTATGAAATAAAAGTATATGAAAAATTTCTCAGGTTAAAGAGTTTAATGGTTACAAAATAATTTAAATAATTTAAATAAATAACCATCAATGCCTCGGGTTCATGAAGACACTTATGGTCCGCTACAACATTTTTATCCTTAAGACCATGAACTCAATCAACCCTATCATATTTTTCTTGTTTGGGGGTGTCTTTAAGCATATACAATGGACCATTATAACTATAAAAATCTACATGTAATCCAATGATTAACCTAGAATTCCAAGTATCCTGATGTATCATATGGAATATGAGCACTCATTTTGGTATTCCCATGGAATTCAAACACTCATTATAGTATTCCCTAGTCATGTAACACCTTAATATTTTAAAATAAAATTTTTTTCTTTTAATATCATGTACGACATGATACACCAAGATTAGAAGAAAATATAACTATTGGGACTTTATGAAATATTTGTTTTTAAATAAATTTAACCTCTTTGATAGCTTGTAGAACACACAACCCTGAGTGGAAATGAACAATAATACAGTACAAAATTATAACCTAAATATTAATTTGGTCAAAATTAATAGTGAAAACTAAATTATGAAAATTATGGTAATATATTAATTAGAAATAAAATAATAATCATTTAAAAGAAAATGAAATTGTTTTCGAAACACTGTATTTTTTATAAAAGATGGTTTAGTTATAATTTTCACACATAATTTAAAATTTATTTTTACTAATTTCAGAAATCTTATTTGATAAAATGGAATTCATTTTTATAATCATACTATAAAAATATCATATGTTGAATTTTTTGGATTTTCTGAAATATTTCATTTTTTAATGAATATTGGAAAATACTGAATTTTAATTGAAAACTATATTTTTGATTAAATTATTTATAATGATAAATTATATTTTAAATTTTTTTCAAAGTAAAATTAGTTCAATTATATATCTATTAGTCCAATTTATTTTATTTTACTCATTTTTATGTTAAATTTTGATATAAGAATCTTTCAAACTTTTGAACATTTTCTCTTTGAAAACCCGCTTTCTCATTGTGTCTGAGATTAATTTTAAATTAAATTCTACAACTTATATGAATGGAGTTTGAAAAAATGGATTCATTATTTTGAATCATAATAATTTAAATTATATAATAATTTCAACATAATTTTTTACCATAATTAATATTAAAAATTATTTATCACAGTTAAAGTAAAAAATGGATTTATCGGGGGTAAAACTAAAAAGATAAGCGTTAGAATAACCTAAAAACTTATATAAAATCTATTGGATGTCCATATATTTACCCTATAAGTTATAATTCTCAATAATAATCAATTTTTAAACGTTTTAAAATGTGAAAAACATGGGTTCACCTTTTTCTTTTCAAAAATTACAGTTGGGCCACTCACCTCACTAATAAAAGGCCACCCCTATCCTCTATTCTTAACACCTTCAAACCCTTTTAGTTCATAAAATAACTAAAAATATCACTTCCTAAATTACCTCCTATAATACTATAAACATTAATTAGTTCATAAATCCAACCTAGGAAGGCTTTTTTGGTAAGCCTTAGGTGGTTACCTGAAGAAGAGGTAACGCTCTTCAACAAGCATTTTTTATCTCTTCCTCAACCTCATTTAATTATTATTAAGCCATTTTGATTTAAAAACCTTAGTATATTACATAAAATTAGATTATTTTATGTTAATTTAATGACCTAAAACCATCTCTAATTCCATTAAATTGGATATGAAATCATCATTCATGTGTACGATGGACTACCGCCTCACGAACCAATGTTATTCATTTTTCCATTACCACCTCTTATAGATGGGTATGAATAAGGATATAAATTATATATATATATATATATATATATATATATGTTATATATATATATATATATCATAATTATACCTATTTATTCATTATATCATATTTTCCTTTTTTTTACTTTAAATTATGTAGGGGATATAATAACATCGTTCGTGTGTACGATGGACTACTGCCACACAAAGCTATGCGATTTTTTTTTATAATGCTTTACATGGAAGGTAATAAGGATAAATTTAATGAATATGTGTGATATTCATGAAATAATTATGATATTAATGAAATATTTTTTCATTATTAAAATATAATATAATATTTTATTTATTATCTTTTCACTCACATAAATATTATAATATCGTTCGTGTATATATGGACTAACGGCTTCATGAAGAGATGTGACTATATTTTCATCATCACACCAAATAGATGATATATATAAGTATATTTAAAGAAATAATATAGTATTTATGATATTATAATCATTATATAATTTTAAAATATTAATTACCATATTTCTATAATTATCATAGAAAAATGGAAATGTCACAAATGTGCACATATGACCTGCCATCTTGATTATAGTAACATACTCCATTTCTCAAAAACATTTTTCATGATTAGAATTAAAAGTATAATTGATTTATAAATATTATAATTATTTGATTATTATTATTTTATATATGATGAAACTATATAATATGCACAAGAATTGTAACTTTTATGATAAAGAATGAATGAGAAAACAAGGCAATTAACACCCAAAACAATGAAAATAATGAAATATAATTAATGAACTAGTGATAAGAAGTTATAAAATGATCATATATGATACTATAAATATTAAAATGGTTCTTTTATAAGTTAATAAAATTTATAAAACAGATATATATGATGTTAAATAACATTCAACCAAAAGTTAGTGTGGGGTAAGGGATTCTGTTTTAATTTCCTTTCATTAAGGAACATTTATATATTATACATCAATTTATTTTATATGGTGTATGTACAACCCATTTAAAATGTAATATCATGAATATATAATAATTATTCATATTCTAAGTTTCAATTTTAATTATTTAATTCAAGGTTATTTGAATTAAAATTTACCAAGTGGTAAAGAATTTTATAACTCAATTTATTTTCATTTGGATATATTAATTCTTCACCATATTTGATATTCTAATATTATGGGTGTAATTAGTTTTTTATTATATTATTTTTTATTCCAATTTTTTTATTTGTTTTTATATTTGATACAAAAAATCTATTAATTTATTAATTCTCACTTCAATGTTATAATCATTTTAAGGGTTTATTAAACAATCTCATTATAATCGAGATTGTTTATTCTTGAATTTTAATTGAAGGGACTTATTTGATAATTATCTAATAAAACCATTTAATTTTATTCTTCTATGTTTATTCATGAAATTTTCAAGTAATAGTACCATTTTCCAACTAAAATAATTGAGAAAATTTTATTTAATAAAATACAACTTCATTTCTCTCTTCGGTCAAAAATCTGTTTTCTTCCGAATCCGTATTTTAAAAAAAATGTTTTCAAAAATGTTTTTAACCATTTAAAAATAATTTATTAAAGACATTTTTACCCATTTTTACTTTTTCAAAATTTATTTTAAAGTAATATTCATGTCATTCTCAAAACAATGTTTGTTTGGCTTTTATTACAAAAATTAAAGGAATTGTTGTTTTAACATGTACGACATGAAAACAATTTCTAGTCATCATGACCACTCAAAAAATTTAAATATATCTTTATAGGTTTAAAATATTATTTTCAAATAAAATTATTTTCAAAAAAATTTGTGAACATTTATTTTTAAAAAATTATTTTTAAAATGAAAAGGATATTTTACTCAAGAATTTTTTTGCTATTTTTTAAGGAAAACATAGATTAGAGAACATAACACTATGACAGACTTTTAGTATAATTATATAAGAACATATAAAAGATTTTTTAAGGAAGATATTATGGTTTTTTTTAGAAATAAATCTCTTTCTGGATACTACAAGTGGACATGGTTCTTGCACAGTTATACCTAGGGGTAATAACTCTGAAAAGGGTGCATTGGGCTATACCTGATCACCACCTGGGGCATGAAAATGGGCCTTACTGTGCAATTTGTTTGAAATTATTAGAGTATATGCTTAGGATAATTCGCATTTTATTTATAAAACATTATTAAGGATTTTAAATATAGATATCCCAAAAAAAATCCATGTTTATGATTATGAGATTGGTAATGCATAATTTTTTCAATTTATGTTAAATATTTTGCTAGTTTTGGGATTATACATTATGTTTCATTATAATATGATATAATATAGTGTATTACATCATTTATAAATGGAAACTAGTACAAGTAATGGTAACTACATCAACACACGTAATCCAAAAAGTAAGAATGATCATTTCTTATATGTAATTATGCCAATCTTCTGAAGGGAACTATCCTCCAAAACATTCTCATCATATGAGGACATAGTATCATGTTCTAACATGATATATAAATAATTATATAAGTATTATTTCTTGAAAGTGAATCACAAGAAGAAGAGGATGGTGAGGAAAAATATAGATAAAGGGAATAATGGGAAGAAGGATACTCCCACATGTGATAATTGTTGAAAGGAATACCTAGGTACTTTCTTAAACATAATTGGTTTTTTATACAAGTGTAGAGAGAATGGACACCATTCTTGTGATTTCAAGGGTAAGAAAAAAATTTCCAATGTAAAATTGTTCAACTTTAAGGATATGGGGAACTATAAAAATCAATGTATCAAGTGTCAAATTAATATACCTCAAAATAAGTTAATGAGTCATGGTCAAGATTATGCAATTACCATATGAGAAGTTTAATGTTTAATGTGCTTGTGTTTGGATTCAATAACTATTACTTTTGAGTATTTTTTTCAATAATATCCTAGTTGTAATAATTATTAAATTTATAATGATTGTATTGAAGTAATTTTTCATTAAGGATTTACAAGCTTATGTTAAATAGTATCGATGACCAAGAAAAGTGATTCAGTGGTAGGTTTAACTTATTATAAAACACATTATTGGTGGAAATTTAACCCTTAATATGTTTCTAAAGTTAGGATAATGGTGTTAGGATAAATAGATTATTGATATAAATAAATTAAATTGGATCATACTTACTATCATGGGACTGATTAATGATTTTTTGTAAAATTTATTTATACTATCATTGATGGAGTTTACAACATCTTTAGATTTAAGGAATATATGAAATAATCTATGTTTTACTTATGGAATAAGAAAACATTAATGTTTTCATAAGTTTTTATGGTAATTAATGTTATTACCATGTTTAAATAAAAAACATGATTAAGTTATTCAGATGTTTGTTATATAGTGATTAAGAGTTGCCTCATGTTGTTAGGGGGATTAATGATAAGTTCATTTTGGAAAATTATGTGACCTTCATTCTAAATTTATGGATCTTTATTTTTTGTAAGGTACATAAGAATAACCATTTATGAAATGGTTTAAGTTAAAATTTAGATAAGGTTTTAGATATTAATTTATTACTTCACCATATGGAGATTAATTTACATTGGATAACTTTTGCTAACCATTTTGTCACAGTAATAACTAAATATCAATGGAATGACTTTTCATTCTATTATGGATATTATGGTTCCTAAAAAGTGAATTTTAGTGCTTCAAACATTAAAAAAAATATTAATTTCTTGTAGTAAGAGATGAATTAGAAATTGATAAAAGCATAACCAAAGGATGAAATTATTCTTATAAAATAGAAACATATCAAGTAACTATATTTCCTTACAGTCTTAGACAGTAAAATAATTTCAAAAAATTAGGAAAATTATATTGAAAAAAATATCCTATTACCTTCATATTTGATGAATTATATAGACTTTTAAATCATCATAGATTTATGGTTCTGAGGCCCTTAACTTTCCATTAATCGTTCACTTTCTTGTGATCAATAACCTATATCACTCTCTATAATTATTTATACTTTTATTCCATGTCCATGTTTTCATTTCCCATTTATGTTATCCAAATTGGAAACCTATTTATGTGTTATTTCATATGAACATTATACTTTATTCTCTATCTTATTAAGAGTTTTTTTTATTATCCCTTGTATAATGTGGTTTTTTCAACAATGGTATTTCCAAATGTCTAACCCTTGATATCAAAGATCAAGTTTAAATTGTGATAATGAAAATTATTTAAGGGGGGTAGAATGTTACACCCTTAGATTTTAAAAGAATAAAATTATTTTTGATAACATGTATGACATGAAATACCAAGCATAGAAGAAAATATAACACCCAAGAATTTATGAAATATTTATTTTAAAATAAATTTAACCTCTTTGATAGCTTGTGAGACATGAAACCTTGAGTCTAAATGAACCATAATATAGTATATAATTATAACCTAACTATTAAGTTTGTAGGTTTTAATAGTACTAACTAAATTATGAAAATTATTTTGATATATTTATTAGAAATAAAATTATAATAATTTAAAATAAAAATAAATGTTTTCTAAAAAACTGTATTTTTTCTAAAAGACGGTTTAATTAAGCATTGTACACATAATTTTTAAAAAAATTACCAATTTTATAAAATTTATTTGATAAAATTAAATTAATTTTTGAAATAAAAATATTAAAATTATCTTAGGGTAATATTTTGGTATTTTTTTGACATATATCATTTTTCAATGAATAGTGAAATATATTGAATTTTATTTGAAAACTACATTTTCATTTAAATTATTTATAAAGTTAAATTATACTTTAAATTGGTTTTAAAGTAAAATTAGTGAAATTATTCATCTATTAATATAATTTAGGTCATTTTAATCATTTTCATATTGAATTTTGACATAACAATTTTCAATCTTTTGAACATTTTCTCTTTGAAAACTTGCTTTCTCGTCATGTCTACATGATTAATTTTAAATTAAAATTTTCCAATTATGTGAATTTTATTTTTAAAAATGGATTAAATAATTTGAATAATAATAATTTTTATTATATAATATGTTAAATATATTTTTTTCCAAAATTAATAGTTAAAACAGTAAAAATTATTTGTTGTAGTTAAGGTAAAAATGTATTTACCAGGGGTTAAACTAAAAATAAAAAATTAATAATAACCTAAAAACTTATAAAAAATATATTTTATGGAAATATTACCACTATATAATGAAAAATTATCCTTAATAATTCATTTTGGTCACTTGTTTAATGTGAAAAACATGGGTACACATTTTTATTTTTAAAAATTACAAGTGTGCCACTCACCTCACTTATAAAAGGTCACCCCCTATCCTCTCTTATTCTCACCTTAAAAACCTTTTGGTTTGAAAAATCCCTGTTAAAATAAATTCAAATATTTCCTACAATTATCTGATAAGACTTCAATTTTTTCATAAATCCATCCTAGTAATTCTTTTGAGGCAAACCTAAGGTGGTTATTCGAAGAAGAAGTAACGTACTTCAACGAACTTTTTTATTTTATTTCTTCAAAAACCTCCTTAAATTCTCATTAAACAGTTATTATATAATATGATAATTATATTAAATATAATAATCTGTTTTTATATTTATTTTATTACCTTAAAAATATCCACTTCCATCAAATGGGTTACGAAATCATCATTTGTGTGTATGGTAGACTACCACCTCGCGAACCAATGTCATTTGTTTTCCATTACCACCTCTCACAGTTGGATATGATTATGGATATAAATTATATATATGATATTTATAACATAATTATACCCATGTATTCATTATATCATATACACCATTTTTTCCATTTCATAGGTGATACGACAACAACGCTCGTGTGTACGGTGGACTGCCGTCTCATGAAGCGCTATGATTCAATCTTCACTAACGCTTTACGTTGAAGGTAATAATGATAAAGTTAATGTGAATATTTGATTTAAATAAAATAATTATAATATTAATCACATATTTATAACTTTTAAAATATAATATATCATTTTTTTCTTACCTTTTAACTCACTTAAAGATGATAATATTATTCAAGTACGTGTGGACTACCACCTTTATGAAACGATGAGACTCTATTTTCATAAACATGCCACATATAAGATATATATAAGTATATTTAAAGAAATAATATGATATTTATGATATTATTAATATTTTTTAATGATAAAATATCAAAAACCTTATTTCCATAATGATCATTGAAAAATGAAAACATTACTCATGCGTACGTATGACCAACCATCTCAATGATCATCATGTAATTCATTTCTCAAAACCATTTTCATGAATGGTATTAAAAGTATAATTGATGTATAAATATGATTTTTATTTCATGATTATTATTCTGAATATAATTAAACTATATAATATTTATAGGAACTGGAACTTTCATTAAAAAACATGAATGAGAAAACAAGGAAACTAACACCTAAATCAATGAAAATAATGAGAGATAATTAACAAATGGACGATAAGATGTTATAAATGGATTGTATATTATATTATAAATATTAATATAGTTATTTTATAAGTTAATAACGTGTCTAAAACCACTCTAAATGAGGTTAAAGCACATTCAACCAAAAGGAAGCATGAGGTAAGAGACTATGTCTCCATTTTTTTTCACTGAGGAAAATTTGTATGTTATGCACCAATTACTTTTATATGGTGTATAAAATATATATTTAACATGTAATATCATGAATAAATAATAATTAATGGTATTTTTAGTTTTAATTTTAGTCATTTCATCCAAGGGGGTTTGACATAAAAGTTACCAAGTGGTAATGAATTCCATACCTCAATTTCTTTTCATTGGGTTATATTACTTCTTCGTTATTATTGGTAATATAAGATTATATGTGTAAGTAATTTTTATTATATTATGTTTTATTTAAACATTATTTATGTATATTTATAGTTGATGCACATAATCGATTCATGAATTAATTCTCACTTCAACATTATGATTATTTTAAGGGTTTATTTCATAATCTTATTCTAATCGAGATTGTTTATACTTGAATTTCAGTTTAAGGAAATTATTTGATTATTTTAAAACAAACCCATTTAATTTTTTTTCTACTCTGGTTATTCATTATATTTTAAAGTAATTATTCCATTTTTAACATAAAATAAATTATAAAATTGTTTTTAATAAAATTCAAATTTATTTCTTTCTTCGATTGACAATATATTTTCATACAAAAGCATGTTCTAAAAAAAATTTCAAAAATATTTTTAATTTTTTAAAGATAATTTATTAAAAAAATTAACCCATTTTTAAATTTTATAAAAAAATTATAGGAATATTCATTTTATTTTCAAAATAATGCTTGTTTGGATTTTATTAAAAAAGTGAAAGGAGTCTTTGCATTAACATGTATGTCATGAATTAAATTTTTAGCCATCATTCCCACTAAAATGTTTTAAATGTTTTTTTATATGTTTCAAATATTATTTTCAAAGAAATTTTTTATCCAAATGTTTTGTGAACATTAAGTTTTGAAAAGTGATTTTCAAAATGAAAATGATATTTTCCTAGAGAATTTTTTTAAATATATTTTTATGGTATTTATATTAATTAATGAAAAAAACCGTTTATTCAAACTCCTATGGGGATATGTTGTATTGATACCATCCATATTATTCCTCTAGATGGTTTATGATCATTTTGACTAAGGAAATTATTTACATTTACTTTCTTGATTCCTTTTTGTAGTCCTTAAATTTCCTTAGAAATAACCACTTTACTTTGATCATTGGACATTTAATTTCCCATAAATATCCATATTATTTATCATGGATATGTTTATTTCATAAACTATATATCATTTATAAATATAGTGTTCTATATTGAATATTTTTTTTTCTAGGGAAATATTTATATATCTATATTCCTTACTCAATATATATATTTGATGAAAACAAACATTGTTTATGAATTAAATCAATTATTCGATATATGAGGAATTATTTGGAAATAAAGACATGGATGGGGTTTGGTTATTGATAGACCCTCAATAAATTGGTAGGTATCATGAGAAGAATTAGTAATCTAGTATTAAATGGGTTTTTACTATTAGTTTTAAACCATATTTTGAAAGGTCTTAACGATAGAGGTATCATGTGCCTTAGACATGAATTCCAATTATTAATCATTTCATTCATTAAAAATTAAGTTATTATTATCCATGATATTTTTACAATGATATTATATATGGATGAATTTAATTCTTAGTTTATTGATTAAATGGAATGTGTTTTCAATTATTTACCTTTCCATATTGATTATGCCTTATATTATCATCATATTCAAGTTGTTTAAATGGAATGTGTGTAAATTTATTTATCATGTCATATTGATTGTGATTATTGATTCATGATAGATTCTCTTATACTTAACCCTTAATAATCATTTGATATCACACTTATTTTTTACCTTTCCCTGAGAATCTATGAAGTTTACTATAATTGATATGAAAGGGTATTCTAGAGAGAATAATTTTATTCTATAAAAAAAATATGTTGTAATTTTTATATTTAAATGTAATATGGGAATCATGTATATATCTTGTTTACGAATAAATATATACTATTAGGTCCTTCCGGATGTGATTTTTATGTATCTTATGTCAATGTAATAAATTATAAATTGGCTCTAGGATACTAGGGTCCGGGTTGTTTCAAGTAATTATTCATTACATAGAATCTAGATGCTCATTCTAGAATTCTAATGGAATTTGAGTGCTCATCCCGGAATTATCAGTAGAAATACGATATTTTTATATATAAATATTACATCTTTTTAGATGAATATTCATTATATTTCACATATACACTATTGAGAACTATAAAGGTTTAGTGAATTTGTAGACTAGAAACATAATATTCTTATTTCATGAAAGATCTTCAACATCCCCCATAAATATCTTCCCATTTATTTTACTTCATAGTCATACCCTACATAAACGTTTCTCCATAACCTAGGGAAAGGAAACATTAAAAAAGGTGATATTAGATGATCAGTAAGGGTAAACATGTGATATATCAATTAATGATCATAAGAAGGCATAAAATAAGCATGATAGTATGAGATAGTAAATATAACATACATGGTTCATACCCAATATGTGAAAGATCATAAACATGAGTCATGTAATAAAATATTACCATTTCAAACACATGCGTCATAAGATTTAGAAATCAATATAAGTCAATCATGAACCATAAGTTCATTTTATAAAAGTGTGTCACTATTATAATTATTGAAACCATTTCATATGTCAAGGTTAACTATTGAGACCATCAAACCATAGTGGATCAGGAATCCCTACCTATTTCCCATAACATAATAGATCAAGAATCATCACATATTTCCTATATTGGATCAAGAACACTAAATTTTTTCTTATAATGGATTAATAAAATTGGCATATTTCTCATAGAAGAACAATCACACCATCTTATATCCCATGATTATCTCATGAGATATAAATAATTACCCAATGAATTGGATACAAATATAGGTCCCACCCATCAAAAAATCCATACATTTGTGTACCAAACAATTATAGAATATTCATCATATATTAACTCATGGAAATAAAATGAGTTTCCTAAACATATCATCATAGTATAACCCATGGGAAAAATGTCATTCACAAACATTTCAACATAATATAAACCATTAGAAAGAAATAGTTTTCATAAACATATATTCATCATAATAATAAAAATAAATTATCCATAGATATAATAATTATAATACTATTTTATCATATCTTTAGTAAAACATAATCACCACCAAAGGTTGTTGTCTTTGATAAATAGAAATTCTAGAAAAATATCACTAAAATGTTCTTAAGGAAAATATCCTTTCTATTTTGAAATAAATTATTTAAAATATAAAATAAATCCCTGAAATTAAGGAAAATATTTTCTTTGAAAATTAATTTAAAAAATCTTAAAGTAATATTCAAATAATTATTTGGTCATAATGGTGGAATTTGTTTTCTTTCTATGCACATTAAAATAAATATTCCTTTCCCATTTTCATTAAAAAGTCCAAACAACCTCATTTGTAAAATGAAAATAAGATTAATTTTAAACCATTTTTAAAAAATTAAAACATGGGTAAAAATATCTTTAAAAAATAATTGGATATTAGTAAAAACATTAAACATTTTTAGAAAATATGGACAAGAAAAAAAAGAATTTTTGACAGAAGAGAAAAATTGAGTCTTTTTTTTAATGTTATTTTAGTCTCTTTATTTATTAAACAGAGGAAAATTAAAGAAAAACATTTATTCTATATAAATAAATATAGGATAAGAAAATAAATTAGTATCTTTATAGGTATACCATAATATTTCATCATCAAAAAATTAATCATAAATAGTCCCAATAAATAATGAGATTGTAACATAAAACTTTTACCACTTGGGTAACTTTTGAATTGTAAGCCCCATGAAAGAAATAACCTTATATAGATATGTAGATCCTAATAATTTTCATACTATTAATAATAAAAGGAATTAATGGGTTTTATATATACCACATAAAAGAAACAAGTGGTGTATATGGCATGTGTCTCACAGAAATAAAAGTGAGATAAAAATAACTTACATGTTTTGGTAACATTTGATTCATAAGCCTCATGAAAGAATAAATTTAAATGAAACTTTATATATCATAATAATAAATTAAATCCTTATATAACATGGAAAACTATATATATATACACCTCATAAAGGATGATAGGTGAATAACATAACATATGTCCTAAAGAAGAAATTTAAGACAAAAATCCATTACCTTAAGTCTAGAATCTCCTTGTACATGTTCAAAAATCTTGTATAATAAATATAGGTTTTTTATGAACATATTAAAAATACATAATTGTATATATATTATCATATTTGATTTATTTATGACCTTTTTTACTCGTTTATTAATAATTTCTTGTAATAACTGCTTAGTTTTCCATGTATGTTTTGGTTTGGTATTTTCATTGATTTTATGTTGAACATGGTTCTATAATATAGAAAATGTTAACCAGGATATAAATTTAATATATATTAATTATATATGTATTTATAGAAATATATAAAATTTATAGATATAAAATGAATTACTCCCTTCATAGAGACGGTAGGTCGCACATACACATGAATGTTGTTTCCATTTTCTGGACGGATAAAATAAAAGAAAGGTAAATATTAATTACCCATTAAAGGATAATTATTATATCATATATATCATATGTATTCATTAAATATATCCTTATTACCATACATTTCAAAATTATATTAAAAACATATTTCATCGCAATATAGTGGCGGTAGTCCACACATACGCACGAGTGATGATATCATTTTATAATGGATTGAAAGATAAGAAGATATATGTGATATCATAATTATAGAATTATAATTATGTAATAAATATAATATACATATTTTAAGTCTATAATTATATCCATACTTAATAGGTGGTGATGGAAAATGATTTACATCGATTCGTGAGGCGGTAGTCCATCGTACACACAATCAACAGTTTTATTTCCCAATTGATGGAAGATGAGATGGATATAGGCTATCCCACAAACATAATAAAATCTTAATATATTTAATATAATGGTTTTACTATTTTTTAATTATTAATATATTAATGAAGGTGGTAATATAAGGATTAAAAAGAAATATCTTAGTGAAGATAATTTCCTTCGATTAGAACAACCTCCTTTGGATGTCTTACTAAGGACCCTATGGTTGGTATTTTAGGAATACCAGAATATATATAACATGAATAAGGATATTAAGGATATATTTTTTATGGTTTTTTTAATAAAAATGGCTTATTATTTCTGAATAAATTAGAGGAGGAGGTCCCCTTTTATAATTGAAAAGTAGTGGGATATTTTTAACTACCCAAAATTATTCAATAATGGAAAGTCTCTTTCAAGACATGTGACTAAAAAATGATAAATAATATTATGGAGGGATTATATGGTATATCCACACATCTAGTAAAAAATTTACATGTGTTTTAAACATGTTATTTCCTTACCCTCTAAGTTTACTCGTTTTTAAAATTTCAGTTTTCACCACGGTAACTAGTATCTTTTTATTTACCTAGGTAATTTATCTTTTAAGACTAAAAATAAAATAAGAATTATTATATAATTTTTTCCCAATGATTATAAATATTAAATAAAATTTATTAAATAAATATCCTTTGTGGGTTTAAAATTAATGTTCTATAAAAGCATATGTAACATGCAAAACCTCATTTTAACCTTTACCGTAATAATGTTTCTTACTATTCTTAGTATTCTTTAAGAAAAAGAATAATTTGGAATTATTATATAATATAAATTATTATTATTCCAAATATGGAATTAATTTTATCAAATTATATACAAATAGTTGATATAATTTAATTTAAAATAAAACTTATAAATGCGACTAAAAAGTGGTTTTCCATAGAAAAAAATTTCAAAAGTACAAAAAGTTTAAATATAAAAAATTAATAATAAATTGATTATAATAAAATTAATTGTATTAAATATAAAATATCATAACCAATTTTAAATAATTTTTAAAAAAAATAAATCATTATAAATGATTTAAATTAAAATGCAGGTTTTAATAAAAACCAGTATTTTTCACTATTAATCAAAAAATATTGATCCTTTCTAAAAAATATAATAAATTCTCTACAAGATATTTTTTACAAATTTATTTCTAAAATTGGCTTAATTTTTTCAAATATATTTCCTAAAAGTGTAAAAACTAATTCTAAAATAAGTGTGTAAAACACGGTGAAACCATTTTTTATAAAAAATAAAATTTTTAAGTAAAAAAAATAAATTTATTCTTATCTCATTGTTAAAAAAATAATAGGTGAATAATAAAAAATTTTACTTATTATATGGTTTATAAATTTCATTAAAATAATTCTATAATAGTGATTAATTTAATTTATTAAGATAAAAACACTTTCCATGTACAAAAACAATTTTTCATAAAAACTTTTCTTTTACTTTCAAATGAATTTTATTTTTATTTATAATCATCTGATAGATAATGAGTTTATTTTATACATACTTAAACTATATAATTTTAGAAATTTATTTATTCTTTTTCATACTCACCAATACAATGGTTATGTGATAATTATTGTATTAAATAATAATATTTTAATAGTATATCACATTTAATTTGAACTCGATGTTGTGTGTAACCCAAGCTATAAAAAAATTAAATTTATTTCAAAAAAAATATTTTATAAAATCTTGGACTATTACATTCTAATTCCTTAAATAAATTACATCCTCAAAATTTGAACATTATTTAAGTAATAAAATGGTTTCCATATGAAAATAACTTTGTTAAAATACCACATCATATAAAGGGTTAATAAAAAATACTCATGAAAAGAGGGAAAGAATACGTATGAAGTTATTCTAGGATAACACATAACTAGTTATTTAAATATGATAACATTAATAGGATTTGAAAATACATACATGCAATAAAAGTAATGTTCATAGATCATTGATCCCAAGAAAGTGAATGGTGATGAGAAAGTTAGTGACCACAAAACCACAAACCAATGAGGTGAGAAAAATACCATCAATTCATTAGAAATAAAGGTAATATGACATCATTTTATTTTATAATTATTTTCTTAAAGTTGAGTAATTTTCATGAGAAAACATCCTTACTTGATTTCATTCCATTTCATAAGAACAATATCATCCTTTGGTTGATCCTTGATGAATTTCTACTTTATCTCATACTCGAATAAATAAATAAGAAAAATTTTCTTTTTATACCTAAATCACTAAAATTAACTTATAACGGATCATAAGATCAATAAAATAATGATAATTAAATACTTCTATCTTTAGTTATCATCAAAACTAAAATGGTTTGAACAAGTTATAAAATATAGATAAATATTCATATGAACAAATAATATATTAAACTCTAAAGCCTCACCCAAATATCAATATAAAATGTTACATAAATAGTTGACATTAATACCCTTCCAAAATAAAAAAATTTATAAAGAAGTTTACTAAATTTCTAAAATCAACTTAATATTAATACCTTAAATATTATAAAGTAGCACTTAGTTTTTAAATACCAAATATGGTTATACCTCAGTCATATATTATCCTAAAACATGGTAATAACCAAAATTGCCATAAAATCTGAATAAAGATATACCTTCTTCTTTATTCCTTAAATTAACAACGAATTATCAAATATATTATGTAAATAAAAAAATACTATAAACTATATCAATGATAAAATAAACCATCATTCCATCATGTCATTGATCATTTAAAAGGAAATCAATACTATGCACATGAGCCTCAGCCCGGTTGGTGAGGACTCGGTAGGTGAATCGAAGAGACCTGAGATCAAATCCAGGTGGAGGAGTATTTCTGGGTACTGTAGCAGGTACTGTAGTAGGTACTGTATCATGTACTGTAGCAGGCATTGTTCGGTACTATAGCAGCCAGAACTATTCATCCATCTAGGCCTTTGGGCCACCAGTTTGGTCCTCAGGTCTTGTAAGGCCTTTGGGCCACCAAAGGCCTTCAGGCTAATTGATTCTCACGGCCTTCGGGCCACCTTAAGACCTTAGGGCCACCCCAAGGCATTCAGGCCACATGAAATACAGATGTACCAGTCAGACTACAAGGGAAAAGGCTTCAAAGGAGGATTCAGGGTAGGCGCATTCACTATAGAAGAGTTAACCATAATTGCAAGAATGATAGGGTATGGCTTTTCCATCGGTACTGGGCATGTATAACTTTGCATAGGATATCTAGTCGACCAGCCCTACGAAGGTGGAGTGCTGATATCATGACATATGATGGGGAGGAGAAGTTCCAAGTTGTCTTTTCTAGATGATTCCCTCTAATACCTACAGGTCGTGTAATTGTATCTAAGCCTTCGGGCCTTTTAAGGGTTCCACCTCACCCCTTGAAAGGTGGATTATCAAAATAATAAACAAAATGAAGGCCTTTGGGCCATTCTGACCAATCAATACTATCTATTTTACTTTATTCATATCAATCATCTCTTTATCCCAACAAAACACCATTATCTCAACATTAGAAACATATTAAGTGTTATATTTCCCTTAATAATTTGATTTTACTAAAAATATCCCCATTCAATTAAATAACTCTTCTAGGTCATCAGTACCATTAAACATATTCTAGAAAATCTATAATGTAAATGTTTTGTAGAAAAAACCCTTATATATTTCATGATTTATATAACATAATTCATAAGTTCAAATTTTTAAACACTTAAGTCATCCCACTTCACTCTTAAAACATTAAAAAAAATTAATCATCTTATTATATAATACCTCCATCCTTTTATACATAATTTTTAGTCTTTCCATTGTAAATAGAAAAAAATTCTTATACAAACTTTTTTATCATATTCTTGAGGTTTTCCCTAGGACATTGATTCATAAAATTCCCATATTTTACACATTTAAAACATTTAACTGTTAATGAAACCTTAGGGAAACCATTATTATCTTCCATTAAGTTAAATTAACTTTTCATTTTTCCTTATAAATGACATACTATGTCCCCTTCTTCTCTACACATAAAACAACTTCTCATTACTTTGATAAATTCTCTTGAGTTCTTCTTCACACATTCTCAACATATAGGAAATTGAATCCTCTCTTCTCCATGGTATCCATCACCCAAGATCTTATAGAACATTATCCATATCTTATTTGGTGAGTCATAATGTTGGTTAAAGTCAAATTTGTTAATCATATATTGTGATAATTGATTAAGAATAATCACGATATCCTTTACTCCAGTCATCATCTAATATGGTTTCTCATCAACACATTGTCTATCACATTCAGTTCCTTCTGGTTCCCACTTTTTACTAAAACCAAAAGAATATTGTGAGAAACAATATTTGTAGTGAAAAAATACATAATCATGAAAAATTATTAAGAGGATTTATAATTCATAACACCTTATTTTCAATCTATGACACATTAGGTTTAACCTATGTCATTCATGTTTTTCATCTATTTGAATAATTTAGGATGGTTCATAAATAGTTTATGAACTTCTAAAACATATACCCCAAGAATTTCAAACCAGGTGTGCAGAAAGGCTCATGGCCATGCACCAGGTGATGATTGATTCAAATCTTAATGTTCCCTTCTTATATTTATTCTCCCTAGAAGAAACTATTCTAGATCCACATCTTCTTGTAATATCCTAATAGGTATATAATTTCTTGGAATCCACTCATTCTAACCTTTTCCAAAATTCCAAGATATGTTTATATACGTATATTTATCCTTAAAATTATTATTATAAATATTATTAAAGATATCCTTATATATCTAACTAAATTTTTATCGTCCTAGTTTCAAAGGATAACTAAACCTTTACTATGATAACAATTGTAGCGACCTTGTATTATCATATATAAATATTACATCTTTTTAGATGAATATTCAATACATTTCACAAATACATGCCTACTGACCAAAAAGGATTAGGGAATTTGGATAGTAGATAAAAAAATTATTATTTAATGAATGATCTTAAACATATCCCATAATGATCTTCCAATTTAGTACACTTCATAGTCATACCATACTTAAACCTTTATTATTTGCATAGGGAAAACAAATATAAGAAATAGTGAGCTATGATGCTTGGTAAGGGTAAATATGGGAGATATAAATTTATGATCATAAGAATGCATAAGATAAGAATAAGGGTATGAGATCATAAACATAACTTATAAATTTTATAACCAATCTCTCAAAGATCATAAACATGATTCATGGCATAAAATATTATCATTTCAAAGGCATGAATCATAATAGTGAGAAATCATCATAAATAAATCATGAACCATAAGTTCATATAATATAATTATGTCCCCATCATAAGTGTAGAAACAATTTCTTATGTCAAGTTTAACTACCAAGTCCATAAATTTATAGTGGATTAGGCATCCCTACCTGTTTCCTATAACACAATAGATCTAGAATCATTACTTTTTACACACATTAGATCAAGAATACTAATTTTTTTCCCATAGTATATCAAACACATCAGCATGTTTCCCACAGTGGATCAATCACATCATCTTGTTTCCCATAATTATCTCTTGAGATATAAATCTTTACCAAATGCATTTTAGGGAGAAATATATCCCACCCATCACATAATATATACATTTTTGTTCCATAATATCATAAAATATTCATCATATCATAACACATGGAAAGTAAATGGGTTTTATAAACATTTTATCATAGTATAACTCATGGGAATGAAATGGGTTTCATAAAAAATTCATTATCTTATAACCTATGATAAATAAATTGGGTTCATAAACATCTCTTCATTAAATCATAAACATAAACCATACAAATAAAGATTAAGGATGGTACCATTGGATCATATCTCTAGTAAAACATAAGAATCACCAAATTTTATATTCTTCGATGAATAGAAATTCCAAAAAAGATCATTAAAACATCCATAAGGAAAATATCCTTTAAATTTTGAAATTAATTATTTAAAAACTTAAAATTTCCAAAATATTATGGAAAAAAATTCTTTAAAAATAACCTTGATAACATGTAAATGAATCTTAAAATAATTTATCTATAATTATAGTGTAAAAGTTTGTTCATGTCATACATGTAAAAACAAAAATTCCTTTCACAGTTTTGGTAAAATGTTGAAAAAATGTCATTTGGAAAACAACAAGAAGATACCTTTAAAAAATTAGTAAAAAATACAAAAATGTATAAACTTTTATTTAAAAAATAATTTTAGAATAGTAAAAACTTACATTATAACATTTCTAGAAAACATGGATACGGAAGAAAAATGATTTTTGACTAAATAGAGAAATAAATTCTTTTTTCTTAAAAACATTCTTTTGGTATCTTTAGTTAATAAAGATAGGAAAATGAAAGGAAAATATTTATTATCCAGAAATAACTATTGGATAATAAATATCATGATTTTCTTGAGATTTATACTATAATATTTCATCATCAAAATATTAATTATAAATAATGCCAATAAATAATGAGATTGTAACATAAAAAAATTTCCACTTTAGTAAATTTTAATTATAAGACCCATGAAAGAAATAACTTTATATGCATATTTAAATCCCTATAATTTTAATAATAATCGTCATAAAATACATTCATGGGTAGTATATACACCACATAAAATAAATAAGTGGTCAATATAGATTGTGTCTCATGAAAATAAAAATGACACAAAAATCCCTTACATGATTTGGTAACTTTTGAATCGTAATCCCCATGAAATAATTACTTTAAATGAAACTTTAAATATCTTAGGAATAATGAAAATCATGATATAACATGTAAAAGGTTCTGCATATATATGATAGGTATATTTCATGAATATATTTTATGGAACTTTAGTACTTTTATTTCTGTTAAAAATTGATTAATCATGCCAAAACTGGGATTGTTTAACTTGTTTTGTGATTTTTGGTAGAAAATAATAAATATTTGGAAGATTAGTAAAAAGATATGAATTGTGAACACCAAAACTAGAAAATTATAGAGGCATTCACATGATTTTGGGTACATATGAGATGATCCCAAGGTTAGAAAAGAAGAACCGGAGCAAAACAAGGTTTCCAGCATTAGAATTTGATTATTCACATCATGTAATCATTACACAGCATGTAAAAATAACACGAATTAAAAAATTTTCAGGATATGAACCCAAGATGGGACTTAAATTGAAAAAAAGTACAAAAAAATAATTTCGGAGACATTACATGTCATGAATTACTTACACAACGTGAAAATGTTGGGATGACCTAATAACTGAAATATTCGATGTAGATTTTTTTGGATACCACCACATTATGACTTGGACCACCATTTAACACCCAAAAAGACTTGATAATCCTTTATTACTATAATTATGATAACTTAAAGCAACATTGATCATGGATTTATCCTAATAAAATGACGTAAAGGGTTCCACTCAATGATTCATTTGGGAGCCACAACCACTGGGATCAAGGATTGTTACTACCATGATGAGTATAATAGATTTTTTAGTTTCCTAGCCCCTCATGATTATCATGAGGGGGTAGAACTTTTTTTTAATAAATTTTAATAAAGGGGTATTGATTTTTTAAAGGAAATTTATTTATTAATTTAATTAATTTGGGTCTTTTTATGTAACCCTAATTTCTTAAATCACTTATTATCTTTATCATTCATGACCATTTCATGATTAGTGAGGAAGTGATTCTTTTAAATGCATTGAATAGTGAACAATTCTCATCATGATAATTGGGTTTTTTATTTTCTATGTTTAAAAATTATTATGAGTTACAAAGTTATCTAATACTCAAAGTAACATGATCATTGTGAAAAGGAACATCGATGATTTGGGGAGTTATTTTCCATGACCATTATATTTACCCTAACTCAGTTCTAGCACATATGATTTCTATTTTATTATATTATGCCTTAATCAATCATGAACCCAAATTTCCAATTGTCAATAATACTTTTATATTTTCTTAAAATCCAAATCAATCATCATATATTACTTTAATAAATTATTTTAGGTTCTTTCATAAAATAGATTATGTTTATTTTATTAAATTAATATTTTCTCCAACCCTATCTCTATGGGGTTGACCTCAGACTTGAATTTCCTATGCTACCTGGTAGTTTAGTGATATTTTTGTTCTTTAGTTTTCAAATTATAAATTTGGTAAATCTCTGTTAAATAATTATTCCCATGGGATATAAATACCCCTCATAAAGTAATATAGGTGCATGTCATGATATATATCCCAAATAAGACAATTTGAGAAAAAAATATCTTACCCCAAGTCTCGACTTTCTTCATACATGTTAAAACCTCCTGTAAAAAAATATAGTTTTATTATAAATATATTACAGAACCATAAGAATATATATTATACCATATATGATTTACTTATGACCTTTTATTATCTATTTATTAACAATTCCTTATTAAAATCATATTTTTGGGTAAAAACTGCTTCATTTTCCATGTATTTTTTGGTTTGGTATTTTCAGTCCATTTAATTTGATCATGGTTCCATAATATATATTATTCTAAACATGATAATAAAATCATATAAATTCAGTACATATTTATTTAGTATAATCTTTATAATTTAGAAATATAAAATGAATTACACCGTTCATGGAGACGGTATGTCGTACATACGCATGAACGTTATTTCCATTTGCTCAACAGATGTGAAAAAAGGTAAATATTAATTAAACATTACAAGATAATTTTTATATCATATATATCATATATATTTATTAAATATATCCTCATTACCATCCATGTCAAAAAAATATGAAAAACTTATCACATCGCTTTGTAGAGGCAGTAGTCCACAGTACGCACAAGCAATGTTATCATTTTCTAAAATATTAGAAGTTGAGAATGATTATATAATATTATAATTCCATAAGTATAATTAATTATTAAATATCATGTACATATTTTAAATCTATCATTATATCCATCTTTGATAGGTGGTTATAGAAAATGAACTATATCGGTTCACGAGGCGGTAGTCTATCATACACACGATCGACGGTTTCATTTCCAATTTGATGGAAGAGAAGATAGATATTAATTATTTAAACAAAATAAAAATATATCAATTTATGTTATATAATTTTTTTATTATATTTTAATTATTATTACATGAATGAAGGAGGTAAGATAAGGAGTAAAAATAAAGTTATAGTGAAGACAATTACCTTCGCTTAGAATAACCTCCTTTGGATCTCTTACAGAGGACCTTAGGGTTGAAATTTTGGGAGGATCATATGCTATAAAACATGGATAATTATTTTTGGGATATATTTTTTTAGTTCTTGTTCATGAAATTTTTTTTATGAGGTGTGAATAAGTGAGTGGTTGAGATCCCCTTTTATAGTTGAGGTAGAGTGAAATTTTTTATAAATATCTAAAACTATTTAATAATGGGAAGTCTCTATCAGTCCATGTGCCTAAAAAATTGATAAATAATTTATTTTATGGATTATATGGTTGATTAGAAACTCCACCATAAAAAAATACACATTTTTTAAACATGTTATTCCATTATCCTCTAAATTTATTCATTTTCACCACTATAGTTTTCACCATGGTAGCTGGTATCTTTTTTTTACCTAGGTAATTATTCTATAAGACTAAAAATAAAATGATCCATATTATATAATTTTTACCCACTTATTCTATATATTAAATCTAATTTATTAAATAAATATCTTATGTTCATTGAAAATTAATTTTTAACACATGCATATGTAACATGCGAAACCCCATTTTAACCTTAGCCACTGTAATAATTATTTTTTACTATTTCTACTATTATTTATGAAAAAAATTAATTTTAACTTATTATATAATATAACTTATTATTATTAAAAATATTTAATACATTTTATCAAATTCAATTCACAAAACTGGTAGAATTTAATTTAAAATAAAACCCACAAACGTGATGAAAAAGGGGTTTTCCAAAGAGAATATTTTCAAAACTATAAAAATTTTAAATATAAAAAATAAATATTAAATTGATTATAATGAACTAAATTGAATTAATTATAACATAATTTTACTAATTTTACTTTTAAACAATTTTTAAACAAAATATTACATTATGAATGATTTAAACAAAAAGGTGGCTTTCAATAAAAACCTATATTTTTTCACTATTCCTCGAAAAAATTAATATTTCTAGAAAATTAAAAAAATATTGACAAGATAATTTTGTTGTGTTTATATCAAATATTAATTTAATTTTTTTAAATACATTTCATAAAAGTGTAAAAATAATTTTAAAATAAGTGAAAAACATAACAACACTATTTTTTAGGAACAAAATAAAGTTTTTAAGCATAAAACTAGATTTATACTTATATGATTCCTAAAAAAATATTAGATGAATGATAAAATATTTTATTGAATATATGATATATAAATTTCATTAAAATAAATCTATAATAGATATTAATTTAATTTATTATTATAAAAACACTTTGTACACATAAAAATAGTTTTTCAGAATAACATTTATTTTCCTTTCAATTGATTTTTATTTTTATATATAATAGGTTTATAGTTAATGAATTTTTTTATAAATTTATACAATATATAATTTTTATAATTAATTTATTCATTTTCATACCCACCAATCCAATGGCTGTGATATGACTATCATATTAAATAATAATATTCTAATAGTATATCACAGTTCATTTGAACTCAGTGTTGTGTATAACGCAAGCTACCAAAAAATTAAATTTATATGGAAAAAATATGTATTTCATAAAATATAATGGTGCTATATTCCAATTAATCAATAATCATACAATTATACTCACTCCTCTTGGTATCCCCATGAAGTTTTTCACATGTGGAATTCGATCAATCATCCCGATATTCCTAATCATTAAGTATCATACAGAATCAAAGCACTCATCCCAAAATTCCTGATCATCACAAATTAAATCCCATTTTATTATTTTATAATGTATTTTGAAAAATTAATTTACTTTAAAATTAATCCCTTTAAATTTTGGGCCAAAAAAAATAATTTAGGTTTACTCAAGCCATTATGCACTATATAACAGTATCACCATTTATTACCCATTACTAATTATAAAACATAATTTATCCTCTTTCAAAACTAAGCCAAAAAATAAACCCCATCATGTCTCATAAATTTTTTATAACTTTCCTTTTAACACATAAAACTCTTTACCATAGGCTAATTCACTTTTAGTACCCACAACCCATTTCAAAAAGTTCCTTTTAATTTACTAACACATTTAACCATTTGAGATTCCAAATTCTATTTACCAAATTGATGGTGTGGAATCCCATTTCACAACCATAAAATTAATTCACAAATCCATTTTACCATTTAAAACATAAGTTTTCCTTTACCTTTATCATTTAATTTTTATAAATAAAATTCACTAATTAGTTCACTAAACCTAATTTCATCTCATTTCTAAGGGTATCTACTTTGAGTTCTATTTCTAAGGTTCAATCCATGTAAAGAGGAGAGTTTTATTTAGGAAAAATCAATTTAAAATAATTAATTTAAACAAAGTTTAATCATAACATGGATGGCTTAACCACACCAAGAATACATCTTAAAATAAGGAAATAATTTTGGTTAAATTAGATGGATCACCTAGCTCATTATTATGAGAGTCTACTCATCCAATATCAGTCATCAGTTTAGCTTGAATCGAAAGAAAATAGAAAACTAAACAAAATACCTGAACATTTATCATATTAGTTAAACTATGTGGAAAACCACAGAATATTTAAACAAAATAAAAATAGAATGAAAATGAGAATTCTACTTACTCTGGGCTCTCCAATTCAAGTGACTAAATATGAATCAGACAAGTAACCAGGTATAATCTTCTAAGGATCAGAAATGGAAGAAGAGAGGGTTTAGGTGTGGCTATTGTGAAAATGAGGAGGGAGAGTTAATGTCAAATTTAAGGGGTAAATGGGGTAAAAATACCCTTTTACCCTATTAAAAAACTGTGTAGGGGGAACTGACTATCTATTACTAGACCACTAGCTAGCTAGTGAACCCAAAAAGGATTCTTAGCTTCTAGAAAGGCTATCGACCGGCCTATGGTATATTGTCCAGCCTTAAACACCCTATATTCCCTCTTGATCCTCTAGTCTACCTCCCAAGCCCTGTTCAAGTAGTCACAACCTTCAAATTTCCTTCCTAAAATCTCAGTTAAAGAACTAGTCCCTCCACCAAAAACTCAAATTTCTTACCAAGACTCAAGGACCTTCCAAACACTTTGGCCTTACAAGCTCCCCACCATAACTCCTATCATCCCTAAGAAGTCTTAATGCTCATCCAACTTCCTCACCTAACCTATATTACTCATCAACTCACATTTAAACAAAAAAATTCCATTTTTTAATGCACCATGGACTTCAAAAACATTATTTTAAATAAAATAGGCACCTAATCTAGAATTGACACTCATATTATCATTAAACATTGAGATGACTCTCCATAGGTTTCATCTATCACAAGAAACCTATGTTTTTTTGTCTAGTTGAACACTATATCCTATGGTTCTCCCCATAATATGACTTATATCATGAGTTATTTCTAAACCTGGCACCTCCAAACTCTAACATTTACCAACTGAATCCTACTCTCAATGGTCCACCAGTACAATCGATATGGTTCTCAATGCATTTTATCTCAACACAAGCGAGAATGAAGTTCAACATGGGTATTACTCTAATTTTAACCTTCAAAGACAAATTGGTGTACCTCCACCCTCCAAGAACAACCTAAATACACCATAACTTCCATGAAAATCCCTGATAAAATTTTGAAACATGACTATCACATCTAAAAATAAACACTCAATGTTATTATTATCCCACTACATCCAACTTCACATGATAGCACAATGAAAACTACCTCTGACTGACCTACCCCAAAATATCATCCTCCACTAATGTTTTATTTCACTTTATGATCCTGATCCTAATATCTAAAGGCATCCTACAACTACTCAATCAAGAACATCATATTCCGAACCTGACTCATGATGCCATTTTCCAACTAAAATCCCAAGTGACCAAAACTCAAGATCACTTAGCTTCCACCGCTGAAGAACCTTTGAGTGAAAAGATCATGATGCCTTTTACACTAGAGGACTACCATTATCATCCTAACACACCTATGTACAACTCGACCCCCAATGTGAATCTACAATCAAAACACTAAAAACCCACACTACTCATTGTGCTCTCACCCAAGAAAGGGGGTTCCACCACACTGAACCAAGATTAGAACATATCTTTAGGTTCAAAGACCAAATCAACTACCCAAACTCCTATAATAATCAATTAAGAAATTATCTTTTGAATCCCCTGAGTAATCCATATTACTTTAAAAGCACATGTGCACCATTATCTAGGTTAATCGCGATTGTCTAAATAATTATCCTTCATATCAACAACCCTTCTCATGTAAGGGTCACACATATATGATTGACATGATACACCTCACCATAGAAGTGTTCATATCATCGCTCCACCAGGTCAACACCCTGTTCTCATGGCCCACATCTCATCTATCACTAAACACAATGGTTTTACTTGTCCAGACCCACTCGTACCTATAAGAAACAAAACTTTTATAAATTTAAATCCCTTTTTGATTGAATAAATTCCCTAATATGTAATGTGGTTATATAAAACACATTCAATACCTTGGTTATATTAGGCCATTATAAAATATATCTATTCAGGTTTAAATGACTATAAGAATCTTAACCATTGATAATATAGTCATTATATGATGATCATTAAGATTATTATATTCTAAGGGTTATGATAAAGTCAAATTGACCTAGATGGAAGAAGTGATGGCCTTGACTAGTAGGATTATACACTAGGAATCCCAATTAGTATAACTTCTAAGTGAGACGGTTTCACTGGGATTTTCCATTGATCAAGACCAAGCTAAAATTCAATAATTATAAATAAATATTTTTATTTAAAAGTTTAAATTTTCATATGTAGAAAATTATTGGGGTAAAATAAATATCATTTTTGAAATCAGTATGTCAAAATTAGTCAATAGTGAATTTTTCATAATTTTATGAGTCGGTTGAATGTTTTGATAAAAATTAAATACGATCTTAATATACGGTATATATTATGACATCATAATAGCCCAAAAGTGATGTAATAAATTATATAAATTTCATACATGGCCAAAAATAAATTTTAAATTTAATTTTTTTTCTTTTTAAATTTAATTGGTTAATTTTATAAACCTTTAATGAATCCTCCAAAACCTATATTATATTTTAAGTTTTTAAAATAAATTCATTATGAACATGACTCTCACCACATCACCAATTGTATTAATTCAATATGTTCAATTATAGGAATTATAAAATATTGAAAACCACTCCCCTATGGTAGAAAATATGGGTGAGAACCATGGTAATTTTTGTGGTTTTGATTATTTTATCATATAGAGTCCAAAACCTATGTTTAGAAATTAATAATGAATTTTCATATTTCTTCCTATAATTACCCACCCCACATCCCACTCCTCTTCACTCAAAACCCATTATTGATGATTTTACTTTCCTTATATCTCTATAGAGACCTACAAAGGTTCTTTTAAGATCTTAAGAAGATCCTCCCAATCTTTCATAAGTTCCCTCTCAAGGTAAGGGGATTCTCTCCTCCTCTGTATTAAAGCACTTTATTTGTATTATTCCATTTTATTTTTAATTTTTTATATTTAAATTTTTTTTACACATCACTTTTACTATCCTTATGTTATACAAGTAATTATATAACACATTTCACTTTAATTAAACTCTTCTATGGATCATTATTTACACTTGTTGGGTCTTAAAAATTCCTCAGGAAAGAAGAAGCCAATTTCATTGATTTGGAAATTAAAAAAATGAAGAAATATTTGAAGGAAAAATGTTCAAAGAAGTTGAAAAATACAAATGAATTGACTTCATGAATCAATTATCCCTTTACGGACTGCTTCTCCACATGGTGGTCCACTACTCCATAAAAGCCCCATGAATGAAAACTGTTCGTAAAGGGGGTGGATCCAGCAGTGCCCATGAATGGCATAAAGTCATTTGCAGAAAGGGGTGCTGATATCCTCTCTCGAAGAAAATTTACCCCAAACTAAATCATTCATGGGTAAATACATTGTCATCAACTCCCACAAAAAAAATAAAGTTATTTGCAGAGCCAAGTGGGGATTATGGAAACCATAAAAATCCCATCTACTGACTAAGTCCTTTATGGTCTCCCATAAAATATTCTCAACATACCACTACGGATGACCGGTTACACCAGTATCCAGTTTCTCCACTTCTCTATAAATATAATTTAATGGAATTAAAAAAATAGATTGATTCATGAGAGGAAAGCCACACTTGGATGAAAAAATCTAAAGAGAGATGAAGTGAGGAACCAAAAAAGACAGAACCCTTTAAAGATTCCCCATAGGTAAATCCCACCACATGGCATTAAAGAGGAAATA
Source organism: Viscum album (assembly GCA_963277665.1). Lineage (NCBI taxonomy): Eukaryota > Viridiplantae > Streptophyta > Magnoliopsida > Santalales > Viscaceae > Viscum > Viscum album. The sequence continues at coordinate 1,741,186,373 of OY728145.1, forward strand.
AAAACTCAATCACTGGTCCGAAAACCCAAAAAAAACCCTTTGTGGATGTAATTCCCATAGGGGGTAAACCAATGGACCCTTTTTGCACAAGAATCCTACATAGAAAAAATCTATGTGTCTGGAACCTTACACCATGTATCCAAATACTATATAGGTGGAACCCCACCCTACATGGCCAAACACTATGAGGAAAGAACTGAGGTCTGCCTAAAAAAATGCTATGTGGACCAAACCCAGGTCCGCATACCATGATGTTATGTGGAAAAATCCCTTACCCATATAGCAATATGATATGCAGAGGAAACCCCATCCTAAATGAGAAAATGGAACGCAGACTAGGGAATACTATGAAGTTTTACCCTTTAGCTCCAACTTTCCCCCTCATCTTTTCATTAGCCCTAATTTTGAATTCTCCATGAACCAGTCCAATGGCATCAGGACAAGACCCCTTTTAAATCTATCAGACATTTATGATAAGATAATTGGGAACACTAGTGTTCCCTGTTAATTCTACATATCCATGGTATGTAGAGTCATGTGGGTTTCCCCTATGGTAATGCAAACCCCATAAATGACCTTGATTTTATATTCCCATTGTAATGAGGGTTCTATCCTTGGGGTTCTCACATGAACCATTCCATTATATAGAATAAAGGGAAACTATTTTCCTTTCCCTACGATGATTTCTAGTGTTGAATATTCTTACATTTTCCTTATAACCAAATTTAGGACACTACTACTGAGGTAAGTCCCTGTTCTTTTTTGCAAGAGGCATCAAATTTGCACCTCTTTGACTACACCTAGGACATATTTGGATAGATCACAAGATATTATTATCCAAGATATGAAAACATGAGAGTGAATGGGAACACTCAACACCCACTCTCCCTTTCTCCCTTTGGGCTCTAGAACCACACATCATCCAATGGACCAGAACATGCGATCTTGAAATACCCTCTCTCCTCTTATTTCTCACATTGATTATGAATCACATGGTCTTAGATGTTGGAAGTGATCATGAAATCCTCATAAACCCAAAGAAACTCCAAATGGGCTTTCTTCATAGATTCAATCCCCAAATTAAATCCAAATGGGCCTCATATAAGGTATAATACCTGATCAAATACCCTCAAATGGGCATCTATCATGCTTAAGGCCCAATGATTCTCCTTTAATGGGCCTCCTATAAAGTGTAAGCCCAAGATCAAGCCGAACTATGAGGGATTTTATTCCTAACTAACTGGGATATGTAGGAAGCCTCCCTAAGGACCAAACCTGACACTCAAATCACCCTAGCGTTATCTGAGTCACATCCCTGGTAGGGTTACATTCACCCCAGAGACCATATCACTTCTGGGTATCACGGGCCATCTCGGTGTAAGTCCCATGCAATCTTTGACTAGTATACATTTTTCCTATAAGTTCTTACCTCATGATGTTAGACTACATAGTTGGGTCCCCATCACATGACCTTAAAAGATGATGTGTCCAATTAAGTGACATCAAACTATGTGGGTTCTGATTCCTCCCATGAGGATGTGTAGGAATCCTATCTTATGGGTTCGATCCCAACATCAAAACAACTAATTTCCCCGGGATGACAATAAACTATAGAGTGCCTCTCCATTTCTTAAACTAATATTGTCTCAATGAGAAAAGGAATCTTTTATATTTCCAAAAAAGGGTAACATTGATGGAGAACCTTGGATCCATATAGATATCCCTATTGATAGAGAAACTCGTATATATATAGATGATTCCAAACCCATGCATATTCATGATCAACTATTAATTTAGGGGTAGTATGTGGATGCATGCTTTTGAATGAACCACGGATTCATCAATATATCTTAAGTATATAAGAGAGTCCCATAATAACTGATAGTTCCCCCCAAAAGTGTGTAATGAGCCTGAGTTCCCATCCTCTAGAAGAATGTGAGTACTTAAGTTCCATTATCTAAATCATCAAAAAAATTTGTGCCTTTGGAAAGTAGACCCATAAATCATGGATATAAGATTCATTGGTTGTTTCTGGCTCCACGAACAAACCTTTTGGAGACCATTCGAAGATGTTATACTCGATATCAGTGGTTTCACGCTAGTTAACCCCATATAATCATCCCAATTGTGCATAACCCCATCTCTGAGTAAAAAAAATGATGAATTGAGAATGGATGAATTGATGTGGCACCTCCTTTATGAGATAACAAGGATATATTTCCCAATTCCCATCAAACCATTTTTTTCCTGGTATATAAAAATCTTTGGGTAGAAAAAAAATTGTGAACCCAATGTGAATCATTAACCAAGGTGGTAGTGTTACCCCACTATAGGCCCCTTTCACATCTAAAAGGGAAGAGGTCCAAGAAAAATCATCAATTATCCATGTGTTCATGAGATGAAACTTTGAAGAGGTTTTATTGTATGTACTTGTCAAATACATTGAATTCATTATTCAGAGCTTGATTCAATCCAATGGAATGCCATAAGTTCTCACATACACGCATCTCAACCACTGTATTAGTTGATTTCTCCACAAAGAAGATGACTCCATCACCTACCCAAAATCTCCAAATCTAGGAATCAAATGCTCTAATCTAAGAGTACCATCAGAAAGGTTCTCTCCCAACCTTGGGGTAGCAATATTGGCCCTCTAGTTAATGAAATCCCACCAACTACCCACCCAATAGTGATTAGCAGCCTAAAACAAGCCAACTTCACTCGTCGTCTCCAACTGTTTTGGGATCCTATCCTCAAAACATGACAATGAGTTCCTCCCTTACCTTAGAGAGGCTTATAAAGACATTACTAATTATTTCATCCCTGTATCATAGGGTCTAATCCAAGGGATCCTACCAAAAATCATCTTCTCTTGTTCCATGTGGCTCGGTATCCTCGCTCTAAAGAGGATATCAACCCAAGGGCTCTTGATAAAGTCCAACAGGCTCAAGTACCTAGAGAGGTCCACCAAGGGTGATGATAAAACAACCTAGAATAGGTCATTACCCTAATCCCTCTTAAATAATCCTACCATGGAAATACAGAGGAAACCTATGAGAGTATGTATATTCTTTCTCACTCTTATGAAGCCCACCATGTAAATACGGTGTAACATTACGTGTAAGAACCAATTCCCACTAATGCTCACCAAACCCATCATGCAAATATAATGGAAAATTACAGGTAGATGAAAATACCTTCCACTGAATAAGAAGCTCGTTAACCAAATAGGGTATCAACTTGCTATAATCATATGAAAATTCATGATACTACATAACAAGCACGTCATCTAAATAGGGAATCAAAGCATAAGATAACTAAAATACTTTCTTGTGAATATGAAGATTATCGGTGAAATATTATGGAACCCAAAAAAGAAGATTCAAATAGTTGTGTATGTATATCAAGACCTTTAGAAAAATACAGTGGAAAATAAGCAGACACAAAACTATGCTCCTGAAAATAAATCCCACCAGTAAAATATAGTGGAAACCAATGAAAAAAGTTGGCATATCCCATCTATAAACCAGGGGAAAATTCATTCCTCTAAACTTGCATGGGATAACTGTCAGTAGTCACTAGAAAAAAATGGATGATCAAAGTAGGAACACATTCTTGAACCAACATTATAATGGTCTTATATTCTCATTCCATCTAAATACATCTATCAAAACATCTTGGTGATGATTTAGGATCAAACATCAATTTTTAACCATATCCTCTATACCTATTAAGATGTAATCACATATGTGTAAATAACAAGTATTCGGCCCCACAAAACTACCTCCCTAAGAGGGGTGTCTCATCCACACAATAAGGTGGCCCACTTCAGAGTAGACTTGCATCCCTACTATTATCTAGGAGGGTCGTCATCCATATTCCGTGATAAATAGACAACCAGATCAGCCACAAATACTCATTCCAACTGGTGGACATAGTTACCCCATGGTGGCCGCTCCAAGGAAGGCATATATCCCTTAAAGAACTCATGATTCTCACCAACATATCCTAGTAGTACCACAAGATTCACTCGAGCAGGCACCTATACATGAAGGTCGTCAACCACAACAAGCGACCCGAGTTACCCATAAGAGAGAACCCAAAAATAAATAGTTCCAAAGGCATCTAGAAAATGAAGAGCATATTCATGACCCTTCTCTACTAGAATAAGGAGTTCTTGATACTATAAAGAACTTATCTCTGGTAGATTAGGATCCTACCAATCCATTACCAAATTATGGGAGTGGAAATAGCATTTGTGAAGGACCTCCCTACAATATTGTTACCCATATATCTAAAGGTCCTCCTCATAGCACATACAATGAATGCTTACTTCATGGACAATAAATGATCAATAATGAGAGCTTATCTTTAGATGAGCACCATGGTAGCCCTCTGTGTAGAAAAAATATCAAATAGAAAGATAGTTCTATCCTTGTTGTCGTCTTCCCTGATGGTCCTCCCTAGGGTATATGCTTCAGAAATTCTCCATGTGGTCAAACATCAAGTTTTTATGGTAGTCCTCTCCATAAAACATCAACTGTAAAGGTACTCCCTATAGTGAAATCTCATTCTACCAAGATGGTCCTCCTCTTTCTATCATCTACCTTGATGTTCCTCCCCATGGTATATACTGCAAATATTATCCCTATAGTCATACATCTATCTGTGATGGTAGTCTTTGCCATGATATCATCAACTACGAAGGTCCTCCCCATAGTGATGTTTCAATCTAGAAAAAGGTCCTCCCCTTGCTATCATCTACCCTGAAGGTCCTCCCTGGGGTATACGCTGTGAAAATTCTCCCTGAATTTGGATATAGAACTATGATGGTAGTACTCACCATTGTAGAACCAACTATGAAGGTCCTCCCTATAGTCAAATTCTATATTAGCAGGGAGGTCCTTCCATTTCCAAATAAAATGCAAGAAAGTCCTCATATACTAAGGCACTTATAGGAATGGGGTCAAGTATGTTAGATAACCTTTCAATAACAAGTGATATCCTTTCTCAAATAGGAAATGGCTCTGGGCTATTTTCATCTTTTGAGCCACCTCCAGACCATTCACATGTTAACAAGACCCCAACTAGCCCCACTACTTATGATAAAATCATTGAGAAACGTCCAAGTTGTGCAGATCAAGTAGAGGATTCTCATGTGGAGGAACAAAAATACATGTTTCTTTTAAGAAGAAAATTATCCAGGGATGACATACAAGTTATTTTTTATCCCACAACCACTTCTCAGTTCAACATACCAAGAGAGTTTCTAAAAGAATGTGTATATAACATTTGTATCAATTTCTAAAAAACTATTTTCCACCTAAAAAAATCTTACCCTATAATGGGTATACATACTATTTCAAAATTGTTTAAGAGCTTCATCTTTAGATCAACTTAAAATACCTTCTATCTATGTGGTCACCAAAATTAGACATTCAGAAGAAAGATATTGAATTTACCTACCTCAATGCGATGCATAAGTTACATCGTCTAATTGCAGACTCTCCTCCTGGTGTTCATATCCGGTGATGGGGAGAGCATGGAGAATTTCATTTCACCCTATATACCATCCATAGGGACCCATTTTAAATGACATCATATAATTTTGTTATCCTAAGGTGGAAATAAAATAAAAAAATTTCTTAGTAAAGATGACATCCTCATTAAGAAATGGCCTTGAGTTTGTCTCAAAAGTGTTAGGCCCAATGTGATAAATCCATAAAAAAACTCCTAAACCAGAAAACCAAGAATATTAAAAAAGCATCTAACATAAGGGAATCCAATCATCAATCACTCCTGATATAATTAGAAACAAATAGTTCATGTGCATACCTGATACCATATCTGGAACACACTTGAATGGGAATGCATGAGATTAAAAAAGAATCCATAGAAGCAGAAACCACTGCAGTATGGGATCAACCCCATATCATAGGGCTGGGGGAATTTATAAAACAAGATATACCCATAAGGCCAAAAAATCTGAGATAAGGCACAAAAATAAGAGAACTGGAGTAACCCCAGCGTGTAGGTATGGGGGAACTTTTACCTCAACCACCTTCCCAATGGAAGTTAGTATTTTCTTATTTAGGGAGGATGAAAAGTAGAAATTTCCCTTGTGTTGTCCCATCTCCTAAAACATCCCCCCCCCCCGAAGGGAGGTGTACGGCAAGGTCATATATAGGTACCCTTCAAGTAACCCTTCCCCAAGAATTATAAAGAATCTCCCAAAATGGAAGGATAAGATCCTACAAAGGACACAAACATATACCCTTCTATTCAGTAGTTGGTGTTCCGCCCACAATGCATTATGCATCGATGAATGTCATTGAAATCAATCCTATGAACCACACTAAAAATTATGAAAATAAAAAAAATCAAGGATAGGATGGTTCTTCCTGGAATCTAATCCACATTGAGAATGAAGGTGTGATAAATAAAAAATACAGGGTCACTTGGAATTTAGGTTTTCCCCCAATCAATCCCCCATCATTGCCTCTGTGAACCTCTCACAATGAGAAGAATAAAAACAAGTTCACATATAAACCACCTCCTCCTATTAATGAAAAATATCCCCTTATACTCAAGGAGATATTCTCTTTATAGGAAGAATAAATTAAATAGTTGAGGTGCATCAATATTGAAATACTTAGATGAAACCATCCTATTCAATATACTCCTCAGGCATAGCCTCAATATACACTTCTAGTAGGTGTACCTCATCCACAGGGGTTTATCCAGACAAATAAAGCAAGTCTAGGATATCCATCCAATATAATTACAGAACAATCAGTCTACCTGAATCTGATCCTAGATAGATATAAATATTTCCCTTTATTAAGGAAAAAATCGGAATATGTTTGAGAAAATCCTTCAAAGATGACCTTGGTCGGATATCCGACTCAAGTACCAGAAGAACACGCATGCCAAATATTTCTCCCTATTGTGCCCATTCATGATTAGGTTCAACAGTACTTCTATCAAGGTCTCATCAATACTATCAAGTCATTGGTATCTTAATTAGAATCCATAGAATACTTAAGCACACCGGTACAACCAGAATGGAAACCTTACCCCGATTGGTTGAGAAACACTCCACCACCACCTAATTTCAGGAGTCTCATGTTCCCCATATTCAATGGATCAGGTAACCCAGAACAACATCTGATGCATTGCGCATATTATTGTGATCCCGTGATGGGAACCCAATATCAACAATAAGAAGTGAAACTTAGATGGATCATGCTAACTATGTAAGGTTCATCCTTTGTGTTGTAAACTAGTTTACCATATTAGTTGATAATAGGATGGGGGATCTATGTTGGTAGTTCCATTATCTAGTTCATCTCAATAATACCAAAGACAACAGTTAGTGACCTCTCAAACTAAAAACATTGGGAAAATGAGAGAGTCACATAATTCATTTCTAGATAGAAATGGATGACCTACTCTATGAACCGATCACTTCCCCAAGACGAGATGATTTTTATTTTCATAGATAACCTCCATAAAGAGTTTTGAACAATGCTCATCCCATTGAAATATACAAGTGGGTTTTGGGACTTATCCACCATTTCCCAAAGAATATAATACTTCATACAATATACTAATATCAAGCCCTTGATAACCCCATGGTTCTTGAGAAAAATATCGAGGAGAGCTGAAGCAACATCTTTCATGCTTAACCTAGCCCCTGCACCTTAACCAACTCCAAGGCCTACCCCAAATCATGTGGGGGCCCCTGTTAATCAACAAAATACCCCACTTAAATAATATGAGTGTAAGGGACCCATGAGAAATCAATTTGAGAAATGGAGGAATAAAGTTTACTCATTTTGAGATGACTCAGTCTGGGTCTATTTTATAGTTACAATGAATTGAAATTTTCTCCATATAACAGAGAGGAAAAGAGATGAAGAGTATGGTCTTGAATACCAGCTAGATTATTGTCCCTTCCACAAGATATTGGGCCAAAAAATCCAAGATTGTTTCATCTTTAAAGACCTTCTGTAGAGAATGATATATTCTGGTCAAGTCAAAATGGGACCACCACCAACGCAAGTGGCATATATATCCACTACTGTGCCTCATGAAGGATATGAGTTACAAGAATTTGTTAACAAGAGAGAAAAAAAATTCTATAATTGGATGAATCAAAATAAAATCATCCAAACTCATAGTATTCTCCAAGAATAGTTGAAACAACCAATGGTGCCCCCAGCTGCTCCTACTGCAACACAGTCAACACCCTCGGACTCACAACCCTCCAAAATTCAACCATCCAAAAAGCATTTTGATAAGAAATGTAAAGATAATGTGAAAGAATATGAACTTGTGTCATATCCAAAGTCATATTTTCCCATCTCAAATTTCATTCCATCATATCTAAAATAACGAGCACCACCCCTCCAAACAGAACCACCAAAAGTAGTTAATCATGCATAATCATCATTATATGAGGAGTCAATCTTCAACTCCATTAATTTCATTCACTTAATGGATCGCTTCTCCAATTATGATAATTTCTAGTTACCCAAGTTCCCCACACCTGATCATGTGTGGCCCTCAGCGTCTAGGAAGACTTTCCTTGGCAAACCCACAAAGAACAGAAGCATCTCCAGTTCCTACCTCGAGGGTCTACTTGTATTTATATAATGATAATGTACCTAAAGAACCTATCAAAGAGACTCCTTTCATGGGTAATTTCCATACTTAAGATCAAATATATGACATCCTAAAATATTTGGCATCGGTATCATCCAACCTATAAATCATGGATGCCCTGAGTTTGTCAAAATATCTCTTGGAAACACTCGTAGAGGCTTTGGTAATCCCCCAAGAGTTTAAAGCCAAAGTGGCCGCCACTGAGGTATATTAGATAGAGAACAATTATACAAAATTTCATGAGACCATCTCCTTTACAGATCAAGATGAATATTCCATTATGCAGGGACACACCAGACCCTCATTTGTGTCTAGTGGGATAAATGGTGTCGATATGTGAAAAGACTTCATTGACAATGGATCTAGAGTTAATCACATCCCTGTATGAATGCGTCATTAGCTGGGTTGAAATGATGATAACCTAATTACCTCTGCCACAACCCTTTTGGGATACAAAAAAATTAATCAAGAACTATTAGTCTTAATCAAGCTCAAAATTCGTTTTGGAGACCTCACAGATGACTCTGAATTTCTGGTGGTTTGTCAAAACACGTCCTTCAATGTTCTGGTAGGAAGGTCCTGGTTGCATCAGTACACAATGATTCCCACATTGTACCATTAGTGTGTCAAATATTTCATCAATGGAAAAAATGGTACATTTTATGCCGATAAGGTCCCATTTGAATCATGTGATTCACATGATATCTATGTAGGATTCTATGAGAAAAAAAGGAAAGAGACTCACAGTCGATGGAATTTATTATGTCACTGCCCCAAAGGGTTTTAGAAATGGTCCCAACTAACCCCTTCAAACATATCAGTAAATAATATTCACTACCCATCAACTAGTTTGGGTGTGTAAGTCCAAGATGAAATGCATATTCAGCAGTCCTCATGATTTCAGTCATGGCCACTGAGTCTAACACTATTAAAAAATACACTGAACCTCAAGAAAATAGTAAATTATCAAATGGATATGCCATAAATCCATCCTCATAGCTCTAGAAACCCCATGCCTTACTCAATAAGGTAGAATATGAAGATTTCATTACTCCTTCCCTCACTTCTTCCTCTCCATAGAATTCCCCACTATCAGTTGGGTCAGAATAAGCTGCTTCATCTTCCAAATACCAAGATCTCGACACTTCTCCCAATCCTGAATAATTGATCTCAAAAATTATTTATTAATCAAAATAAGAAGAAGAAGATAAAAGAGATGAAGAAGATGAAAAAGAGGAATAGGATGACAAATAAGACCTTAGGGATTCCCCTACAGCATTTAAGGAAGGAATATCTACCATAATTTATGAACTATTTAAAATAAATCTGGGTATGGAAGAAGATCCATGACTAACCCTAATTAGTGCATCCATTTATTCAAGATAGTTTGAGGTACACACCTCCTTCCTAAGGAATCATAAATATTTTTTCACCTAGAACAACATGAAAATTTCAGGCCTTGATTATGAGGTGGCTACTCACCACCTAGGCCTAATAGAAGATCATCAAGGCTATAAAAAAACTGCTCGAAGGATGAAATTGATTATCCTACCAAGATAGAGGTTGAGGTTGACAAGATCATCATATCCAACTTTATTAAAGAGGTCCAATATCCTATCTATCTAGATAATATCATCTTTATCAAAAATAAGAATGAAAAAAAATCAAAGTTTTCATCAATTTCATAGATCTCAATTGGAACTTCCTAAAAGATGATTTCCCAATCCTGATTACAGAACTACTGATCAAGGAAATCACCAAATATCATGCTCTCTCCTTCATGGATAGCTATTTAGGATACAAAAAAATCCTAATAACCTAATAATATGAAGAATTCATCACCATCAAGGCCCTATATGGGGTATTTTTCTATTGGGTCATGACCTTTAGGATAAATAATGTTGGTGATACATATCAACTTTCCACACATCACATATTCAAACATTTCTAGGGAAATTTTGTAGAATTCAATATTGATGACCTGGTGGTTAAATCTTGACAACACTCATACCATCTAGTATATCTTAAAACCACCTTCAAAAAAATATAACAACACATTCTAAAAATGAACCCCTTGAAATGTACTTTTGGAGTTACCTCATAGAAGTTCCTCAACTTCATCGTATGACATCATGTCATTGAAGTAGACCCTAATAATAAAAAGGTTATCCTTTCATGTCACCTCATTCAAACCTCACTTAGATAAGAGGAATTAAAAGAAATTTTTCCTATATTTAGAACTTCATAGAAAACCTTATATGAAAACGTTTTCCCTTCACCTGGTTAATGGAAAAGGGATGTATTTCAATGGAATAATGAATTTAATAAAGCATTTGATAGTCTAAAGAAATATCTCCTAAGTATTTCAATGTTAATTCCACTTATTGAAGGACAAATGCTCATTTTTTATGTGAATACCCTGGAGAGATCCCTGGGTGACTTCCTTACACATAATAATGATGCTAGCAGTGAAAATAGCCTTTATTATCTTATTAAAACCTTGATCAATGTTGAGACTCATTACTAAAGTATCAAAAAGAGTTGTTTGGTGAAAATATTTACGATAAAAAAACTGAGGTTCTATTTGTAGCACCATGAGTTCCACTTGGTATCATGTAGAAACCCACTCAAATACATAATCATCCATCCAATGCTGACTGGATGTCTATCACGTTGGGTGTTCATCCTGTAATAGTTTGACATACAGTTTGTGCCTCAAAAATATGTCAAAGGTTAAGCCTTAGCTGATTTCCTGGAGGATCACCCCTCAATATAAATAACCTCATTGGATATCAAGTTAACTGATGAAGAGTTGTTCTCTATTCAATAGGACCCCTAGGTCTGGGAGATGAATTTTGAGGGTGCATCTAGAATCCCAACGGGGAAAATTATGGAAGGCCACAATCTCAACAAAGTGGTGTTGGGATTCATACTCATATATCAAGTGAAGGCGGTTCTGCCTTACTACTTCCCGCTATTGGATGTGTGCACTAATAATGTATCAGAATATTAGTCTCTCATCATAGGTCTAGAATTGGAACTTCACGTACAAGGAAAACACTTGAAGATAAAAGGTGATTCCGAACTAATCATCAAGAAGCTCAACTATGATTATGCTATAAATAAGGAATAAATGATCCCTTTATTAGACCATTTCCAAGGACTAATGGTGGAATTACCTTCAGAGCTTATATTAACTCATTTCCCCTAATTGAAAAATGCACAGGTCGATGCATTGTAAAATGCATCCATAGCCTTGGCCAATCTAGACTAGAATGAAATGGTCATCAGCATTGTGCATCGTCAAATGTTCTCACCATTCATTTAGGAAAACACAGAAGAAATTGATGAGATCATTCTAGTCCCTTATACATATAATCCTACCACCAGTTGGATGACCCCCATTGTGGATTACCTTCAAAATGGAGATATTCCATTGGATGGGGCTGGAAGGGAGAAAATCTGGAGATGAGAAATTAATTTTGTTCGTTGTAATGGAACAAATCAATAAAAGTTCTTGTTTAATATTATCCTTGATAGAGTCCTTCTCAGGTTCATTGATGGATAATAAACTAATGATGTCATGAAACAAGTAAACACTAGATCATGTGGTTCTCGCCAATTGGGATCCAATATTACCTATAAAATTTAAAGGCTTAGATACAATTGTCCCACTATAACACAAGATTATAATAAATTTACCAGGATGTTCTATTCCTGCCAAGTTCATGAAATTTTGATCCACCAACTGATGAAGCTACTTCACAAAGACTAGTACTTCTGGAACTTATCCATATGGGGAATGGACATAATGGGACCATATCCTCCAACCAAGACCAAATAATTCAAGTATATTCTCATAGAAAATGACTTCTTTTCAAAATGGGTAGAATTTGTACCCCTTAAATATTTTGGGGGAAGGAACATTTGAAGCTTTGTGAAATCTAAAATCATTACCAGATTTGGTGTCCCTCATACAATATTGATAGACAAAAACACCAATTTCTATTCAATTGAGTTGGAGAAACTATATCAAGAGTGTGGTATCAAGACTAATCATTCATCCTGCTATCATGCAGTATCTAACTGAAAAATAGAGGCATTCAACAAGACCCTATCTAATATACTCTTGAAGATGGTAGATAAGGACAAAATTTTATGGGAAGACACGTTTCTCCATTTTCTATGGGCCTACCGGACCATAACTCACACCGCCACTCAGGAAACCCCATACTCATTAGTATACAAGAAAGAGGAGGTCCTACCCATCAAAGGTAAATTTCCCTCACTCTTTGTTTCCATCTGTGATCAACTATCTACATATGAGAAATCTCAAAAATAGATAGATGAATTGGAATGACTAGATGAGAAAATATTCCTTACCTTGCATCATTTAGAGATTCACTAAAATAGGATTGCATGATCCTTTAACAAAAAGGTTTTAATTTGGTCCTTCCTTGAAAGAGAAATGATATTTCTCCTCAAGACTTCAATGGAACCAAAAAGAAGCCTCTAAAATTGGATCCAAAATGAGAAGGACCTTATTCCATACATAAGGTCTACTCAAATGGAGCTTATTCCTTGATTTCAATGGATGAGAAGATCATTATTTCCCCCTCCAATGCAAGTTTCTTGAAGAAATATTTATTGTAGCTAAAAGGAGTTCACATCCTAATCACATGACATTTAAATGTAGGGTACATGTCCTGATTTCATGAAAATAAACTACATAACGACCTACGTCCTAATTGCATGATGTTAAACTGTAAGATAAAATTCCTCATTGTATGACATTAAACTGCACAGAACCATAATTTTCTTACCAAAGAATAAATTTACCATGTAATTAGTCAACTATCATTCCATATAAGAACTATGTATGGATTGATTACTATATATAAAGGATACATTGAGACATCTAGATTTTATATCTTGGTCCATCCACCCAAAAATAATGTTTAAAAATGAATCTTTCTCTTTTTTAATAGTTTATAACTGCATGGATAATTCCCATTGATAACTACATGTGTCTTGATTATAATTTCTACAAGATACGTAGTGATGCTTGGATTAATCATGATAGGACTAGCCATAGATTTTCCCTTATACAAGGGATGATTTTCATACTAGCCTTTGGCCTCAAGGTCTCTTTTCATGTCAGGATTGTATTTATTACTGGTTTATGACATTATCCTTTCCAAATCTAGAACCTATTGTCTTGGTTATGTGACATTAAACTATACCATCTTATCCTCACTGCATGATGTAAAACTGCACATATCCATAACTATTCACATCGGGTGAACCACATCCTTACCATAGAATGTTAAACTACATTATTCTTCAACAACTACAAACAGATTGATCCATATCCATACAGTATATATAGATACACCCATATTTTATATCTTTTTCTATCCACCCCAATGAAAAGGTTACATTTTCCCCCCTTCTTGTACATAGATCAGACAGGTGTAAGGAATTTTTAAAAATAACTTCATTAGGATTGATTCTCATCATAATGAGATACATAGTGACACCTGGACCCTATGCCCTGGTCCATAAATGAAATGAAAAAAATGTACCTTCCCCACATATGGATTAGACCAGTACAAGTAACTTCTTATAACTATGTGTGGTTTGATTCTCTCCCCGAAGATATATGTAGTGATGCCCATATTCTACTTCATGGTCCATCTGCCATGAAAAAAATGCCCCTTACCTAAATATGGTTCAGACCTATTTAAGAAACATAAAAAAACTACATACATCTTGATTCTAAACCTGAATATATACGTAATGACAACTTGACCCTATGCCTAGGTCTATCCACGAAACATATAAAATGATCCCTCCCTTTCACACAAAAAAAATTGATGCAGTGGACTCCAAAGTAGGTCTTACCTATAGGTACATATCAAACAAGGTAACCTCTTTCTATGTGTAAAGTAGAACCATGTAAAAGACAATCTATAACTATTTGTGGATTAATTCCCTCCCTAAAATTATATGTAATGACACCCAGATCTCCAAACCCAAGTCCAACTATAAAAAAGGATAAAATCCCCCCCCCCATGTACAAATTTTATCTGCACAGGGAGATTTCTAAGAACTAAGTGTGGCTTGATTATAATATTTTATGAGATACATAGTGACGCTTAGGCCTTGAATCCTAGTCTCATCCATGGATCAAAGAAAAATAAAACTTTATCCATCTTATGTACATCAATATAGATCTATGCCAAAGATTTCAAGTCTAGATCCCACAACAGGGATCTATTAAGGGATCAAAATTCCCACCTATGTATGAATAATATCTGTGTTGGGAAATTCATACCTCAAATCCAATCATGTTATGAATGTTTCTTATATTACCAAAAATATCCTTTTCATCTATCAATCTCCATAACTTAGGAAATTTTATATCTCTATATACCTCCCCGACTATCAGAGATAGAAGGTTAGTATCTTAGGGGAACCATTGTTTGACTATACACAATATGCCTCAGTGGATATGTATAAGTTTACCACAAAAAATGCCTTTCAACCAAAGGAAATTTTATCCTTATGATAGGATTTTTCTACCTATATATTCCCTAATAGCTTCCATGCCCTGTATTGTTCCTCTCAATATGAGAATCCCCAGGATCATGGTTTAAACTTTCTTACCCTTTCACATCTGGGTCATGTCAGAACATTCAAGCCTAATTAGCCTCCATTTTATCCATGGTTTCTATGAAACATTTTCCTAATCATATTCCATTAAATTGTATGACAAATGTCCTTGTTGCGTGATATTAAACTGCACAAGACCATGGTGTTCTCAACAGAGAGAACTTTTCCCTTGGAAATGTCCATCCACCATGTTGTATTGAATAAATACGTATGGATTGATCACTATTATTAAAGGATATGTAGTGACATCTGAATTTTACATCCTAGCCTAATCACCACCAATTTAAAAATACCCCTCTCCCTACATACAGTCCAAACCTATACATGGAGTTTTTTTCTAAATAACTACATATGGATTGATTCCCATACACATAGGATACGTAGAGACATACCCATACTTACAAAATGACACTAAAATATGCTAAAGATGTCCCATAAATCTAATTATAAACAATATATCCCAATCAAGATGACCTCATTGGAGAGGACATCACCCATGATATCGATTATCCACCATGCTAGGTTCAAAAATTCCCTCCTCTATGTGCCAGTCAGATCTACACAAGTATCCCCTTTCTCCAAAACTACATACAGTTTGATTCCTGAACATGAAAGATACATTGTGATTCCTGGTCCTAGTGTCCTAGTCTCATCCATGGGGTAAGTGAAAAATTTTCATAACTCCTATGTACAGAGTTATGCGGGAGCTTTCAAATTTGGGTCCCTTATTTAGAGATCTATCCAAGAGAAAGATATTCCCCGTACGTATAAGTCAGATCTATGTAGGGATTTTCCAATCCCATGGGAATTCATGTTATGAATGTTTCTTATATGCCCAGTTACATCATTTAAATTTTTCAAACTCCATACCCCAAGCAATTTTGAATATCCATAAACCTCCTCAGCCATTGGAAGTGGATGGTTAGTGTTCTGAGGACACCTTTGTTTGACTATGAACAATATTCCTTGGTGGATCTACATAAGTTTCCAAAAAAATGCCTATCAACTAGAGGAAAATTCATCCTCAGTAGATTATTTTCCTACCTCTATATTCCCTAATGGCTTCTATGCCCCATATCATTCCTCCTGATCCAATAACCCCTGGGATCATAGTTTACACCTTCCTTCCTCCTCATATATGAGGCATGTCATAACATCCTAGACCAGTTATCCTCCAGTAAATTGTGACTTCTATAAAAATTTATTAATCATATGACATTAAACTATATGATAATTGGTACCCAATGTTCAACCCTTGGTCCAACCGCATAAATGATTACAAATTCCCTTTCTCAGTATATGGGTCAGACCTACACAGGAAGCTTCCAGAAATAGCAAAAAATGTTTCCACCCATGAATACATGCATGAAATAAAAATTCAAAATAAATTACAGTATGAGCCCCTCCCCATTGGTGACCTCTTACACAAGAAAAAATTCCCCACTCATATGTGTATTCCCTTACTGAAAGATGTTAAATTGCACGAATAATGTCCCTTCCTTATGCATGGGTCAGAACTACATAGGTAACCTCCTCACAAATACATAGGGATATTGTCCTGAACTACTCCTAGGAAATTTTGACTAAAAATTTCCTTTTCATGTTTAGTAACACTCCTTTCACAAACTAAACTTTGAGTTTGGAAAGGTCTGAATCCCCATAATCCTCCCTGGCCATCATAAATAGAAGGCCGGTGTCCTAGGGACACCTCTATTTGACTATGCACAATATTCCCTAGTTTATCTACATAATTTTCCTACAAAAAAGGTTTATCAATCATAATAAAATCCATCCTCAAGATATTTTTTTCCTACCTTTGTACACCCTATGATGTTTACATCCCATATCACTTCCTGGATTCAGAAACCCCCCAAATTAAATTTTATATCTTTTCCCCCTTTATGCTTGAAGTTGATTAAACATTCCTGGTTAGACTACTATGAATAGGGAAAAAATTTACCCCTTGTTTTTCATTTAAATCCCGAATGCCCTGTGGGTAATACATTAAGCAGCACCACCCATTTCCTAGTCATGCGATGTTAAAATGAACCATGCTTCAACCCTCCTTTACACAAGTCAAATTAATATGGGAGATATTTCTCATCCAATTTCAATAAAAATTCCCTCATAGTTTTCATATATTTTCCCCTTTATGGTCCACCCACTATGTTCTTAAAAAAATATTTCAAATTTCAATAAAATTAACTAGCTATTAGAATTGGAAGGTTAGTGTCATGAGAACACCTGTGTTTGAATATGTACAATATACCCTGGTGTCTCTGCATAAGTTTCCAAAAAAATACCCTTCAACCAGAGGAAAATTTGTCCTTAGGAGAGGCTTTTCTTACCTTAATATTCCTCATGGCTTCCATTCCCCATATCGTGTCTCATATTCAAAAATTGTAAACAAGGGTCAAGAAGAATCCCTTGTTCATGTCTAAAAAATATTTGGACATTCTCAATCAACAAACTCTTTGGGGTCATCACCCTGTAATTCATGGTCGAAGCTATTAGAACTAAAAAATCACTAATTTTAGTCTCATTTTTTAAGATTTTAAACTACCTAAGAGAAAAAAAGGCAAAAAAACTCACCAAGATGAAAACCCACAAAGGGAACCCTAGGTAAAAGTCAAGTATCATCTCACTACACCTACACATTGTATTATTTAGGAAAAATATGGGGCAATAAAGATATAAATAGGTATAAATCTTGTTAGTATGAAAATCTGAGAAGGGATTCCTAAGAAAAGGTTAATTTATTTCGACAAAGCTCACACCAAATTGTGTTTAGGTATAAATTAGGGTAATGAAGAAAAAGGCACAAAATTTTTAGGGTTTTTCATGTAACCCTAGAAAAAGTCAGAACTATGATCACTGGGTCCCTTGTCTCAAGAAAAACATAGATCAATACATGATCATTTCAATTCAATTATCCTATATATGGACATAAACCAATTTTTAATGGATATTATCATTCAAAACATAGCTGATTATAATTAATTATCATTACATAAGAAGATCAAAGACACCCATTAGAGAGAAAAAAAACATTCTATTAAATGGAAATATAGGATTATATACATCCCAAAGTCTATCCTTGATTCTATTAAGAACAAAAATAAATGATACATGGGGCAACCAAAATGGTTACAATGGATCCCAACTTTCTTTGGTCAGTAAATTGACCACTATCTGATGTAGGCTATCAAAGGACCATTCTAAATTTGTCTTCTAATCAGAATATATATCATATTTGGGTGTATTTTTTTTATTTAGACCCTAATATCTCAACCTATATGCTTTATTTCTTCAATATTTTCAGTTGTTGATGAAATTTGTGCCTTTAAACTTGCAATGTGAGCCTCACATTCTTGAAGGTCCTCAGTTTGCACAGCCACTTGATCAATTTTCTTCCTTAGTATATAAGTGGTTTAGTTTAATGATAAGGTCCCAAAGAGTCTCTATTTGATGATGGGAAGCATTAAACTAAGAAATTTATCCTTCAAGAGTAACTAATTCTTCACAGGATATGAAACTTTAATGGATAAGGAGGTGCAAGGGTCAATAATTGAACCCACCTAAACCTAGATAAACAAAAAGTTAACATAGGTTATCCATTTTTTCAACCATTTATACTAATGGAGTATCTATAAAAATGGTAAAAATATGAATCTGGGCCTGTCTCTACACATCTTGATTCTTGACCACTATACGTGGATCCTGGTCTTGATTAATCATCGCCACTGATATATAATCTATAAGTTAAACCAAAGAAAACAAGTTTGAATTAAAGAATTACTTCAGAGTGAGAGAGTATTATATTCTCACCTACTTCTCAGCTTTAGGAACTAGGTTTATAGACTTAAGATTAGTTGAAGGTGTCCCCAAGGCTGTCCCACTGGGACCAGCATCAGTAGAGCTATCATGAGTATCAGTTAAAAGGATCATATCTTCGTCACCTTCACCAGGGAGGGGAGTGGAGGATGAGTCTCCCCTAAGACACTTAGATTGTTAGTGTGTGATTAATTCTCTCCTTGAAACCAACAAATAAGGTGCTTTAGACACATAGATAGTAGAGGTCAATAGCTTGGGTACCCTCTGAACTACCTTTCCTAGTATACAATCAGGATAGTATTTTTTCCACACTCTAGCATAATCTTGGGAAATTTTGGTAGAATTTCATGTAAAAGGTAAGTAAATTTTAATGTCCGAGTCCTCACACATAATTATCATCCATAGCTCGAGCAGTATGACTAGATGCGGCTCTTGAATCTAGGGAAGAGGAAAAGGGGAAACCCGTTGTATACACCCAAACTATCAAGAAAATATGTAAATAGTATATAGTTCAAAAATGATTACTCTATCCAAACATGCATCCATAAGTCCATCTTGCAGTGAGATGATATAATAATGATCCTTCAAGGTCCATTTGTCATTATCAACCATTGTGCCTAAGGGTGTGGGGTAAGGGATGAATTTTAAATGGGAAGAGTCTCTCAAAGTTTTAACAACACCATTGATGCCAAGGGATCTTAATAAAATTTTGGAAATATTAAGTAATTTAAGGCAAAAGGCAGAGTGAGGAATTTCCACATTATGATGGTAGTCATAAAACTGACAGTGTTCTTCCACCCAACCATACAAGAATTTGAATGGCCCACAGAGATGATATGGAGGCCTTCCCTCCTACATAAGGACCCGTAGTTCACAAATATGGACCAGGGTGGGTATGGCTAGGTTTACAGGGATTCTTTCTGCTAGTTAGGCCTCCATAATTAGGGTAAAAACCCTAACACCAGTATAATCATCCTGAGATAGGAAGATCCATCTGCTCAAAAACATGGAAAAGAAACTCACTATCCTAAAACCAAAGAATACACCTGGATGAATTTTGTATCTCCATATGGTGTATTGAACCGCCTCAAGGGTATCCTATTAAAAACCCTAAATTCTTCACATATGTTGGGTAGGGTGATTCCTAATATGAAAAATCTTTATCCTTGGACCACATATTTTCAAAAAAAACTATATCCAATCGTCAAATGGAATGAGTAAGCAGGAATGAAGGGAATGAACAAGAAATATCTCTACTGCTGTTAGCAGATCCCTTACCAGTGAAGGTATGTGTTCAGTGTTGTCCTAGGTATTGGTGGTAGGAAGAACTTTTTCATACATGTTTCTGAGAATGTGGATTCCCCCTAACTGATAAATGTCCCACAAATTGATCAAGACTTCACCATGGGATAGATGGAAAGTGCTGGTGCTCGAGAATGAATGGAAAATCAGTTCGGGAAGCACCTAGGTTAGTGGATAAATAAAAAATTGTGAGACCCACACTACCTAGTATAATCCAATATCCTCTAGTGGTTTGGAAACTTCCATATAGTTCTCATGCACCCAAAATTCCCAGGCCCATTCATCTAAGAATCTCCTTTCAGACAGAAAATCCCACTAAGATCTCCACCCATCATTATGATTCTCTCATGAGAGATTAAGAATATATGGATAGTTTTGAATAGATGATGGAGAATATCTAACATCATTGTGATAGATACTTTGTTTGCATGGAGATCTATTCAGAATGAGGAAATCCTCTAGACTTGAATTGGGAATAATTTTCCCTGTGGAAGAAATGTTTACTTTCACACATTCCCTAGACGTCTCGAACTAGGTAGGTTATATATTTTGATAAATTGGTGGAAGATGAAGATAATCTTGAATACCAAAATTATTAAGTTGAAATCTGGTGGACAACGAGTTTTCCAGAAGTTATAGGGAAAATAGATTCCTCAGAATACCCTCCTGAGGAATGATCTGTTGTCGAAGACCCTCATCAATGTTCTAAATCATGGAATTGCATCTTCTAGTCGAATTTTTTCATGTTATATCCATTTTATCCCAATGATAAATTTTGTAAAGTCCTTTGATATTAATCAATAAAATACAAAATTATAAAAGGACTGAATGCATATGAACCATCAATATGAGGAAGTACTAGTCCGTGAACCCATAATTTGTAGAAATCATCAATCTGCAAAGGCGTTGGCCCACAAAGTGTTGTCCAATGAAGCAATAGTACATGGAATGATCCTTTCACAAATAATTCAGCCATTTTGTGAAAATTGAAACTCACCATTTTTAGTTAAAAAAATTCATTTTTCGGGTGAAGGTTCTTAGTTAGTGGAAAAAGTGAACCATAAAGGATCTTAGTTTACAGAAGTAGTACACGGTCAAGGATTTGTGGGAGCACTGAGATTTCCTAGAGAATAAATAAATTAAAAATTATTTAGGCCCTTATATATAGGCATGGTCCCCTCTCCCAAGTCCACCTGTATACTATAAGCCGATTTAAATTAGAACCACTTTCTACATTGGAATTTCCTCCTCTGCATCCCAATCGGAACCCATTCCAATGGGGGAATTTTTTGGGTCCGTGAAATTCCTCATGAAATAAGAAGACAATTTCATTGATTTTTAAAGTAAATAAAAACAAAACAAAGGAATTTTTGAAGTAAAATTTTTCAAAGAAGTTGAAAAATTAAAAAGGAAATGATTTTGTGAAGTAAGGATCCCTTTGCATACTGTTTCTCAACATGGTGGTCCTTTTCTCAAAAAAAACCTCATGAACGGAAACAATTCATGAAGGGGGTGGATCCAGCGGCACCTAAAAACTACATAAAGTAGTTTTTGGAAAGGGTTGGTAATATCTTCTCCTGTAAATGATTTCCCCCAAACTAAATTTTTCATGGAGAAAGGTGGTGTATCCGGCTCCTACAAACAAAACAAAGTCATTTTTGGATCTAGATAGGGATTTTGGTGACTAAAAAATCCCCTTGATGACTAAGCCTTTCATGGGATCCATCAAAATATGATATTTTTCCCACCACATATGACCATCCATGCTGGTATTCAATTCCTTTCCTTCCCTATAAATAGAAAATGGGGGAACCAAAAAAATTTATTGATACACGGGAGGAGGGAAACACATTGATGAATGAAGCTGAAGATAACCGAAGTGAGAAACTGTAAAATATGTACTCCTTATATGATTCTCTATAGGTAAATCCATCCACATAGCATTAAGTAAGAAATAAAAACTCATTGAATTTATTAAAAAAACCCAAAAACCCCTCTATGAATGTAATTTCTACAGGGCAAAAACCAATGGTCCCTTTGTGTATAGGCATCTCATATAGAAAAATTATATGGGGGTGGAACCCTTACCTTTGTATCCTAATGATTCATAGGTGGAACCCTTCCCCACGTAGCCAAATTCTACATGGATAGAACTCAGCCCTGCATAGAAAAATACTACATGGACCAAGCCGAGGTTCGTATAACATGATGGTACATGGACGGTTCCCTTACCTACATAGAAATATGCTATGTGAAGGTAACCCCACCCTGTGTGATAAAATATTACATGAATTGTGTAACTACTTGACCCTAGAAGCCCATATATGGTGCATTATTTTAATACATTAGCATGATTACAAGGAATAAAATCCCAAAGGATCAAGTAGTTTAGTGGTTTTGGAAAACTAGATACATACATAGGTTCAACATTACAACTTTAAGGTAAAAACAACATAAAATATTTATTTAAAACATCCACGACTCTAAGTTTAACCCTACAGGTCATTCATAATAAGCTTCTTCATGTCCTAATAAAATGAAACATAAGAAAGGGGTGATCTCAAATGCTCATTAAGGGTTAATCAATACAGTGGAAGATAACATAAAGATAAACATTAGGTGTGGTGAATAACTAAAACACATGCCTTTAAAAATAAACTTAAACACATTATGATGGTACTAGTCGAATAACCACATGAACCGTCAATAAAATTTTCATAAAGAGGTAATGAAAAATGCAGGACATCATAACCATTTTGTCAAGGACTTGTGTAAATACAATAAATAATAATTTTTTCAAGGCCTTGTTCCAAGACCGTAGTTTGTCTCATGAGACCTACCGATGCACTAAGGAGCTATAGTGATCCCCACTCGACACATACTAAGTCCAATGCATTAATCTTATGAATGGGGATAAACATAAACAACATACACATTCATATTTAAACTATCATATTAAATGTAAATAAATTTCCCAAATCATTAATCGGAAACACTAACCATTCGGAGTAATATGGTGAATAGTTTCAAGATAGCACATCCATAGTCAAACTAATCATAAATAATTGAATAAAAAATGGTGGATTATATCATATGGGTTAAACCTCAAATAATTACAAGATTCACTAAAGGATTTTTCCATATATATGGATACTTCTAAATGATAACATTGAAAAATTCTTGAGGAAATAATGCTTAAACATTCCAAAGTGTCTCATACCACCTTGAAACATTCAAATAATTATACCTTATAATATCATGAGAATAAGTATACTCTTTATATGATATACCAAAGGTTTTTAAATACACCATGAGAAATAAATAAGTGGTAAACAAGTCATATATCACATAAAAGTTAAAGTGAGATGAGAAAAATCCTTTTTTACTTTGGAAAGAATAGTTCTTTTGAAAAATAATTTGTAATTTTTATGAAATAAGATTTTAAACAGTTATATCCTAGAAAATAAAAGGTAAGGTATTTGAAATTATATTATGGT
Organism: Viscum album; assembly: GCA_963277665.1. NCBI lineage: Eukaryota > Viridiplantae > Streptophyta > Magnoliopsida > Santalales > Viscaceae > Viscum > Viscum album. The sequence goes on from OY728145.1 coordinate 1,741,210,348, forward strand.
CTTATTGAGGTGAAATAATTTAAAAATATTTTTTAAAGAAGCTTGAAATAAAATATTTCAGTGTAATTTAAGGAATATATTAAAGGATTTTAAAGCGTAAAGGCATATTTTCTTTCATAAAACCATAAATGAACGAAAATATATTTTTCCTATTAAAATTTTTGATTTTATAAAGATAAATATAGCTTAAAAATTATTATATAGTGAACTTAAAAATAATTAAGAATTTGAGAAGTTCCTTGGATCGGGCTTGCATTTCAGAAGGATTTTTGAAAGATCCTTTTAAAATATGTAACTCACCAAAAAATAAAGAAGGATTATGATTGGTACACATATATATAACTTTAATACAGAATTTATGAGGATAAAATAATAATAAATAAGAATTTAATTGAGGTTAATAGAGAATAATAGCAACATGAATGAAAATGGAGGTTCAGGTAGAAAATACTTACAACTTTGTAATCAATTGAAACGTATGACCCAAAATTAATAATCATTAAATTATATATTGAATATCATGAAAATAAATATATTCTTGATTTGAAAAAACAATGTACAGTATACATACACCATACACAAGTAGCAGTAGTGAATACGGAATATCTCACAAAAATGGAAGTGAGATGAAGAAACCCCGTACCTTAAGTCTGATGGTGTTCTTCACATGATCTTAGTGTCCTGTATAACCAAATTAAATTCATTAATTAATATTTTAATAACCTATTCTACATTTAATTTATTTATTATAACCTTATTAAGTTCATTCATGTCCTTTTTTATGGGTTAAGAGGTTCAATTTCATTGTTCGGGTCCATTTGTTTCAGGATTGGTATACTTATATACATGAACATAGAATCATGTAAAATGAGGATTTTTGTCCAGAATTGAAGTTATATGTTATTATTGAACATCCTTAAGGTTACATGGTTTTAAATTTCATTTGGTTACTTATAGTGAAAATGAATCATTATATAAATTATTTAATGATAACTATTTGGGTAAATTGGCTATTTTTTGACACCACGAACTCAATTTCTTTATAAATAAAAACCATATGTAAAAAAATATTCCATAACCATATATGAGAAATAATACATATATTATGTTCTTTTTAAACCATAATAATGGTTTTATGACCAGAATTTAATACGGTAGTAGAAATTGAAAACTCATCGTCCTTGAATGTGGAAAATCAGCACATCTTGGATAGTGTTTTCAATTTTAGTATAAAAGAATGGGAAAGGAGAGATGATGAAGAAATATTCAATTAGAATAATAAAATTATAGTTAATATAAGGTAATGTAATTATCATATCATTGGTATTATAGTGATTATTAAAGAAAAATAAAATAAAGGAACTCAAAATAAAAGATAAGTTGAGAAATCCCTCATGAAAATTCGGCAGCCTAACAGCGTCACTTAAAATTTCATAAAATATTTTGATGAGAGAAAAATTATATCCCATAATTAATACATAATATGGAAATTAAGGGGGATATGGAATGTCATATCCTAGAATAAAACAATTTAAATTAAAATATAATAACAAAATAAGAGTGCTTGAAAAGAGATAGATTTTGAGACGAAAATTTCGTAGCATAACGAATATGCAACATGGTTTTGGAAAACATTAAAAAGATAGGGGAAAGGGGTAAAAAATTCATAAAAGACTCATAAAATATTATATGGATAGAATAATATTTAAATAAGAAAATGGTATGAAATCTTGAAATACATACTTCATAAAATAAAACTTGAAATAAAAGAAATGAAAAGAGGAATTTACCTCTTGAAGTAATCTTCCTTGAGAGCCTCTTTAGGGGGGATGTTTTCATATTTTGGTAATACCAAGAGCTCTTGGACTTGGGAAGTGACTAAGTAAGGGTATTTTGGAATATATTAGACATGTCACAAGGCTTTAGAGGAGTGGAGAGAAGAGGGAGTGAGGGGGGGTTATAGCGGAGGAGAGGAGTGAATTTTGAATATTTTACTCATTATTTTATTATTTCCCTCAAGACAACCAATAGTGTTGTTTCATGTGATACCTAATAGTAATAAGTGCATGTGAGTTTTAACCAAGTGGTCTCAAATCACTCTTCATGACATAAATAGTGTATTTAATAGATAATTTGTATATATGGTATTTTACTGTATTTCACTATTCATCGAAAATTATAGAATTTTAGAAAAATTCCAAATATTAAACCACACCATTTTTTAAAATGTAGAATTTAAAAATGAACTCAATTTTGGAAAATAATTTTTTAAATATTTTTAATTTAATTTTTAAATAAAATCATAATTTATTCCAAAAAAAACAACTTTAAAACTATAACTCATTTTTAACACCTTGAAAAAATAAATAGGGTCCCATAAAATTATATTATAACCATAATAAAATAAAGTAACAATTTTTTATTACATTTTATGAAAATAAATTTACATTTTAAATTATAAAATTAATCATAAAATTGTAATTTAAATATTTATGTCATACAAAAATACTAATACTTATACTATGATCGTTTTTTCACTTTTAAGATGTCTAAATTTTATTTATACATTCATGGGTGATGTTTCTATTTTTTATGATTTATTATTCATTAATATTAAATACTATTCATAAGGGTATGTCACTATTCATAAGGTTATGTTACTATTCACCAAAAATTAAGTTTTCCTTATCAAACTCTAAATATCTTACTGAACGTAACCGTGTATGTCAGTTTTTAAAAATTAAAATCACAGAGGTGGAAAATTATGTTTACTTGGCTAGGTTATAAAAAAGTGGTGTTTTTTAGAGACTCGGTGTTTCATGAATTCTATAATAAATCTATTTGTAAATTATTGGGGTGTTAAATTATCCCCTCCTTGCAAAAACTTTTTCCTCGATATTTGAAATTGAACTTAGAAAGTGAATGGTAGATAGTTGAAAATTACCTTGTGGGAAAACCACATCAATAATATAGTTAAAATATTTTATTAATAAGAGGAAAGTGAAATTCAATGGTTAATAAAAAACAATTCATTCTAATTGGACAACATGGTCATAGAAAAATAATCAGACCATCACATGGTGACATTAAACTCTAAAACCCCATACAAGGATCAACTTAAAGGATTTTGTAAATGGTTAAAAATTCCAAAATTTAATGATTCAACACTTTATAATAAAGGTCTCTAACTTTCAGAGATAAACTCATCATTAACCCTTAATCAAGAAGAATCAACTCTAAAATTCATATTCCAATCATGTGAATAACTTCATCATGTACCCTCTTGAAATATGGTAATAACTTTAATTACCATAAAAACCATATTGGAAACATGCATTCTTATGTATTCCTTAAGTAAGATGTGTGTTATTGGATATGTTCCTTAAATCCGAAAGTGTTGTAAACTCCATTAATGATAGCATAGACCACTTCTCAACAAGTAAATAATCAGTTCCAAGGTATTAAATATTTATCTGAATCAATCATTTCTTTATCATTATCTCAACATCAGATATATATTAAGGGTTTCCTTTCCATCAATCATATTTTTTTCTAAAAAGTTTAACATTCTACTGAATCACTTTTCCTTTGTACCATTCATCATACAAACTCAAATCCTTAATGAAAGAGTACTATAGTACAATCCTTATATATCTCATAATTATTACAACTAGTACATTACTAACAAAATATTCAAATGACATGATTCTTGACTGGGCATATTAATCATTCTACTTCTTCTACGGAAGGATCATAACTAGATCATTATCCAAAATCATCATTTGGGGTATATTCCTTTGACTCTTGGTACATTGATTCATATAGTGTCACATCTCCTTATAGTTGAAGCATTGAATATAGGAAAATTCATTCCTTATCTTGCAATTATGAGCATGGTGGCATTTTTCTCCAAACTTGAAGAAAAATCATATTCCTCTCAATCATATACCAAGGGGTTTCTTTCAACAATTATCACATTTGGGGAAAGCCTTATTTCCCTTCTTCCCTTTATCCCCATATTTCTCTTCCATCCTCTTATTCTTTTTCTCTTCTTCAAATCCATAGGACTCAGATAAGTATTTACATACCTTTTTAACACATGATATTATTTCTTTATATGATGAGGATACTTGGGAGACAATATTCCTTTGAAAAGATGACTTTAGACCATTAGAGATATGATCCTTCTTACTCTTCACATCACATGCATTGGTGAAGTTATCATTCCTTCTAATAAGAACCATTTCTAATCAATTCCATATTATATATTAGCTCATAAGACTATGAACTCTCTATAACTCTAAACATGGTATAGCACATAGCATAAATTTATACATTATAAATCCTAGAACCATATACTTTGGTTACTTTGGGGGAATAAATTTTTCACAATGGTGGATAAATAAAATTTGAATTATCCTAATCATATCCCACGAGAGTGTTAAACCAAGAGTGAATCAAGGCCTGTTTTCATGTACCAAGATACCTCGAGTCAAGCCCGAAACTCCTTTTCAGAGTTTTCACTCCTAGGTACATCTGTGCGAGAGCCACATCTACTTGTTTGTATCCAGACAGGGATTTATTTTCTAGAAATATCCACATAATATATTCCTTACCAAAATTATATGATGTTCTTGTTTGTTTATCCTCATAGACCATCTTAGGGATTTGTTCCCAAACCTATGTTTTCTAAATCTAGTTCCCAAGGTTTCTACTAAACTTCCTTTGATTACAACTATGAAACCCCAACCCCCGAATCCTAGATCCAGTGTAATATTTTAATAAATTGGTATGATTACAAGGAATAAAATCAAGAAGGACTGAGTAGTTTAGTAGTTTTGGAAAACTAGATACATACATAGGTTCAACATTACAACTTGAAGGGAAAAATGACATAACTGGTTTATGGAGAAAATCCAAAACTCTAAGTTTCAACCTACAAGTCATTCATAATAAACTTCTTCATGTCATGAGAAAATGAAACATTAGAAAGGGGTGAGCTCAAATGCTCAGTAAGAGTTAATAAATATATATATGAAGATAACATAATGATAAACATTAGGCATGGTGAATAACTAAATCACATGTCTTTAAAAATAAACTTGAACACATTATGGTGGGAATCAAAGATGAATAAATAATGCCATAATAAAACATAAACATGGGTATTTTACTAGTCGAATAACCACATGAACCATCAATACTATTTTCATAAATAGGGAATTCATAATGTAGGACATCATAACCATACCATCAAGTCATCTTTCCAAGACCATAAATAATAATTTTTTCAAGGCCTTGTGCCAAGACCGTAGTTTGTCTCATGAGACCTACCAATGCACTGAGGGGCTATAGAGGGCCCCACCTGACACATAATAAGTCCAATTAAATCCTTTTAGAAATGGGGATAAACATAAAAAAAACATACACATTCATATTTAAACTAACTTATGAAATGTAAATAACTTTCCCCAATCACTAATCATAAACACTAACCATTTAGAGTAATATGGTGAATGGTTTCAATATAGCACATCCATAGTAAAACTAATCATAAAACATTGAATAAAACATGGTGTATGATATCATAGGGGTTAAACCTAAAATAATTACAAGATTCACCAAAGGATGTTTCCATAGAGGTGGATACTTCTAAATGAGAACATTGAAAAATTCATGAGGGAATAATCCTTAAACATTCCAAAGTGTCACATACCACATTGAAACATTCAAATAATTATCCCTTAGAATATCATGAGAATAATAAGACTCATTATATTATATACCAAAGGTTAATAAATACACTGTGAGCATTAAATAAATGGTGAACAAGGCATATATCTCATAAAAGTTAAAGTGAGATGAGAAAAATCCTTTTTACTTTGGAAAGAAGAGTTCTTTTGGAAAATCATTTGTAATTTTCATGAAATCATATTGTAAACATTTATATACCAGAAAATAAAAGATAATTTCTTTGAAATTACATTTTAATCTTAAATAAATTCTTATTTAGGTGAAATAATTTAAAAAGAGTTTTTAAAGAAGCTTTAGAAATAAAATATTTCAGTGCGGTTTAAGGAACATATTAAAGGATTTTAAAGAACAAAGGAATATTTTCTTTCATAAAACCATAAATGAACCAAAATTTATTTTTCATGATAAATTTTTTGATTTTATAAAGATAAATATGTCTTAAAACAGATTATAGAGTGAACTTCAAAATAAGTAAGAATTAGAGAAGTTCCTTGAATCGGGCTTGCATTTCAGAAGGTTTTTTGAAAGATCCTTTTAAAACATGATAACTCCCCAAAAAATAAAGAAGGATTATTATTGGTACACATATATATAACATTCATAAAGAATTTATGAGTAGTACATAATAATAAAAAAGAATTTCATTGAGGTGGATAGAGAATAAGAGAAACCTGAATGAAAATGGAGGTTTATGTAGAAAATGCTTACAACTTTGTAATCAATTGAATCGTATATCCTAAAAATAATAGTAATTAAATTATACATTTTATATCATGAAAATAAATATATTTTTTATTTTTAACATCAATGGTTAGTATAAATACACCATACACAGTTAGTAGTAGTGAATACGGAATATCTCACAAAAACGGAAGTGAGATGAAGAAACCCCTTACGTTAAGTCTGATGGTGTTCTTCACGTGATCTTAATTTCCTGGATAACCAAATTAAATTAATTAATTAAAATTTTCAGAACCTCTTCTACATGTAATTGATTTATTATAATCTTATTATGTTCATTCATGGCCTTTTGATGGGTTAAGAGGTTCAATTTCATTTTTCAGGTCTGTTTGTTTCATGGCTGGCATACTTATATACATGAATCGAGAATCATGTAAAATGAGTATTTTTGTGTATAATTGAAGTTATATATTATTAGTGAACATAATTAAGGTTACATGGTTGTAAATTTAATTTGGTTACTTATAGTGAAGATAAATCATTATATAAATTACTTAATGATAACTATTTGGGTTAATTGGCGGTTTTTGGACACCACGAACTCATTTGCTTTATAAATCAAAACCATATGTAAAAAAAGATTCCAGAAGCATAGATGATACATAATACATATATTATAGTATTTTTAAACCATAATAATGGTTTTATGAGAATAATTTAAGATAGTGGTAGAAATTGAAAACCCATCATCCTTGAATGTGGTAAATTAGCACATCTTGGATGGTGTTTTCATTTTTAGTATAAAAGAATGGGAAAAGAGAGATGATGAAGAAATATTCAATTAGAATAATAAAATTATATTTCATGTAAGGTAATGTAATTATAATATAACTTTTATGAGGGTGATGATGAAAGAAAAAGAAAATAAAGGAACTCAAAATAAAAGAAAAGTTGATAAATCCCTCATGAAAATTTGGCATCCTAATAGTATCGCATAAAATTTCATAAAATATTTTGATTAGAGAAAAAAGGTAGATAATAATTCATAAAAAATATGGAAAGTAATGGTATATGGAATGTCATATACCAGAATAAACCAATTTAAATTAAAATATAATAACAAAGTAAGAGTGCCTGAAAAAGAGAGATATTTTGAGACGAAAATTCTGCTGTATAATGGCTACGCAACATGGTTTTGAAAACATTAAAAAGAGGGGGGATAGGGGTCACCAATTCATAAAAGATTCATAAAATATTATAGATACAAAATAATATTTAAATAATGACCTGGTATAAAAACTTGAAATACATACCACATAAAATATAACATGAAATAAAATAAATGAAAAGATAAATTTACCTCTTGAAGTAATCTTCCTTGAGAGCTTCTTTAGGGGAGAGGTTTTGGTATTTTGGCAAGAACAAGAGCTCCTGGATGTGGGGAGTGACTAACAAAGGGTATTTGGTAGAGATTATATAATTCACAAGTCTTTATATAATTGAATAGAAGAGATATTGAGGGGGGTTATAGTGGAGGAGAGGAGTGAATTTTGGATATTTTACTCATTATTTTATTATTTCCCTCAAGACAACCAATAGTGTTGTTTTATGCGACACCTAATAGTAATAAATGCAAGTGATTTCAAACCAAGTATCCTTAAATCACTCATGATGTCATAAATAGTGTATTTAATAGATAATTTGTATATACGGTATTTTACAGTATTTCACTATTCATCAAAATTTCAAGAATTTTAGAAAAATCCAAAATATTCACCCCAACCATTTTTCAACGAGTATAATTCAGAAATGAACTTCTATTTTTTAAAATAATTTTCTAAATATTTTTAATTTAATTTTTAAATAAAATCATAATTTATTCCAAAAAAAGCAACTTTAAAACTATAACTCATTTTATAACACCTTGAGAAATTAAACCAAGTCCCATAAAATTTTATTATAAACATAAGACAATAAAGTAACAATTTTTGATTACATTATATGAAAATACACTTCCATTTTAAATTATTAAATTAATCAGAAAATTGTAATTTAAATATTTATGTCATACAAAAATACCAATACTTATACTATGATCATTTTTTCACTTTTAAGATTCCTAAATTGTATTTATAACTTCATGGGTGAAGTTTATTTTTTATGATTTATTATTCATTTTTATTCATTACTATTCATAAGGGTATGTCATTGTTCATATGGGTATGTTACTATTCACCAAAAATTAAGTTTGTCTTATCAGGCTCTAAATATCATACTAAAGAAACCATGTATGTTAGTTTTTTTAAAATTCAAATCAGAGAGGTGGAAAAATTATGTTTACTTGAATAGGTTATAATAAAGTGGTGTTTTGTAGAGACTCGGTGTTTCATGCATTCTATAATAAATCTATTTGTAAATTTTTTGAGTGTTGAAAATTGAGGCATCCTAGGGTGTTTTACCCTCTGAATTCAACTATCCTCCTCAATCATATCATCAGCCCCTATATTGGCCCCTCTGCTAACCAGTCCAATGACTTCCGGACAAGTCCCCTTCCAAAACCATTGAAATTTTTTGATAAGATCATCTGGTGCACTAGTGTTCCCTATTGAGTCTACATACCCATGTAAAGTGGAGTCACATGGGTTTCCACTATGGTAGGGTAAACCCCCAAAATAACCTTGGGTCTACACTATATCATAACGAGGGTTTCAGCCTTGGGGTACTCACAGGAATCTCACCATTATAGGGATTAAGGGAAACTTTTGGCCTTTCTTTTTGATGAGTTACAGTGTAGAATATTCTTCCCTTTTCCCTACAACTAAATCTCATGCACTCCCACTGAGGTAGGCCCCTATCCTTTCTTACAGGAGGCAGCACCTTTTCTCCTCTTTCCCTCCACCCAGGTCATATCTAAATAGATCACAATATATGACTATCCAGTATATTAAAACAAGAGAGGGAATGGGCACACTCAACACCCCCTCTCCCTTTATCCCTTTGGGATCCAGAACCATCCATCAATAGATGGGGCAGGATGTGCAATCTTCATATCCATTGCCTCCTCTTGTTTCTCACACTGAGTACGACTCATGTGGGCTTAGAGGTTGGTGGCAATCAGGACATCTGCATAATCCAAAATAAACTCAAAATGGTACTCCTCCACATATGTAATCCCCAAATTCAATCCAAATGGGCCTCTTATAATGTATAATCCCTGATCAAATCCCCTCAAATGGGAAGCTCCCATGCATAAGCCCGAATGATACTCCTTTAATGGTCATACTATAAAGTGTAATTCCCGACTCAAACAAAACTATGAGGTATTTGATTTCCAAATAACTGGGATATGTAAGAATCCACCCTTAGGTCCAAACTTGAAACCCAAATCACCCTAATGTTCTTCGGGCCACATCCTCAGTAGGGTCACATTCACCCAGGAGACTATATCTCTCCCAGGTATCTCGGGCCATCTTGGTATAATTCCAACACCAAATTTGACTAGAAAACCTTTCACCTATACATCCTTTTCTCATGACATTAAACTTTATGGTTTTTTCTTTGTCACATGACCTTAAAAGGTGATGTTTGCAGTTAAACGACACTGAACTATGTGGGTTCTAATTCCTATCATGAGGATAAATAGGAATGTCATCTTATGGTTTCAATCCTGACATCAAAACAACTATTGTCCCCCCTGGATGACAATAAACATTATATCACCTCGCTATGGCTTAAAACCAACATTATCTCAATGAGAAAAGGAATCTTCGATATGTCCACAAAATGGTAACATTGATGGAGAACCTTGGATACATATAGATATCTCCATTGATGGATAACCTCTAATTCATATAGATGATTCCAAACCCTTGCATATTTTTGATCAAGCATTAATTTAGTGGTACTCTTCATAAAAATTCTTGGTAGTGAACTAAGAATTCATGAACATATCTTAAATCTATATGAGAGTCTTGAAATAGGCTATATTTCCTCCCAAAAGAGTTTGATGAGCCCAAGTTCTCATCCTCTCGACCAATGAGATTTATTAAGTTTATTTGGCCAAATCTTCAAAAGAACACCTTCCTTTGGAAATTAGATCCATTAATCATGGATATAAGATCCATTGGTCGTTTTTGGATCCACAAAAAAACACGTTAGAGACCATTCAAATATGTTATACCTGACATCATTGATTTAACACTAGTTAACCCTTGCAATCAACCCAATCGAGAATAACCCTGTATCTAAGAGAAAAAAAAATAGATAACTCAGCATGGATGACTTGACTGTGGAACCTCCTTCATGTGATAACAAGGATATACTTCCCATTTCCCGCCAAATCATTTTCTTCTGGGTATATACACATCTTTAGTTAGAAACAATACCCATTATGCTACCAAAATTATCCTATAATTTTCCATGCCAAAAATTTATGTATTGAATAAACATCCCTATTTCTACTCATTAGTATTCAACTAGATGTAAATATCCTTCATTGATTGGGTAATTCCATGTATATAACCTACACTCCTTAATCGTGGGTTAAAAATTATAAAAGAAATTCTTGTGTCATAAGAACTATGTGGAACACTAATATATGTATATGATGTGAATGTGATGGGTGGGGTCAGAATTATATAGCCCTATAATTCATTGGGTAATGTTTTTATCTCATGATATATGACGTATAGAGCATTGGAGGTTATCCTAAACACATTATGTTATGATGTCTCAGTGGTTATCTTTGAATTATTCTTATGAGGCCATGTTTTATATTGTTTCCAAAATCCTATAGTTCCTTGATGTTATATTAATATATCATTCTTTTATGTGAAATTTTATGAATCTCACCCCTTTTACACCGCCTTTATATTTCTCTTGACTCACATGTATTTATTTCATCTTATTATTCTTTGATTATTCCTTTACTGGGATTTATAGCTTACTCATTGCATACGTACATCCCCAGTTTATCTTGTGTAGCATTAAAAAAATTGATGGAATATAAGGGATTTTTTTTATTTTTTATATAATGTTGTTCTACCCATGTTTCAAGTTATTTTTTTATGTATATGATTACCCAAAGACAGTATGCCTCACAATTTTTAGGATTGTATTAATTGTATCTTTATGAAATAAATTATAAATTAAGGTGTATTAAATATATGGGTTTTCATAGTTATATCATATAAAGGTATAGTTATTTTTTGAGATTAATATTATAAATACTTAGTGAAATTTTTAAAGATAAGAATAAATATTAGAAAACATCCCTAAATTTTGGTAAAGTATATATTAAGTGGTTTCTAAGAAATAATGTCTCTATCTGAATACTACAAGTGGATGTGTATTTGGAATAGTTGTACCAAGGGGTAAAAACCCCGAAAAGGGTGCATTTGGTATTAACTAGATCATCAATTGGTTCATGAAAAATAAACCCTGTTGCAAAGCTAGTTTTACACTCCTAGGGGATATGATTTGGAAAATTCACAAGCTACTTATGATCCATCATGAAGGGAAAAAATACCATAAAGTTTTATGTTAGGAAATAGACCATGGATAACTTAGATTGAAACCTATATATTCATAGGTTAAGGAATTCATGTTATTTGTGAGTTATCCCTTCAATATTAATATTTTCCATTTTATATGATCATTAGTTCAAAATAATTCATCCCTGATTTTACCTTTAATATAGTAAATGTCTAGAAATAGGAGGAACTGAGTCAAAAACTAATGTGGTGGGAAATATAATGACTACCCAAATTATATTCTCAACCTTATGGGAGAAGTAGTTGTAAACATCAAGGAAATAATTCATCAATTAACTCAAGTTTTGAATAGAAACTTGAATCATGGGGAACCCCTACATCCCCCCATAAAAGAGAAAGTTGGAATTGAGAACATTATGTGAAAAAGGCCTCTGACTTCTAGTAGATATTCTGATCCTTTAATCATAGAAAAATGGATCAACTACATTGAAATGATCTTCTCCATCCTTCAATACTCTTACCAAGAGAATTTTGTGCTATATTTTTATAATATATAAGGAGATGTTGATATAAGGTGGATATTGATCCAAAATATAATGCCTAATGAGGAGATCAAATCAATTGAGTGGAAAGAATGCTGGAAAATGTTTTTTGATTAATATTTTCCTCACACTCGCTGATAGAAAATGGGGAGATATTTCACTAGCCAAAAGAAAAAGGATTACAAATCCATCAGGTTGTATGAGGTAAACTTCAAAAGACTTAAATAATATACCTATATCTTTTTAATTGGCCCCAAAATTAAATTTGACTACTTCTTTAGTGGGATAAAGCTAAGTCTATCAAAATATTTGGTGATTCAATACGTTGATAGCAATGAGAGAATTTCTTGATGTTCCCTCAAATTTGAAATGGACATCAGTGAATCTAAAGGGTCTCACGGGTTTGGTTATAGGAATATATTGACACAAAAAAAAATTCATGCACTTTTCCATAGAATTAATGATGTGACCCTCACTTAGACAAAAAATGTTGATTTTTAGTAGAGATGTGTATCCATGTTAAAAGAATATGCAGCTTGGATTTCCATGTGCCAAAATACTACTCCAAAGTAAGGGATAAGTGTAATTAACCCCCCTCCATGAGTAGGTTGTGTATTTCTAAGATCAATGATAAAAAGGTGTTGATGAATTAAAATGTGATTTCTACGTTTATTTAGGGAAGATTTGGTGTATTAATCATATCAAGAAGCTTATATCTCCCTGATAGATTTGATTTGACTGGTTGTGGAGCCCAAACGGACTTACAAATGAAAATTTATAGAACTAGGAAGATGGAAAAATTTTATAAAGGGATTTTTCTCACCTAAGTCAAGGACTTGAGCCAAGGAACTGATCCAAGGACCTAAGCTAACGACAAGATACAAAGACCTAGGCCAAGGACCTAAACCAAGTACGTGATCCAAGGACCTATGCAGATTAACTCCCTCACCCAGGGTTCCATATTTTCCTATAAATAGAAACATTTGGTTCCTCATTTGTACAACTAAAAAAATTAAAATAGGTCCTAAGCTCTGGCCGCATATCCCCTTTTCCTAGGTCTCAAAATAATTATCAAGTATCTCTCTAAAACTTAATAAAGGATAGAATTGAAGGGGAAAAGTGAGTTCAAAGTCCCTTCAAGGTTTGGAATATAAGACACCTGCATGAGGAACCTTCCTCCCCTAAGTGAAGAACCACCTGTGTGAGGCCCCTCACCCTAATCAGGGACCTACATGATACCTCTCCAGGGACATATAAGGAGAATCATGGTGCCTAGACTAAATCCTCTCCTAAGTGTTGTTTCCTAGGTAGTCCATTGCCCAAGGAATTTTCAGCTCGCATAGGCATATACCCTACGTACGAAGCTCCTCCAATTCCTCCTAAGACCTGCACAAGACATGTTTTCCCTCTAATATAGGACCTATATGAGCCTACCTTTGAGGCATCTTCCAAATCACCCATGTAAGTTATACTCTCCTTTTGGCTACCTTGTTTTAAAGGGACCAAATCGAATCCTTCACCAAGGCCTTAGTACTTGAAAACACATTTGAAGAGGCACACCAGTGTGTCTCCTATTTAGATTTTCATTCCTTCAGTCAGAGGTTTCATACACTTATCCTACCATACAGTTAGGGTCCTTAAAGTGTATGTGGTTTTCCATTCCTTCATTCATGAGGACCCTAACCCTAGGGATAGTGATGGGGAGTTCTCGGTCTCAAATACTAGGGTTAGGACCATGTCCTACCCTTATTGTATCTAAGACCCAGAGCCTCTGGTTCAAGGAAGGGAGGTTGAGGATCACGCTTGAGTTTTATTTTGATAAGGAATGACATCCTCATCCCTTGCTATAGAACCAATATTAGGGAATCCCTCCTGGAGTAATCCCCTAGACTTTCTTATAGTAGGTCGCACTAATGCTCCTCCTTACCCCCTTGGCTATTGGGTTAGAGAGGCGATGGGCACTGAAGTATTCCACTCTCTATCCCATACCCTCGGCCTCTTCCAATAACAGAGGAGAAGAAGTGTGGTTTGACAAATCTTCCACTTCCCCTTATCCATCACATTCAAGAATGACTCATCCTGAATCATGTGGACACATGAGATAGCCATGATTTCATCATCCAACCAGTAGGATGCATGTTTTGGTAGGGGTAATCCTTTGAATATTCCTATCATATTCCTCCAAAGTGGCCCCATAGGCATGGATCCCCAAGGCCATGTACCCAAAATCCTATTACTTCTCACACCAAGCATGAATCATCTGGGCTTATGGGTAGATGGTGGTCATGACATCCACATGATCCCCAATATTCTAGGCTTTTGTTTCAATAGTATTCCCCAATAATTTTATCTTGCGGGATTCCTCTTTAGGAGTAAGATCAAAAATATCCTCCAAGGGTATCCTTTCTAGGAATAAACCCCAGTAACATTACCCTGGGCATCATTATATGTGTAATACCTAACCAAATTTGGGCCTCCTACTTTGTATAAGCCCTAAAAATTCACCAAAATGGTCATCCTTCTCAAGAGTAGTCCCCAATCATAAACCTATTCACCAGGATATCCTCTTTAGGAGTAAGTCCCGATATAATCCTCTCAAAGGGTCATACTCCCCTATGAGACCAAACCTTAATTGGGTGTCCATAAATGTGAACCCAAATAACTGAACTGCCTGGGGTTTGATTCCTATCCAAATGAGATACATAGGAAGCCTCCCTAGGGCTCAAACCCAACACCCCAAATCAACCCTTTTCACTTTGGGTCCCATTCTCAACAGGGTTTAATTCAAACTATAAATTCATATCCCTTTCTCGTTCCCTAGTCTTATTTGGAATAAGTTACACACCAAATATTTACTATGAACATTTCTCTTAGATTTCCTATCCACATAATGTTAAACTGCACGCCTTGGTCCTTATCACATGACCTTAAAATGTATGATGTGTCCCATTAAGTGGTACTGAACTATGTGGGTTTTGATTCCTTTCACAGGTATACATAGGAAGCACATACATGGGTCTGATCCCAACATCAAAATAACTCACGTATACTTGGATGATTATACACTCTAGAGCAACCCACTGTGTGGCTAGAAAACCAACACCCTCGTAATAACGACCAGAGAATCTCTAATTAGTACATAAGAGGATAAAATTTATGAATAACCTCATATACATATATATCTCCATTTATGAAGAACCTTAGATACATACAGATGATTCTAAGTTCCATACATTCTAATAATTTATTTTTAATTCAAAGGTAACCTATATAATACATGGTAATTAATGAATGATTCACGAACATGTCTAAAATCTATAAGAGAGTTCCATAGTAGGAAATAATCCCCCCCAAGGTATGATGATCCCAACCTCCCATCCCATTTACCAATATTAGTTCTTAATCATTGTTGGCCAGATTTCCCAATGAGGGTATTCCTTTGGAGAGTAGGTTTCCATGGATAAAGAATCATTGTGTGTTTATAGATCCACAAAAAACCAATTGGAAATCATTTGGAAATAGTGAACCCAATGTGGATGATTTCACGTGACTCAAACACCTTCCAAAGACCATTTTTTTAACCATGAATATCGAAGGGAAACATAAACTGGAGAACTTGACATAAATCCTTAACTAATATGATAGTATCACCCATCTGTCGGGCCCTTTTAGATTTTATAAATGAAAGATGTCCAAACAAGAGAATCAATTATGAATCTGATCATTCAAATGAGATTCTTATTTGATGGGGTTTACTTTTTTGTTTTTGTTATATATTTAGGCACTTAATTTTAGAACTTCCTTTGATCTAATGGATTCCTTAAAACTTTTTTGAGAACATTCCCCAGCTGTTATTCACATCAGGCCTATAGTGACCCAAGATTAACATACATGGATATTACATTTATTTTTCGGAATAATTAATAAATGACACAAATAGATGTCTAATGACCGTATTAATTTAGTGCCTTTGGAAACATGGAACATAATCTTCTAACTTGGTGAAAGATATTCAACATCTCCCATAAATATCCGCCCATTTTTTTCCCACCTAAAAACTTTCTTTATACCCTGGGGAAAAGAAAACATAAAAAGGGTGAGATAAAATTCTTAGTAAAGGTAAAAATGGAGAACATAAAACAAACCATAAACATTTGAATGTAAAAACATGAACATAAAGTTTAAATATCAAAATCTTAAGTCATGAAATAAATCTTGGTAGTACCTAAGGCATAGATCATAAAGGAACATTAATCATGATAAATTAGCATGGTAATAAAACATGGAATTATGTAAAACCATTAATCACATAATATGATTTCCATAGTAGCCAAGGCATTTATTCGTAGAGCATCATAGTGGACGAATTCCATTACTAAACTGGGATTATATGTCATTCTAGCCCTGTATTACTGAACCGGATTTACCTGTCATTCCAGTCATGTCTATATCATGGGATATAAATCTTTACCCAACGAATTGGAGGGATATATAGGTCCCACCCATCTTATAATTAAATCATTATTACATGTACCACAAAAACAAAAATCATTCATCATAGCATAACCCATGAAATAAAATGGGATTCTTAAACATCATGCCATCAAAACATAATACATATAAGATAAATGGGATTCATAAAAATAATTCCATCATAAACATAATCAAATAAAAGTAATAATAGGGATATAAACATAAACCTTTATCATCTTAGATGGAAAATAATTTTGATAAAAAACTTGAACCTAATTCCTGATGAAAATATCCTTTCTTCTTTAAAAACGTTTTCTTTTCTCAAAATGTCGTAAAATTTTAAAAAAAAATTAGTTTAAAATAAACATAAAATATTTTAGAGTAATAATCATGGAAATAATGCGTTAAGAATACGTAAAAATCTGTACATTTTTTATAAGTTAAAAACATTCTCCCCATACTTTTACTAGAAAAGTCAACAAGTACCTCATATGGTAAACAAAAGAAATATTCCTTCCATACCAATTAACAAAAGAAAAAAGTGGGTAAAATGACTTTAAAAATACATAGAAGAATATTAAAAATTTTATGAAAACATTTTTATAAAACATGGACATGGATGATAAATATATCCCCAAAAAATACTTATATATAAACAATTTCAGATAAAAATGAGATTGCAAAATTATCCCTTACCTTCAGTCCAATTTCTTCTGTATGTGTCTGAAACTCCTATATAGTGGGTTTAAATATATTATTAACTCTTAATAGAACCATAATAATATTTATGAAATAATATATTATTCACTTACTAATTTATACTACATGTTCA
Organism: Viscum album; assembly: GCA_963277665.1. Classification (NCBI taxonomy): domain Eukaryota; kingdom Viridiplantae; phylum Streptophyta; class Magnoliopsida; order Santalales; family Viscaceae; genus Viscum; species Viscum album. The sequence goes on from OY728145.1 coordinate 1,741,228,122, forward strand.
TTTATCAATTCCATGTTAAAGAAACGTTTTGGGTAATAATCATTTTATTTATCGTACATGTTTTGAATTTTTATTCTTAATATTATTACTTATTTCATGATTTACTTAATTCCAGAATGTAAAACGTGATTTATATATCATATATATTTATTATATAAATATATATATAATATATGGATAAATGAAATGGAATACACCGTTCATGGAGACGGTAGGTCGTACGTACGCATAAACACTATTTTAGTTTCCTTATTGAATTGAATGGAAGTAAGTAAATGACATATATATACACATAAATTCAGTATAATTATTATGTAATATATTTTATGATTATTTATTATATATACTTCATAATCATTTTTGAATGGTTAATGTGGAGAATGAATCTCATCGCGTCGTGGAGATGGTAAGTCGTACGTACGCACGAGCGACGATATCGTTCCCATATTTGATGAATGGAATTGAATTGGATGGTGTATAATATCTAATAATTAGTATCATGTTATAATAATCATATATATTTATTATTTCTACCATTATACCCATCCAAGTAAGGTATTGGTGAAAAACATATTACACCATAGCGTGGAGACGGTAATCCATACGTACGCACGTGCAGTGATTTTGTTTTTCGTAGGATGGATAGAACGTGAAATAGGGTTGTTTCATATTTATAATAACATATAATTATATTTTTTATACTTATGTTAATACTTTATAATAAAACAACTAATTAATAGTAATTATAATAAGAAAACAATTTGAATGAATCGGTAGAAGAGATTACCTCTTCCTTGACATGCCTCCATTAAATTTCCTCTTAGGGCACTAGAGTTGGTCTTTTGAGAAGACCATAACCTATAGAATGTAACTAGGTAATTTTATAATTGAAATGGGTTGGGTTTTTTCAATCTTTAAGTCTTAAAATGGAGTGAATAGGAGAGGGAGGAGGTTCCCTTTTATAAGAGAGGAGAGGGGTACTTTAGGAAACTCTCAAAAAAATTAATTTATAATAAAATCCAACCCTACCCAAAAACCTCCATAGTGTCACAAATTATAATATGAGATGATATAGGGTTTTAATATCATAATCCAATAAGTTTTGGACAAATTATTTTTAAAATTTAAACCTTATCTTTTTAATTGACACTTAGTTATTCTATTAAATATTAATTTTGGAAATAACATTCTAAATATTTAATGGTAATGAATAATTACTTATGTGGTGTTAATTGACCATAAATGGATAATTTATGACATTTTGGACATTATAATTATCACTTTTTAATTTTTAAATATTTTTAATATTTTTAAATAATTTAATAAAATGTTATTTTTATAAAATATCAATAGTGTCAATTTTGACACTTTTCATTTATTTAACTTTACATAAAATCCCCAGTAAGAATAAATTCGAAAAAAAATATTTAATACACTCCTAAAATGTCATATTATTCTAGAAAATTCTAGTATAACTTTAATTAATTCATATGATATTTATTTTAATATTCTTAAAACTATTTATTAGATATTTCTATTAATGAAATAATTTTTACATCACTATTGTGTCATCATTAATGATAATTAATTAATATATAAAAATTTTAAATAAATTAACATGATATATAAAATTTAATTATATTTCTAGTTACTATTTAATTTCTAAGTTTCATGAATTTTATCACTAAATTAAAAATTTTACACTTATAAGATATAAGAGAGTGACATGTAATAACTTTCTTTTGTTTTAATAATAATTACATCATTTTCATGGAAAAAAGTCCATGAAATGAATTTATTCCAACCCTTAGGTGATTTGGGTTGAATTTTATCCATCCAATAGAATTTTGGCATGTGTTAGTGTAATTTTGGAATCTTATTTTTACCCTTAATTACTCGATTTACCTTTAACTATGGTAATAAAAATAATTGACAAAGTTACTATTCATAATGGCCAAAAATAAAAGTATCCCATTAACATAATTTTTACTAACTAATTAATATGGAATCCATTTTTCAAAACTCAAAACACAAAAGTTTCAGTAAGTAAATTAAAATTAATCTCGTTGTTGAAAAAAAAGGTTTTTGTTTAAAACATTGCAAAAGATTGAAATGCTTTTATATATGAATTCAATGTAAAATTAATGAAAATGACTTAAATTGTCTTAAATTATAAAAATATATTATATTTATACTTTAAAACCATTCAATAATATATTTTAACCATGTTAATTATTTCGATGAAAAAAGTTGTTTTCAATTAAAATTTAGCATATTTTCAATATTCATCAAAATATGAAAGTTATCAGAAAAATATCAAAAATTTATCCAAAGAAAATTTTTATGTCCCGCATCCAAAGAAGTAGTTTATCTTGTAAAATATAACTTATAAAAGTTTCAAAAACTAGATTTAAAATGGGTGCATCATCAAAATGTGGCAAAACTACATTTTTTTGAAAAATAGTTCTTTTATCCAAAAAAATGTTTTTGTTCTCATATCATGTGAAAGATGAATTTTAATGTTATATAAAATTAAAAATGTGGTTAATACTATTCATAAAATCCAGTTTATATAATATTTTAATAATATATCTTTGTTTAGTGAAACTTGGTTTTGCGTACCACGCAAGCTATCGAGGAAGGTCGCTCTTGCGTGTAACGTAAGCCAGGTCAGTGTTGCATGTCGTGCAAGCTTCCTTTGGTGTTGCCTATAACATAATACAAACATAGTTTATTTATAAATTGAACAAAATCTATACCCATTGTTGTGTAAAATGAATTATATTAAAATAACTTGAAATTGTGTGCAACACAATACATCAAAGAAATTAAAAAGAATCTATCACATAATATCTTGAGGCATTACATTCTACCCCCTAAAAATGAATTTCTCCCTTGAAATTCATCAGGGTTATAAATGTTTTAATACTTGAAGTTTCTTTCATGGAAACCCAAATTTTAAAAAGGAATACTAAAACTTCATTTTAAAAAGGAAAGTTATAAACATGATGGTTACCCAAATTAACTCATCACTGTGTTTCTATATAGAAGAACATAGGTGGGAAGTGAAAACATGGATATGGAAGAGAAATATAACCATCAAGTTCTGATGGATAGTGATAGAGAATAAGTTTTATAGAAATTTAACTACTATACATCCATAAATCTATGATGATTTAAGGGACTATCAAATTCATCAAATAAGAGGGTATTAGGATAACATTTTTGGTTTTCAAGATCATTTCCCTAAATTTGAAAAAAAAAATCATAAGAAGAAATACTTACTTAATTTCATTGTAATATCATCATTTTTCATTCCCTGAACAATTTCCACTTCATCTCTTATTTAAATAAATGAAGTTGAATTTTTTATTCTTGAAGTGTTAGTAGATCATATGATAGAATGATATGTTATTCCATATATCTCAACAAAAAGGTTAGAATATATTATTAAATATTCATAAGTCTACCTATAGTGAGATAATAAAATAATATAACAAAATTCAACAAGAATATAAATTATACTATCCATAAATGGATAACATTACAATCCTTCCAAAAACTGAAAATAAAAACATGATAAGGAGATGAACTAAATCGACATAACATTTGTCTCCTATATCTCATTTGGCAGTTCTTGGTTGTCACATTCCAAATATCAGAATACCTAAATGATGTATTCTCTTGAAATATGATAATAAAATGAATTACCATAGAACCATAGTGACAACATGCATTATATAACAAAAAATCTATATACTCAAATCAGGACATAACTTTGTCCTTTTATCAGTAGTGAGCTCATTAATACAACAAAACATCTTATTTTTTACTTATCCCATCATTATGCGCATATCATCTGCTTTCAAAAAATATTTCAATCACTTTTCATGGTTACCGGTACCATATAATTATAGAAAACCATAATAGATCAATACATAGATATTCCAATGTTACATAATACTATAATATATATTCAACAACGCTATTTTTGGAATCCCATTACATAAACAGTTAGTCATTACATCACTTTGTTGGCATACTCAACATCACCATATCATGTGATTTTCCTTTAACTTTGGCCTTAAAAGTTTGTTGGAATCGATAATCATCCATAACCCTTGGATTACAGAATTGGTTAGTATAATGACCCATTTCCTTGAACTTTTAACCCTAATTTGTGGGAGGTGTACTCTTTAGAGATTTCTATTTATTACCATTAATTCAGTAGTAAAATGGTCGATGGCCTTATTTCCCACACTTAAAACATTTATCAGTCCTCCAAAGACAGATTCCATTATGTGTCCTTCTACACTTTGAGCATAAAGAAAATCTAATATTCTTTTATCCATAATTTTTATAGTTTCCTTTGAATTCCATCATTATTTTCTTATCATAACCATGAAATAGATTAGAAACTGCAATATCCCTTTTTGTAAGAAGAATATGAGAAAGTTACATACTTAAAAATAAGTTCTTGAACTCATCCCAATCCATGGAGTCAATTTTACCTTGTTGCTTTTTATTCTTGATAATGTTCCACCACATATTCACTTTACCTTCCAAGAAATAAGTTTCCAACATAACCTTTTCACGTTCTGAACAACAGAAAATGAAAAATATATTTTCAATGGTAAAATTCATTTCTCTAAAACTATTAGATCATTCATTCCACTAAAATAAGGTGTATGTTTCCATAATAAAGATTCAAGAGAATGTTGTTCACACCTTTGGTCATTTGGGATCCTAGTAGGATTTGTGGTCCTTAAAACAAGATTCTTTATTCGAGATCCCATAAAATTTTGTTTTTCAGGAGGACAATCATTGCATTTCCCATCCCATCCATCATTATCATGGTTCCTTTGGTTTCCAGCCACTTTCTAAAACCCAAAATGAATAGTGTTAGAGGCAAAAATAATACTATAAAAACATCATAATCAAGGGGTAGTAATTTCAATATCTAACATCTAAGGTCAAATACTAGGTTATTCATGATCATTATCATATCTCTAGTTATATAACCTATAATTATACTTAACCTTAGGTACATTCCAAGACATACCATAGAAATATCTCTAGGGATCTCGCTAAAGTTTTTACATCCTAGTTTTTAAAGGTTGACTAAACCTTCTCTCGGATACCAAATTTAGAGACCCTAGATTAAAGTACATGGATATTACATTTATTTTGTGGAATACTTAATACATGACACAAATAGATGACTAATGACCGTATTAGTTTAGTGCCTTTGGAAATATGGAACATAATCTTCTAACTTGGTGGAAGATCTTCAACATCTCCCATAAAGATATTCTCCTTTTGATTTCCTACCTAAAACCTTTCCTTATACCCTAAAGAAACAAAAACATAAAAAGAGTGAGCTAAAATGCTCAGTAAGGGTAAACATGGAGAACATAAAACAAAGCATAAATATTTTAATGTAAAAACAAGAACATAAAGTTTAAATATCAAAATCTTAAGTCATGAAATAAATATTGGCAGTAAGTAAGGCATAGATCATAAAAGAACATTAATCATGATAAATTAGCATAGAAATAAAACGTGGAATTATGTAAAACCATTAATCATATGATGTAATTTCCATAGTATCCAAGGCATTGCTTCCAAGGCCATCATAGTGGACGAAATCCATTACTGAACCGAGATTACATGTCGGTTCAGCCCTGTATTAATAAATCAGATTTACCTATCATTCTAGCCATGTCAATATCATGAGATATAAATATTTACCCAATGAATTGGAGGGAGATATAGGTCCCACCCATATCATAATGAAATCATTCTTACATGTACCACAAAAACATAAATCATTCACCATAGCATAACCCATGAAATAAAATGGGATTCTTAAACATCATGCCATCATAACATAATCCATATAAGATAAATGTTCTTCATAAAAATAATTCCATCATAAAAATAATAAAAAAAAGTAATAATAGGGATAAAAACATAACCCTATGTCATATTAGATGGAAAATAATTTTTATAAAACACTTGAACTTAATTCCTGAGGAAAATATCCTTTCTTCTTTAAAAATGTTTCCTTTTCTCAAAATGTCATGAAATTTTAAAAGAAAAGAATTTAGTTTAAAATAAACTTGAAATATTATAGATTAATATTCATGGAAATAATTATTTAATAATACTTAAAATTTCTTTCATTCCATATAAGTTAAAAAAAATATTATCCCCATACTTTTACCAGAAAAGTCAAAAAGTACCTCGTATGGTAAAGAAAAGAAAGATTCATTCCATACCATGTAGTAAAAGTAAAAAATGGGTAAAAATGACTTTAAAAATGCATATAATAATAGTAAAAATTTACTAAAATATTTGTATAAAACATGGACATTTATGATAAATATATCCCCAGAAAATACTTACGTATAAAAAATTTCAGAAAAAAATGAGATTGCAAAATTATCCTTTACCTTAGGTCTAATTTCTTCCGTATGTGTCTAAAACTTCTGTATAGTGGGTTTAAACATATTATTAACTTGTTATAGAACCATAATAAAATTTATGATATCATATATTATTCACGTACCAATTTATATTACCTGTTCATTTATCAATTCCATGTTAAAGGAATGTTTTGGGTAATAATCATTTTATTTATTGAACATGTTTTGAATTGTTATTCTTGATATTATTAATTATTTCATGATTTAATTACTTAAATAATTTAAAACATGACTTATATATCACATATATTAAATATATAAATATATATATAATATATAGATAAATGAAATGGAATACACTATTCATGGAGACAGTAGGTCGTACGTACGCATGAACATTGTTTTAGTTTCCTTATTGAATTGAATAGAAGTAAGTAAATGACATATATATAAACATAAATTAAGTAGTATTATTATTTTATATATTTCATTATTATTTATAATATATACATTATAATAATTCTTGAAAGGTCAATGTAGAGAATTAATCTCATCACGTCATGGTAACGGTAAGTCGTACGTACACACGAGTGATGATGTTGTTCCCATAATTAATGAATGGTATTGAAGTGGATGGTGTATAATATCTCATAATTAGTATAATTTTATAATAGTCATATATAGTTATTATTTCTACCATTATACCCATCCAAGTAAGGTGGTGGTGAAAAACTGATTACACCACGACATGGAGATGGTAAGTCGTATGTACGCACGTGCAATGATTTTGTTTTTCATAGGATAGATAAAAGGTGAAATAATATTGTTTCATATTTATAATAACATATAATTATATTATTGATACTGATTTTATTACTTTATAATTAAACAACTAATTAAGAGTAAGTAGAAGGAGAAATAAATTTGAAAGAATCGGTAGAAGAGATTACCTCTTCCTTGATATGCCTCCTTTAAATTTTCTCTTAGGGCACTAGAGTTAGTCTTTTGAGAATAATAGAACTTATATAATGTAACTAGGGAATTTTATGAGAGAAATTGGTTGGGTTTTTCAGATATTGAAGGCTTAAAATGGAGTGAAGAGGAGAGGGGGGGAGGTTCCCTTTTATAAGAGAGGAGAGAGAAACTTTAGGAAACTCTCAAAAATATTAATTTATAATTAAATTAAACCCTACACAAAAACCTACAAAGTGTCAAAAATTAGAATATGATATGATATAGGGTTGTAATACAATCAGCCAATAAATTTTGGACAAATTATTTTTTCAATTTAAACCTTATCTTTTTAATTGACACTTTGTTATTCTATTAAATTTTAATTTTGGTAATAACATTCTAAATATTTAATGGTAATGAATATTTAATTATGTGGGGTTAATTGACCATAACTTGATAATTTATAAAATTTTGGACCTTATAATTATCACTTTTTAATTTTTAAATATTTTTATGATTTTTAAATAATTTAATAAAATGTTATTTTTATAAAATATCAATAGTATCAATTTTAAAAATATTCATTTATTTGACTTTACATAAAATCCCCAAAAAATATAAATTTGAAAAAAAATATTTAATACACTCCTAACATTTCGTATTCTTATATAAAATTATTTTATCACTTTAATTAATTCATACGATATTTATTTTAATATTTTTAAAACCATTTATTTGATATTTCTGTTAATAAAATAATTTTTACATCACGATTGTGTCATCATTAATGACAATTAATTAATATATAAAAATTATAAATAAATTTACATGATATATAAAATTTAATTATATTTATAGTGACTATTTAATTTCGATGTTTTATAAATTTTATCACTAAATTAAAATTATCTCACTTATAAGATATAAGAGAGTGAGATGTTGTCACTTTCTTTTGTTTTAATAATAATTACATCATTTTCCTGAAAAAAGTCCATGAAATGAATCTATTCCGACCCTTAGGTGATTTGGGTCTACTTTAATCCATCCAATATAATTTTGGCAGGTGTTAGGGTAATTGTATAATCTTATTTTTATCCTTAATTACCTGTTTTTCCTTTAACTATCGTAATAAAAATAATTACCAAAGTTACTATTCATAATACCCAAAAATAAAAGTAGCACATTAACATAATTTGGACCTACTGATTCCAAATATGGAATCAATTTTTCAAAATTTAAAACACATAATTTGCATTAATTAATTTAAAATTAATCCTGTAGTCAAAAAAATGGGTTTTTGTTTAAAACATTGCAAAAGATTAAAATGTTTTTACATATGAATTCAATGTAAAATTAATGAAAATGACTTAAATTGTCTTAAACTATAAAAATATATTCTATTTATACTTTAAAACCATTCAATAATATATTTTAACCATATAAATTATTTCAATGAAAAAATTTGTTTTCAACTAAAATTTAGCGTATTTTCACTATTCATCAAAATATGAAAGTTATCAAAAAAATATCAAAAAATTATACAAAGTAAATTTTTATTTCATTATTCCAAATAAAAAAAAATTATTGTCAAATATAACTTATAAAAGTGTCAAAAAATAGATTTAAAATGGGTGTTCCATCAAAAGTCGGTAAAACTGCATTTTTTTAAACAAAATACTTCTTTTATCCAAAAAAAGTTTTTGTTCTCATATAATGTGTAAGATGAATTCTAATGTTATATAAAATTCAAAAAAAAATTAATTCTATTCATAACATCTAGTTTATATTATATTTTAATAATATATCACTGTTTAGTGAAACTCGGTATTGCGTACCACGTAAGCTATCGAGGAAGGTCGCTCTTGCGTGTAACGCAAGCCATGTCAGTGTTTTGTGTAGTGAAAGCTTCCTTTGGTGTTTCATATAACATAATCCAAACTTATTTCATTTATACATTGAACAAAATCTATACTTAGTGTTGTGTAAAATGAATTTTATCAAAATAACTTGAAATTGAGTGCAACACAAGACATCAAAGAAATTAAAACGAATCTATCTCATAAAATCTCAGGGTGATATAGGGTGTTCATACAAGAACTACAAAAAAACTGGGTTTAGCGGCGGTTTTGTGGCGGAGGTTCACAAAATTGCCGCTAAACATTTTCGGTGAAGTTTTCACGGCGGTTTTTAATAAACCGCCGCGAAACCCAATTTTTTTTAGAAACACCACGACCCTTTCCCCCTCCCCGACCGCGTTCCCCAAACCCTCCCCGATCCCCCCCGGACTCGGCGACCACTGCGCCCCCCGCACCCTCTGGCGACCCCCGCACCCCCCCCCCCCCGCACTCCCCGCGCCCTCCGGCTATAATGACCCATACTTTACATACATTGTTAATACTTCAAAATTGAAGCACACTTATTACAACATATGACAAAACCACAAAGGACCGTATAGGTATAGTGTCTTTAGAAACTGGGAAACATAAACAACTGGTTCATAAATCATCTATAGTGTCTCCCATTTATTTCATCATATCTAGGGTCCTATTTAGCATATTCTACTTAATATCCATCTTCCTGACCTGGGGAAAAGAAAACATAAAAGGGTGAGCTCAAATGCTCAGCAAGGGCAAATAAAGGAAATAAAAATCATATCATATCTTTTTGAAAATCATAACCTGCAAAAGAGATCATAATATCTTAACATGGAATAAATCATAGAAGTAAAAATGAGATCCCCATAATCATAACATGAAACTTGAAACTTTTTGGCATGCACACATAATCATGGAAAATCATTTCTTGTTAGTCATGACTCATTGCCAAGACTATCTTAGTGGACAAAGTCCCTTTCTGAACCGAGTTCACTCCTCGTTTCAGTCCTGTATCACTGAACCGAAATAACCTTCCGTTCCAGCCATGTCTATCTCATGAGATATAAAATCTTTACCCAATGAATTAGAGGGAGATATAGGTCCCACCCATCTTATAATGAATCCTTTCTTATGTGTTCCACATAATCATAAATCATACATCATCGCATAACCCATGTAATAAAAAATGGGATTCTTAAACAACATGACATCATAAAACAATTCATATAAGATAATGGAATTCATAAAAATGTTTCCATCACAACATAATCAAATCCATGTAATAATAGGGATAAAAACAGAACCTTTTATTATCTTAGATGGAAAATAATTTTGATAAAACACTTGAACTCCATTCTTGAGGAAAATATCCTTTCTTCTTCAAAAACTTTTTTCCTTTCATAACATGTCATACAACTTTAAAATAAAAGAAGTTGATTAAAAATAAACTTGAAAACTTGTAAAGGAAGCTTCTTGGAAATAATGTTTTAAAAATCCATTCATGCCGTATAAGTTAAAAAAACATTCTTCGTACTTTTGTCGGAAAAGTCAAAAAGTACCTCGTACGACAAAAGATTCCTTTCATAGATATTACTAAAAACTCACCGAAGGGTAAAAATGGATTTAAACAATTGTAGGTGGATGGAAATAATATTACATATTGATGAAACATGGATGTGGATGATAAAATACACCCCAGTAAATACTTACGAATAAACAATCTCGGATAAAAATGAGATTGTGATATTTCCCTTACCTTAGGTCCGATTTTCTTTGTACGTGTCCGAAGCTCCTGTATAATGGTTTAAATAATGTTATTGACTTATTCCAGAATCAAAAATATTGATATGATATCATATATGGTCATATTCTTAGCTTCTTGTTAGTAATATTTCATTGTTACTTGTTACTCGGGTCTTTATTGCCTTTTGTTCTTATGCGTGTTTTGCTGAATAAATTCTTATTATTCTTTTAAGGTTGTAGATACCTTATATCCAGAATGGTATTAGTGTAACATATATAATATTTATTCATTCAATTAATTTATATAATTACTATGTAATGATGATCATGTAGAACGAGTCGCATCACATCGTGGAGACGGTATTCCGTACGTACGCACGAGTGATGATATCGTTCCTATGATCGTGGAATTGTATTGGAGTATATATATATTATTTCAGTATCAATATTAATTTATAATAATCATAAATAGTTACTCATTACACCATTATACCCATCCTTGTAAGGTGGTGGTGGAAAATAGATTACACCACGGCGTGGAGACGGTATTCCGTACGTACGCACGCGCGGTGATTTCATTTTTCCATGGGATGGATAGAAGGTGAATTAGGGTTGTTTAATATTTATAATAACATATAAGTATGTAAGTAATACTGATGTTATTACTTTATCATGAAACAACTAAAGAAGAAGAAGTTGAAGAAGAAAGAAATTGAAAAGATCGGTAATGGATATTACCTCTTCTTTGGAACGCCTCTTTGAATCCTCCACTAAGGGAACTAAGATTGGTCTTTGAAGAAGACCAGGACCTCTAGTATTATTCTAGGGAAGTGGAGAGGAGAAAATGGCAGGGGTTTTCCGAGCTTTAGTGCTCAAATTGGTGTGAGGAGGAGGGGGAGGAGGTGCCCTTTTATAAGGGAGGAGAGGGGCACCTTAGGAATATCTCAAAATATTATTTTATATTAAAGTCAAAATCGGTTTATAATGGCTCCAAAGGGTCTTATTTAGAAGATAAGGTGGTGATGGGTCTAATTACTATCAACCAATAGGATTTAGACAAGTTTAGGGTATTATTTTAACCTTATCAATTAGATTTAACTCTAAGTTAAATAATTTAACTTTTACCATGTCTTTTTGTTTTCTTTCACTATATGGTTAATACACTTACTATAACATGCCAAACGAACCCCAAATTGTTTATTATTAATATATATATCCTTATCTAAGTCATTTGGCCGAACCTTAGATTTTTAGGAATACAATAACAATTAATAATATAATATTTGATTTAAAAACTATTTTGTGTAAATTTTGACACTATTTGATATATGATTTTTGTGAAAGTCATAACAGAATTATATGTTCGAACCAAGTTGATTAAATCAACATTAATATATCATAGTAACCTAGAAAATTAGTAGAATTCATAAAAAGTCTTAAATTACATTTATTTTGGTATTTATATTATCAATTATGTCAATATTTCATTAATAAGATAATTACTTCATCATCTTTGTGTCATAAATAAATTATATTATTTGATGTCTAAAAATTACAAATAAAATACCATCATGTAGTAAATCTTTGTAGCTTTCTAATGAATATTTACAATCTAATTTATCTTATGTATAACCCCATATTAAAAATTATTTACTTATTAAACTTTGATTTTAACTATTTTAACCCTTCTTTAAATAAATTAATAATAAATGTCCTAATCTAATCCAAGTGGGACTAAATGGTCATATTTTATTCCTAAGTTTGTTTTTGGTCGAATTACACTTATCCAATAGAATTAGGACATGTGTTAGGGTAATAATAATATCATATTTACCCTTAGTTACCCTATTTACTATTAACCGCGGTAAAAATAGTAAAAAGTTACTATTCACCAAAAAATTATTTTTATCTCATTGAACCACATTTTACTTACTGATATCAACCGTGTCTGTCAGATTTTTGAAATTCTATTCACAGAAGCGGTAAAATTAAGTTTTATGCAAAAAATCAGTTTTTAACCTACCACTTAGTGGTTTCACTATTCATCAAAAATTGAAAGTTTTTAGAAAAATACCAAAATTTCACCCTAGGCTAATTTCGATATTCTGAGTCCAAAAATGAAGTCCATTTTGAAAAATAAAATTTATAAAATTTCAAAAAGTGGTTATTACTATTCATAACGGCTAGTTTTAATAGCATATTGTTGTTTAGTGAAACTCGGTATTGCGTACGACGCAAGCTATCGAGGAAGGTCGCGATTGCGTGTAAAGCAAGCCAAGAAAGTGTTGTGTAGAAAAAGATTCCTTTGATGATTTATATAACATAAAAGTCTCGGGTGTTACACTGGCAAAACCCGCACCCCCCGGCGCCCCCCTCGACCACCGGCGACCCCCGCGCCCCCAGCGCCCCCTGTTCCATCTGGTGACCCCGACACCCCCACGCCCCCAGTGGCCTCCGGCGACCCCCGCACCCCCCGGCGCCCCCCGCGACCCCTTTCGACTTTGGTAATTTTTAGTTATTCCTTGATTCTTAGATAGATAAATATTTAGTTGGGAGATCTTTAATCCAATGGATTTATTAATCTGAGTGTGTCTACATAGGGTTATCCATTTCTTTTTACCAATATTTCAAGAGTGAGATATTGATTTTATATTATCTATTATAAATTAAATCATGTTACTCTTAATAATTGGTATCTTTTTCTATGAATTTATGATTTATTCAATCAGTTTAGAGGTTCTTTATGGATTTTGAAGATTGTTCATCAATTAGGTTATCAGCGGTTAAAGGTTTGAGCTAAAGGTGTGTCCAAGATATAATTTCAAACACTATATAGTAATTTTGTGTTTTTGGTAATTCTATTTAGGGTAATGGAGAAACCATATGTATTTATAACTTTGATAAACCATTTTTTATCCTTTTTTTCATTCGGGACTATATTTATCAATGATATATCGGTATGATCATGATCCTATGAGGAGCATGAAGAATAGTTGGTTATGTTCTTAGACACATTTAGATATCATCATTTATATGCCAATATATTGAAATGTTATTTCTATAATCAATAGGTGACATTATTTGGTCGTGAGTTCTCTAAATCTAGGATATTAGGGGATATTGAGAAAGTAGAATCTATAATTTCTTAATAGATTCATACTAATATTGTTGAGATTCATATTTTCATTGGTCATGTGGTTTCTTATTCTTGCATTATCTTGGATTTTTCTCACATATTCATTAAAAATATAGTATTGAATTGGAATGGAGTGAATTTTTAGTGGGATGATAAATAAAAAGATTCATTTTATAAGCTAAAAAATATATTGACATCTACACCTATTCTTATTTGACCAAAGCCAAGGATGCATTATAAGGTCAATAATGAGGCCTCCAATGTGATGTTAAGATTTATGTTGATATGGAGTAATGGGTTTTAGTAAATGGGTCTTGAAACTTATAATAAATGATAACAATTATCCAACTCATGGTATTGAGTTAGTCATGGTTATGCATGCCCTCCAATGTTTATGAAATTAGTTATTCAATGAGAATTTTTTGGCATTTACAAATAAAAAAACATTTAGTAAATATTTTATCATAGGGATAAAAATTTATGATAGAGGATATGGGATGAATATATTTAGTCATTTTATTTGGATTTTAATTATACTCCATGAAAGTGAAATTTCATTATTGATGCTCTAAGTATAAATTATCAAGTTCATGTAGTTTGTATGTCGAAAGACGAATGTAAATTTATATTACTTTTCTCATAGATTCATCATGATGTAGTTAATTATAAAGGTCATGTCATTATAGAAACCTTGACCATCACTTTATCTTTATTTTTTTATTTAAAAAGGTATGATTTCATATTATGTGTATTGGGTTTTCCATGAATGGTTTTATAGTGTGGATTTCATACCTAGGTAGATGCTTAGTGAGAATTATCTATTGTATTTTCATGGGTGTAATTTTTTTATTGACCCTGACACCCCCCACGCCCCCCATGGCCTCCGGTGACCCCCGCACCCCCCGGTGCCCCCCGCGACCCCTTTTGACTTTGGTAATTTTTAGTTCTTCCTTGATTCTTTGATTGCTTCTCATAAACGACGGATAAGTCATGCATAGTAATTGTGGATTATTTATTTTTGTGGTTTATATATTTCTCCTACATTTATTCATGTATTCATTACTAAAAGTGAGAATATCCATCCACAATTTGAGTAATTTCTTGGAATTTATATTGAGCAGTTGGTTCCTTTGGGATATCACTTAATATTATTTACACCTCAACTCTTTCCAAGAATATAGATATGTTCAATAGATTAAATCCCATCCTATAGACCAATTTCAATTCCAATGGTTTATTTTACAAAAAACCATGTGACTTCTCTCCCTTGTAAATTTGGTCCATAACGACATGTCTTATCATGGATAATGAATTAATTAGGTGCTTCATGTTCTGTAAACATATCTCATTGGAAACCATAAAAAATAGTTGGGTAGATAGTGTTATGATAAGTGTGCAACCCGATATTCTTATTTCTCCACAATGAGGTGTTGACGCTGTCTCTTATGGACCAGACTTGTTCGGTTGGTCTGAAGTGGTAAATGTGATCAATGAACCATCTTTATTATATTATGCATACTTTATGATCAATGGTTCATCTTTATTATATTATGTTTCTGTAATCTTACACTATCGTATATTTTGTGTAGGCACATTGTGATATACATGGATAAAAGCTGGATCACATTACCGAGGAACACACCTCAATATGTTAAGGGTTTGAATGAGTTTTTAGATTTTGCAATTTCTAATCGATCCGTTGAAGGGACAATAATATGTCCATGTCCTAAATGTAAATTTAGAACATGGTTGAAGAGAGATGAATTTTATGAACATTTAATACTGAAGCAATTCCCTGATCAATATTTTTGTTGGATTTGGCATGGAGAATCAAACAATACAGAAAGATTGAGGGCTGATGTTAATCCACATAATGAGGTCCCAAGTTTGTCGCCAATGGAAAATGAAATGAAAAACCTCATAAATGATGCATTCGGCACTGCAAGACACCACTATGAGCATCAAAACATATCAGAACAACCAGAAGAGGGTGCTACAAATTGCAACGTGACAAGTGATGTTTTTGAGACTGTAACACAAGCAGATCAAGATTGTAACATATCATTGGATCCTCCTCTTGATTCTGTGGAGCCAAATGTAAGGTAAAACTTCAGTGAGGAAAATGCGTTTCATGATTTATTTGATGATGGAAATCAAGAGTTGTATAGTGGGTGTTTGAAATATTCAAAGCTTTCATTTCTGCTGAAGTTGTACCATATCAAATGTCTGTGTGGAATTACAAATAAGGAAATGTCCATGTTATTGGAATTGATTCGTGATGCATTTCCTGAAGCAAAAATCCCAGAATCATTTTATGAGATGAAAAAGTTGTAAACAAGCTTGGTCTGAATTATACAAAAATACATGTGTGTCCCAATGATTGTATGCTTTAATGGGGAGAGGATTCAAGTAGACAGAATTGTAAGAAATGTTCTTCTTCTAGATGGAAGTCAAAAGGTGATGTTGGAAGTATGACTGAACATAATTTCATGGAGAAGAAGAAAAGGAACACACCTGCAAAAGTTTTGCGTTACTTTCCTTTGAATCCTCGATTGCAAAGATTATTCAGGTCATCAAAAACCGCCAAACACATGAAGTGGAATTCTGTAGATAATAACAATGATGGGTTAATGAGACATCCACGAGATTCCCAATCGTGGAAGACATTTGATTCATTACATCCAGATTTCTCAGCTGATCGTAGGAATGTTCGATTGGGATTGGTTGTCGATGGATTCAACCCATTTGGGACTTTGAGTACGAGTTATAGCATTTGGCCAGTTGTTTTGATCCCTTATAATCTGCCTCTGTGGATGTGTATTCAACAAACATCTTTTATCATTTCGATGATTATTCCTGGAAAACAAATGCCTGGAAATGATATTGATGTGTACCTGCAGCCTTTGATTGAAGAATTGCAGGAGTTATGGAGCAACGGTGTTGAGACATTTGAAGTTTCTTCTAAAACAATGTTCAAAATGCATGCTGCTTTAATGTGGACCATTAGTGACTTCCCTGGGCTTGGGAATTTATCTAGTTGGAACACTTATACGGGTTTGGCTTGTCCTGTTTGTAACTTTGATTTCGATCCCAAACGGCTACCTCACAGTAGAAAATGGTGCTTCTTGTGTCATCGAAGATTTCTTGATGCATCTCATAGATTTCGGCTGAACAAATCAAAATTTAATGGTTCCATTGATCATAGACCACCTCCAAAGTTGTTAACCGGTTCTGAAATATTGACACAGCTTGAAAATGTTAAAACAGAATTTGGGAAGGTTCATCATTTGACTGATAGCGGAAAACGAGTGCGAAGTGCATCGTCAAGTGAAATCAGAACGCAACAATGGAAGAAAAAAAGTTTATTCTTCAAACTTCCATATTGGGAATTTAATTCTTTGCGCCACAATCTTGATGTGATGCATATTGAGAAGAATGTATGTGATAATTTTATTTTCACATTACTTAATAAGCATGGAAAGTCGAAGGATCATCTCAATGCTCGCAAAGACTTACAAGTAATGAACATAAAACGTGATCTCTGGCCAGATGAGAATGAAAAGTATGTTCCTGCCATTTTTTCAATGAAAAATAGGGATAAAGATGCGTTCCTTCGAATCTTAAAGAATGTGAAAGTATCTGATGGGTATTCGAGTAACATCTCGAGGTGTGTTGATTTGAAGAATCGTAAGTTATATGGATTTAAAAGTCACGATTCACATGTTTTGTTACAACAGTTACTACCATTGGCATTGCGTAAATTATTACCTGAAAAAGTTACTGCTGTTGTACTGCAATTCTGCACATTTTTCAGGCAATTATGTGAGAAAACTCTATATCCTTTACAGCTTGACAACCTACAGGAGAGGTTTGTATTGACCCTTTGTGCAATGGAGATGATCTTTCATCCATTGTTTTTTACTATCATGATGCATTTAACTGTGCATTTGGTTGACAAAGCTAAATTAGGAGGCCCCGTTCATTATCGATGGATGTATCCAATTGAGAGGTATTTTATTTATATTTTTCTAGTTAAGTAAACAATATTTAAAATTTAAATAAATGCATAATATTATTATTATTTTTCACAGATATCTTGGGCATTTGAAAGCATACGTGAGAAATAAAGCTCAACCAGAAGGCTCTATTGCTGAAGGCTATTTGGCTGAGGAGTGTCTCACCTTTTTTTCCAGATATTTGGATGATTTTGAGACAATATTTAATCGAGTTGGACGTGTTGACGACACATCAACTCAATCTCAAATGCATTAGAAATCAAAAATATTTCCTGCTATTGGCCGATCAGTTGGGAGGACCTCATACGCGACACTGACAGAATTAGAGTTATTACAGGCACATAGATATGTGATACTGAATAGTAAAATTGCAGATCCATTTATTGAAGATTTGAGGATACAAACAAAGAGACTAATGAGAGGCCAAACACGAAATGAAAAAGATATAACGAAATCTGTGAATAAAGAGCTGGTAGAATGGTTTGCACGACGTGTAAGTTTATAAATATTGCAATAAATACGAA
The DNA here is from genome assembly GCA_963277665.1 of Viscum album. Lineage (NCBI taxonomy): Eukaryota > Viridiplantae > Streptophyta > Magnoliopsida > Santalales > Viscaceae > Viscum > Viscum album. The sequence goes on from OY728145.1 coordinate 1,741,246,797, forward strand.
TATTAGTTTGACACATACAATTTTCAAATATATTAAATTATATTTTTATTCTTCAGATCATGAATACTGATACTCGAGCAGACTTGTCAGAAGATTTGAAGTTTCTTGCTAGAGGCCCTATAAAACAAGTTAGAAAGTTCGACGCTTATAATGTGAATGGTTTTAGATTTCATACAGTCTATTGAGAAATGGGTTTGAAAACACAGAATAGTGGTATATTTACATTTGATGAAGTGGAATACTATGGAAAGTTGCATGATATTATTTAATTAAACTACCACGGGCATTTTTTTGTTGTTTTATTCAAATGCAAATGGGTCGATATTATCAGAGGTGTTAAAAGAGATTCCTTGAAATTTACTTCTGTAAACTTCTCTCGCTTGATGGATGTTGGTGATCGTGAACTGCATGGTCCATATATCTTAGCATCGCAGGAAAAAATGGTATATTATGTGAATGATGTTGTGGATGAAGGGTGGAGTGTAGTTACTCACGTAATACAAAGAGATTTGTATGATATGGGTGATGAAGTGGAAGATTTGACCTCTGCAATTGAATTTCATCAACAACAGGAAGCAGAATTATTTGTCCATCATGATATTGAAAATATTAGTCTAGCAAGGATGAATGAAGTGGATAAAGCAATGGAGCAGGAAACTGACATGATTGAAGGGGAAAATGATTCTATGTACAATTATGTATTCATTCAGCAACCACTTGTTTCATTTATGTAGTCATTCATTATCATTGTTATATATATTTTGTTTGTTAGTACTGGGCATCTATTATCATTTTTAATTTTTTTTCTGCATAAATTTTTTGAAATATATATTCTGAACTTAATTTTATTTGATTAAATGACAGGAATGCCAAGGAAGAAGCAGTACACCATTTCATCTACTTCTGTGACAGATGACGATCCGTCTGTCCCCACGGCATCTGAGGCAGCAGCTGCCTACATCCCTGCATCATCTCCCCCTGCACCATCTCTGACACTATTAGTGGATGTCTCATTAGAGGATGATTCATCGCCTCCCCCTACAGGAGCCTCAGCAGTGGGGCAGTGACACGCCCCTTCCAGTTCATCACAGACATTCTGGAGGGTTACAGTCATAGGTACAAATTTTAATTAAATTAATTTATTGCATTTTGATTATAGTAATTGTTTTCTAATTGCATATGAAAAAAATGCAACCGTGGAAAACACTTAAAAAGTTATGATGTTTGGAACATGAATGGCGAGAAGATAGTGGTGCCATTTGATTCTTATGGGGTCCCGATGGATGACGTCGCAGGTTTACTTGGTCAGATTATAGGTCAGCTGGCAGCGGAGCCCATTTCCCTGCCTATTTCATATGATGATTGGAGGCATATGCCTCCAAACTGGAAAAATGAAGTTTTTGATTCTCAGATAAAGGTAATTTTATTACTTTATGGTTTAATTGAATGTCATGTTACTAATATATTCAAAATGAATTTCTGTATACAGATGTTCTTCCACTTTATCGTTGCTGATGTGATAGCACGGAAGTGGACATTGAAAAATCTTGGAAAAAATGGAAAGATTTCAAATGGAGGTTGTGGTGTGATGCCAATGATACTTCATTGACCATACAGCAGATGTATGAGAAGCTACCCAGTGGGGTACCGAAAGAACAGTGGAAAGTTTTTTTCGATAGCCATCGTTATGAGAAGAGGATGGTATTGAAATATATATTATTATATTATCCTCATTTTACATTTATACATGTACATGAAGAGGATATAGACATTGAATACATTACTGTTAAATTGAATTTTATTTATTTCAGGATCTCCCAAGACAGAATTCATCAAACCGGGCAAAACAATTCATCCCGCACACTACGGGCTCAAAAAGCTTTTCTAGAAGCCGAATGTCATTGGTAATCTTTTAATTAGTTTAAATATTTATAAGAAAATATTATCTATTTAACATATTTAATTGTTGATTTATCTTTTTTTAATACAGTCACAGAGTTTAGGGCATGAAGCATCCCGAACAGAACTGTGGCTGGATGTTCATAAAAAAACAGATGGAAGTTTTGTTAATGAACCTACCAGAGAAGTTGGGGTATGAAGTCAATTATTTATTATAATAACTTTTTATCAGTTTTTACTGTGTTAATATATATTGATATTTGATTTATAGGTAAAAATTAAAGAAATATGGGATGTCAATCCTGAGAAATCCTACTCAGTCTCCCAGGATGACCCGATTTGTAAAGTCCTTGGGAAGGAGCATCCTGGTAGAGTGCGTGGGATGGGTTTTGGACCCATACCATCTGAGGTCTTTGGCAGGCCATCAGGGATTTCAGCTACATCTACTCCTGGTTATAGTCATTTCATACCTGAAGATACTCAGAGGGAGATGTCTTCTCTACGAAACACAGTTCACCAGCAGGGGGATCAGATATCTTCTTTGCAGAAAGAGTTGCTTGAAATACGTCAGCATATGAGCAGATATGCCCCCTGTGGTAATGCATCGGCTAGTGGTGAGTAGGTAAATCACAAAAAAATCAAAATCATTTATTTTTCACACTTTTATTGGTTTTAAGTTTAATTATAAATATGCAACAATATTTAATTTTCAATATAATGTTCTTATAGGTGACAGCAGGTAGTGGAGATGAAGGTGGAGAGGGTGACGATGCAGCATCAGATGATGAGTAGTAGTGTTGTTGATGTGTTGAACAAGTATGAGAATGGTTGGTTTGTATATGTAACATGTATATGGAACATAGTTTCCACCAAACATTTCCATGTCCTAACATTTTTTTGATTTCTCATGTTTACTTCTATGCATTTTATTTATTTATGATGTTTCATTTTATGTCTTGATTTCTCGAGTGTGGTATACATCATTCCATTTAGGCATGTGTTTGAATTGGTACCACATCCAATGAGAATACCATATATGTAACCCATATTCATACCATTTCTACTATATAGCAGCATTCGGGTAGCCCCATTGTGTAAGCTCAATTCATACCATAACTGATTCATAGAAGTACCTAGGCAGTCCAACTGTGTAAGTCCCATTCATATCATTTTTGCTCCATAGCATTACCTAGGTATCCTAGCTGTGTAAGCCCAATTCATACCATCACTATCAAGGCCCAATGATCCACAACACATTACATAGGCATGAAGAAATTCCCACCTGACAGGCTAATCTTAGACTATACAACCAACATACCAATTATGCTGATAAAGAACTCACGCTCTTACTGACATGGAAAGAGTGTATCTTGGAAGCCTCCCACAATACCTAAATTTAACCATTATCAGTATAACATGAATCTAAGCATGTATACACTCTATTAGAACACCTAATATGCATCATTACAATAACATCCAAATAATCATAGTTTAACTTAACTTATCCCCCAAATAACCATGTCAATTATTCATGTTAGACTTAACAAAACACAAGCACTACCCATGCTTTTACATTCACAATACCAAATACAATGATATTACTAACTGAATACCAAACCACAATCCACCTATATACCATCACTATAGAAAAAGGTGTCTAAACTTACTTTCATTTTTTTAATGAACTCATAAACCTAGGATAAGTCCTCTCTTGGATTACATACATAGAAGAAAACCCCCATCAGGTGGAAATGAGAATCGCTATTTCACTTGATTAGAACACTCCAATCACCAATATCCCAAGATACATCTCAATATTACTAGTCTCTCTCAACCCTATTTCACATGTCACATCCTATATAGGATACAACTCATGGAGAAGCATTTATGAACCCATCTCAAATATCACGAGGAAAATCATAGGCCAATATACCCACTCGAGGGTTCTCATGCATATCACAAATCCCATACCCAATCCAACTATGAAATCTAGGTTACTAATTCTAACTAGAAATCGACACACCATACTTCCCCTGAAGGATAAAGATCACGTACATGCACATATATATTAATGACATTATCTTATGATAATAACTATTGTGAAAAATCAATATCATTTGGTTTGGTTAAGTATAATTCCACCAATAAGGTATTTAGGAAAACATTAGATAAGTTGTTGAAATTTTAAAAAACTCAAACCTATTTTCTTTAATGAAGTCAATAACAACTATATCATGATGCATCCCATCCAACCTGCAACATGATAACCATCTTGGGATGTATACATGAAACTATTATCTCATATCCAATGACATAACTCAAATCCTCAATAGGAATCATGTATAACCTACAATATCATAAACCATACTCTCTCAAGAACCATGCACGGTTAGCATGTTGTCCAACCTAAAACACACGCCAATTCACAAGTTACCCATTTTCTATAGTAGGCATTAACAACCAACCCAAAACACACAACAAACCATACCATAACATACATTCTATAACTACTCAAACATCCATATTTGGAACAAATTCTATACCCATATAAACATAATTTGTTCTATCCCATAACACAAATCCATTGTTAAAAAACCCAACCCATGTCACAATCCACCCATGGATGTTATATCGGCCAACTTAGAGCATAACCAATTACATATCATTACACATCACCATGGTTAGCATGATCACATAAATTGTATCAAAATTCATAACCATTTATTATATAGAGTATTAGTATCCATATAATATAAATCAACCCTTCTTAAAACACATAAGAAATTAAAGAAGCTAAAAACACATATACATCTTGGGGTCACATGGATTGGTTACTCACCAAATTGTGATACATACCTTTCCTTAGGTTGGACTCCATAACATACAACATTTTCTCATATCCTATTTTTCAATGAATACTACCATGATATTTGTTTGTATGGTGTCTCCTGTTCAATATTCTGGTTTGATTTGTTTTTCAGGGCAGTGGTGTGGTAGGAGCAGAATTATTTTTTTTCCAGGTCAATATTTCGCGGCCGTTTTAACCACCGCTAATGCCTTAATGGTCAGCATTTAGCGGCGGTTATAACCGCCGCTAATGCCTTATTGGTCAGTATTTAGCGGCGGTTATAACTGCCGCTAAATGTATTATGTCTAAATTTAGCGGCGGTTTTCACTGCCGTGACATAGGAGCATCAAAGGCCAGAATATAGCGGCGGTTAAAACCGCCACGAAAAAAAGTATCATCTACGCATAAAACCTCCGCGAAATGGTCAAAAACCGTCACGAAAAGAGGCATCTACGACGCTTTTCTTAAACCGCCGTGAAATAGTAAAAACCGTCGCTAATAGATTTCTGACGCCCAATTTCACGGCAGTTTTTGTAAACCGCCGCCAAACCCTATAGCGGCGGTTTAAACCGCCGCTAGGGGCCGGTTTTGTTGTAGTGAAGAAAATAAAATTGTCACCAACTAGGTGTCTTAAAAATTGGGTATCAAACTCATTGGTTTGAGAGTACCATTATAATAGTACAATCCCAACTCTAGAGGCCACTCGATAGGCCCTCCAACTCATGGAGCCCCATCAATCATCCAGTCAGTGATTACCGATGATCCTGATGTAGATGGTGTCATTCGTCATCTTCAACCATTTTGGGATTTTATACCTAGAACATAACAAAAATTCCCTCTCTTACCTTAGGTATGTAGATCAATAGGATTCATATGACCTAATCTATAAGGCATAGGGTTCCTTATCAAGGGATCCTACCAACATTCACAACCACCAACACTACGTGGTAGTGAACCCTCAACATGATGAGTGTGTCTTCCTTGGCCATCTATCCCAAGTTATTCAGAATTGGGCATATAATATGGCCATTTAATGGTAATGGCCAGTCAACATGAAGTAGGGTCACACCTCTTCCCCTTCCAAATAAGCCCACCAACCCAATTTGGTGGAAGACCATGAGCAGGAACATACACCCACTCTCCTTAATTCATCCCGCCAATAGATTCACTTGGAGTAATTTAAGGAATCTCATCATTCAAATCTACCAACCATTCATGAGTAATAACATACAACTACCAACACTAATCAGTAATTTCATAAGACTCTTCTAAAATATCTTGAAGAATCATGTTATCCATTTTTAGTGGAAAACCACAAGTAGGTGTACAAACCTTCATGTATTCATCAAACTTGTCATTAGTTTTGTCCAGTAACACATTGAGAAGTCAGTCAGAAAGCCCTGATGATGAACATGGGGAAAATCAACTCTATTACCCCACACATGACTACTATTAGTATCCACTAGTAGGAAAGAAAGGATAGAAGTAGGCACATAAACCTACTCCAGATATGGAATGAGCATATGTCCTTGTTCTGGTCATTGAATTCACCAAATATATCCTTTCAATGGTGAAATAATAGACAAAAATCCAAAATCACATCCTAAAGACTTTATAGGACATCATAATGGTGATGAAAATAGTTCCTGAGGGACGTATATACAACTCTGTCCCCACAAATGGGGTTGCTCATCATCATGTCATCCTAGAACAGACACACACCTCTACTCCCATTCAGGAGGGTCATCGTGAAAACTCCCCCATATTATATAGAAAACTGGATCAAGAACATAAACCCACTCCAACTGGAGTTAATCAAATTGTTGTAATTCTCACTCCATGGTAGGCACAAACACCTACCCATGATGACCACTTCCCCTATAAAATGGTCTTTGTAACTTGCTAGAAAGAATTCAAGAAGAAGCCTCACTAAAGACAATTGGGAAAAAAAGAGATGATCTATGGTCCTACTCTACTTAATAATAGAGTTATTGAATCCCTTATATTCTTATCTATGGTATCTCAGGATCCTACCCTCTCATTACCAAATTACGATAGTAGTATTAGTAGTAGTAATTCTGAAGGTTCTCTCTAAGCACTTCACCATGAAGGCTTGCTTCATGACCATAATCCGATCGATCTGAAGATCCCATATCATGATGAGAGCCATGGAATCCTTCCACATGGCCAAAAGATTAAGAAGTAATAGGTCATTAACCTTGATTTAATCCACCATGGTGGTCCTCCCAATGATGGTGTTCACTATTAAATTTCTCTCCGTATTAATGGTTCACATTGTCAAAAGAATTATCCAATTGGAAATATAGTGACGAGAAATCCCTCATATCATGAGGCACTTGCGAAAATAAGGCCAGTCATGACTGATGCTTTTTCATTGGTAGGTGAAATACTTTCTCAACTAGAAGATATCCCATAGTTGCGGTCATTCTCCGAACCATCCTTGGGTCACCTACTTTCCAGTGTAATAGAGGAAGTTCTCACCAATCTCACCACTTATGATAAAGAGGCATGAAAACGTCCACTCTGGTAAAACCAAGTAGAGGAAACTTTTGCAATATATAAATAAGATCTTCTAAACATGATGAAATAGCTATCTAAATATGACATGCCGAACATGTTCTATCCTTTAGCCACCTCTCAAAACAACATTCTGTAGGCACTATCGGAAGATTGTGTGCACTAAATCTGCCTCAATATATGAAAAACTCTTTGTCACCTGAAAGAAAAAGTAATACCTTATGATGAGTATCTAAGTGACATTAAAATAATAGAATGGTTTCAATGAACAAATTATTTGGAATCAATCATGGCTTCACGACATCCAAATATCAAAAAATGGTAAGGATCCCTTCAACGCTCATGCCTCAACAAATTAATGAGGTTACGACAGCTGATTGTAAATTCCCCATATGGTGTTCATATCAAAGGATGGGGTGAACATGGAGTGTTTCATTTCACTGTGATACCTAACAAGAAGATCCCTCTTAAATTGGTATCATGCAATTTCATAGCCTCATGATAGCTTCAGTAAAGAGACCATTTTCACAACCAGAGATCTTCTCAACAAAAATAGGCCCCAACCAACTTTCACTGACATCAGTCCAGAAAAGAGTAGGCTATTAAGATAATTTTTCATCAAGAATATAATAATATTAATCAAGCCTCATTTTTATGGGAAATTCATCATTAGATAATTAAAATTTCATAAATAACACAATGGTCATTGAAAGTGGGAGATTTAAGTGTGTTCCAAAGGATGCAGCCAACCCACATTCAAACAAAACTATATAAATTAAAAAGGGTAGTCATAGTGGTAGAATCCATAGCAGTTCAAGAGTGACCCCATCCCATAGGGTTGGGGATTTTTTAATCTAGCCTTTGAGGTTAGTAAACCAAGCCCAAAGGTTTGGGAATATAGAATGAAAAATCCCCAACCCTTAGGGATGGTGGATTTTTCACCTCAGCAACCACCCCCTCAGTGGGAATCAGTCTTCTCCCAATTATGGAAAACATTTCACAATAAATCATTCTAGTTTGTCTCATTACAAGATCTAGTACCCTCATTAGGGACCTACATTACCGAACTGTCTGTAGATTACATTCAGATTACTATCCACCAAGTAGCTCCCAAAGATTTTTCAAAAGGAATTAAAATTCCTCATGGAGGTATTATAAGAATAAAGTCTCACAAATACATTTATATAATTCCTACAATTAATTTTTTATTAGTTTATGTCATCAATTCCTCCCTCGTTGATTCTATAGAACATGAGGCCAATTCAGAGGAGTTGGAGGAAGACGTTCTAGTTCATAATGTTGTCTAAACTGAAACAATTGAAGGATGTGTTCTTACCCAGAACCATAGTCTTTCCCTAAATCTATGAATCCCCTTAGACAGTCCATAATTACACCCTTAAAAGGAATCAAACCAGTAAAAGGGTAAGTTTTATATTTTATATAACCTACCTCCCATAGATATTAATCCCCATTCATTGGAAAAAATATTTTCTCAATAGAAGGAATAGATGAAAGAATTGAGGAGACTTAATACAGAACTACTACAAGGAATCATTCCTACTATATATGTTCTTCATGAAGATCCTCAACTCACACTTCCATCTGGTGCACCACAAAAAAGAGGGTTTGTCGCATAAACTGAATCAGATCTTGAACATCCGCTCAACATGGGATACCAATCACCAATATACTTGGATCCTGAAGCAGCAGATCAATAATTCCCTCCATTAGGTGCAAAACTATAACATTTTTAGGCACATACTTATAGACCTACCCCTATATTTGAACCATGACATATACTATTAGTTTCTCCATTGATGGCCCTATCAACTTTCAAACATGTTCAGGCTCCAGTCATTGCACTTGTTCAGGCTCTAGCTCTACTAGACATTCCTCAATTGCTTATGAACAATATTGATTCACTAATGGCTTTATTGGATTCCATGGATGAATTACATGTTCCATTACATATAGAAAATAAACCTTACCCTGAATGAGTAGATCTGACTCTACCCCTGCCAAATTTTAGGAATCCAACATTTCCAATTTGTAACAGCTTGGGAAACTCATAGCAGCATTTGATGCATTTTTTCTCTCATTGTGATACCATAATAAGGAACCCTAAAAATAGGAGGTGGAAAAACGCAGTTGATTCATGCATTCACTGCAAGGACCAGCCTTTGTATGGTGCACAAGTTTGTAGGCTCAGTCAATTACAAGGTGGGAAGACCTTTGTTAGAAGTTTCTCTTCCAGTTTAGCTCAATGATGTAGAATACAATACTGTTCGACCTATCAAATTGTAAGTAGAAGAAGAATGGCATAGAATCATATTTAATTTCTTAGTGGAAAGTATTGACATGCTCATTGAACCTATCAATCCCTAGAGAGTATTTTTAACCCATCTATCTAGTAAATCTTCACGATGAGTTGTGCACTCCACTTATCCCTATGCAGTACCTTGCTATAATTTCTTAAATGGGGGAAGACTCAATCATAGAGACCAAATCCAAGACTTGATTAATTCCATAAACTCAAGTAAAGAGATAAAGGAAAGAAAATGTCACTACAGTTACACTTAAGAAAGCCCCTATACTCACTCCCGCTTCGAAGACTGCACCATATCATCCAGCTCCACCTCCTGAGTATTAGAAAAAACACCCTCCTAGTCAGGATAGTCTGAGAGAGTGGAGATTAAAAAAATTTAGGAGTTGAAAAACAGATTCTATTATTTCATAAATGACCAATTCTTCATATACTTCATATCATCATTGGAAAACAATGTGATAAAGTTACCAAAGCCCAGGAACCCCATCAAATAGGGTGATGAAGATATCCCAGATTATTTCCCCTTCCATAAAGCAATGAGAAAAAATATATAGGAGTGTTTTGTTTTTAAATATATCCTTCAAAAGATGGTGGACTCCAAACAATTAAAGTATAAAAAAATTTCTTCCCAAGTAGTGTGTTTCTATACCACTAAATTGGAGGAAGAGAATGAATGGAAGGAAGTTAAAAGCCAGAGTACATGGAATTTTAGTGACTATATGGTTAGAAAAATGATCAACCAAAATCATTCTATCCTATGAGCATAGCTGAAATAGATGATAGTTCCTTTGACTACTTTCTTTACAACATATCCAACTTCATCAATAGCTTAGTCCTTCGAAGGTCGGCCCTCCAAAAAGTGACATGGAAAGAAGGGTAAGAAGCAAGAACAATAAAATGATCTTGTGTCAAGGATAAAATTATATTTAACCCTAGATGACTTCATTCCAATGGTCTCAAAATCACGGGAACCACCCTACCAAATGGCACACCAAGTGTCCACCCACCAGACAGAATCTTCATCAGATGAGGAGTTGATCTTCAATTCCATTAATTTTTTTAACTTAATGAATCAATTTGTAGATGATAGACATTATTATGAACCTGAATTCCCTACACTTAATTGAGGGAATGTGGGAAGAGTCCATCATGGTTGAAGATATAGGGGAATATGTGGTCATGCTATATGTCTCTACTTTAACCATGCCCTTGATCGAACTGTATATATGGTAGAAATTCATGGGAGAGCTCTCCAGCGTGCCCAGTAGGAGTAAGAAATTATCCCCCAAAATTAAAATTTATTCCTTGACATGATCATCCTAGAAGTTTGGTTAGAGTATATGTCACTGACTAATCAAACTCGATTTGTGGAAATACCTAGTCATCATAATCCACTAAGAGAATAAGTACCCCCTATTCCAAGGGATGATATATCTACATTAGGAACATCATCTCCCAAAGAACCTGTGAAAGAACACCCCCATGCTGGTAATCACGGAACTTTGGACCAAAAATATGATGTATTGAATAAATTTTCCTTGGTGCCAGCCAATTTTTACATTCTAGATTCCCTAATTCTATCAAAAGATCTCCAGGAATCACTAATTGAGGTCTTGTAAAGCCCTCAGGAATTTGAAAATAATGTTTTTGTTGCGGAAGTTTATCGTGTAGAGAATAATCCTAAAGAATTCCACATGGTTATCTCTTTCATAGATCCATATGAGGAATCCATCATACAAGGAAACTTTAGACCCTTGTATATATATAGAAGGATAAATGATATTGATATCTAATGAGACTTCATTAACAACAGATCTGGAGTCAACCTCAACCCAATCTAGAAACTTTTTCAATTAGGATTCAATGAATATCACTTTCACCCTATACCCTAATGTTATAGGGTTATGATACTAATGAGAAAAATCCACTCAGTGAAATAAATATCAAGACTCAGTTCAGGGATCTCATGTCTGACTCAAAATTAATGGTTTTTAAAAAGGATATAGCCTTAAATGTTCTACTTGGAATACATTAGCTACATCAGTGCGACTATCCCTTTTTCATACCACCAATGCCTCAAATATTTTATCGATGAAAAAATTGGTAAATTTCATAATGAACAATCCCCATTCAAATCCTATGAATCACAGCACATTGTTGTATAATTCTACCACAAAAAAGGGAAATAGTCCAAGGTCGATGATGTCCCTCACATCAATTCCTAGAATGGTCTAGAGATGTTTCTAGCTAACCCTTTTAAATAGCTCAGTGTGGATTATGTGCTCCCCATCAACCAAATTGAAGAGTTGGGTTCAAATTCAAGCATACACCCAACAAGTCGTGTCATGTAAATCATGGCAGTTGAGCCCAACAGCGTTGGATAAGATATTAACTCTCCAAGAAATATTGAAAGCCTGGATAAAAATATATTTGTTCCATCCCCTGATCTGCAAAAAATCATAGTTCTATCATCTAGACTAGAATTTTTCATCATTCCAAAGGGAGGAAACTAATAGGCTCATTCTCAGTCCCTCATTTACCCTTGGGAAATCCAAAAAGGCCTCATACTATCAAGAAGGCTTGAAATAGTTTCCTCATCTTTTAAATGTTCAAATTACAACTCCAACCATAACTTTGGAGAACTTGATTCATCACTTACTTCCTAGGTAGGAGTAGAAGGAGTAAATAATGAGGAAGATAAAGAAAAGGAAGACTTTAGGTATGTCCCTACATCATTTGAGGAAGGTTTAACCACCACTGTTGATGAGCTTAAGGAGATAAATCTAGGTATAGAAGAAGATACATGACCCACTTTGATTAGTGTGGACATTACTTCTAAAGAACAATAAGTTTATATTTCCTAACTGAAACAACACATAGATTTGTTTTCCTATAATTACATAGAAATGTTAGGCCTTGACCCCAAAGTTTCCACCCATCACTTGGGTTTTCTAGAAGACCATTAGGGATAGAAGAAGGCAACTAGAAGGAAACACCCGACCCAAGACACCAAAATTAAGGCTGAAGTGGAAAAGGTCAAAAATGTTGACTTTATCTAAGAGGTAAAATATCCCAAATTTTTATCCAACATAGTCCCTATAAAGAAGAAGAATAGAAAAATCTGCGCCTTCATCGAATTTACAGATCGCAACCAATATTGTCTAAAATATGACTTCCCAGTTCCAATCACAGAACTCATGATTGATGCAACGGCTGGTTATCAAGCCCTATCCTTCATGGATGGATATTTAGGGTACAAAAAAATTTGGATGGCCCCTAAAGATCAATAATCCACTTCCTTCAGAGCCCTCCAAGAAGTTTTTTCTATTGGGTAATGCCCTCTGGCTTGAAGAATGTTGGTACCACATACCAATGTGTTATGCAACACATCTTCAAACCCTTCCTAGAGAAGTTTATCGAATTATACATTGATTATCTAGTGGTTAAGTCCTCACAATGTTCTGATCACCTAGATGACATGGATACCATCTTCAATAAGCTATGACAACATAACCTAAATATGAACCCCTTAAAATGAACTTTCAGGGTAACCTCGAAAAAAATTCTTGGCTTCATCCTACACCATCATGACATCAAATTTGATCCTGAGGGGAAATAAATACTTAGCATGTCTCCTCCTCAAAACCATAAATATTTTAGATGAGTTCAAGGACACTTTTACTAAATCTGGTTCTTCATAGATAACCTTGTAAGAAAATGTCTTCCCTTCACCAAGATGATGAAGAAGGGGGTCACATATCAGTGGACCACTGACTATGAGGAATAATTTGAAGGCCTCAAGAAATACTTATTGATCCCACCAGTATTAATTCCACATATTGAATGAAATCCACTCATTCTATATGTGATGGCCCGATATTGATCATTGGGAAACTTTATTCCACAAAATAATGATGCTAGGAATGAAAACATCCTTTATTATGTTAGTCAAACCATGATCATTATCGAGACTCGTTATTCAGATGTTGAGAAGAGTTGCCTAGCATTAATCTTCACAGTTCAAAAAATCAAACACTATATATAGCACCATGAGGTCCAATTGGTCTCTAGAAATAACCTACTCAAATATATCATCATTCTTCCTATGTTTACATAATTTTTTTCATTGTGGGATGTTATTCTATAGTTGTTTGATATACAATTTTTTCCTCATAAAATAATGAAAGCCTATGCTTTGACAGATTTCTGTGAGAAACACCCATCTACAGAAACTACATCATTAAATAAAAAATTTCTAGATGAAGATATATTCTCTATTTAGAAGATCCCCCAAATGTGGGAAATGTATTTTGATGGTATGTTTAGGAGCCAAATAGAGAGGATAATGGAAGACCCAAAGATCAACAAAGTTGGGTTATGGATCATGCTCATCTCCCCAGTGAAGGCAGTTTTACCTTACTCCTACCTACTATTAGAAGGTTGTACTAAAAATGAGGTGGAATATCTATCCCTCATTATAGGTTTGTAACTGTCACTAAAAATACTAGTAGACTACCTGGAGGTGAAAGTTGAATTAGAGTTGATAACCAAACATATCAATAGGGATTATGCCATTAGAAAAGAATAGTCAATCCCACTACTTGACTATGTTCATGTGTTAATGGAAGAATTCAACTTAGAGATAACATTGACTCGTGAAATTAAATCACATAATTTCCAAGAATATGCATTAGAAAATGTAGTTATATCACTAGTAGATCCAAATTAGTAAAAAACAGTCATCATCGCTTCCCTTCATCGAATGGTCTCACCTTTCCTTCAAATTTGAATAGAATAGATTAATGAAGTCGTATCTATCCCTAGAACGTATGGACCTACCATGGGATGGATGATTACCATCATGGACCACCTACAAAGTGGAGTAATTCCATTGGATAGAGAGGGGAAGAATAAAATTTGGCGGTGAGCAATCAATTTCACTCTTTATGATGGCCCAAATCACTAGAAATTACTCTATAAACTGGGATTTTATAGAGTCTTTCTCATATGTATCAATGGAGAAGAGACTGTGGCTCTTATGGAAGAAGTTCAAGCTAGAACCTTTGGTTCCCACCTGTTAGGGATCAATATTTCCCATCAAATATAAAGGATTGGATACTACTAGACCATTGTGACATAGGATTTCATAGAATTCACCAAGAAATTTCATTCATATCAAGTACATGAAAACTTTATCCATCAACCCCTAGAGTTTCTACATAAATCCAAATACTCCTATCCATTCTCCATATGGTGAATGGATGTTGTGGGACCATACCCTCTGGCTATGGATAGTTATTTCAAGTACATCCTATTTGTGACTGATTTCTTCTCCAAATGGGATGAGTCAATACCCCTCAAAGAATTTAGGGCCAAAATAATTATTGGTTTTGTCAAAACTAACATCATTGCCATATTTAGTGTCCCTAATACAATAATTCTAAACAAGGGAACTAAATTTTGTTCTGCTAAGGTAGAAAATCTATATTAGGAATATGATATAAAATCCAACCATTCATTCCACTACCATGAAGAGGATAATGGACAGATAGAGGCCTTCAATAAGACTATGTAAAACATAATCCAGAATATGGTGGAAAAATATAAAAATTATTGGCCTAAAAATATCTTGCATGCCTTATGGGCTTACTAGACTAAAACTTGTACAGCCACATGGGTGACCCCATACTCATTGGTATATAGAATAGAAGCAGTCCTACCCATTGAGGTTCAACTCCCATTACCCTGTGTTTCTATCTGTGATCATCTATCCGCATATGAAAAATCTCATAAATTAATGGATGAATTGGAATGACTAGATGAGAAAATATTACATGCCTTTCATCACTTGTAAGTCTAACAAAATTGGATAGCATGATAATTTATCAATAAGGTCCACCTCCACTCATTCCTCCAAGGAGAACTGGTATTGGTCATCATAACTCCAATAATACCTAGAAATAATCCTTTTAAACTTAAACCAATGTGGTAGGGACATTACTTCATACATAAGGTCCGTTCTAATAGAGCTTATTCCTTGATCTCAATGGATGGAGAGATGATTAAAACCCCAAACAATGCAAAGTTCCTAAACAAATATTTTGTGTCATCAAAAGAAAATTGTCCTAGTTGTAGGATGTTAAACTGCATAACACCATATACATCTCAACTAAAATACATTAAACTATGTAGTTGGTCTTTGTCATGTGACCTTAAAAGGAATTAAATATAATCCATGTTTCACGACATTAAATTGCATGGCATCATCTCCCTTTTCACATGACAATAAACTAAATGACGTAAGGTCTTAGTCATATGAATTAAAACAATAATACACCATTCATTCTCACCACATGACATTAAACTACATGGTTAACCTCCCTCTCATTCAACATTAAGAAACCCCCAATGTACCATGAGTTGAAACACTCCTTGTGGTCCCTTAAATATGGGCTTCCATCTTATATGTAAGTCCCAACCACATCTATCCAACACCTCAATAGATACAAGATGCCCTCTTGGCTATACATGTGGAAGAAAAAATAGGAATATCCCATACATAATCCCCAATCACATCATTTCCACTCCATAATGGAATTTGGGCCCCTTTATAGGTATAATTCCTGGAATTTTCATGTCCTTACCACAAGATGGTAAACTGCATGACCAATGTCATCATCACATGATGGTAAACTACACAATCTATGCAAGAACTATGTATGGATTGATTATCATTCTAATGAGATATGTAGTGACACCTGAATTTCCAATCCTAAGTCCATTCGTAGCAAAAAATATATATTCTGTTTTCCCCATGTAAGAATCTGACTGCCATAGGGAACTTTCTTTAAGAACTATGTGTGGATTGATTCTTTCTCCAGCAAGATATGTAGTGATTCTCGAATCTCCAATCTCAGGTCCAGCCCAAACTAAAAAGAAAAATTCGCCTTTTCCCTATGTATGAATCAGATCTGTATAGGGAACTTTTCTAAAACATATGGCTTTATTATCATTACAATGATATGTGTAATGAAACCTAGGACTCATGTCTTAGGACCAACCATTATTATAGGAAATAATAAATCCCCCATTTCTCTGTGTAAAATTCTGATTGATGTGGGGAACAATTCTTAGAGAACTACATGTGGATTGATTCTCATTCTAAAGAGATGCATAATGACGCTTGGATCTCCAATCATGGGTTCATCTGTAATAAAAAAACCCACTCCATGCGTATGGGTTAGACATTCATAGGTAACCTCCCAAGAACTACATGTGTAATTATTCTTATTCCCTTGAGATACATAGTGATTCTTAGATTTTCATCCTTAAGACCAGCCACAACATTTCTTCTTTTTCAAATCGGTTCAGCTTTGTCCTTATCATGTGACATTAAACTACACAGCTAATTCCCTAACTATATGAATTTAAACTACATGGAACTTCAAGAACTATGTACGGATTTATTTTCATCCCAATGAGATACATTGAAATGTCTAGATTATAACTCTAGACCCATACACTACAAAAATCTAAATTCCCTTACCCTTCACTTGTGTGGCCTTTGTGTCATAGAGGAAATCTTTTTTCAACCCCGTATTTCTCACATTGAGCATAGCTCACATGGAATTAGGATTTTTGGTAATGGATATCCTTACATAAGTAAGGAATATCAATTTTTGTTAGGATTATCATGGTTCTGGTTGTAAGACCTTAAAGGCACACTGGATGTCCTCATTGTATGATAATAAATAGCATAATTTCCTCAAGAACTATATGTCGCTTAATTCTCATTCCAATGAGATACATATTGAGGTTCATATCTTCAATCCTAGACCCATCCAAATCATAATATATGAATTTACCCCACTCTCCCACATAGGAGTTAGATATATATGAGGGTATCCTATACAATTTCTCACCCTATGCATGAACCCGTATCCAAAAACCCCCATTTCCTTTACACATGAATTCAATTAGTGTAGGGGAACTTTATTTTAGAAACATGTGTGGCTTGATTCTAATACAATTGAAAAATATATTGAAACCTAGTCCTTAATTCCTAGTCTCATCCTTAGGGAAAATAAAAATTCTCCCTCTCCAGCATACAAACAAATATCCATGTAGGATATTTTAATTCAGGTCCCCTCATCAAAGGGTCTTCCAAGAAAACAAAGACGTCCTCATTCTATATATGAGTCAAATCTATAAAAGGGACTCAAAACTCATGGCTAATATCAGTCTAAACACTTACTTTATTCTTGTACCTATCCCTTCCCCACATCATACTCCTAATATTGGACACTTTTGGATCAACAAAACCTTTCTCCAACTTATGGAAATAGAATTTATGATACCTGAAGGTGTATTTTCTTGACTATACTGTAAAACAACCCAGTTTTATTTGCATAAAATAGGCTAAAAATAGATTCTTCAGCCAAAGGATGCCACTATTGAGTATTCTGTAACATTCCCCAATTGTCTTTGCATAAAATAGCCAAAAATGAGTTTTTTAATCAGTAGTAACTTCATCCTCAATAAAAAACCTCTTTTGTCTCTATCATCTTTGATGACATTATGTTGGAACCCATTATTTGAATTTGGTTTGTGGTAACCCCCTACATACTTTTCTCATATCCTTTCTCTGGATCCGACAACACCTAAGACAATGGTTTACAATTTCCCCTCTCATTTTTGAAGTATGCAGGAATGGTCTTGGTCTGGTATGCCATATATCTCCTATCATTTCCACAGTGCTTTAGTCCTAATCATACGACCTAAAAATAAAGGCACCATATTTCCTTTTTTTGGATCATAATTGCATAGTAAACCATCTTTTTCCCATTCTTGATTAATTTTGACTTCAAATGGTTCTTCCATATTAAGGTAATTTTCTTCCATGAACCAAAATCTGTTCTTGGAAAAATCTGAATCTCCACAAAATTCCATTAGATTTTAATGAAACAATTTATTAATTATTGAGAACTTATTTTCCTAACTATTCTATAACACACCCCATATGTCTTTTCATAAAGTAACCCATGTGATGGATTTTTCATCCAAGGGATTCCACTATTGATTGTGTTATAATATTCCATGGTTATCTTTGCATAAAACAGCCCAAAAATGGGTTTGTAAATTAGTGGTAATTTCATCCTTAGGAGGTTTCATCCTCTAATTCCATAATCCTTTTTCCCCATTACACTCTCTAGATATGAGGGTCCCCAAGACATAGCTGAAAACTTTCTCCTCTCATACATAAATATGGTACCACATTTCTGGATATATTATCAAGGATGGGAGAACCATAAACCATTCATCTATAGATAAAGACCTTAAATTATTTCCCCCCAATGTCCATATGATATGAATTTAAACTTCACAGTATAATGTACTTGTTATACAACTTTAAACTATATAGAATAATGTCCTTATTGTGTGACTTTAAACTATATAGCATAATTTCCTTATGGTATGAATTAAAAAATTTATAGCTTAATATCATAGTCACAAGATGTTAAACTATATGACAAATTCCTCACCATAAGATATTAAACTACACAGTCAATGTCCTGGTCACATGAAATTAAACTACATAATACTTCAAGCCTTTTCAAAAAGGGGCCACCCCCTAACATCAACCACCTAAAAAATGTACCCCCCCCCCCTCATTCGAGCCAAATTTTTATAAGATTGATTTCCCATTCACAGAAAATTTCAGTACATATACTATCCTCTTTCTCAGACACCTCCCTTTGGAAACTCCACTCATCAAGGTCTTGAGAAATCTAAATCTCCATAAACATTATTCAGTCATAATTAGTATAATGTAAGAGTTACTAAATAATCCTTTTCCTATATATTCTATAACCTACCTTAATAATCTTTCCATAAGTTTCTCACAAATTTTGGTCCAGTCAACCAAAGGATTACATAATTTAACTATAAAGTAATAGGCCCTAGTTGGCCTTGCATAAAATATCCCAAAAAATAGGTTTTTCAACTGCTGGAAATATTTTCCTTAGGAGATGCCTCCTCTATTTTTGAATATTTTGTTTTAGATTCAGAAATCCTAAAATCATGGCTCAAGATTCCCCATCAGGTATCTGAATATTTTGAAACATTATCAACCCACATGATTTGTTTGGGTCATCATTTTAAACTTACAGAAAAAGATGTTTGACCTAAAACACCAGTCTCATTAGTCTAGAATTCATGAATTTAAACTTATTGCAAAAATTTACATAATACTCACTATGTTGAAAACCCATAAAGGTAACTCTAGACAAAAGTAGATTCTCATCTCTCTAGACCTACACTCCTTATGGTTTAGGAAAAAATTGATCAATGAAAAGATAAAAGGTGAAAAAAAATTAGGATAAATACTAGAAAACATTGGTCTAAGAAAAATCTAAGTCTCACTCGCTAAATCTCCTTCATATTGGAATTTTGAAAAAAATTAGGGTGATGACATAAAATACACAAAGTTTTTAGGGTTTTCCATATAATCTTGGAAATAGTAGAACAATACTCGATAGGACCCTAGATTATGAAAAAATTAGAGCATCCCTCCACACTTGATGTAGCTCAAAAACATATAAAATTATTTTTTAAATGCATCAAAGTTCCCTATAGTTACCTTAGAACCAGGTTTTTTTCATCCAAAATGAATATAATTCTAAGGGGGGTTTGACACTGCAAAATTTATTTCATTAACTTTTCCTCAAAATTCATTATGTGACCCTCACTTAGACAAAAAAAAATTAGAGTTTGAGTTGAGATGTTTCTCTATTACAAAAGAATATGTAGGTTATATTTCCATGTGCCATAAGACTACTCCACAATGAGGGTTAATTATAATGAACCCCACTCTAGGAGTAGGCCATGGATTTTTAAGATCAATGATAAAAAGTTTTTGATTCATTAAAATTAAATTTCTATATTTATTTCAAGAGAATTAGGTATATTGACCAAATTAAGAAGTGTATATCTCCCTGATATCTTCGATTTTACTAGTCATGGATCCCAAAAGGACTTAAGGATCAAAAGTTATGGCACTCTGAAGATAGGAAAAATTTATAAATGGATTTGCCTAACCTAAGACAAGGTCTTGAGCCAAGGAATTAGGCTAAGGACCTAATCCAAGGACCTGAGACAATGACCTTATCCAATGGCCTGAGCTAAATACTAGACCCAAGGACTTGATCCAAGGACCTGAGATAAGTACCTACACTAAGGATTTGATCCAAGGACCTGGGTGGATTAACTCCCTTGCCTAGGGTTCCATATTTTCCTATAAATGGGACCCCTAGTCTCATTATTTGTATATCTAAAAAATAATAAAAAGTCCCAAACTCTGTATGCGCATCCCCTTCACTTAGGTATCTCAAAAATTTCTCAGGTATAGCTCTCAAAAACTCAATAGAGGAGATAATTAAAGGGGAAAAGTGATGTAAAAAACTCTTTAGGGTCTGAAATATATAACACTTGCATGAGGACCCTTCCTCCCCTAAGTGAAGAACCACCTATACGAGACTCCTCTCCCTAATCATGGACCTATGTGATACCTCTCCACAGACATATGAGGAGACCCATAGTGCCTAGGCTAAAGCCTCTCCCAAGTGATGTTGCCTAAGTAGTCCATTTCCTGAGTCATTTCTAGATCATGTAGGCCTATACCCCCTACATGAATCTCCTCTAATTCCTCCCATACCCTATGTGATACACTTATGACCTCTAAGATAGGACCCGCGTGAGCCTAACTTTGAGCCCTTATCCAATCTCACATAGTTGGGCTCCACTCCCTTTGGCTCCCTTATCTGAAAGGGACCAAATCAAAGCCTCCACCAAGGCCTCCAGACTAGAAAAACCATGGGAATAGTCACACCTTCACATCTCCCATTTGGATTTTCATTCCTTCTATCATAGGTTCCCTACACTTATCTTACCATATGGTTAGGTTCATTGGGGTGAATGTGGTTTTTCATTCTTTTGGTCATGAGGACCCTGACCCTAGGGATAGTTTTGGGAGTTCCCAGTCTTCAATACTAGGTTTAGGACCATGTTATACCCTTGTATTATCTAATACCAAGATCCTACAGTTCTAGGTGAGGATGGTGAGGATCACGCTTTCATTTCCTTTTGACATGGAATGACATCCTCCTCCCTTGCTACGAAACCAATTTTAGGGAATCCCTCTTAAAGTAATCCCTTATACTTTCTTGAAAAAGGTTTTAATCCTTATCCTCCTCACCCCCTTGAATACTAGTTCAGAGGGGGATTGGCACTAGAGTCCTCCACTCTCTCTCTCTCATACCCTAGGGGAGTTGTATCCTCTCTGAGAAGACGGTGGCGGCTGGGCGGATCCCTCCCCTCCCAGCAGGGGAGGGATCTTTGATGATCCGGACCTTCTCCAATTCTGATTTGCTACCTCCTTTCCCGAAGTCAGCGCTATTCCCTAAAGTACCGGAGCTCCTAAATGGTTTTCTGAATCTTCATATCTCAACAGCAGAGTTTACGGAAACTTCTGCGCTTCTAAAGCTCACACTGGTGGTGTGGTTTAAACAGAGAAGACCTTCAGTCGATTCCTTCGATCGCTTCATCTTCAATGCTTGGGATCTAAAAGATAGGGAAACAATGGGATTAATTGACAACCACCACATTATGATCTGATTCGCATCAGAGGATGACCTCATCAGTTCTTGGTCGAGGGCTCCCCGATGCTGTAATGGGCTTCGGTTCTTCCTCTTCTGATGACTGTTTGATTTTCACATGAAACACAACTCGCCCTCCACTGAAATTTGGGTTAGTTTCCCTAATTTATCATTACCTTTACAGAATCCATCTGTTATCATAATTCTAGGTAATATTCTCAGTAGGTATCTAGGTTCGGATAGCCGCACAGAATCGGTCTTTCATCCTGTGAATCCGCGAGTATGTGTCAAGGTTTATGTGTCTAGAGTTCCCTTTGAATTTGTTTGGATCACGATTGAAGAGGAGTACAGATGAAAGCAGTGTTTGGTTTATGAGAGTTGGATGGATTATTGCAGTTCATTTGGTTGGTTGGGACATGCCATGGATGTCTTTTCTCGGGACAATCCATCGAAGGTGGGCGGGGGACTTAAAAAAACAATTGAAGGTTGATCGGGAGGTCCCGGATCCACCAAGGATGACGGCCACTGTTCAGGGGAATACGATGGGAACTTGTGAGGAGGTTGGAATGGGACATAGGGAAATAGTAGGAGATGATGGAGGTGGAGAATATAGGTTACTGAGACTGGGTGTGGAGAAATCTACCAGAATTGAGGCAGTGGAACGCAGCCCAGAGGCTGGTGTGGGTTATGGCATGGGGAAGGATGTCGCGACGCATCAATGCAATCTGAAGGTTATTGATGTGTTCAATCAGCTGTGGAAGGACCTTGTGAGTCCCTCCAACCTACCAGAGGGTGCGGTCTCCTCAATTCAGACTCCATTCATCCTGGGAAATAGGTTTAATGGACTTGCGGAGGTAGGATCGGGAGATGAAGCACCTGTTGCGGTTGAGGGAGATGAAATTAATAGGAAGGTCCTTGATGGCCTTAATATGGAAGTTGGGAAAATTGAACATGATTATCCTGATTGTACTACTGGAAGTGGGGTGGAGGAATCCATTGAATACAGTAAGGGTTTATCTGAAGGGGAGTCCAGTCTAAGGAGCAACAGGAGAAATATGAGGAGGATGGTTAGGAAGGACTACTCATCCTTGACACCTCCTATGAAGATGCGGTCAGCAAAAAAGGAAATGGATGAGAAGTTGGACAGTGAGGTCAGGTGTCAACTGGAACCACCTGGTCAGTCTGAACAACCCTTGGAGTTGATTTTAAGTTTTGATGATGCGGTGACAAAGCAGGTGTTATTTCTCAATACCTCGGAAGAGGAAGCAGCCAAGATGATGGGACGGAATATTGAAGTGAATATTAATGAGGAAAAATATATTTGGGTTGACAAACAGGATACGATACTGGTTGGGGGATTCAATAAGGGGATAATCAGACTTGAGGAGTACATTTAGGTCTGGGATAAACTGACTTCTTCACTTGAAGACCTGATTAGGGGAGATCCGCATACTCAGGTATCTGCTATATCCTGGATGTTGTTTAAGGATATGATATCTGGAAGAGTTAAAATTTTTTCAACAATGTTGCTTTACCTTTTTTTGATTAATACTTGGGTGCTCACCTTTTCTTGATGTGTTTGGATATGAGGAATTTCTTCTTCAGTTTGTATGTCCTGAGGTGAATTTGGGTGTTTCAATTCCATCATGTTTTATGGTTCTTCCTTAGATGAGGTTTAGAGCACAAGTCCATCACTTATGCATGTCACTTAGAGTGGATGAAAGAGAGGGTATGGCTTGGACATTGGTTCCATGCCCGTGCATCTTTGCACGAGACTGTTTTCCGAGTTTCTATACTTTGGTGGAGGCTTTTCATGTTGAGTTGCTGGGAAGAGGCAGGACTAGTTTCTTTTCTTGGGGTTTTATGCTGTTATTTTTTTTGTTTGATGGACTTGGGGTTTCTCACTTCCCCTTTAAAATCTATTTGATAATAAAATAAAAAAATAATTTTCAGTCAAGCATGACTTATCCTGACTCATGTGGACACAGTGGATAGCCATGATTAAATCATACACCCAGTTGGATGCACTTTTTATTAGGGGATAATCCTTTGAATATTCCTCTCACCTTCCTTAAGAGTTCCCCCACAGTCATGGGTCCTTAAGGCCATGCACCCAACTTTATGGAAAATTAGATCATGTGGTTTCTTGGACTTTTTGTTTCCTCTTTTTTCTCACACTGAGCATGACTCGCGTTGTATTATGGGTACATGGTTGTCATGATATCCACATGATCCCCAATATTATGGTCTTCCTTTTCAAGATTAATCCCCAATCCTGTTATCCTAAGATAATCCTCTTTATAAATAAGCCCTAAAATCTCCTCCAAGGGCATCCTTTCTATGAATAATCCCAGGTCACATTTCCTTAGGCACCTTTCTAAGTGTAATCCCTAACCAAATACGGGCCTCCTACTTGGTATAAACCCAAAACTTTCCCCAATATGTGACTCCTTCTTAGGAGTAATACCCAATCATAAACCCATTTACCAGGGCATCCTCTTCAGGAGTAGGCCATGAATTGATCCTCTCAAATGTCTATACTCCCCTATGAGACCAAACCTTCATAGGGTATCTATAAATGTGATACCTCATAACCGAACTATGTGGTCATTGATTCCCTTCCAAATGGGATATGTAGAAAGCCTCCCTAAGGTTAAAACCTAACACCCAAAATCAACCATATTCTCTATGGACCCCATTTCAGATAGGTTTTAATTAAACCTAGAAATTCATATCCCTTCTAGGTTCCCTGGGCTTCTTTTATATAAGTCCCACACAAAAATATGACTTGGAACCTTTCTCCTAGATGTCCTAGCTGCATGACATTAAACTTCATAGTTTGGTCATTATCACATGACCTTAAAAGGTATGATGTGTCCTATTAAGTGAAACCAAACTACATGGGTTCTGATTCCTTTCACAAGGATACATAGGAAGCCTATCCATGGATCTGATACCAATATTAAAACAAATCTCATCTCCCCAGATGAATATACACTCTAGATCACCCTACTGTGTGTCTAGAAAAGCATAATTGTTGTAATAATGGCCTGAGAATCTCCAATTAGTACATAAGAGGATATCATTGATGGAGAACCACTGATACATATAGATATCTCCATTGATGATAAACCTTGGATACATACAGATGATTTTAAGTTCCATTGATGCTAATAATTATTTTTTAATTCAAATATGGTTTGCATAGTTCTTTGGAATTAATGAACGATTGATGAACATATCTTAAATCCATAAGAGTCCTATAGTGGGAAATAATTCCCCCCCCCCCCAAAAGGGTGTTATGAGCCTGAACTCCCATCCTCCTGACCAATGTGTGTTCTTAATAATTATTGGAAAATTTTTTGAATGATCAGCTAACTTTTTAAAGTATTTATACATGGATAAATAAATTTTGGGTGTTTATAGTTTCAGGAACCAACACATTGAAAACCATTCAAAAATAGTGAACCTGGCATGAATGATTGCACAAGATTCAAACCCCCAAAATCGATCATCGGTCGAACCATGAATATTTAAGGGAAACAGAATTGAAGAATGGATTTTATTTCTAGGGAAGAAATGGAGAAATATCATGGTTGAAAAATAGTCCAACATACCACTTATCAAAAGTGCATGAAGAAGCATCCCAGAAATTACTTGAAGGGGGCAAGGAAATTATTTAGGTGTGGGAAGGAAGGGAACCTAGCTAGTGAATTCCAATGGTAGAAATCCACCAATATGATGGAAGAAAAAAATACGTCTATAAACCCCCCATTCAATTTTCCAATGTTTCAACTTCAAAGAATAAGGACACTATATGAATCAACACACTAATCCAATGGTTTATGATGATAACCAATGATAAAAAATTATAAGATATAGAGGGCATGGGTGAGCTTATTCCATTACAACTATTGAGGTGGATCCTAAAAATGATTTGGTGATAGGTACACTAGTTATTCATTAGATAATAGAAAATATACTATTTGATTCTAGTTGTATGAATTCTTTAATATCATTCAATTTTAGTAGAACTATTCAAATGCCACATCAAAATATGGAAGTTGAGCTATCAGTGAAAATGATAAAAGGGGAATTTGTTTTATCAAAAGTATATAACTTCTCCTCAATCCATATTTTTAAGTTGAACTTCCCAAATAACCTTGTGATTATTCCTTTATTAGAAATCTATGTAATTATGGGTATGGATTGAATTTCCTTATATAGAACTTTAAAAAAATTATGAAAGAAGGAA
This sequence comes from Viscum album, assembly GCA_963277665.1. Lineage (NCBI taxonomy): Eukaryota > Viridiplantae > Streptophyta > Magnoliopsida > Santalales > Viscaceae > Viscum > Viscum album. The sequence continues at coordinate 1,741,273,316 of OY728145.1, forward strand.
ATCACCCTCAATATTATAGATCTCCTAATGATTATATGCACGTACAAGGAGACAGATGAATCTACTTGGAATCATCATATCAAGAATGGATATTATTTCCTTATGAGAAATTGTATCTTTATCAGATGATTAAGACTAAGGAAAATATCATCCTTATGACAAGATCATTATAAGGGAATATGCTAATTTGTTTCTTAAATAATTTTCTGGTCTTCTTCCAAGAAATGAGTTTGAGTTCTCAATCAAGCTTATACCTAAAACTTTACCAATATCCAAGACTATATATAAAATATAAACTATTGAACTTGAAGAGATAAACAAGAAACTATAGGAAAATATTTATTAAGTGTTTATATGCCCAAGTGCTTCACTGTGGGGTTCACCAGTTCTATTCATTAAAAAGAAGGATTGAAAATGTGCCTCTGTATTGATTATGGTAAACTCAAAAAGATCATGATAAATAATAATAATTCTCTATAAAATATTCATTGATCATCTATGTGGAGTTTAGTACTTATCTAAGGTGGATCTTTGGTCAAGTATTATCAATTAAATGTGAAGAAGGAGGATATCCCTAATACTGTTTTTTATACAATGTATGGTCACAATGAGTTCATAGTGATTCCATTTGTACTCACTAATGCTACAGATATCTTCATAGACTTAATAAATATATTATTTAGGTATTACCTTGAAAAATTTTTGGTAGTCTTTATAGATGATACACTTATCTACTCCAAAAGTAATGAGGCACGTGAGGAGAATTTGAATGTTTTACTGAAGACCAAATATAAGGAAAAAATATATGAAAATTATAGTAAATGTGATTTTTTGATAGAGAAAGTAACATTCATTAGTAATTTTATCATTAAAAAAGAAATATATATAGATCCACTGAAGATAGAGGAAATTAAATCATATCTCAAACCAACATATTTGATGGAGATCCATAGTTTCATTAGATTATCTGTGTACTATCATCGATTTTTGATAAAATTATCATGATTTTAAATCCCACTAACCAAGATAAACCAGAAGAGAGTGAATTTTTCTTAGACTAATTAATGAAAGGATAGATTTAAATAGTTAAAAAGAGGCTAATCACTACACATGTTCTCACATTACCCACCATCAGGAAAGGATTTGTGATCTATAGTGATTCATCCAAAACTTTATTGGATTGTTTACTCATTCAATATGAAGTGATAGAATATTCCTTCCTCCAATTAAATATACATGAGAAAAACTACCAAATGCATGATCTATAATTGGATATAGTGATCTTCACATTAAATTTTTTTGATATTGTCTCTATGGGGAAAATGTAAAATATATATGGATCATAAAATCCACAAGTATATATTCAAACAAAAGGAGCTCAATTTTCACCAATAAATGTGGCCATATTTGATCAAATATTATGATTTTTCAATCCATTAACATCATGGGAAGGTGAAAAAAGTGGTAGATTCTCTAAGTAGAAAGAATATCATAACCCTATCCATGAAAAGAATTGAAATGGATTTAATATTCTTGGATAGGAGAAGGATGTACATGGGAATAATAAAAGGATATTAATCCTATCTGTCTCAAATAACTTATCAACCATACATTATTTAGAGGACCATAGATGACCAAAAATATGATAAGTAGATACAAAAAAATGTATCAAATATTCAAGATTTAAACTTTACTAAAGATGGGATTATAAGGTTTAGAACCCAAATATATGTCCTATAAAAACCAGAGTTAAATAGGGAACTTCTGTATTATGTTCATAACTCATCCTTCTCTATTCATCCATCTTGTACTATGATGTATAAAGATCTAAATAAAATCTTATAATGGGATAACATGAAGAGGGAGATTGTAGAATTTGTATCTCAATGATTGATATGAAAAAAATTCAGGGTTGAATGAAAGAATTTTATGGGTAAGATGAAACTATTTTCCATATCATTATAGAAATGGGAAAACATAACCATGGATTTTATCATAGGACACTCTAATACATAAAAGGTAATAACTATATCTAGATGGTATTCAATCACCTTAAAAATTCAATGCATTTTATTACTATCAAGAAAGATTTATCTCTTGAACAACTCGCTAGAATATATATATATATGGTAAGTGGTAAGAATTTATGGAGTACCACTCTCTATTGTATCTTATCAACATATGATGTTTACCTCAAAGTTATAGAGAATCCTTCAATAAGCACTGGATACTGAGCTATGTTTCAGTACTAATTATCACCCTTAGATGGATGGTCAGTCTGATAAAAATATTCAAACTCTAAAGGATATGTTGAGATTATGTCCAATAGATTTACAAATATTTTAGGCTCAGTAACTTCCCCTAGTGAAATTATCATATAAAAACATTTTCTATTCTATAATTCAAATGGAACCTCATGAGGCTCTGTATGGGAAGAGTTCTCAGAGTCCAACATGCTGGGATGAAGTTAGAGAGAAGAAACTGATGGGACCTGATCTTATCTAAGAGATGATAGAAAATGTTTGAATCATTCAATGTCATATTAAATCCATGAAAATTTGACCAAAAAGATATGCATAAAATCATTGATGTTTCCTATAATTTGAGATAATATATAAACTATTCATATATCACTATGGAATAAATTCATGAGGTTTGGGAAGAAGGGAAATCTTAATCCTAGATACACTGTCCCCCTTGAGATCCTTGATCTCATAAAAGTTATTTTCTATCGACTAGCACTCCCACCTAACCTATCTCAAGTACATGATGTGTTCCAGGTATCCCTCTTGGGAAGTGCATACCAAAACCCTCACATGTATTGAGTATAGAGGTGGTACTCTTGGAGAATGATATTTCATAGGAGAAGAAGCTGGTGAAGATCTTAGATCATAGAGACAAAGTTCAAGAAACTAAGACAAATCACATGGTCAAATTGTTTTGGTGGAACCAGAATTTTGAGGAAACAACATGGGAATTAGAAGAGGCAACAAAATAGAATTACCTTATTCTATTTTATTATATGAAATGAAATTTTTTAGGGTGAAATTTTTTAAATAAGGAGAATGTAACAACCTGAAATTTTATAAATTAAATTCCCATTTTGAGTGAATAAATTCCTTATTAGGTAATGTATTAGTAGAAAACATATGCACTAATTTGGTTATTTTGGATCATTATAAAATCTATTCAGACAGATTTAAAAGACCATTAAGAAAATTAACCATTTATAATATAATCAATTTAAAATGATCATCAAGATTAGTATATATTAACGGTTATGATAAATTCTAATTGACACAGACTGAAAAAAGCAATGGTCTTGAAAAGTAAGATCATACCCTATGAATCCCAATTATTAGAGATTCCAAGGGAGATTGAGTCATTTGGATTTTCCCTTGACCATGAACAATCTATTATTCATTAACTAAAACACTAATGAAACCTTGTATGTAATATATTCAAGATTATAGAGATCACATCCTAAACCATGTTCATCAAACTGCCCTAAGAAAGTGACACAATCGCACATCTTAACCTTAGCGAATAGACTAGTGTAACAAGGGCTTATGTATCTAGACCCTATCAGTGTGAATTTTTATATTTTCTTCTAAAAAATAAGTATTATATTTATCAATTTTTATTACTATTCATTGATTATTTAATAATAAGTTTGATATGAAGAAACTAAAATAGTATTTTTGGGAAATATATAGTTTTTATTAAAACACTTTTTTTATAAATTCAATGGTTTTTAAAATACATTTTATTTTCATGGGATATTATTATTAAATAATATTTATTTTAATATAATTGATAATACAATTTAATTAAGTCTAGTATAATTTTTATAAGGGTCAAAATGTGGTTACTATTTTAAAAACTAGTATTTTATAGTAAATAAGGTTTTTTATTTAACAATTTAAATTATAACATTTATAAAAAATAATTAAAATAAATCCATTTTTGAATTCATCACACTGAAATTATCCAATGGTGAATGTTTCATAATTTACTGAGATAGACGAACTATTGGGTACAAATTAAATACTATATAAATATATGGTATGTATTATGAAATCATAATAGCCCAAGAGTGATGTAATAAAAACTATAAAGGGGATACATAAAAAAATATTTCCCCTTTAAAATAATTTTTTTTGTTAAGTTATTTGATTAATTTTATAAATTATTAATGAATCATCCAAAACCTATATTATATTTTAAGGTTTTAAAATCAATTCATTATGAACCTTAATAACTTCCACATCACTAATTGTATTATTTTAATATATTCAGTTATAGGATTTATAAAACATTTAAAACCACTACTATTTGGTAGATACCTTGGTTAAGAAACATGGTAACGTTTGTGGTTTTGATTTTTTATCATATGGAATCCAAAAACTATTTTTAGAAATTAATAAATAATTACCCTATATTTTGAAATAAATACCCACCCCACCTCACAGTCCTCTTCACTCAAAAACCATTGAGAAATAATTTAACCTCCACATACCTCTCTAAATCACTCTCAAGGTGTTCCCAATATCTTAATTATATCCCCTAAATATTTTAGAAGTGCTCTCTCAAGGTAGGAAGATTCACATCTCCTCTTTATTCAATAAATTTATTTGGATTATTCCACTTTATTTCCAATTATTCATGTTGTAATGTATTTTTACACATCCCTTTTACTATCATTATGATTACCAAGTAATGATAGACCATCATTCACTATCATTAAATCATTACATGAATCTTTATGAACACCCATTATATTGTCAAAATTATCCTATTATTTTCGATGCCAAACATTTGTGTAGTGAATACCCATCCCCATTTACACTCAAGGTCAGTCACCTAGATTTTACTATCCTTTATTAATTTAGTACTTATATTCTTATATGTATGTAACTCACACTCCTTAATTAAAAGTGGTGAAATGGATTATTTTTTATATGATCTATGTGGTGCGCTAATTCATGTACATGATATGAATGTGACGGGTGGGCCCAAAATTATATATCCCTCTAATGTATTGGGTATTGTTTTTATATCATGAGATACCATGTATAGTGAATGAGATTTTATCATAGGCACACTATGTTATTATGTCTCAGTGTTTATCCTTGACTTATGCTTATGATTTCATGTTTTATGTTGTTTCCAAAATCCTATGTTTCTTTGATGTTATTAACTTATATCATGATTTGATGTTCAAGTTTATGATTCTCACCCCAATTATGTCACCCTGATATGCCTATTAACTCACATGTATTACTTTCATCATGATTTGAGATTTTATTAATATCTTACTAGTCTTTATAGCTCACCCCTTTCTTATGTAAATTTCTAGTTTATCTCATGTGGTATTAGAAGATCAATGGAATATATGGGAATGTTTTGGAGTTTTTATATAATGTTGTTATCCCCATGTTTCAATTTATTATTATAAAGATCTCAACCCCAGTATCCTGGAGCTGGTTCCTTACTCTATTACATTGGTATAATAAATAAGGAAGTTGCATCCCAAAGGACCGAATAATTTAGTAACTTTGGAAAACTAGATACAAACATAATCTTTAGATTATAACTTGAAATGGAATACAGCATATAAACTCTATTGGAAACATCCTTATTCTCCTAGATTATCCCTACATTTGAATCATAATATACATATTTGCATCCTAGAGAAAAATAAAACATTAGAAAGGGGTGATCTCAGATGCTCAGTAAAGGTAATCATACAGTAGAATCTATCATAAATAATCATAAATAATAAGGAAAGGTGAATAACTAAAAATTCATGACATTAAAATATAACCTTGAGCATAATATGGTAGGAATAAAATTTGATCATCTAAATCCATATAAATATTTATATTAAAAAGATACTTACCCATGGATATTATACTAGTCAAATAATCACATGGATTATCAATAACTAGTCTCGTAATGAGGTAATTCATAATACATGACATCATAAACATACCATCAAGGCCTTAACCAATAAGTCTATATAAATGGGTAAGGCCTCATCCAAAACTCAGACTAGTTTGTCTCATGAGACCTACCAATGCATCGAGGGGCTGTAGTAGACCCCTCACAACACTTACTAAGTCCAAATCATTCCTCATATAAAAGGGTTTAAACATAATCAACATATACATTCATATTGAAACTATCATATGAAATGTAAGTAATTTCACCAATTAGTAAACATAATCATAAACTATCCAGACTAATATGGGGAATGGTATTAAGATAGTACATCCCCAATCAAAATGATCATGAACCATTCAATAAAATATGGTATATGGTATCATAAGAGATAATCCTCAATTAATAATAATATTCAATATAGGTTGTTGGAAAAGATGAAAATACTCTAACAAAATCATTGAAAATTTCTTGAGGTAAATACCCTTTTTACTTTGAAATCATTTATTTAAAAATCTACATGATTATAAAAGAAAAAAATTTCTTTGGAAATAACCTTATAAAATTGTAAAGGATTCCTAAAAACATTAGGGTTTCATGAAAGTGGTAAAATCTTCTGATTCTATATAATTTTCAAAAAACATTTCTTTCAAATTTTGAAAAAAAGAAACATTTAATAGATTATTTTTAAAATAAATTTTGAGCATTAACAAAATGAATAATTTATGTGTATTATATATAAATATTCATAAAAATTGTAAATATAACTTAATACAATCAAAAATAATTTGTAAAATAATTATAGCATGATATAATCATTGGAGTATATGTTCAACCCAAAGGGTGGAAATTGGGTTAAGAATTCCTTTACTGCTATGAAAACAGTCAAACTGTATGACACATAAGATTAATGATAGTAAAATGAAACATTTAATACCATGATTATAAATGGATTTATTATATTATATATCAAAGGTAAGTATACATACACCACACACAATAAATAATTGGTGAATAAGGAATATCTCACAGAAATAAAAGTGAGATGAGAAACCTCCTACCTTATGTCTAAAAGCATTCTAAACTTGTACTTAATGTCTTGGATAATCAAATTATATTAATTAATTACTTAATTCAGAACCAATTAAAATTGTATTTGATTTATTATAATTTTACTAAGTTAATTTATGAACATTTGGATGGGTTATAATGTTTAATTTCATTGTTTCGGGTGCATTCGCTTCATGGTTTATAGATGGTTCCCTTGTGTATAATTATGGGAGTTCTTTTCAAATAGGGATAACTTCTCCATAAGTGAAATTATTTATTATTAATTAAATTACATAATTTTATATGATCTCATATATCATTTTTTTATATGTTATGAGGATGATTTATTAGATAAAATGTTAATGAAATCTGTTTATTTATTTGTTTAGTTGGTATGACCATCACGAATTAGTGTCATTTTATTTAATAATATGTTTATATAATGGTTCTATAACATTAAATAAGTTTTAATACACATATTATAATATTTTTAACTATAAAAATGTTTTTATTAACTTCATTTAAGGTGATAATTAAAAACAAAAACTCATCTTCAACGAAGGCGGTGAATCAACACCTCACAGATAATGTTTCATTTTTAGAATAAAATGAGAATAGAAGATAATTTATGATGGATATTCCATTAACATAATAAAATTATAGTATATGTATGATATTGGAGTTAAAATTACACTTTTGATAGGTAATTTTAGGAGAGGATGTGAAAATAAAATAAAATAAAAGAGAAAGAGGGGGGGTTTACCCCTTGAGTGTCATCTCCTTAAGAGCCTCCTTAAGGCACATGGAAATGGTATTTTGGTGAGACCAAAAAGACTAAAACATGGGGAAGATGTTTTGGAGAGGAATTTTTAATAATATAAGAAAGATATATGGCTTAAAATATGTGAGGAGAATGGGTGGTAAGGGGTGGTATTTATAGTGGATGAGAGGGGAGTTTCTTTATTATTTTATTCATTAGTTTATTAGTTAAATCAAGATAATCAATAGTATTGATTCTTGTGACTAATTAAAGTAACTAGAGAATTTTATTTATAAATAATGTCCACTTACATCATCTATGACTCAACCATGACTCAAAAATTCATTTATTTACTTATAATGTTAAATACCATAAATTACTGTATTTTACTATTCACCAAAAATTCAACTATTTTAGAAAAATCCCAAAAAAATCCCCTTAGTCATTTTTTAACATGTAGATTTCAAAAATTGACTCCATTTTAGGAAAAAATTTATAAATATGAGAATTTTAATTTTTAATTAAAGTCAACATTTATTTAAAAAATACCTATTTTAAAATTATAACTTATTTTATGAAACTTTGAAAATTTAATTATGGTCTCATAAAATTATTTTATAATCATAAGAAAACAAAATATTATTTTATGAATTTATTTTATGAAAATATATTTTCTTTTAAATCAATATATTAATAATAAAATTGAAAATAAAAATTAACGTTTCACAAAAATATTAATACTTAATTTATCATTTTTAAAACATTTATTTACTTATTATATGATATAAATATATTATATTTTTATTCATAAGATAACTAAATTTTATTTATAATTTCATTGGTGAGGTTACTATTCTATTAGACAAATTACTATTCATAATGTTCATATTAATATTTAACAGTATATCATGGTTTTAAGAATGGTGTTGCAAGAAACATAAGCTATCTAAGATGTTAAATTTAAAAGAGACATACCATAAAATCTTGGGGTGTTACATTCTTCCCTCCTCCAAAAACATTCCTTAAAATTTTGAGAATTTTACCTCATAAACATATTTGGGTAGTTCTTCATCATAATTTCCTTAGTTTTCCATGCCACCTATTTTATTTTATGATTTTTCCAAAGTAACTTTACCAGCTGAGTTTTCCAATTCCTCAACATATGTTCTCTAGTATCAATAATCTGGAAAGGCTTTGTATAGTAAGATAAATCAGGTTCCAATTATATTTCTTCATAGGTGAGTACATGGATTGGTTCTAGAATGTACTCTATAACAAAGAGATATGGAACACATCATGTACTTTAGAAAGGCTCGTTAGAATCCCCAAATGATAAGCTACAACTCTGATTCTTTCCAAAATTTCAAATACTTCGATGTACCTAGGGATCAGTTTCCATTTCTTACTAAACCTTATAACACCCTTCCATGGATATACTTTCATAAAGACATGATCTCCCACTTGAAACTCCAAATCCTTTCTCCAATTATCAGTATAGATCTTTTTCCTACTCTGAGCTGTTATTATATGAGCTTGAATAGTTTTTACCTTTTTTTTTTGGTTTCTCCACAAGTTCTAGGCCAAAAATATTCCTTTCACCAACTTCATCCCAATATATTAGAGTACAACTTCCCTTTCTATATAATTCTTCATATGGTTCTATTTGAATGCTTGAATAGAAACTATTTTTATAGGAAAATTATACCAAAGGTAAATACTGATCTCACATACCGTGAAAGTCAAGTGAGAATAACCTCAACATGTATTCTAATGTTTGAATAGTCCTTTTGGAATATCCATTGGTTTGAGTGTGATATGAAGTACTCAAATGAATCTCGGTATCCAAATCATTGTAAATAATTTTCTAAAAGTTTGATGAAAAATAGGGATCTCAATCATGCACAATCGGTAGAGGTGCACCATGAAGTCTTACAGCTTTATTAATATAGAGTCTTTAAAGGTGATCTATTGGAAAATCCTATCTTATAGATAGAAAATTTGTAGATTTTGTAATTCAATCAATAATTACCCATATTTCATAATCCTTTCTTGGATTCTGGTAATACAGTGAAAAAATCTTTAGTAATTTCATCCCATTTCTATATAGAAATAGGTAGAGGTTTTATGAATCCTCTAGTATTTTTTCTCTTATCCTTAACTTTTTTACAAACTAAACATCATGATACATAATCATAAATTTCCCACTTCATATTATCCCACCAAAAATGTTCCTTCAAATATCTATACATCTTAGTGCTACCAAGGTGTATAGATAAGTTAGATCTATGAGTACCATCCAATAATTAACTTTTTAGATTAGATATATAGGGAACCCAAATCCTCTTTCCAAATTTCAAAATTTCATCTTCAAATACAAATTCTACAAATTTTCCATCATTCACAACTTAATTTTCTTTTGAAAATTCTCATCATCAGACTGCAAAATTTTATCCTTTTCAATAAAGATGGTTTGGAAGCAATTTGAAAAAGTAATGATAATTCACCTTCCTTGATAATTTCCATATCCATATTTACTATATCCATGTACACAAGATCCCTATAAATCCTAATTTTGTTTAGAACTCCATGATCCTTCTTAGTTAATGCATCTACTACCTTATTTTACTTCCCTGGGTGGTAGTGTATTGAACAATCATAATCCTTGAGTTGCTCAATCCATTTCCTTTGCCTCATGTTAAGTTCTTTTTGTGAGAATATATATTTAAAACTCTTTTGATCCATATATATCTCATATGTTTCATCATAGAGATAGTGTCTACATTTCTTCAGAGAAAATATTATATCTCCTAACTCAAGATCATGATTTGGATAGTTCTTTTATGAGTTTTAACCACCTTGATGCATGGTAAATAACTCTATCATTATTCATAATGATACAACCAAGTAATTTATTTGACACATCACTATATATCAAAAATCAACCATTTCCCAATGGTAGATTCAAGATCATATCATTCACTAATATCCTCTTCAATTCTTCAAATCATTCTTCAAGATCCTTTATCAAAATAAACTTAAACCCTTTACGAGTAAGCTTGGTTAAAGGGTTATCTAATCAGGAAAAATGATAAATTAAATGACAATAGTGACCTACTAAACTAAAGAAACTATGTACCTCGGTTATGTTCGTTGGTGTAGTTCATTCTATGACTACCTTTTTCCTCATAGGATCAACTGAGATTTCATCCTTAAATACAATAAGGATAAGAAAATAAAATGTTTGAAGCTAGAATTCACACTTTATAAACTTTCCAAATAACTCTTTTCTTATAATAGTCTCTAGAAAAACCCAAAAGTGGTTCTCATGGTCCTTGTAGGTTCTGGAGTACGTAAAGATATCATAAATAAATACCACAATAAAATTATTAAGATATTACTTGAATACTCAGTTCATTAGATCCATAAAAATAGAGGGTGTATTAGTCATTCCAAATTGAATTATTGTAAACTCGTAATGACAATACCTTTTTTGAAACATTGTATTTGGAATATATCCCTTATTCACATGCAATTTATGATATATAGAATGAATATTAATCTTTAAAAAATATTTATCTCTATGAATTTGGTCAAATAAGTCATCAATGTGAGGAAACGGCTACTTATTCTTTATCATCATAGCATTGATCTTCCTGTGGTCAATTCACAGCCTCATAGATATATCTTCTTACCTAAAAGAACAATATCTTCGTAAGGTGAAACACTAGGGAATATAAATACCTTATCACTCAATTCCTATATTTGTTTCTTTAACTATATTAACTTCACTATGGATATTATATAGGGATTCTTTGATATAGGCCTTGCATCAGAAATTAAATAAAAAAAAACTTAACTTCCCACTATAGAGGTTGTCTAGGTAATTCCTCTGGAAATACATCAATGAATTCCTATATAATAGGAAAATCCTCAATTTAAATATCACATTTTTTATCAGTAGGTTTTATCTACACTTATTTTCCAAGAATTTCATTTAAAATGGATATTAGAGGTGGATCCAGATATAAATCAGATAATAAAGTCTCCCTTATAAAGATAAGAAATTTCATATCTTCATCACAAATAATAATTTTTTTCTATTTTTAATAATTGTTTGCATTATAATTTTGAAATCCAAACCATACCAAGGATTATATCCAAATCAACCATAGGTATGATAATAAAATCATAAATTAGAGCACATTTATGTTCCATAATATGAACTCCTTGATGCATATTTGTTTCAATAAGGTTTCCACTATGGGTTTTGACTAACAACTCCCTTATTAAGGTGAATTGGAAATATCTAATTTTTTTAGAAAACTGAGAAGATATAAAATAATTTGATGATCCAGAATTAAATAAATATTTAGCTAAATTTTTATGATATAATTAAAGTAATTGCACCACATCATTAGGAACTTCAACATCAGTATTTGTGTCTTTATAAGCATTTCCTTCTTCCCTTTGACTTTTATAGGGAAATTTTCCTTGATATCTAGGACATTCATGTGCATAGTGTACCATATCCTTATAGCTAAAGCATTTCACATTCCTGAATTTTTTCTTTCCCTTTTAATCATGGGCCTGGTGTCCTTTTTCTCCACACTTTTAGTAAACTCCCATTCCCAATAGTAATGTTCCCTGATGTTTCTTTCCATGTTTATTGCAATTTTAAAATTATATTCTTCTCTTTTTCCTTATTTCCTTTTATAGAGTAATCATCATCCTTATATTTATCTTTCTTACCTTCAAATTCATATGGCTTGGAAACTTCTTTATTTATCTTGATAGAACATGATATTATATCCTCATATTATGAAAATGTTTAGGATACTAGTTCCATTCATATAATTTGTTTAATACCATCAAATAAACGGTCAATATTTATCATTTTATTATTTATATAGTTCACAGCATGCCTTTTTAACCTTTTAAAGTTAGATTCATACTTATAAACATTTTCATCCTTTTTATATCTCAGACTCAAAAATAGTCTCTCCATATCCACTCACTATTCGTGAAGGAAATATTTAACCAATAAAATTTCCTTAAAATAATTCCATTTTATATTTTTAAATTTCATCCTCCTCCTTTGTGTTTTGAATTAATGACCACTATTAATCGGCATCTCCTAAGAGATGATAAATTTCCATGATAAACTTCTCTCTTTCATTACTTCCCAAAGTAAGAAATATCTTTCCTAAGGAATTTATCCATTTATTATCTAAAAATGGGTTTGTATACCCATTTAATAGTTTAGGTTGTTGTCTCATGAAACAATCTAACATTATCACATTGCGTTGTGGATCAGGCTGCTCCATATGAGTCAGATTATTATTTATAATCTGAGTCATTTTTCCCAGTATAGTTATAAGTTATTCAAATCTAGTTTCACCTCCATATCCAACATCATTATCTTTCATGGGAGGGAAGTCCCTACATGTAATATGTGCATTGATATGGTTTTCATTCCTTCCACTAGGTTACATTTATAAACAATGTCATACACTAAATTTGATAATGGAATTTTAAAAATAGACAAACACTTAAATCATAAACTTGGTTACCTTGGGAATATTCTCAAAGTTAGTTATAGGGTTATATTTTCCTAATATATATTTTCCAAAATCTATTTTACAAAGTGTCTACTAAACTTCCTTAGATGCAAACTGTAAATACACTAACCCCAAAAGCCCAGATCTGGTGCCTTACTTTATTACATTGGTATAATAAACAAGGAAGTCACATCCTGAAGGACCAAATAGTTTAGTATATTTGTAAAACTAGATACAAACATAATTGTTACATTACAACATGAAATTAAATACAACATAGAATCTCTATTGTAAACATATTTATTCTTTAATATTATCTATGCATGTCAATCATGATATACATATTGGCTTCCTAGGAAAAATAAAACATAATAAAGGGATGATATCAAATACTCAGTAAGGGTAATCATACAGCAGAATCTATCATAAATAATCATAAATAATAAGAAAATGTGAATAAATAAAAATTCATTCCATTAAAACATAATCTTGATCATAATATAGTGGGAATAAAATCTGATCAAATAACACCATATAAATAATCACATGAAAATGATACTTACCCATGGATATTCTAATAGTCTAATAATCACATGGATTATCAATAACTAATCTCATAATTGGGGAATTAATAATGTGGGGTATCATAAACATATTATAAATTCCCTGTCCAAGAATTCTACATAAATGGGTAAGGCCTCGGCCAAAACTTGGGCTAGTTTGTCTCATGAGACATACCGATACATTGAGGGACTATAGTGGGCCCCATCCAACACTTAATAACACCAATGAATTCCTTATATGAAAGGTTTGAAACATAATCAACATATAAAATCATATTGAAACAATAATATGAAATGTAAATAATTTCCCAATCAATAAACATAATCATAAACTATCCAGAGTAATATGGTGAATGGTATTAAGATAGTACATCCACAGAAAAAATGATCATGAAACATTCAATAAAATATGGTAGATGGTATCATAATATATCAACCTAAATTAATCATAATATTCAATATAGTTTGTTAAAATATATGAAAATACTCTAATAAAATCATTGAAAATTTCTTCAGAGAAATACCCTTTTTTACTTTGGAATCATTTATTTAAAAATCCACACCATTATAAAATAAAAAATTTTATTTGGAAATAACATTGTAAACTTGTAAAGGATTACAAAAAACATTAAGGTTTCATTAAAGTGGGAAAATACTCCCATTCCATATCAGTTTAAAAAAACATTTCTTTTAAATTTTGAAAAAAAAAAGAAACATTTAAAAGAGTGTTTTTAAAAGAAAGTGTGAGCATTAACCAAATGAATCAATTATTTGTATTAGCTATAAATATACCTAAAAAAGTTTAAATAAAACTTAATACATTAAAAATTAATTTGAAACATTATCATAGCATTACATATTAATTGGAGTATATATTTAACCCAAAGGATGGAAATTGGATTAATAATTCCTTTACCACTATGAACATTGTCAAACTGTTTTCCCCATGAAATTAATGATCATAAAATGAAAAATTGAATACCATTAAGATAAATAGATTCATGATATTATATATTAAATTTAATTATAAATTCACTACACATAAGAAATAAGTTTTGAATAAGTCATATCTCACATAAATAAATGTGAGATGAGAAACCCCTTACCTTATGTCTGAAAGTGTTCTTCACTTATACTTAATGTCCAAGATAATAAAATTAGATTAATTAATTAATAAATTAATAACCTATTAAACATGTATTTTATTTATTTTTTAATTTTATTAAGTTCATTTATGACCATTTAAATGGTTTATAATGTTTAATTTTATTGTTCTGAGAGCATTCGTTTCATGGTTTTATGGGCAGTTCCCTTGTGTATAATTATGGGAGTTCTTTTCAAATGGGAATAAATTCTAAAAAAATGAAATTATTTAGTATTAATGAAACTAAAGAAGTTTATATGATCTCATATAAATATTTTTTTATGTTATTATGATGATTCAATGGTTAAAAAGTTAATAAAAAATATTTAATTTATTTTGGCTGTTTTTATGACCATCACAAATTAGTATTGTTTTATTTAATAATAAGTTTATATAATTATTATAGAATATTAAATATATTTTAATACACATATTATAGTTTTTTTAACCATAAAAATTGTTTTATGGCTATCCTTTAAGGAGGTAATGAAAAACAAAAACTCATCGTCCATGAAGGCGGTAAATCTACACCTCACGGACAATGTTTTCATTTTTAGAATAAAAGAAGGATAGAAGAGATTGGATGATAGATATTACATTAACATAATAAAATTATATTATATGTATGATTTAGTATTTAACATTCCAATTTTATAGGGGAGGTTAGGAGAGGATAAGAAAATAAAATGAAATAAAAGATAAAGAGGGAGGTTTTTACTTCTTGAGTATCATCTCCTTGAGAACCTTCATGTGGCACTTGAAATGGTATTTTGGTGAGACCAGAAAGACCAAAACATGAAGAATAGGTTTGGCAGAGTAATTGGTCAGAATATAATAAATATCCTAGTCTTATAATGTGTCAGGAGAAGGTGTGGTGAGGGGTTGGATTTATAGTGGTGGAGAGGGGTGTTTTTTGATTATTTTATTCATTACATTATTATGTTGGCTCAAGACTATCAATAGTGTTGATTCTTGTGACAAAGTAAAATAAATAGATCATGTGAGTCCTAGAAAATTTCAAATTACATCATCCATGACTCAACCATGACTCAAAATTTTATTTATTTACTTATATTGTTAAATATCGTAAATTATCATATTTCACTATTCACCAAAAATTCAACTATTTTAGAAAAATCCCAAAAATTCACCCTAACCATTTTTTTATGTGTATATTTCAAAAATGGACTCCATTTCTGGAAAAAAAAATTAAAATATGTGAAATTTATTTTTTAATTAAAATCATCATTTATTCAAAAAATATTGATTTTAAAATTATAACTAATTTTATGAAACTTTGAAAATTAATTAAGATCTCATAAAATTATCTTATAATAATAAGAAAAAAATAATAATTTATGAATATATTTTATGAAAATAAATTTTTTAAAATCATTATAATATTTATAAAATTGTAAATAAACGTTAATGTTTCACAAAAATACCAATACTTAATTTATCATTTTTAAAACATTTATTTACTTATTCCATGATATAAATATATTATATTTTCATTCATTAGATAGCTAAATTTAATTTATAATTTCATAGGTGGTGTTACTAATCTATTGGATGCATTACTATTCCTAATTTTCATATTAATATTTAATAGTATATCGTGGTTTTAAACATGGTGTTGAAAGAAACATAAGCTATCAAAGATGTTAAATTTAAAAGAGACATACCAAAAAATATTGGGGTGTTAAAATTATAATATGTATCTAATTACCAAAAGACACTAGGCATCACTATCTTTTGGGATTTTATTAAGTGTGTCTTTATGTAATAAATCATGAATTAAGGTGTATTAAATATATAGGTTTTCATAATACACAAGAACCATTCCAAACATCAATTTTGTCCATTCCATACTCATGGAACGCCATCCACGCTCCTCTCTAAGACTCATTAAAGTGAGGTTCATACCCTTTATAGTTTATAGTGGGCTCCTGTTCATATTTATTTCTTCATACTTCTCCCCAAGCACCAACCCCAATAGGTCCCACCTTTTTACACATGTGTTGCTCCTCTCAAGCCTTGTTCACCGTCTTGTTAATGCTTAGCCAAGATTGGTTTTTTAGATTGATCATGCCACAGCACTCTGATTCAAACAGAAACTGCCCCTCAGCATTAATATTCTTTTCCTTTTCCATCCAATCCTCAGGTATCTCTGCCTAACACATCCCCTCTAAATCATCTTCCCTCAACTCACACACAACTGCACATCGTCCCAAAACATGTTGGGAACTATGCTTAACCAGCATGTAATTCCTTAATCCACTAACTCAAAATTGGTGTACACTCCTACACCTACCCATTACATAACTTGACTCACACTCCCATTATTTTTATCTTATTGAAATGTTCCCATGCTCACATGAATATCATCCTTACTTAACCAGGAGTACCCTTGGAACCCCACTTCAAAATGGAAGTTCACTTATTCCAAAGTCAAACACATCCACCCGTCGAATGGCATCATTCCAAAACTACATACATCAAACCCCACTCGCACCAAACTACTGGAATCATAAACCAAACTTGACAGGGCTAGGCACTCAGTCGATCATTCCCTATACCACTGACTTTGATACCAAGCACCAGCATCCCATGTTATTTCACATTTACAACCATACAAGGCATCACATCACTAATTTCATAAACCTGATAGCACCCTCACATGCATAAATACAAGTGTCACGACCCACCTTCACTAAGATAAGGGAAGGGATAGCATATTTTTAGACCCTTCCTTCTTCAAGTTGAAGGAGAGATAATGACCCCCGAGACCCGCCTTCAATAGGTCCCGGAGTGGCGACTAGCACCAAGGGTATAGAATCTCACACAAAGTGGAAGGCATTACCCTTTTTATTTTTATAGGAATTAGAGAAAAGATAGCAACCCCAACAATACCAAAGATGAATGTAAAGGAAAAGCCAAAAGTAACCCATTTCCATATGCATGTTTAACAGTAAATAATACAAGCCTCAAAAACTCCAAAGGTAAAGTACCAAGAAAAAGGGAAACGACAACGGAAAATGCCCTGAGGTCCGAGCTAGTACGGTCCCACATGATCCCTAAAGTCCTCCTGGAAACCTGAAAAAAGTTTTATATACGTTGGGTGAGTATACAAGTACACTCGTTAGGGAAAACCAAAGACTCTCATGCACAAGTGGAGAGGAATTCTAATTCCCTGTGAGAAAAGAAAACCAAAGCACCTAGCAAGGAAAAACTATCCACCCAAGTCTCACCAAGGAACACTCCCCAAATAAAGCACGGTAAGTAAAGTATAGTAATAGCACATCGATATTTGGGTACCCCGTTCCACTTTCCCACTGGTTATTGAAGACATCCTACGCATCGAACCAATCCCGCCATTCTCACCGCAGCCCCACTGCCAAACCCTGCCCGCACACACCTGGGCCATAACCTTACCGCAGTCCCACAGCCAAACCCCACCCGCACACACCTGGGCCATAACCGTTATCCTGCCCGCAGACACCTGGTAAAAAACCACCATGCATAACCAAACCCGTAAACACCTGGGTTAGAACAACTACTGCCATTATCGAAGACACGTGGGCCTCATCCCGAAGACACTTGGGAAACAACCTGCCGCAAACACCTGGCGAATCACCACACTATCCTACCCGAGGGTTCTTGGGCTAAAAAAAATGGACTTGAGGCCATCACAGCCTACCCGAAGAGTCTTGGGATATTCGGGAAAGGGAGCAGAAAAGGAGCTAATAACCAGCCACTCGTAGGAGTGTTGGGAAAAAAACACCCCCCCCCCATGAAATGGGGGTGTTCGTAACTAAATGCTCAACTTGGGTGGGGCACAAATAATAAACACAAGAACTACAATTATATATATATATATATATAAGTAACAAGCACTCAACCCAACCTAGGGATCCACACCTAACCCAAGCACGAACAGTCTAGTCACTACTCATAGAAAGCATACTACTCACAACTGAGTCACAACTCATTCCCAAAATCAATTTCCCAATTAACCCATTCTTATTTTCATGTTCATGTGTTCCTGTTTAAGTAAATTATGCACTACTGGGCAACTAACAGGCACAAGCACAAGCTTAGGGGAAAAAGTTACAGCCAACAGCAATTTAAACATTCACACCCAGTTATCTTGTAAACTCACATCAAAGTGAGATCCCTCCAAGTATTGGAACCAAAGAAAGCTTCAAGATATATCCCCCACATCCCCAGAACTATAGATAAAAAGGTTTCACAACAGAAGAGGATTCCACCCCAATTTGTGATATAATCAGAGCATCCACAACCCCAGATTCACAACCAGTAATCGTTCCACATCAGAGGATCCCATCCTCACCCACATCACCCCAGCAATCTAAGCCCCCATCCAAGAAAACCATAAGGTCACCCATATTCATCCCATGGAAGAAAAAAATCAAACCACTACTACCAACACAAAGTATGCCCAAGCAGGTATATTCAGATTTAAAAGATTTAACACACTCCATGGTTTCAATTCCACTGGGCTTAAATCGGGGTTATCATAGAAAAGGAGTTGATCCTAGTGCTTTCAATTTATTTAACGGAATATACGCAATTAACCAATTTCCTTCACAACACAAGGTCGAAAACCAAAATACAATCCATTTAAACATCACAAGTTATAGGAGTTCATTAATGCATAGAGATAGACCACCAATGGCCATGATTTTTAGTAAACTTAAGCCCGCACAATTCAGAAATCATTAATTGAGAAAGAGGAGAAAACCGAGCAGCACCATCGATCACACCCCTCCCCTTAATTCTTTAGAATCTATTTGTTATCTTCATTAACATTTGGTTCATCCATTCCTACAGAAGTAGTAGCGTACCCACCCTGCATGATACACAGAAAGGATAGACAAAGGTAAAATTCCTACCTGATTGATCAAGGATCGACGTTTTTCTCCACGTACCAAGAACAGGGGATGCACGATTTGTAGGGGAGGGATGTCGGGAACTCCAAGGATGAGCAGACAACTCGAGCGCAGGCACAGCACAAGTATCAAGAAGGGGGGGAAACTCCAGGCACACTAGGTAGATGGAGAGGAGTCGGCCAAAAAAAATAAGAGAAAGAAGAACTTCCTCTGTGATATATAGATAAAATCTCGTTGTTATGGGATATGGGGATTTTGAATGCCTGGAAAGTCATATCGTGGTTTCCCACGTGGTTCAAAAGTTACGCACGATGGCTTTAAGTGGTTATTTAATATCCCCCATTGGGAACATTTCTCAGGATTTTTAGGTATTAATTATGTGATTTAAAAATGGTAAAATAATTAATTACTGTGGGGGCGGAAAGGGAACTGGAAAAGAATGAAGAGGACATGGTGCCACCATCACGGTGTCACCCTCACGGTGCCACCATCACGGTCTCACCCCCACGGTGCCACCATCACGGTGTCACCCTCATGGTGTCACCATCACAGTTCCACCGTGACTGGTGCCACTCTTTTGGTGGAGCCTCACTTTTGGAAAAGTAATGGAGCAGGAGGGTTTGGGACATTACATTCGATACCTCTCAAACTATTCTCGCCCTCGAGAATCAAACAAATTGGAAGAGAATATAGGGTCCGAACAACCACCTCGAAAGATACCTCTCAGGAGTGAACCTCATCGTTATCTAGAAACATCTCCCTATCAAGAACCAAGCTACATACCAGGGTCAAACTGCCCAGTCATATGGGTTGGGGAGTCTCTTCCTCCATGTCAAGTTACTATCTGCTTTGGGTGGCACTGACTCGCCCGTACAAGATTAATCGCATCCACCTTAATGCGTCTTGATTAGGGATCGGGTCCTCCCCTCCCCATAGCCAAGAAATTTCACACACATTCAGAGAAAATTAAAACCACACATTCCACAGTCAACAAGGTGAAGCGTTCCGTCACAACAATACAAAAAATAACAGCACAAAACTCAAAACAAATCTGGGTACTGGGCATGCATCTTTGATTCCCATTACCAGGTACTCTCCTCGAGTCCACCATGCCTTCACAACACACGAACCAAGGGAATGGTTTGACCACGAAGCACCTTCTCTTCACGACCCTTGACCTTCACTGGTCTTTCCACAAATGTCGCGTCGTCCTCAATGTCCAGATCACCCCAGTAGAGGACGTGTGAATCATCATGCAGATACTGACGAAGTTGGGACACATGGAAGATGTCATGTATTTTTAGTAGCAGCAGTGGTAACGCTTGTTGATAAGCCACTTCTCCCACCCGTCGCAACACTTCGAAGGGTCTGATGAACCTGGGGGAAATCTTACTTCCCCTACTGAACCTTTGTTATCCACATCGAGGGGAGACCATCAAGAACATGTGGTCCCTGACCCCGAACTCCAAGGGTATCCTATTATCGGCATACGACTTCTGCCAGTCCTGAGCCACCTTCATCCTCTCTCGTATAAGCCGCACCTTCTTCGTTGTGCTCTGCACCACCTCCGGGCCAAGAACACATGCTTACCCAACCTCAGTCCAGCACACCGGTGAGTGACATGGCCTTCCGTATAGGGATTAAAATAGAGCCATGACAATGGTAGAGTGATAGCTATTATTTTAGGCAAACTCTACCAGAGTAAAGTGTCACACCCACGATCCTCCTGAGTCCAGAACACATGCTCGGAGCATATCTTCCAGGGTCTGGATGGTGCACTCTGTCTTCCCATCTATCTAGGGATGAAAAGTAGTGCTAAGACGTAGGTGGGTGCCAAAATCATGCTGCAATCCTCTCCAGACTCATGAGGTAAACTGTGCATCCCTATCCGAGACTATCGATCTCGGAACTCCATGAAACCGCACCACCTCATTCACATACTTTTGTGCTAGAGCTTCCACTGCACTCGACTCCTTAATCGCCAGAAAGTGAGACAATTTCGTCAACCGGTCCACTACTACCCAGATGGTGTCACAGCCCCCTTGTACCTTGGGTAGTACCATGACAAAATCCATTGATATGTCATCCCACTTCCACTCAGGGACTTCTAAAGGTTGCAACAACCTGCCTGGAACACGGTGTTCAGCCTTTACCTACTGACACACTAGGCACTTGGCCACAAACTCTGCCACTACTCGCTTTACTTTGGGCCACCAAAACTGTCTCCTCAGACCCTGGTACATCTTGGAAACTCTTGGGTGTACCGCTATGGTTGAGTTGTGTAACTCACTAAGAACCTTTCCATGCACCGCCTTTGGAACAAACATCTTCCCCCGGAAGAGCACCTAATTCTGACCATCCTCTGTCCACCCTTTCGGAGCATCGCCCTGGTCAACTCGGTCACGCATCACTTCACACTCTGGGTCTCCCCACTGAGACTCCTCCACTTTCCGCAATAGAGAATATTGCACTATCATCTGATACAGGAAACCTCTACCACTATCCATCCTTGCATCTAGGTGTAGGGCAGCCAACTCCTCCATTGCCTTCCAAGCATCTTCCAACTCCCAGACCACATCCTTTTGTGATTTTCTGATAAAGGCATCGGCCACCACATTCCCCTTTCCTGAGGTGTAGGAAATCTTGAATTCGTAGTCCTGAAGGGACTCCATCCACCTTCGCTGCCACAAGTTCAGGTCTCACTGGGAGAAGACATACTTTAAGATCTTGTGATCGGTGAAGACCACAAAGCGCTCCCCGAAGAGGTAGTGCCGCCACAACTTTAGTGTGATCATGACCTTTTCAAGATCTAAATCATGGGTGTAATAGTTATGCTCATGGGGACATAACTTCCTAGATCCATAGTAGATCACCCCTTGCTGCTGCATCAACACACATCTGAGGCCCTACCCTGAAGCATCACAGAATACTTCATATGCTGCCCCTTCTTCTGGAAATCTCAGCACCAGGGCACTAACCAACTTCTCCTTCAGATAGCTATAGGTTGCCTCACACTTCTCACTCTATATGAAATCCTGGTCCTTCTTGATCAAGTTTGTCAAAGGTGTCGCAACTCGTGAGAAGTTGGGCACAAACCTCCGGTAGTAACTTGTCAGCCCAAGGAAACTACGAACCTCTGCCACATTCTTGGGTGCTTCCCAAGAAACAACCACCTCGACCTTCGATGGGTCCACTGTTATCCCCTGCTCAGACACCACGTTCCCAAGGAAATACACTTCTCGTGTCCAGAACTTGCACTTGGACAGTTTTCCATATAGCTGGTGCCGTTGGAGGACCTCTAAAACTGTCCTCAGGTGCCCAGTGTGGTCCTCCTCTGATCTTGAGTAGATAGGGATGTCATCAATGAACATGACTACAAACCGATACAGGTATTCCCAGAAAATGGATTTCATGAGTCCCATGAACATGGATGGATCATTCGTAATGCCAAATGGCATGACCACGAACTCGAAGTGCCCATATCTGCATCTGAAAGCCATCTTCAAGATGTCGCCCTCCTTCACCCTCAACTGGTGATATCCAGACCACAGGTCAATCTTCAAGAACCACCCTTCTCCCTTGAGTTGGTAAAAGATATCATCTATCCTCAGAAGAGGGTATCTATTCTTGATTGTCACCTGATTCAGCCTCCTGTAGTCTATACACAACCTGAGACCATTGTCTGCCTTCATCGCGAACAAGACTGGAGCACCCCACAGTGACTCACTTGTTCGGACATAACCCCTCTTCATGAGATCATCAATCTGAATCTGCAACTCCCGTAGCTCCGAAGGTTCCATCCGGTAGGGAGCTATTGAAATAGGACGGGCACCAGGTTGTAAGTCTATCCCAAAATCAACATCACGTTAAGGGGGTAGAGTCGTCACCTCCTCAGGAAAGATGTCCATAAACTCACTGATGATTCCTGGGACTTCCACCATCTCTGCATCCACCGATTCCACTGATAGCTCAGCTAACAAGGAGATTAAGGATTCCTCCCACCTGTTGCTTTTCTGGTAACCTCGTTCGCCGTTCAAAGTCACCCGTCGGCCGCCCAAGTCTGAAAACGCAACCCTTCCTCGGAAACAGTTAATGACTGAACACATAGAGAACAGCCATTAATTGCCTAGTATGACATCGTATGGCTGTATCTGCAACAATATCAGATCCTTGATAGACTGATCTGGACCTATCGTCAATCTACAACCTCGGAAAACATAAGATAAGTCGGTCTGACCTCCGACTGGTGTGCTCATCACCAGAGGTGCTGAATGTATCTAGACGTTTAAACCCAAATCTTGGGCCAGACTAGGTGTAACAAAGGAGTGCTATAGTATCGAACAAGGCATAGGAAAGAGTACTAAACAAGCTGATCGTACCTCGAACGAACTTTGGCCCTACTAGAACCGCTGCCTCTACGGCGTGCAACTATCCACGCCTAGCTCTTCTACCTCTCTGCTGTCGGCCGCCTCCCCGACCACGCCCTAGTCGAGGTCCCTGAGGAGCACCCTGGGGGTGGCATCCTCCTGCAACGTCTTCCCTCAGAGGAGCGGGAGCTCGCTACCCCTGTTGATGCTGCTAAAAGGGCCTAGCTGGAAGCTGCTGCTGAGGTGGGTGTTGGGCCTGCCCACTGCCGCCATACTGCACTCTATCCAGGCACTGGTTCTGAAGGTTCCCATGGCTTCCATAGATGAAGCACCTCAGTCCCGGGTCCTAAATGAAGGGGAGAGGACCGGGGGATCGGAACTGGAACTACTGAGGCATGCTTCCTGCCGGTCGAAACCTAGATGGACCTGGTGTCGGGGGCCTACTGCGGATGGCTTTCCCCTTCGACAGACCCAACTGAATCCATTCTCGCGACACACCTCCCATCATGTGCATCATCTCCACCACTCCAGCCTTCTTCTGCACCTCCAGGTAAGTTGGTAAGGAAAAGGGAACAATAGCATACTGAAGAGGAGTTCGGAGTGCCTCCTCTAGACGTCTCTCCCGAGACTCCTCATCCGGAAAGAGGTCCAGAGCAAAGCGAAGGAGATCCTTGAACTTGATCCCCAAATCTCTCACTAACATACTCCTCTGCTAGAGGGAGAGTATCTCTTTCCTCTTCTCGGCCTTCATCGTGGAAGAGAAAAATTCCGCCTGAAACTCCTTCTCGAAATCAACCAACGCAACCTCAGTCTCCCTCCTCTCTCAAAGATAAAGCATCCACCACTGACGTGCTGCTCCCCACATCTGGATGATGGCCAGAGGAACCCAATACTCTGTCAGAGATCGAATCAAGCCGAAAGTTATCACTAGCTCCTAGATCCAGCTCTCTGTCTCCATATCCTAGGTGCTTCCCTCATACTTTCCAAGGGTCTGTCGCTAGAAAGCATGAAGAGTCTTCTACCACTGATCATCCTTCTCCTCTTGGTCAGCCCTCCGTCGATCAGCCGAGTCAACCTCCTGGGCCTCGATCGCCCACACAACTCGTGGTCATATCCCAGGTGCCATAGCTATAAGGTAAACAAAGATTACCTAAGCCCAAGTAGTGCAGAATATTGCTCTTAAATTTTCCTTAAACTTATTATTCACTTTAATTTCCCAAGACACCTCAGAAACACGAGAAAACAAGTCATTATGATGCATGTACCTTTCCTAGGGTCTCTACCCTGCAATCAGTGTAGCCTCACTTGGTCGTTTGGTAGGTCCAGAGTCCTTGCATCGGATCACAGGGGGCCCTAAAATCTCATGTCCTAGACGGTCTTCCCTAGCCTAATTCATGTACCAAGGTCACCCAACACTGTTGCCCTACCATCCCATGAAATCCTCACTGTGCCTAACTCCAGACTCCATCCTATCTCTCAACCTACTTCCTCTGATACCATTCTGTCACAACCCACCTTCACCAAGATGAGGGAAGGGATAGCAGATTACCAGACCCTTCCTTCTTCAAGTTTAAGGAGAGATAATGACCCCCGATACCCGCCTTCAATAGGTCCCAGAGTGGCGACTAGAACCAAGGGTATAGAATCTCACACAAAGTTGAAGGCATTGCCCTTTTTATTTTTATAGGAACAAGAGACAAGATAACAACCCCAACAATACCAAAGATGAAGGTAAAGGCAAATCCAAAAGTAACCCATTCCCATATGCATGTTCAACAGTAAATAATGAAAGCCTCAAAAACTCCAAAGGTAAAGTACCAAGAAAAAGGTAAACGACAATGGCAACTTCCCTGAGGTCTAAGCTAGTACGGTCCCGCATGATCCCTGAAGTCCTCCTAGAAACCTGAAAATAGTTTTATATACGTAGGGTGAGCATACAAGTACACTCAGTAGGGAAAACCAAAGACTCTCATGCACAAGTGGAGAGGCATTCTAATGCCCTATGAGAAAAGAAAACCAAAGCACCTAGCAAGGAAAAACTATCCACTCAAGTCTCACCAAGGAAAACTCCCCAAATAATGCACCAAAAGTAAAGTATAGTAATAGAACATCGATATTTGGGTACCCCGCGCCACTTTCCCACTAGTTATTGAAGACATCCTACGCATCGAACCAATCCCGCCATTATCACCATAGCCCCACTGCCAAACCCCACCCACACACACCTGGGCCATAACCTCACCGCAATCCCACTACCAAATCCCGCCTGCACACACCTGGGCCATAACCATTATCCCACCCACAGACACCTGGGCCACAAACACCATGTGTAACCACACCCGCAAACACCTGGGTCAGAACAACTACTTCCACGCTCGAAGATACCTGGGACTCATCTCGAAGACACTTGGGAAACAAGCTGCCGCAAACACCTGGCCAACCACCACACTATCCTGCCCGAAGGTTCTTGGGCTAAAAAAATGGACTTCAGGCCATCACAGCCTGCCCAAAGAGTCTTGGGATATTCGGGAAAGGGATCAAAAAAGGAGATAATAACCAGCCACTCGTAGGAGTGTTGGGAAAAAACACCCTCCCCCATGAAATGGGGGTGTTCGGCACTAAATTCTCAACTTGGGTGGGGCATGAATAAGAAACACAAGAACTACAATTATATATATATAGGTAACAAGCACTCAACCCAACCTAGGTCTCCACACCTAACCCAAGTATGAACAGTCTAGTCACTACTCATAGAAATCATAATACTCACAACTGAGTCACAACTCATTCCGAGAATCAATTTCCCAATTAACCCATTCTTATTTTCATGTTCATGTGATCCCATTTAAGTAAATTCTGCACTACTGGGCAACTAACAGGCACAAGTACAAGACTAGGGGAAAAATTTACAGCCAACAACAATTTAAACATTCACACGTAGTTCTCTTTTAAATTCACATCAAAGTGAGATCCCTCCAAGTATTGGAACCAAAGCAGGATTCAAGATACATCCCCCACATCCCTAGAACTATGGATAAAAAGGTTTCACAACAGAAGAGGATTCCACCTCAATTCATGATATAAGCAGAGAATCCACAACCCCAGATTCACAACCAGCAATCATGCCACATCAAAGGATCCCATCCTCATCCACATCACCCCAGCAATCTAAGCCCCCATCCAAGAAAACCATAAGGTCACCCGTATTTGGCCCGTGGAAGAAAACAACCAAACCACTACTACCAACACAAAGAAGGCCCGAGAAGGTATATTAAGATTTAAAATAATTAACACACTAAATGGTTTCAATTCCAATGGGCTTAAACTGGGGTTATCATAGAAATGGAGTTGATCCTGGTTCTTTCAATTTATTTAACCGAATATACGTAATTAACCAATTTTCTTCACAACACAAGGTCTAAAACCAAAATACAAGCCATTTAAACATCACATGTTGTAGGAGTTCGTTAGTGAACATAGAAATACCACCAACGGCCATGATTTTTAGTAGGTGTAAGCCCGAAAAATTCAGAAATCATTAATCATGAAAGAAGAGAAAACAGAGTAGCAGCAACGATCACACCCCTCCCCTTCATTCTTTAGAATACTTTTGTTATCTTAATTAACATTTGGTTCATCCATTCCTACAGAAGTAGTAGCGTACCCACCCCGCATGATACATAGAAAGGAGAGACGAAGGTAAAATCCCTACCTGATTGATCAAGGATCAATGTTTTTCTCCACGCGCCAAGAACAGGGGATGTGAGATTTGCACGGGAGGGACATCGGGAACTCCAAGGATGAGCAGACGACTCGAGTGCAGGCGCACCACAAGTCTCAGTAAGGGGGGGGGAAACTCCAGGTGCACCAGGGAGAAGGAGAGGATTCGGACAAAAGGAATAAGATAAAGAAGAACTTCCTCTATGATATATAGATAAAATCTCGTTGTTACGGGATATGGGGATTTTGAACGCCTGGAAAGTCGGATCGCGGTTTCCCACGCAGTTCAACAGTTATGCATGATGGTATTAAGTGGTTTTTTAATATCCACCATTGGGAACATTTCTCGGTATTTTTAGTTATTAATTTTGGACTTTAAAAAAGGTAAAATAATTAATTATTGCGGGAGCGGAAAGGGAACTGGAAAAGAACGAAGAGGACACGGTTCCACCTTCACGGTGTCACCCTCACGGTGCCACTGTCACGATGTCACCCCCAAAGTGCCACTATTTTGGTGGATCCTCACTTTTGGAAAATTAATGGTCCAGGAGGGTCTGGGCCATTACCACAAGCCCCAATAATACCACCATGAGTTCATTTAAACGATGGGTGCTCACCCTCACACCATCTAGCATCACCAAGACCCATAGGTCACAACACCACTATGACCAGTTCCCAGAACCTGAATCATCATCCCATGAATTGAGTGCCACCAGACTTAGTCTCATGTGACTAACCAAGCAATAGTCCATTATCTTGGTATATCACTTCAATAAACTAGAGACATCCCAGATTCTTTTAAACAACAGACCTCACACCATTCACACATCAAGGCCAGGTGCATGACTACTCATCAACCTAATCATCACTTCTAGAAACAAAAAATTCCTACCTATGCAGCCACCATATACCCCAGCATAACCACAACTGTCAAGGCCATTCATCTAAGCATTCTTGACCTTAGAAACTATCCTAGACATGAATCCTTATCACCACAGGTGCTCAATCGCAACTACCTCCACCCTTGGTAAAACCAAACATTCACAAACTTCATAACCAATTTATTTAACCCTACCTCAAACCATTAAGGTGTATCACATGATTGGGGCATCCCATCACACGAGTTACCCTCAAAGGTCACAAATCATTGACTCACTAAGCGCAAGTCTCTATCAAGAGTCACTAGGTCCTACAGCCTAACCCCTAACCAAGCCTCAAGAGTTTCACCACACAGAGGATATCACTCATCCCTATCTCAATGTCACATGGCATCTAGCATGGAAAACACCCAACTCAATGTTCTCACAAACTGGGCTCTCCATTTAGTCTCACTTAACTTCCTTGATGTTACCACTGCCCTAAAATTAGGTTAATACAAATGCATAAGGCCTCTGATCCACCATGGTCAATAATACTTTCCATTATTCTCAATAGTATTTCTATTATTCTTTAATCCATATAGGTCACACTTTAACAAGATTCACATTATTTTTATTTTAGGAAATAAATTACATTTTTTATCCATTCAAATGTTGAAATTTAATCTTTCCATGATTTATCAGGATTCCCATGATTCCAAGTCATAATTAATTGGGGTTTCATTCACAAGATTTAAAGGAAAACACTTTATTTATTTATCACTCGCACTTTATTTAATCATTACCATAAATTTATTTATATATGTCTATATATAAAAGATCAACCTAGTAATTGGTCAAGTAAGATGACACCATATCCTTATATTGAAAATACCATATATGAAGTTGTATACATTTTAAATACCAACCCCCTTATTTTCACTAAATTATAAACCATACCAGACATAAATTAAACTGATATAATTAGAAAGATATAATCAGAAGTTAATATAAATCACAAGCATTATGCAACCAACATCTAAAATCCATGTCCTTATCAAGATGCATGTCATGTGAATCCCTATATACATTAACACAACTACACCATCCTTGAATACTAGGAAATTTGGGTAAATACCATAATCTAATAACATCACAAACCATATGACTCAATTAAGGTGAAAATAAAATACAATTGTGATAAGATAAATCCAAAAAGAACAAGTCTCATCCCTGGAATCTTGGTTTTCCCCCTACATGGGTTGATAACTCCCATTAATTAGCTCATTACCATGATCAAACAAATTCCTAATCTCTTACATATCATAACCAATATTAATACAAAATAAAAATAGCTTTGATGCCACTTTTTACCACCCCACCCTGGTGGCCACTGAATTGGTGCAAGAGCTTGATGTGTCGCCCCATACATCAGAGGATTCCAACTAGTATAGATGGCGTATGAGGTTATCATAGGGATACTATAACCTCATTTTAGAGGATCTATTATAGTGTAATTACTAAAAAATATTAAAGTCAAGACAAATAACCATCACATATGAGATAGGGAAAGTTCCAATAAATAAGTACAGTGTCATAATACTATAATAATAAGTATGTCATGTAACACCCTAACCCTAGAAACCTAGATCTGGTGCATTATTTTAATACATTGGCATGATTACAAGGAATCAAGTCCTGAATGACCGATCAGTTTAGTAGTCTTGGAAAATAGATTACATACATGAACGTTATATTACACATTCAAACATAAAACACAACATAAATAATCTATTGATAATTACATTATTACCCTAGCATAACCATGCATATCAAACGTAATACACTTCTTGGAATCCTGGGAAAACAAAACAAAATAAAGGGGTGAGCTCAGATGCTCAGTAAGGGTAAATAATTTAGTGAAAGCTATAAACTTTTAAGGAAAGATTTGTAATAAAAACAACATACATTTAAACATAAACTTGAACATAATATGGTGAAAATAAATCAAAAATTACCATATAAACATGCACATGGATATTCTATTAGTCGAATAATCACATGTAATAGTTAATTTCACAATGAGGGAATGCCTAATGTCGGACATCATTACCACATAATCAAGGCCTCGTGCCAAGACTACAAATAAAATTTTTGTCAAGGCCTTGTTCCAAGACACTAGTATGTCTCATGAGACCTACCGATGCATCGAGGGGCTATAGCGGGCCCCACCCATCACTTATTAAGTCCACTACATTTCTCATATGAAAATGTTGAAATATAACATAAACATTCGTATCAAAACTAGCATATGAAATGTCAATACTTCAACCATAAACCATGAAGGGTATAAAAATAGCACATCCATAATAAAACATATTATAACTCATTCGATACAATATAGAATATTTTATTATAATAAATCAACCTCAATCAATAATAATATCCAGTTTAGAATGTTGGCATAGTTGAAAATGATCAGTAAAACTTTTTGAGAGAAATATCCCTTTTTGTGAAATAATTTAAAAGTCACACATTTATAAAGGAATTCATTTAAAATATATTTTTGAACCAAAGTGTCCCATACCACTTTGAAATTTGTGAAAGTAATTAACATTTTAAAACAATCATGTCCATATAAATAAATCCTTAAAACCATTTTGAAAACATGGACATTAATGAGAAATATTTAGAAGAATTAATATTTAAAACATTTAAATTGATGGTTTAGTTAAATAGTACATTAAAATAATAATTTTGAAATGTATTTTATGAAACATGTACATGGATAATAAATATTTCCCAGAAAATACTTACACATAAACAATCTCAAATAATAATGAGATTAAAGAATTAACCCTTACCATGGACTTTCCTTTGGTCGAGGGTATGTTTAACCTCCTGTATAATGACCATAGTATGTTATTAAATTATAAAATAACCATATTCATATTTATTATATCATAAATGATTCATTTATTACTTTATACTACCCATTTAATAATGATGTCCATGTTAAATTAACATTTCGGGTAATAATTGCTTTCTTTATCGTGCGTGCTTTAACTTGTTATTATTAATCTTATCATTTAGATCATGATTTAAATAATTCTAGAATATAAAACATGATTTATATATAATATATATTTAGAATATAAATATGTATAATAGATAGATATATGAAATGGAAAACACCGTTTATGGAGACGGTAGTCCGTACGTACGCATAAACGTTGTTTCCTTTTTCATAGTGTATTGAACGGAAGTAAGTGAATAAGATAGATGTAAGTACATACATATATATATATATCAAGTAGCATTTTTATTTCATATATTACATACTTATTAATAATATATATTTTTATAATCATCATTGAATGGTGAACCTGGAAATGAATCTCATCGCGTCGTGGAGACGATAAGTCGTACGTATAAACAAGCGACAATATCATTTTCATAATGGTTTAAAGGTGTAGAATTCGATGGTATATTAATTTTAAAGAGAAATTATAATTTTATTTTCATTATTTATATATATATATATATATTACTTGTCATTATATCCATCTAAATAACATAGTTTTGAATAACAATTTACACCATGACATGGAGAAGGTAAGTCGTACGTACGCACGTATGCTGACATTATCATTCATAGGATGGATAGAATAATGAGTTTGATTTTACCATATTTATAATAACATCATAGTATGTATAAGGTACTGGATTTATTATTTTGGTATGGAAATAACAAAGAAAGAGAAAGTGGAAGAAGAAAAGAACTTTGAAAGATGTGATAAAATAATTACCTCTTCTTTGGGTGTTTCCTTTTGATTTCAACAAAAGGGCTCCTTAGGTTAGCTTTTTTCTCAAGTTAATGCCTCTAGGTTGAAGTGAGAAAAGTTTTTAGGAGATTTGGTCAGGGTTTTTCTGAACCAAATGGCTTTGGATGTGTGATTTTGATAGAAGGGTAAGTACCCTTTTATAAGAGAGGTGAGGATCACATTAAGAAAAGTTTGAAATATTATTTTATTATAAAATAATTTTCGGTTTTTAATGGCTAAAAAATGATTTATTTCGAATATAAGGTGGGTATGGGTCTCAATACTCTCAAAAAATGGGTTTTACACAAGTTTTGGTGACCATATTAACCCTATCATTTAAATTTAACTCTTAGTTAAATAGTTTAACTTTTTCCATGTCCTCTTGTATTATTATAATAAATGGTTAATAAACATACAATAAAAAGCCAAGTGAACCCCTAGTGGTTCATTAATGATATATATAACCTTATCTAAGTACTTTGGTCAAACCTTATATTTTTAGAAATATTATATCAATTAATAATATAGCATTTGTTTTAAAAACTCATTTATGTCAATTTTGACACTATTTGGTATTTTGTTAAAGTTATAAAAACTTTATCACTTCAAAAAAATTATTTAATCCACCCTAAAATTTCATATTAACTTATAAAATTAGTTGATGGCATAAAAATCCTCAATTTATATTTATTTTTATATTTAAAATATCAATTATTTTAATCTTTCATTGATAAACTAATTACGAAATCATCATTGTGTCATAAATAAATTTAATTATTTAATCTCTAAAAATTATAAATAAAATAAAATTATGTATTAAATTATTTTATCTTTCTAAAAAATATTTATAGTCTAATTTATATTATGTATAACCCTATATTAAAAATAGTTTAGTTATTAGACATTGAATTTAACACCTTTAACTCTTCTTTAAATAAAATAATAATAAATGTCCTAATCAAATCCAAATGGGCCAAAAGGATAATATTTTATTAATAAGGTTGGTTTTTTTCTAAATACACTTATCCAATAGAATTAGGATATGTGTTAGGGTAATTATAATATCATTTTTACCTTTAATTACCCTATTTACTTTTAACCGTGGTAAATAAAAGTCAAAAGTTACTATTCAGAAAAAGATTATTTTCATCTTATTGAACCACATTTTACTTAATTATGTCAACCGGGTCCCTTGTATTTTTGAAATTAAATTCACAAAATTAGTAAAATTATGTTTTATGAAAATTTACAAATGTGCCTAGAAGGTGGGTAAAAGACGTTAAAAAGTTCAATAAAATTTGATACATCTAATTTTATTGTAAAATGACTTAAATGAATTAGATTGAACTTATATAGTTATTATATAACTATTTTAACTTAAAATAAATTTAAATAAAATAAATAATTACTTAAATGAAAATTCGGTTTTAAACAATAACGCAGTGTTTTTCACTATTCATCAAAAAATAAAAGTTTTTAGAAAAATACCAAAAATTCACCCTAGGATAATTTTGATATTATGAACTCAAAAATTAATTATATTTTAACAAATTAAAAAAAATATAAGTTGCATTAATTAATTCCCATTGTCAAAACCAAAAAGCAGGTTTTTAAAAAGTAAAAACTATCAAAAGATTGGCATGTGTTTATGTCAAATTTAAATTTGAAATTACTTATAATGGCCTAAATTGTATTAAATGATAAAAATAAAATCTAATTATACTTCCAAACCATTCAAATTCATAATTTAGCATTATAAATTATTTTTATTAAAAAATTTGTTTTCAATTAAAATTTAGTATTTTTCACTATTCATCAAAATATGAAAGTTATCAGAAAAGTTCCAAAAATTTATCCAAACTAAATTTTTATGTATGTATTCTATAAAATAATTTAATTTCATTAAATTTAATATATAAAAGTGTCAAATATTGTTTTTAAAAATGGTTCTCCATTAAAAGGCGGTAAAATTGCATTTTTTGAAAAATACTTCTTTTATCTAAAAAAATGAATTTGTTCTTATATTATGTCTAAGAAACACATAATATGTATTCTAAAATTATATGGAGTATATAAAATTCAAAATTCAGTTAATACTATTCATAACCTCTTTTTGAACGACTAGTTTGGTAAGTCGTGGTGCGATCGAACTCGGTGTTGGGTGTAGCGCAAGTTATTGAATTACTTTGAAGCGATAACATACTATGAAATATTGGGGTGTTACATTCTCCCCTACTTAAATAAATTGTATCCTCACAATTTGAAATTTTTCTTCAAAAATTAAAGGTTAAAAATAGAAAAATACCTTTGTGGAAGACCCACATCAAAAATTGGGTTAATAAAATTTATTATTAATAAGAGGGAAAGGGAAATGAAAAGGTCACCACCAAATTATGATATTGATTAGGAGAAAATTGGTGGTAATTAGAGACACATAATTGAAGTAAAATGTAAATATTTATAGGGATTTACTGAGGTCATCAATCACAAACAAATGTAAAATTGAGGGCCTCAAAGTCATCAATCTATGATGATTTGAAATATCATTGGTTCAACAAAACATAAGGTATCAGGATAACACATTTTTGGTTTTAAGATCCCTTCCCTAATGTTTAAGAATTAATTTATTCATATAAAAAGAAGAAGAAAATATACTTGGAAATTATAGTTTCATCCTTCAACTAATTCCTACCAAAAACTCATCTTTCACTCCAAAAGATAATAGAATTCAAAAATATTCTATTTATCCTAATCGTATAGGGTTACAAAAATAATTAATTTATAATTCATTTGTCAGACTATTTAAAAAACTACATTATACAAACCAAGACATCACGTAGGTCAGTGGTAGGTGATGCACCCTTTATGCCCTTCGGTTGCGGTTTCAAGTCTCGTGGCCTTACCGAACATGACGGGTTGTCACCCGACCTCCGGGTTGTCCTTTTTATAAAAATCCAAAAATAATCTTAAGAAATTATTTAACCTTAATAATAGTATCCAATGTCAAAATTAATCCAGTCCAACCTTTAGACTTATCCAAAATAATTTTTCCCAAACTCACATTCCAAAATTTATAAGGAAGTTAAACACAATGATGATCTTTTTTTCCACGTAATAACATGTGAATACCTTCATCATGTATTCTTTTAAAATACAGTAACACCCTAAATTACCATAAAACCTTATTGATTACATTCATGCTCCCTTATTCCTTATATAATACTAGATATACTCCTTATATCCAAAAACATTGTAAACTCCAACAATAATGGAATAAACAAACAATTAATTAGTTAAAAAGGAGTCAACAATATCGAATATAATTTATCCAAATCAATCATATCTTATTCCAAAATCACAACCTTGGTATCAAAACCATATTAGGGTTTATCTTTCCTTCAACCATGTATTTTCCAAAAAAAATAACTTACTATTAAGTCACTTTTCTTAGAACCATATAATCTCAAATCCTCAATGAAAAAGTACTGCAGTATAATCCTTATTTATTTCCATAATTCATATGACTAGTAGATTATTGATACAACAGTCAACTGAAATAATTCTTTAATAACAACATAAGAACACTAGTCATTCCTCTTCATCTATGGTAGTATCATAACTTGATTATTATCCAATAGTATCATTTGTGGCATACTCTAATGATTTGGACATTGATCCGCGTAGTGTCCCAACTCCTTGAAGATAAAGCATTGTACATTTGAAACCTTTTTCTTACCCTTGCAATCACGTACTTGGTGTCCTTTTTCTCCACACTTAAAACAAACTCTCATTACCTTCAAGCATTTACCAAGGTGATTCTTTCCACAGTTATCACATATGGTAAAATCCTTCTTTCCCCTCTTCCCTTTATCTATCTTTCTCTCTACTATCTTTTTCTTCTCTTGCTTCCCTTCAAATCCATAGGACATAGATAATTATTTACTTATCTTATTAACACATGATATTATTTCTTCATATGATGAGAGTACATGGGAGACTATTTCCCTTCTAAATGTTGGCTTAATACCATGAAATATATGATCCTTCTTACTCTTTGTATCATGCGCATTGTTGTAGTTCTCATTCCTTCTATTGGGCACCATTTCTAAACAATGGCATAGACTAGGTTAGTTTATGAACCACAATGCATAATTCCAAACTTTTAAAATATCTAACATAAATTGAAAAGATTATGCATATAATCTATAATCATAAAAAAAAGGTTTTCTTTGAGTAAGTATTTACTCCTAAATCCTTCATAATGGCTTGAAATGAAAATTTGAATTATCCTAAGCATATCCCCTGAGAGTTTCATAACCAATAGTGCAGCAAGGCACTTTGTCGTGTACCAGGATACCCTGGGTCAAGCCCGAATGTAACACCCGAGACTTTTATGAGAAATATTTTTGTTTTTTTATGTTATATAAATCATAAAAGGAATATTTCACTACACACAACACTTTCTTGGCTTGCTTTACACGCAGTCGCGACCTTCCTCGATAGCTTGCGTCGTACGCAATACCGAGTTTCACTAAACAATGATATGCTATTAAAATATTATTAAAACTATCCATTATGAATAGTAATAACCAATTTTTGAAATTTTTTAAATTTTATTTTTCAAAATGGACTTCATTTTTGGACTTGGAATATCGAAATTAGCCTAGGGTGAAATTTTGGTATTTTTCTGAAAACTTTCAATTTTTGATGAATAGTGAAAACACTGGGTTACTATTTAAAAACTGAATTTTTATTTAAATAATTATTTATTTTATTTAAATTTATTTTAGGTCAAAATTAATACATAATACCTATATAAGTTCAATGTAATTCATTGGAGTAATTTTATAATAATTTTATATATATAAAATTTTATTGAACTTTTCACCGTCTTTTACCCACCTCCTAGGAGAATTTCCAAATTCACATAAAACCTAATTTTACCGCTTCTGTGAGTGGAATTTCAAAAATATGAGAGACACGGTTGATGTCAGTAAGTAAAATGTGGTTCAATGAGATGAAAATAATTTTTGGTGAATAGTAACTTTTTACTTTTTTTTACCACGGTTAAAAGTAAATAGGGTAATTAAGGGTAAAAATGTTATTATTATTATTACCCTAACACATGTCCTAATTCTATTGGATAAGTGTAATTCGACCAAAAACAACATTAGGAATAAAATATGACCATTTAGGCCCACTTTGATTAGATTTGGACATTTAATATTAATTTATTTAAAGAAGGGTTAATATAGTTAAAATCAAAGTTTAATAAGTAAATCATTTTTAATATAGGGTTATATATAGGATAAATTTGACTATAAATATTAATTAGAAATATGAAAATATTTCCTACATTATGGTATTTTATTTTTAATTTTTAGACTTTAAATAATTTAATTTATTTATGACACAGTTATGATGCAGTAATTATCTTATTAATGAAATATTGACATAATTGATGTTATAAATACCCAAATAAATATAATTTGAGACTTTTTATGAATTAAACTAATTTTCTAGATTAATATGACATGTTAGTATTGATTTAATTAACTTTTTTCGAACTAATCATTCTGTTATGATTTTCACAAAAATCAATTACTAAATAGTGTCAAATTTGACATAAAATAGTTTTTAAAACAAATATTATATTATTATTTGTTATTTTATTCCTAAAAATCTAAGGTTCGGAAAAATGACTTATATAAGGTTATATATATTAATAATAAACAACTTGGGGTTCTTTTGGCTTGTTATAGTAAGTTTATTAACCTTATAGTGTAAAAAAAACAAGAAGACAAGGTAAGAGTAAAACTATTTAACTTAAAGTTAAATCTAAAGGATAAGGTTAAAAAAGAAACCTAAACTTTTCTAAATTATATTGGATGAGATTATTTCGACCCATCCCTACATTATCTTCGAAATAAATCAATTAAGAGCTATTTAAAACCGAATATGACTTTATAATAAAATAATATTTTTAGTTTTTTCAAAGGTGCCCCTCTCCTCCCTTATAAAAGGGCACCTCCTCCCTCTCTTCCTGACACCAATTTGAGCCTTCAAGCTCGGAAAAACCCTGCCCATTTCACTTCCCCAATTCCCTAGAAACATCCTAGAGGTCCTGGTTTTCTTCAAATACCAACCCTAGTGCCCTAAGAGGAGGTTAAGAAGAGGCACGACAAAGAATAGGTAATATCCATTACTGATCCTTTCCAATTTCTTTCTTCTTCAACTTCTTCTTCATTAGTTGTTTCATTATGAGGTAATAACATCAGTATCCCTCATATACTGATATGTTATTATAAATATTAAACAACCCCATTTCACCTCTTATCCATCCTACGGAAAATGAAATCACCGCGCGTGTGTACGTATGGAATACCGTCTCCACGTCGTGGTGTAATCTATTTTCCACCACCACCTTACATGGATGGGTATAATGGTGTAAATAATGACTATATATGATTATTATAAAGTTTTATTTATTCTTAAATATTATACATACACTCCAATACAATTCCATGATCATGGGAATGATATCATCGCTCGTGCGTACGTACGGAATACCGTCTCCACGATGTGATGCGACTCGTTCTACATGATATTCATTGGATAATGATTATATAAATGAATTTAATGAATAAATATGATATATATTACACTAATACCATTCTGTAAATGAGGTACCTATAACCTAAAAAGAATAATAAGAATTTATTCGACAAAACACGCATAAGAACAATAAGCAATAAACACCCGAATAACAAGTAACAATGAAATATTACTAATAAGAAGCTAAGAATATGACCATATATGATATCATAACAATGAGTATTATTCTATAATAAGTCAATGACATTATTTAAATCATTATATAGGAGGTTCGGACACTTATGAAGCAAATCGGACCTAAGGTAAGGAAAAATCTCGCAATCTCATTTTTTTCGAGATTGTTTATACTTCAGAATTTACTAGGGAGTATTTTATCATCCACATTCATGTTTCATCAATATGTAATATTATTTCCATCCACCTACAATTGCTTAAATCCAATTTTACCCTTCGGTGAGTTTTTAGTAAAAGATATGAAAGGAATATTTTGTCATTTTTCGTACGAGGTACGTTTTTACTTTTCCGACAAAAGTACGAGAAGAATGTTTTTTTTAACTTATATGGGATGAATGGATTTTTAAAACATTATTTCCAAGAAGCTTCCTTTACAAGTTTTAAAGTTTATTTTTAATCAAATTATTTTAGTTTAGAATTGTATGACATGTTAAGAAATTAAAAGTGTCTTTGAAGTAGAAAGGATATTTTCCTCAAGAATGGAGTTCAAGTGTATTATCAAAATTATTTTCCATATAATATAATAAAGGGTTATGTTTATATCCCTATTATTAAATTGATTTTATTATGTTATGATGGACTTATTTTTATTAATTCCTTTATCTTATATGAATTGTTTTATGATGTCACGATGTTTAAGAATCCCATTTTTATTACTTGGGTTAAGCTATGATGTATGATTTATGATTTTGTGGCACACATAAGAATGGTATAATTATGAGATGGGTGGGACCTATATCTCCCTCCAATTCATTGGGTAAAGATTTTATATCTCATGGGATAGACATGGCTGGAACGGAAGTTTAAACCGGTTCAGTGAAACAGGACTGAAACGAGGAATGAACTCGGTTCAGAAATGGACTTTGTACACTAAGATAGTCTTGGAAATGAGTCTTGACTAATAAGAAATGATTATCTATTATTATGTGTGTATTCCACAAATATTCATGTTTTAAGTTATGATTATTGTGATTACATTTCACTACCATGATTTATCCAATGTTATGAAATTTTGATCTCTTTTGCAGGGTAATATTTCCAAAATGTTATGTTCTTATGAATATAATGTGATTGATATTTCTTTTTTTTACCCTTACTGAGCATTTGATCTCACCCTTTTGTATGTTTTCTTTCCCCAGGTCAGGAAGAAGTATATTAAGTAAGATATGCCAAAAGGGACTATAGATATGATGAAATAATGGGAGACAGTGTAGATGCTTTATGAACCAGTTGTTTATGTTTCCCAGTTTCTGAAGACACTATACCAATACGGTCCTTTCATGGTTTTGTTATATATTGTAATAAGTGTACTTCAATTTTGAAGTACTAACAATGTATGTAAATTATGGTTCGTTATAGTTGGTATCAGAGGAAACGTATAGTCAACCTTTGGAAACTAGGATGTGAAAGCCTTAGTAGGAACCCTAAGGATAAGTCTAAGCATAGAACACAGTCTTAGTGTTTTAGAAATTGCCATGAATAACCTAGGATAAGACCTTAAGTGTGAAATTTTATACTTGATTATTTGGTTTTCCTATTATAATTAGTGTTTCTCACACTATTCTTCTTGGTTTTAGTCAATGGTTGGAACCTGAAGGAACCGTGTTAATGCGGAATGTGACGGGCAATGCAATGATTGCCCCCCTGAGCAACCAAATGTTATGGGATCTGGAATGAAAAATCTTGTAGCCATGCTCACACAACTTTCTCAATATATGAATCATACAGGACTTCCCAACGAGCAAAGGAAGGAGCAACATTCTGTTGAATCCTTCATGAGACAGTTTCCACCTTCATTCAGCGGGTCTACTGATCCATTAGTTGCTAAACAATGGATCAGAACTATTGAAAAGATATTTTCAATTCTTCAATGTTCTGAACATGATAAAGTCATCTTAGCAGTTTATCATTTGGAAGGAGATACTGATCAATGGTGGAATCTTATCAAGAATACGAGGAAAAGGGATGAAATTGAGTCCATGGAATGGGATGAGTTCAAGAACTTATTTTTCAATAAGTACTTCCCTCGTATTCTTCAAACAAAGATGGAGAAGGAGTTTCTTGAACTAAAGAAAAAGGATGATGAATCTGTTGGTACCTATGAGGCAAATTTTACAAGACTTGCAAGGTACGCTTCTGGTATTATTATCCAACCTGAGAGTAAGATCGATCGATTCTTTAGTGGCGTAAAACCAAGTCTTCGAAGGGAATTATCCATAAGGAACTTCAATAGCTACGAGGAAATCGTTCGATGTGCTCTCAAAGTTGAGATGGAGATTGGAGTAACCCATCAGTCATATGGGTTTGATAAGAAGAGGGAAATGAAATTCAAAGGAAAATATAAAGAGCACACTGAAAAGAAGATGAGTTTTCCCTTATGCTCAAAGTGTGGAAAGAAACATGGAGGGAGTTGTCTTAAAGGGACAAGTAAATGTTTCAAATGTGGAAAGGAAGGTCATCAGGCATTTGAATGCCGCAATGATGGGAAGAAGATGTCTAGTGACGCAAACAATGAAAAGGCTACGCAGAGTGCACCTCCTACACTTCAATGTTACAAGTTCAAGGAAATGGGGCATTATGCCAATAAATGCCCTAATCCAAGGGTTGTGGAAGATGATCGACGTCAATAAAATCTTAAGGCTAAAGACAAAGGAAAGTCACATGCAATTTCTATCAGCGATGTGGAGTACGATAACAATGTGGTGAAAGGTACACTTACCATCCACTCTAAAATAGCAAATGTTTTATTTGATTCTGGATCCACCCACTCTTTTATTTCTGAAGAATTTTCTAAGGGTATCACCGTATTACCTCAACAATTAGATGTTGAGTTAGGTGTGACAACCCCTAATGGCACAACAGTCGCATCAAAAGTTTATAATTCTTCTCCGATTGAAGTTTGTGGGAAAGTGCTTCCTACAAATCTTTTGATCCTCCCTATAGTGGAATTTGACTTGATTCTTTGCATGGATTGGCTTTCTCTATATGGAGCTCATATCAATTTCCAAATAAGAGAAGTCACATTTCATATTCCAGATCAATCTTTGATCGTCTATCGATGCAAGGATGAACATATCCTTCCAGTGGAAATTTCTTCCATCTTATGGGTCTTGATTCCACTAAATCAAGGTTATTTATCTCAAATGGTTGGTGAGAAACTCATGATTAAGAATGTTCCCATTGTACGAGAGTTTGATTATGTCTTTCTGGAGGAATTGTCGGGTCTTCCACCAAATCATGAAGTTGAGTTTTCAATCGAACTCGTACCA
Organism: Viscum album; assembly: GCA_963277665.1. Taxonomy (NCBI): domain Eukaryota; kingdom Viridiplantae; phylum Streptophyta; class Magnoliopsida; order Santalales; family Viscaceae; genus Viscum; species Viscum album. Next base: position 1,741,316,133 of record OY728145.1, read on the forward strand.
GGTTCTTTGCCTATTTCAAAGACACCTTATAGAATGGCCCCAATTGAGTTGCAGGAATTGAAGAAGAAACTCCAATAGAATATTGATAAGGGGTTCATACACCCTAGTGAATCACCTAGGGGAGCACTTGTTCTGTTTGTTAATAAGAAAGATGGATCAATGAGACTCTGCATTGATTATTGAGAACTTAATAAGATCACTATCAAGAACAAATATCCTCTCCCACGCATTGATGACTTATTTGACCAACTACGCGGAGCTCAATACTTTTCAAAGATTGATCTTTGTTCAGGGTATCATCAATTAAGGGTCAAAAGGGAGGATATACCAAAGATGGATTTCCGTACAAGGAATGGACACTATGAATTTATAGTGATGCCATTTGGTCTTACTAATGCCCCTGCTATCTTCATGGATCTGATGAATAGAGTCTTTAGAGACTATCTTGATCAGTTTGTGGTAGTCTTTATAGATGATATTCTTTTATATTCAATGAGAAAGGAAGAACATGAAGATCACTTGATAATTATATTGAAGACCCTGATAAAGGAGAAGCTTTATTCCAAATTTACCAAGTGTGAATTTTGGCTTCAAGATGTTTCATTTTTGGGTAACATAATCTCAAAAGAGGGGATATCTGTGGATCCAGCAAAAAAAGAGGTTATCGAAAGATGGTCGAGACCAACAACAGTAACTGAGATCCAAAGTTTTCTTGGTTTGGCTGGATATTATCAACGCTTTGTGAAAGATTTTTCACGATTATCTAATCCACTCACTAGGTTGACTCGGAAAGGAGTTAAGTTTGTTTGGAAGGATTAATGTGAAGAGAATTTCAAGGAGTTGAAAAGAAGGTTATCCAGTGCACCTGTGATCAAACTAACTTGTAGTGGAGAAAGGTTTGTGATCTACAGTGATGCATCCAAAAAGGGATTGAGGTGTGTTCTTATGCAAAATGATATGGTGATAGCTTATGCCTCGCGACAGTTGAAAATCCATGAGAAAAATTACCCAACTCATGATTTGGAGTTAGCTGCGGTAATCTTTGCATTAAAGATTTGGAGGCATTATCTTTATGGAGAAATGTGTGACATTTATACTGATCATAAAAGTTTAAAGTATATTTTCACACAAAAGGAGCTGAATATGCGCCAAAGAAGATGGTTGGAGCTGATTAAGGATTAAAACTGCTCAATTCATTACCACCCTGGGAAAGAAAACAAGGTGGTAGATGCATTAAGTCGACAAGACCATGCTATCTTATCCATGATGAGGATCACAAAAGATCCAATATTTATGGATTTACAAAGGATGGATCTTGGAATTATAATGAAAGGTTAAAAATCTTATCTTTCTCAAATGAATGTTCAACCATCTATACATGTGAAGATTAAAGAGGTACAGAAAGAAGATGTAGAGTTACAAAAGACGATGAGAAATGTTCCTGAATTCAACCTTGATTGTGGTGGGATAATAAAGTTCAGGAATCGGGTTTGTGTTCCTCCCATCCCCGAATTAAAGAAGGAGCTGCTGGATGAGGCTCATAGTTCTTTATTCTCTATTCATCCTGGAAGCACAAAGATGTATAGAGATCTAAAAGATTACTTCTGGTGGGATGGCATGAAAAGAGATGTTGTTTAATATGTCTCTCGGTGCTTGGTTTGTCAGCACGTTAAAGGTGAGAGACAAAAGTCCAAGGGGATGTTACAACCATTACCCATACCCGAATGGAAATGGGAAAACATCACTATGGACTTTGTCACAGGACTTCCTAAAACATCCAAAGCCAATAATGATATCTGGGTTATAGTTGATCGTCTTACAAAGTCGGCACACTTCATTGCTATTAGAGAGGATTTCTCTCTAGATCAGCTTGCCAGGATATATGTAAAGTAAGTGGTAAGATTGCATGGAGTACCACTTTCTATTATATCTGATCGATATCCGAGTTTTACCTCAAAGTTTTGGTGAAGTCTTCAGCATACTCTGGATACAGAGTTGAGTTTCAGCACTGCTTATCATCCTCAAATAGACGGTCAGTCTGAGAGGACAATTCAAACTCTAGAAGATATGTTGAGAGATTGATCTATGGATTTCAAAGGAGGTTGGGATCAACACCTACCTTTGGTGGAATTTTCTTATAATAATAGCTTTCACTCCAGTATTCAGATGGCTCCTTATGAAGCTCTCTATGGAAAGAAATTCAGGACTCCAACTTTCTAGAATGAAGTTGGGGAAAGAAAGCTATTAGGACCTGATCTTGTTGATGAGATGGTAGAAAAGGTCTGATCTATTCAACAACACATAAGAGCAGCTCAGAGTCGACAAAAAAGTTATGCCGACAACCGAAGAAAAGACTTAGAGTTTGAAGTGGGTGATAAAGTGTTCTTACGAATATCTCCTTGGAAGAGAGTAATGAGATTTGGAAAGAAGGGAAAGTTGAGCCCTAGGTATATTGGTCCTTTCGAAATACTGGATCGTGTTGGAAAGGTATCTTACCGATTGGCGCTTCCACCGAATCTCTCTCAAGTTCACGATGTGTTTCATGTATCTCTCCTGAGAAAGTACATACATGATCCTTCACATGTACTCAGATCAGAATTTTTACCGCTGGAACAAGATATTTCTTATGAAGAACAGCCGATAGAGATTCTCGATCGTAGTGAAAAAGTCCTACGGAACAAGACCACTCGCTTGGTGAAGGATTTATGGAGGAACCACCAATTAGAAGAAGCTACATGGGAGCTTTAGGATATGATGAAGGAGAGGTATCCTCATCTTTTTGTTACAAAGTGAAGAATTTCGAGGGTGAAATTCATTTTAAAGGGGGTAGAATGTAACACTCGAGACTTTTATGAGAAATATTTTTGTTTTTTTTATGTTATATAAATCATCAAAGTAATATTTAACTACACACAACACTAGCTTGAATTTCTTTACACGCAGTCGCGACCTTCCTCGATATCTTGCGTCGTACGCAATACCGAGTTTCACTAAACAACGATATGCTATTAAAATATTATTAAAACTAGCCATTATGAATATTAATAACCACTTTTTTAAATTTTGTAAATTTTATTTTTCAAAATGGACTTCATTTTTGGACTCGGAATATCGAAATTAGCTTAGGGTGAAATTTTGGTATTTTTCTGAAAACTTTTAATTTTTGAGGAATAGTGAAAACACTGGGTTACTATTTAAAAACCGAATTTTTATTTTAATAATTATTTATTTTATTTAAATTTATTTTAGGTCAAAATTGATACATAATACCTATATAAGTTCAATGTAATTCATTGGAGTAATTTTATAATAATTTTAGATATATAAAATTTTATTGAACTTTTCACCGTCTTTTACCAACCTCCTAGGAGAATTTCCAAATTCACATAAAACCTAATTTTACCGCTTCTGTGAGTGGAATTTCAAAAATCCGAGAGACACGGTTGATGTCAGTAAGTAAAATTTGGTTCAATGAGATGAAAATAATTTTTGTTGAATAGTAACTTTTTACTTTTTTTTACCACGGTTAAAAGTAAATAGGATAATTAAGGGTAAAAATGATATTATTATTATTACCCTAACACATGTTCTAATTCTATTGGATAAGTGTAATTCGACCAAAAACAACATTAGGAATAAAATATGACCATTTAGGCCCACTTGGATTAGATTAGGACATTTAATATTAATTTATTTAAAGAAGGGTTAAAATAGTTAAAATCAAAGTTTAATAAGTAAATAATTTTTAATATAGGGTTATACATAGGATAAATTAGACTATAAATATTAATTAGAAAGATAAAACGATTTCCTAAATGATGGTATTTTATTTGTAAATTTTAGACTTTAAATAATTTAGTTTATTTATGACACAGTGATGATGCAGTAATTATCTTATTAATGAAATATTGACATAATTGATGTTATAAATACACAAATAAATATAATTTGAGACTTTTTATGAATTACACTAATTTTCTAGATTAATATGACATGTTATTATTGATTTAATTAACTTTTTTTGAACTAATCATTCTGTTATGATTTTCACAAAAATCAATTACTAAATAGTGTCAAATTTGACATAAAATAGTTTTTAAAACAAATATTATATTATTATTTGTTATTTTATTCCTAAAAATCTAAGGTTCGGCCAAATGACTTAGATAAGGTTATATATATTAATAATAAACAACTTCGGGTTCGTTTGTCTTGTTATAGTAAGTTTATTAACCTTAAAGTGTAAAAAAACAAGAAGACAAGGTAAGAGTAAAATTATTTAACTTAAAGTTAAATCTAAAGGATAAGGTTAAAATAGAAACCTAAACTTGTCTAAATTCTATTGGATAAGATTATTTCGACCCATACCCACATTAGATTCGAAATAAATCAATTTGGAGCTATTTAAAACTGAATATGACTTTATAATAAAATAATATTTTTAGTTTTTCCAAAGGTGCCCCTCTCCTCCCTTATAAAAGGGCACCTCCTCCCTCTCTTCCTCACACCAATTTGAGCCTTCGATCTCGGTCAAACCCTGCCCATTTCACTTCCCCAATTCCCTAGAAACATCCTAGAGGTCCTGGTTTTCTTCAAAGACCAACCCTAGTGCCCTAAGAGGAGGTTAAGAAGAGGCACGACAAAGAAGAGGTAATATCCATTACCGATCCTTTCCAATTTCTTTATTCTTAAACTTCTTCTTCATTAGTCATTTCATTATGAGGTAATAACATCAGTATCCCTCATATACTGATATGTTATTATAAATATGAAACAACCCCATTTCACCTCTTATCCATCCTACGGAAAATGAAATCACCGCGCGTGCGTACGTACGGAATACCGTCTCCACACCGTGGTGTAATCTATTTTCCACCACCACCTTACTTGGATGGTTATAATGGTGTAAATAATGACTATATATGATTATTATAAAGTGGTATTTATTCTTAAATAGTATACATACACTCCAATACAATTTCACGATCATGGGAATGATATCATCGCTCGTGCGTTCGTACGGAATACTGTCTCCACGATGTGATGCGACTCATTCTACATGATATTCATTGCATAATGATTATATAAATGAATTGAATGAATTAATATGATATATATTACACTAATATTATTCTGGAAATGAGGTACCTATAACCTAAAAAGAAGAATATGAATTTATTCGACAAAACACGCATAAGAACAATAAGCAATAAACACCCGAATAACAAGTAACAATGAAATATTACTAATAAGAAGCTAATAATATGACCATATATGATATAATAACTATTATTATTATTCTAGAATAAGTAAATGACATTATTTAAATCATTATACAGGAGGTTCGGACACTTACAAAGCAAATCATACCTAAGGTAAGAGAAAATCTCGCAATCTCATTTTTCCGAGACTGTTTATACTTCATAATTTACTGGGGAGTATTTTAACATCCACATCCATGTTTCCTCAATATGTAATATTATTTCTATCCACATAAAATTGTTTAAATCCAATTTTACCCTTCGATGAGTTTTTAGTAAAATATGTGAAAGGAATCTTTTGTCGTTTTTCATATGAGGTATGTTTTTACTTTTTCGACAAAAGTACGAGAAGAATGTTTTTTTTAACTTATACGGCATGAATGGATTTTTAAAACATTATTTCCAAGAAGCTTCCTTTACAAGATTTCAAGTTTATTTTTAATAAAATTCTTTTAGTTTAGAATTGTATGACATGTTAAGAAAGGAAAAATCTTTTTGAAGTAGAAAGAATATTTTCCTCAAGAATGGAGTTCAAGTGTATTATCAAAATTATTTTCCATCTAAGATAATAAAGGGTTCTGTTTATATCCCTATTATTACATTGATTTGATTGTGTTATGATGGAATTATTTTTATGAATTCCTTTATCTTATATGAATTTTTTTATGATGTCACGATGTTTAAGAATCCCATTTTTATTACATGGGTTAAGCTATGATGTATGATTTATGATTTTGTGGCACACATAAGAATGGTATCATTATGAGATGGGTGGGACCTATATCTCCCTCCAATGCATTGGGTAAAGATTTTATATCTCATGAGATAGACATGGATGGAATTCCAGTTTAAACCGGTTCAGTGAAATAGGACTGAAATGAGGAATGAACTCGGTTCAGAAATGGACTTTATCCACTAAGATTGTTTTGGCAATGAGTCTTGACTAATAAGAAATGATTATCTATGATTATGTGTGTATTCCACAAAGATTCATGTTTTAAGTTATGATTATTGTGATTATATTTCACTACCATGATTTATCCATTGTTATGAAATTTTGATCTATTTTGCAGGGTAAGATTTCCAAAATTTTATGTTCTTATGAATATGATGTGATTGATATTTCTTTTGTTTACCCTTACTGAGCATTTGAGCTAACCCTTTTGTATGTTTTCTTTCCCCGTGTCAGGAAGAAGTATATTAAGTAAGATATGCCAAAAGGGACTATAGATATGATGAAATAATTGGAGATAGTGTAGATGCTTTATGAACCAGTTGTTTATGTTTCCCAGTTTCTAAAGACACTATACCTATACGGTCCTTTCATGGTTTTTTTATATATTGTAATAAGTGTACTTCAATTTTGAAGTACTAACAATGTATGTAAATTATGGGTCGTTATACCGAAACTCCATTTCGAAGTTTTCACTCCTAGGTACATCTATTCCAGAGCCGCCTCTACCTGCTCGTATCCAGACAGGGATGTATTTCTTGGAAAATACAAAAAATCTCTATATTACCAAAATCCAAGAATGTTATTATATACTAATCCTCAAAGTCTATCTTTGGGTAATGTTCTCTAATCAGAGTTTTTCTAAATCTAGTTTCCAAGGTTTGTACTAAAATTTGTCTGATACCAACTGTAATTCCCCAACCCCAGAATCCCGGAGTTGGTGCATTATTTTAATACATTTGCATGAATACAAGGAATCAAGTCCCAAAGAACTGATCTGTTTAGTAGTCTTGGAAAATAGATTACATATATGAACGTTACATTACACATTCAAACATAAAACACAACATAAATAATCTGTTGAGAACGCCATTATTCCCCTAGCTTAACCTTGCATATCAAACATAATACACTTCTTGGAATCCTAGCAAAACGAAACATAAGAAAGGGGTGATCTCAGATGCTCAGTAAGGCTAAATAGTTTAGTGGAAGCTATAAACTTTTAAGGAAATATGTGTAATAAAAACAATAGCCTTTTAAACATAAACTTGAACATAATATGGATAAAATAAATCAAAACTTACCATATAAACATGCACATTGATATTCTATTAGTCAAATAATCACATGTAATAATTAATTTCATAATGAGGGAATTTCTAACGTCGGACATCATTACCACATAGCTAAGGCCTCGTGCCAAGACTACAAATACATTTTTTGTCAATTCCTTATGCCAAGACACTAGTTTGTCTCATGATACCTACTGATGCATCGAGGGGCTATAGTGGACCCCACCCGTCACTTACTAAGTCCACTGCATTCCTCATATGAAAATGTTGAAGCATAACATAAACATTCGTATTAAAACTGGAATAAGAAATGTCAATACTTCAAAAATAAACTATAAAGGGTATAAAAATAGCACATCCATAGTAAAACATATCATAACTCATTAGATAAAATATGGAATACTGTATTATAATAAATCAACCTTAATCAATAATAATATCCAGTAAAGAATGTTGACATAGTTGAAAATGACCAGTAAAACTTTTTGAGAGAAATATCCATTTTTGTGAAATAATTTAAAATTCAAACATTTATAAAGGAATTCATTTGAAAGAGATTTTTGACTAAAATTGTCCCATACCACATTGAAACTTTTGAAATTAATTAACATTTTAAAACAATCATATCTATATAAATAAATCCTTAAAATCATTTTGAAAACATAGACATTAATGATAAATATTTAGAAGAATAAATATTTAAAACATTTAAAATGATGTTTTAGTTAAAGATTACCTTAAAAGAATAATTTTTAAATGCCTTTTATGAAACATTGACATGGATAATAAATATGTCCCAGAAAATACTTACACATAAACAATCTCGGATAATAATGAGATTGAGGAATTAACCCTTACCTTGAACTTTCCTTTGGTTGAGGGGATGTTTAACCTCCTATATAATGACCATAGTATGTTATTAAATTATAAAATAACCATATTCATATTTATTATATCATACATGATTCATTTATGACTTTATACTACCCATTTAATAATTATTTCCATGTTAAGTTAACATTTCGGGTAATAATCGCTTTCTTTATCGTACGTGTTTTAACTTGTTATTCTTGATCGTATAATTTAAATCATGATTTAAATACTTCAAAAATATAAAAAATTATTTATATATCATATATATTTAGAATATAAATATGTATAATATATAGATATATGAAATGGAAAATATCGTTTATGGAGACGGTAGGGCGTACGTACGCATAAACGTTCTTTCAGTTTTCAAATCGTATTGAACGGAAGTAAGTGAATAAGATAGATGTAAGTACATACATATATATATATATATCCAGTAGAATTGTTATTTCATATATTATGTGCTTATTAATAATATGTATTTTTATAATCATCGTTGAATGGTAAACCTGGAAATGAATCTCCTCGCGTCGTGGAGACGGTAAGCCGTACATACACTCGAGCGACAATATCATTTCCTTAATGATTAAAAGGTGTAGAATTGGATGGTATATTAATTTTAAAGAGAAATTAGAATTTTATTTTCATTATTTATATACATATTACTCATCATTATATCCATCTAAATAACATAGTGTTGAATAACAAATTACACCACAGCGTGGAGACGGTAAGCCGTACGTACACACGCATGGTGACATTATCATTAATAGGATGGATAGAATAATGAGTATGGTTGTACCATATTTATAATAACATCAAAGTATATATAAGGTAGTGGATTTATTATTTTGGTATGGAAATAACAATGAAATAGAAAGTGGAATAAGAAAATAACTTTGAAAGATGTGATAAAATAATTACCTCTTATTTGGGTGTTTCCTTTTGATTTGAACAAAATGACTCCATAGGTTGGCTTTCTTCTCAAGTGAAGGCATCTATGCTGAATTGAGGGAAGTTGGGAGTATATTTGGGTAGGTTTTGGATAATCCAAATGGCTTTTAAGGTGTGATTTTTAGAGAAGGGGAAGTAACCTTTTATAAGAGAGGTGTGGGTCACTTTAGGAAAAGTTTGAAATATTATTTTATTGTAAAATAATTTTAAATTTCTAATGGAAAAAAATATATTTATTTATAATATAATGTGGGGATGGGTCTAAATCCTCTCAACCAATAGGTTTTAGAAAATTTTAGGTCACCATATTAACCCTCTCTTTTAGATTTAACTCTTAGTTAAATAGTTTAACTTTTACCATGTCCTCTTGTATTATAATAATAAATGGTTAAAAAACTTACTATAAAAAGCCAAGAAAACCCAAAGTGGTTAATTATTGATATATCGAACCTTATATAAGTATTTTTTCTGAACCATATATTTTTATAAATATTATATCAATTAATAATATAGTATTTGTTTTAAAAACTCATTTATGTCAATTTTGACACTATTTGGTATTTTGTTTTTGTTAAAGCATGACAACTTTATCACTTAAAAAAATTATTTAATCAACCCTAAAATGTAATATTAACCTATAAAATTCTTGTATGTTATAAAAATCCTCAATTTACATTTATTTTTATATTTATAATATCAATTATTTTAATCTTTCATCGACAAAGTAATTACCGCATCATCATTGTGTCATAAATAAATTTAATTATTTAATCTCTAAAAATTATAAATAAAATACCATTATGTAGGATATATTTTTAGATTTATAATGAATATTTATAGTTTAATTCATCTTATGTATAAACCTATATTAAAAATGGTTTACTTATTAAACATTGAATTTAACACTTTTAACTCTTCTTTAAATAAAATAATAATAAATGTCCTAATCTAATCCAAGTGGGGAAAAAGGATCATCTTTTATTCCTAAGGTTTATTTGTGTCGAAATACACTTATCCAATAGAATTATGACATGTGATAGGGTAATTATAATATCATTTTTACCTTTAATTACACTATTTACTTTTAACCGTGGTAAATAAAAGTCAAAAGTTACTATTCAGCAAAAATTATTTTCATCTTATTAAACCAAATTTTACTTAATGATATCAATTGTGTCTTTATAATTTTTGAAATTCAAATCACATAAGTGTTAAAATTACGTTTTATGTAAATTTGCAAATGTGCCTAGAAGGTGGGTAAAAGAAATTAAAAAGTTCAATAAAATTTTATACTTATAATTTTATTATAAAATTAATCCAATGAATTAAATTGAACTTATATAGGTATTATATACCTATTTTAACTTAAAATAAATTTAAATAAAATAAATAATTTTTTAAATAAAAATTCAGTTTTAAACAATAGCGCAGTATTTTTCACTATTCATCAAAAAATGAAAGTTTTCATAAAAATACCAAAAATTCACCCTAATATAATTTTGATATTACGAATTCTAAAATTAATTCTATTTTACCAAATTTAAAACATATAATTTTCATTAATTAATTTAAAATTAATTCTCGTTGTCAAAACCAAAAAGCGGGTTTTTAAAAAGTAAAAACTATTAAAAGATTGACATGTGTTTATGTCAAATTTAAATTTTAAATTACTTACAATGACCTAAATTGTATTAAATGATAAAAATATAATCTAATTATACTTTCAAACCATTTAAATCCATAATTTAACACTATAAATTATTTCGATTAAAAAAGTTATTTTCAATTAAAATTTTGTATTTTTTGTTATTCATCAAAATATGAAAGTTATCATAAAAGTACCAAAAATTTATCCAAACTAAATTTTTATGTCCCACTTCTAAATAATAATTTAATTTCATTAAATTTAATATATAAAAGTGTCAAATATTGGTTTTAAAAAGGTTTCTCCATTAAAAGGGGGTAAAATTGAATTTTTTTGAAAAATACTTCTTTTATCTGAAAAAATGAATTTGTTATTATATTATATATAATAAACACATAATATATATTCTAAAATTATATGGAGTATATAAAATTCAAAATTCAGTTAATACTATTCATAATCACTTTTTGAACGGCTAGTTTGGTAAGTCATGGTGCGCTCGAACTCGATGTTGCGTTTAGTGCAAGTTATTGAATTAATTTAAAGAGATAATGTACTATGAAATCTTGGGGTGTTAAATGTCATACATGAAAAGTATACCTAATAGGTAGATCATATATTGGAATAATAAAATACTAAAACAAAACTCAACTAAGGCTCGTCCTCAACTAGGCATATGTTAATCCTTATCCCATCATCCATACCCATACTAGCATGCCAATAAAACTATCATAAACCTTGAGCCTTGACCTATAACTATACCTGCAATCAATAATAGTGTTTTATCTAGTACCTAAGTGTTATGGTGGCCCAAGAAGGGTGTGATTAACACTCAGTAGGCCACCACCAACAACGTCACTAAAATAACTGATTTGGAATAAAATTTCACGAAAAAGTGCTCAAGGTAAATAGTTTAATAGTTAAAAAACAATTTATATTAAATAAATAAAGAACCATTGATGCCTCAGGTTCACATGACACTCAATTTCAGCCATAACTTTGTCAATATTAAGGTATGTGACCTCGATCGAACCTACCTTCTTAGGATAGATTTGGGATGTGTCTAAGCACATCTTGTGGATTGTGCTAACCATAAGTAGCCATATGGAATCTAGGGTTTAACCTGGAATTCCTATTATACTAAAGTGTCACATGGAATCTGAGCACTCCCTGAAATTTCCATGTAAAATAATCTCTCATTATGGAATTCTACAATCATCAGTCATCACATGGAACCCATACACTCATCCTATAATTTTCATGTAATTCGAGCACTTATCCGAAAATCCCCACACATTAAGAATCATATGGTTCTAGAAACTTCTCTTGACCTCCCCAATACATTATTAACACTTGGAATCTAAGCACTCATCCCTAAATTCCCAACCATAAAGTACATATGGAATCCAAGATCTCATCTCATAATTCTTGATTATCACACATTAAAATCCCAGATTAGTATTTTATTACATAGTTTTAATCATCAATTTACTTTACAATACATCACTTTAAATCATGCACCATTATTAATTAATTTATGTTTACCCAAGCCATGATAGACCATAATCACTATATAACCTTATATTACCCATTAAAAATTATAAAAAATAATTTACCCTTCTTCAAAACTAAGAAAAAAATAAACCGCATCCCATTTTATAAATTCTTTATCACTTTATTTTTTGAAACATACAAATCATTACCATAGGCCAAGTCACTTTTAAATCCCTCAACCCATTTCAAATATGTCCTTTCCATTTACAAACACATTTAACTATTTGAGAATACAAATTCCATTTACCATATTGATGGTTGTGAAATCTCATTTCACAACCATCAAATTAATTCACAAATCCATTTTTATCATTTCAAACATAATTTTCCCTTAACTTTTCTTAATGTAAGGGACATATTATAAATTGAACATGGAACCAAGGAGATCCTTCTATGAAGAAGCATGTGAAGAATATAGGGTTTGGGTGTGACTGATAAGAAAATGAGGAGGGAGAATTCCGATTGAGTTTAAGGGGTAAAAAGCGGTGAAAATACCCTTTTACCCTATTTAAAAAACTTTCTTAAGGGACATAGACTTGCTGATACAGGTCCATCGGATAACTAGTGAGCTCAGCCAAGCTACCTGGCTTTGAGCAAGGCCACCAGCCATCCCTATCCTCCCTCTAGTTCCCTCCCAAAACCATATTCTACCTATTTAACCCCATTTAATGTATAATTACACATGTTAAAAGTATAACAACCTTCTAATTTCATTCCCAAATCTATGTTCAAAAATAAACCCCTCCACAAAACCAAAAACTCAGAGTTCTCATTGAGACTCAAGGCCTATCCATACACCCCAGCCTTACATAGATAATAGAGGATATGTTGTAGGAAAGAATATAGGATTTTATTAGATCCTAGTAAAATCAATTTCATTTGGTTAAGTTCACCTATAAAAAGAAGATACCACTCATCCATTGGTATGGATCTATTCTATGAATTGTAAATTAGGTTATGTTGATCCCATTTTCATTAGACTGAAGTTGGGGAGTCATCTTTTATCATCCCCAATGTGGTACAGAGAATAACTGAGAATGTCAATATGGTTAATGAGAGGTTTAAGGTGGTTAAGGCTGAAAAAAAAATCTTATTCTGATCAGAGGAGGAAACCCTTGAAGTTAGAGGTTGGAGACTATATATTCTTAAATGTTTCCCCTCATTGTGAGTAGTGAGGGTTTGGTCGAGGAAGAAATTTATCACCCCAATTTTTTAGACCTTTCGAGATATCTACATAATGATTTTCATGTCATTTAAAGGGGAATTTGATATTCAGTATGATGCAACATTCATGGATAATCTGGTTGAGATTCAGGTTCAACATGGGAAATTGTTGTTTTACCATGCCATACCCCTGGTTTGTGTTTTATGAGGCATGGTAGTTTTGAGGAGATAATATGGGAACATGATTTGTAGGTGAAGACTCAGTATCCTGATTTTTTTTATCCATTATTTCTATGAAGTTATGTTGAATGATGTTGTTTTCTAGGAATTTCTTGTTTCTATTTTCCACATGGTATTTTGGATAATGGGGTTGTTCCATTTGAGAGGTATTTCTTGGGGGAGTGTTGGTGGTTTGATGTATTCTTTAATTAGGATTGGTTTTGATTCTTGAGGTTGAGAATCATTTTAAAGGTATATGATGTAATGGTATAAACATTTAGGTCCCATTACTTTGTGTTTTTTAGTTATTGGAGGTAATGGGAGTAGGTTCATAGGGGGGATGAGGGGAGTAAAGATGAAATTTTAGGTTTACGGTAGTATTACGGTGTGTAGGTGTGTGTTAAACCATTAATTATAGTTGGGAGATAGGGCTAGGCCATGGATTAAGATTTGTATCATGGATCCCTAGGAAGTAGAGTTTAAGTAGTTCTACCTATTTCATCATAGATATAGTATGGATTCTTGGTTATAGTGTGGATTCTTAGAGGAGGAATTTTTGTCAATTTGTCAATTTCAAGGTTTTTGAATCATATATATGGGCTTCAGCATGGCCTTATTCTATGGAATTAAAATTCTATAGTTTAGTGGTTAATTTTTATGATGTCCCTTCTCCTAGTTTATAGTATCTATGAAATAGACAACACTGTGTTTTTTGGATGTGGATTTGACCAGGTGGGTTGCAATGTAGTATCTTTATTTGTGTCATAGTTTTACCCCTTATTTCTCCCTTTGAATCATGGCCTAGGGATTTGTTTCATGATGTAATGTTTTCCAGATTTCCTATAAATTCCTAATCCCCATCAAACCTCATCATTATTCCACCTTTCCTCTTGGTTCTTGGTTGATCCAAGTTCATCTCTAGGAGGTATTTCATCCCCCTTTCATCATCTTTGAACCCCGACCATTTTAGATCAATCATTGGTTATTCTAGGTGAGTTTCCTTCTCTTCTCTCCTCTATTTTATTCCCATTATTCATCTGTATAGTTCTTCTATCAATGGAATAGATTTTTTGGTGATTATTTGGTAATATAGTATTTTTGGGTGGTTTCTTCTATCTTTTTAACCTTTCTTTAGTGTAGTTATAGCTGTTTGGAATCTTCTATTTGATTTAGCCTTGTGTAGTGGATTATAAATAGATGATTGAGGTAAGGAATTTGATTTATCTATTTATTTTTTGTGAATATGGGATATTATAATGATTCAATTTTATTTTGAGTGAATAGTAAGAGTTATTCTAATGAAGATAATTAATCATACATAATGAAATTGAAGGGTAATGGGAGACATTACATGTTATTTTCTTGATTTCATAATGTTTTATTTATATTATTATGTGTTGGATTTTGTTGGTTATGAAATGTGATTGATACTATGAATATGTTTTTATTTTCTGAAATATATTTTTTAAGCTACCTCGCATGAAAATGGTAAAACCCTTAAGGATGGTAATTTAACCATCTATGTGTAAATGAGAAATTATTATGTTTCACTTTTTCTTGTAAAGTTGTTTTGATGTGATAGTTTGTGTGATGGATAGAATTATAGGTGTGGTTGTTTACTAAGTTTGTATTGTGGGATGTAGTGATGATGTGGGATGAAGAAAATGTGGGGTTGATGTGTGGGTGGTTGAAGGTCTCATGATTTGTCTTGGTATTTTCCGGATAGTGATGGAATATATGAAATGGTAAATTTTGGTAATTTAACTTGGGTTGGATTAAATGTTTTGGGCCTAGAAATAAACAAATTATTGATGAAAAAAGGGTTAATAATGCTTAAATTTAATGTGAATGGATTTGAATAAATGTATGCCTTTTCTTGAGAATGAATTTTCATTAAATATGGAAAGATGATAAATGAATATGTAAATGTTGGTAATTGATGTGGTTAAATGGGAACTATGAAACTGATGTGTGATTTTTTTCATGGTAAGTTGGACTATATAGTTGGTTTTGTATTATAGAAACAACATTGATGTGTGATAGTGGTTATATGGAGGTTGTGGTGGTTGGGTGGTTGGGTGGTTTTGGTTGTGTGAAATCATAGGTTGGGCATGTGTGTAACCATTAAACATTATATTTTCCTTGTGATTTCCATATAAACCCCACCTTATTCAAGTGTTTAAACTAATGGCCAAAGGTTTTGGGTTTTTATTTTTTTCCCAAACATCTAGGTTGGTAAGGGAAGATGGATGGTTACCCCATCTTCCCAATCCTCTCTTATAGGAAAGTTAGTTACACATAGGATATGATGGATTTCGGTTATAATGCACCACAGGTGAATATTAGAGAGAGGAAGAGGAATTCATAGTGGGGGTCATGTATGGTAGGAGGAGGTCATGAGGTTTATGTACTTCATGTTCATCATAGAATACTATTCTAGCTATATAGAATTGGTTATGGGATGGTGAGGATGTGATGGTTGTGGCACGGGTTGAGTGATGGGGCTTACCTGTTATGATGACTCTTGTGATAGTATGAGGAAAATGGATATGAAAGGTATGGGAGCACCAGGATGTATGACATTGGGTCATGTGATCATAAAACTAGTGGGAAAGTAGTGTGGTGTACCCTTTTATAATATTTTTCTTATATTATTATACTTGGATACATTATTTTGGTGAGTGAACCTTGGTGAGGTTGAGAACTAGTTAACCTGATAGGTACCTATTGATTCTATTATTTTCTCACTGGATAATTAATATGCTCTTATGAAATTTTCATGAGAATAATTTGGTATTATCCTACTAAGAATATGTTTTATGTTCACACCGATATATATAACTATTTTTTGGGATATCAGGAGGGAGTTAGAGACCAAGATAAACATTTCTATCATGGATCTTAGAGTTGTTGAGTTATTACATTAAGATTATTTTGGAATGGATATTTTGGAATTGAATCCATGTGACATTATGTGTATTTTGGGGGTATTTATGGGTTTTTCCTTTTTTTTAGGTTATGGTTTTTGTTAAGTAGTTACTTTGTATGATCCTTGGGTTTATGAGGGTAATTCCTCCCATATTTGTGTTTTATACCCTCAATGTTAGTCACCAACCCAGGGCCAATTAGAGGTAGGAATTAGGGGTTCACTCTCATCTTCATTGTTATCCCAATATGGTTTTCTAGTGAGGGCAGGTTGTGAAAAATGACCTGGTTAGGGAAGAGACACATTGAAATCAAATTGTATCCTTTCCTACCCTACTCTTCTATTTTTCATGATATTCAATTTAATAAGTGTGTGGGAGGGGTTTTTCATGGTTAATGGGGATGATTCATATTTAATAGATATGTTGTGTTGCTTCTTAGGATTTGGGGTGGGATCATGAGTATCTTTCATTGTATAATATTATGTACCCCTTTTGAAAAAAAATAAAAAATATAGAAAAATGTGTCTTGTCTTGGGTGGGTCAAAAATCACTATTAGTTGACTAATAATCTTATTATAACCATTAAAAAATATTATTTTGAGGATATAATTTTTTTTGGGTAATGGATATGAGGTTTTTAATAAGTACAACTTTCAAATAAAAAAATTAAAATAAATAAAAAATTATACAAAAAAAAGAGGATGTATATATTTCATTATGCTTTCATTGATTCATGTAATTTTCTTTGAGTGTTGTGGGGGGAAGTGGGGGGAATTTTACTTTTGAGAAGGATAATTTTCATTGAGCTTTATTTTTTATTATCTTGCAATATGCATTAAGAGTTTATCCTCTTTTTTAGAGTTATTGATTTTTAAATCACTATCTTTCAATATAAAGACGAAATCATATGAACCTTAACTCAAAGTCCCCATTATTTTTTATTTTATTTGAATTTATAGGGTGTAAATTATATATTCATTACAATATTAGGGTAATAATCATGATTTGAGGTATAAGCATAAATCCATTTGAATTTTCTACCTTGAGTGATGAGTGAAAATAATTCCAAAGTGAGGTATAATACAAGTGGAATGAAAAATAATGATGAATTGAAAATATGAATATAGGTTAGGATAAGAAATTTCACTTCAAAATAGATATATTAAAATACAATTTTAACTTTTATTTCCTTACAAAGTGATGATTTGACAAAATTTTTCTATGTTATTCTTTAAAATTTATTCCCTATTGATAATCATTTAATTATATTGAATTCTACATTTGAATATTAGCATAGTGGTGTTCCTTTGTGAATATGTTGATATTTAATGTTTGAGGATAAAAATGAGCTTATGTGTGGGGTTATATGGTGTCTATAATTTTAATGCTTAAATTTTAAATTAAAAATTTCTAAATTTGATTAATTATTAATAAATTTTCCCTCATAATTAACTGATTTATTCATTTAAGGATGATTGTTACATTTTTTTATTATAAGAATAATTTGGGTTAAATTATTAAATGGATTAATTATTGGGTTTGAAGTTTTTTTATGCATTTTTTGTGTTAATTGGTAAAGCCATATTTTTTTATGTGATGATTTGTTAGGAATTTGTAATTTGATCATGGATTTGAAAACTATATAGAAATTACAGACCTTTACTTTTAATTTCACTTTATAATTTTTTTCATAAAATATTATATATATAAAACTTTTATTTTTAATTGTGTGGTAGAACTCTACACATCTTTGGATACATATATTGTATGAATATCCCAAGTTTGATTGCAATTATTCATGGATATAGTGGGACCAAAAGTCAAAGTTAAACTAGATTCATCAATCAGGACCTTACTTCAATGATCAAACCATAATGTTTTCATCCACACTCATAATTAGTTTAAATTTTGGAATAATATATAAGACTTAAAACTAAAGATTTTATTTTTCTAGATCCATGATTATATCAATCATTTGAAAGGTCAACCATGTAGAAAAATAATAGGGATATTTTTTACTCAATTTTTAAAATATTCCAATTTTTAATTTTTGACCCAATATTTCCACATGAACTAATAAAAAATAATTTAAGATATGTAAGGGATATTCAAAGGGAATATATATCATGTATCTTTTTATATTTAAAGGATGGGAGGCCACTTTAAATGAGGGGATTCAAACCTGAGTGTGAAGTGATTCTATTATATATTCTTTTATTAGGATAGATTACTAATATTTTTCTATAGGTTTTTATTTGATTTGTTTTCTAACCCTATAATGGATAGTATTAGAGGTTTATTTCATTGTTCCATGATATAAGTTGAATGGGAATTTTACTAGTTTAATAGTGGTCTAATTTTTAATTCAAGTTGGGATTATTCATTCAATTTTCTTCTTTCCCTCTCTTCCTTATTCTCCATTTCATGACGATTAAATGTTAATTAAGATAGTGTTTTATAATGAAATAACTAGAAATATGAATTATCCAATTCCATTGGGTGGGATTGAATTATATATTTAAATATGGTTTCAGGTTACATCTTTCACTAATAAACTGAATTACGCACCCAATAGAAAAGGGGAATTTATGAAAGATAGAGTAATCATCCTAACCAAGGGGATAAATTAGACTTAATTCCAATGATAACAAGATTAATTATTAAAACTTTACAAACACTAGTTCAAGAAATTGGATATCATATTTTCTATATGATTTTTTTTATTTTCTTCTCCCACTATCTCCAAATTCACACGCCATGTAGTTTAGCTTTTATTTCTGCATATGTGACTAGTTTTGGTCTTTTTTTTTAGATTATCATTTTTTACAACCTCATATTTATGGTATTGAACTTGGACTTGTAATATAAAATACTAATTAATTATATATTTAGTTATTTTTTTCATTATTTATAAATTCTAAATTGATTCTAACCTAGAGGAACTAACGATGCCTTTCAGGAGCATCACTATATAAAACTGTATGGGAGATAGCTCCACTGTATGAAACTTTAAATTCTTAGTCTGAGTTTGAGGTATAATAATGGCCTAAGGTTCTACTATTAGTTTAATATAACTATAAAATGATTAATTCCAACCTTCATCTCCTAATATCGGGGTCCCACTACCTTTGAGGCATCTGACTAAATAGTGGGCCCTTGGGTGTTTAGGAGGCCACACCGCTTTGGGGAGAGGAACTCACCTTATAGAACCTATAAAAATGGATTATATTCCAACAAGAATGGAAATCCTTTGTGGGATCTTGGCATGAGGTCATCATATACCTGGAACTACCATAATTATAGAAAAAATGATATCCCCCACTTGAATTCATTGACATTGTAACTTGAGATGGGTTCCTGGAGTCACTACTACCAACCCTTCTTGGCTCATCATGCTTCTACTTCTTCTTATAAGGACCAATATACTAAAAATAGATATAGGAGGCACACTATTCATCCCTAACATCTCTTTTAGATCAATCTCCTTCATCAAATCTATGTCCACAACCTTAATATATGTCGGGATCTTCAAGGGAAACACTTCAAATTAGATGTTGGGATGAAGACCCAATTCAAAAATGAAGGCCTTTACTTTATCATTTGATACCATATCTAGTGTGAAGTGAACAAGATCAATGAATCTTTTTTCATACTCTAAGATTGATTGGTCACCCTTTTGTAGAGTAAAAAACCCTTTTTATACTTGGACAATTCTGTGTTATCTTGATAATACTACTAGGTAAAATTCACATTAAATTCCTTCCATTCTAGGTATTCATACTTATTTTCCTAAATGATTGATTCACACCACCTCTATTTGGGGCCTTCAAGCATGAAGGTGTAAAACTTCACCTTGATGAAGTCCAAATATCCAAGGAATAAGATATATGATCATTATTTTACAACCAGTCATCAGCATCATGGGGATCATTACTTCACCGAAAATAGGGAGGTTTATGCATGAGTAACTCCTTATATCGATGATTTTATGGATATAGGTTAGATTCCTTAATGATTATGGGGTCATAACCCATCCCTTACTCTATATCCTTAACTACCCAGACGACTATGTCAACAAGGTTCAAATAAACCGATGGTTTTTCATAGAGATAGTTATCTGCATCATCCTCTGGAGAATTCATGAGTCACTTATGAGGGTGAATGATGCTACACAAGATCAAAAAATGGAAGGACACCATTAAAACCTACAATGAAGCATTAATACATAACATTAACATTTATCAAATTCCAAATCAAATCATAAGAAAATAGGATATCACAAAAAAAAACAACCCTTAATGAAACTAGGAATGCATGCAAGGTCTACATCCCATGCACCTTACCAAACAAATAAATTTACAAAATATAAAAAAATCAATATCATATTTCCCACATTTCTTGGTAAATCAAGGGACGATGCTTAGAGTATTTTTTATACACCCATTCATGCCTTTTTCTTAAGCCCTTACAATCCTAGATCCAGTCTATCCCACCATCCCAAATAACATAGAACCCAAAAACAAGGGATCTGATACCATTTTCCATGAACTAAACTAGGCCACCCTAGAACTTTACACCTGATCTAGCATGTGGAAATTCCTAAAGGGAATTATCAATCCCCTCAAAATGATGATAAGTTTATGGGCATCAAAGAACATACCTTGGGAAATGTTTCTCCTAATAAAACACCACACAGGTTTGGACCATAAACCCAGAATTACTTTTCTATAACATAGAAGTTCATGCTATAAGTGTAATATAGAAATTAAAAAATATATAATAAACCTATAATATTAAACAAAACACAAAAAAATTACAAGATATATAATAAACCATAACATAAATAAACATCATTCTTAAAGCAGTCTAAAAAGAGATCCACGCAAGGATATGCATATCATGAGTAGATTAGAAAATGAAATGGGTTCCAAATTAGAAATAAAACATACATCAATACTAACTTAAATAGAAAAAAAGGCTACCAATATCTGCATGACATGAGGGTTAATTACCCCACTATGTTACCATCATCATCCCAAGCTCTACTAGCTAAAATACCCACCATTACCATAAATCAATTTTCTTTAACCTAAACCTATCAAAAAAATGTCTCTATACACCCATTAGGTGTATATAGGGTATAAGAAAAACTATCCCAATAGGATACCACAAATTATTTCATGAGTGGCCCTTGTTAGATGAACAAATCATGCTA
Source organism: Viscum album (assembly GCA_963277665.1). Lineage (NCBI taxonomy): Eukaryota > Viridiplantae > Streptophyta > Magnoliopsida > Santalales > Viscaceae > Viscum > Viscum album. The sequence goes on from OY728145.1 coordinate 1,741,337,970, forward strand.
GTTTGAAATAAAGAATATAAAATAGACATTTAAATTTTAATGGAAAGAAAACAAGTAATAATCTTAGACAATTTATTTAATAAAAAATTTCATAAAAATGAAAATTTCATAAAGGATGAACCATGTGAGATCCCTAGATCATCTAAGGTTTCGGGAACCCTGGTTCCTCATATTAACTTGTGAACTAATAGTTAAAAAAAGTGTGCACACAAACCACTAAGTAGGTCATGCCTTGTCCTAGTGATATGGTTTCATCCATCCCATGACACCACATCCAATCCACCTGCTAAGGATTACATGACATGTCCTAGTGATGTGGTGTTTCCCATCCATGACACCATAACCTTCATCTAGATTCAATGTAGTTGGTTAAAGTAGCCTACTCCAAAAGAGAAACTTAACACTAGCCTTCCACCCTTAGATACACAAGTTCCCATGTGTTCATTCCATTTAAAACATTAAATATTTTATTAAAAAGTAATTTCATAATCCCATCATAATAAACTTGGTTTACTACATGCGCTTCATTCCTCTTAAAATAATTTTACTCATTAAAACAAAAGGATCAATCTGAAAAAAAAAATATAAGACATATTATTAACCATCAAAACTATCAAAACATAACTTCAATTAATTAAAAACACTTTTAAAAACATATGAATATTTATTGTATCATAAAACAAGTGTGTCACATGAAACCACTTACCTTTCACCAAGGAAAACCAATTTCATATAATAAAAACTCTCTTAGAATGTCAAATGGGGTGCAAGATAGATAAGAACAAACCACAACCCTCAAAACCCAAGACCTAAGAATCGTATAACATAAAACCTAGCTCACCAAGACTTTAGGGTAGAGAGAAATTAAATAAATAGTGGGAGATACATCAATAGTATGGAATAGGGTACACTTTATTGGGTGACTCTTGAGGAAATTATTTGAAATCACACCAAACATCACACCAAGAGGGAAGGGAGAAGAGGGATTGTGCGTGGGGAATATGCCTAGTTCTAAAGGGGTGAGAAACAAGGTTGTAAATAAAGTCATGGGATAATAAAGTTGATTATCCAATGGATGAATGTTTTAAATAATTTAATCATCCTAATAGTGGAATGAATGGGTGATGGTGGTCTAGGTATGGATGATATTTAGAAAGAGGCAAAATCAATGAATGAGAATATAATGATTGTCAACATATTCAACTAACTGAGGTTTGATCTGGCTAAACCCATTCAATAGTTTTGATTCCTTTAGGGCTAATATAAATTGAGGGGGTGGGTTTTTCTACTTCCTTAGAACCAAACCCTAATAATTTGAATGTGACCTCCTATTCATGGGTTGTGTAATCTGGAAATGAACATATTCAGGAAATGGTGATATATAAGGAAAGTGAGGATGGTTTAATGGGATGTAAGATTTTGGATAATTCAATTTAAGGCATGAATGGTTGGGTAAAAATATCAAAGGTTTCTAGTCCTGGAAGGGACATGACATGTTTAAGTTTAAACAATCGATTTGAAGGCTTTGGAACTAAAGAGCCAGTTTTGGAAGAAATTAAATGAGTTGAGAGCTTTAAAGAATGGAAAGGACCAACTGGGAAAGAATCAAGTGATAAGGTTTTTAGGAAATTATCTAGAAACAGTATAGAAGGAGGAAATGTTAGAATTTTTTACATCCTGAGGAGGAAGAAAGGGTGAAAGGGAATTTGAGATATGTGGAGATGCATTATGGACAAGGGGAAGAAATCCAAAGGGATGAAAGATTATTCATACCTTCCTAAACTGATGGAGACTAGTTATTTCATGAATATGAGGCTAAAGTAGATGAGCTATTTTGTCACTACTAATTAGTAGGTAACTGATAGTGGGGATCCTAAGGAATAAGAGATGGTAAGTGATGGGATAGAATTTCATAACCTTGTGTAGGGAGACCCTTTAGTGGTGTATTATAGGTATAGTTAGGGCACAAATATCCAATACACTACCATGAAGGCTGAGATAATCAATAAAAAGTGGGAGGCAAGTAAGGAAGCTGCAAAGAAGGGAAAATATGGGACCTTATCATCCACTCTATGGAATATATGTTGGATAAATCCTTCCAAATTAATGCCTCCACGTGGGATGTAGATAGTATGGATGAGATATTGACTCTAGTGGACACCAATAAGGAGTAGTGTGAGTGAATCAATAAGAAAGACCTTATTTTTACAAGAGTATTCAACAAAAGGAATATAAATGTGGAGTATTTCATTCAGACGTGGGACAAGATGTCTTTCTAGTTTGAATACTTACTCAAAGACGACTCAAATACAAAATTATGTTTTCTTCAATAGAAATTATATATAGATCATGCATCCAATAGTCTTAAATTTTATTTTAATTGTTATTTCATCTTCTATGATGTATGATTCTTTATAGTTTCTTTTTTGAGGTTTCTCACTTTTGCTTAAAATTTTGTGAAAATAATAAAAATGAAATTTTTTTCATAAGATAATTCCATTTGTGTAATGAAAACAAAAAATTGGAAAATATTTTGATCAAGAAATATCTGGTCATGAAGATATCTAATGTTAATATAACTTCAATGGTGATTGGGTGGTGGATTAATTTTGGAACCTTTATTTATGTTCATATGGATCTTCTATTTTTCAAAAAAATTGTTGAGATTATTTTCGCAAAATAATTATATATTTGAAACAATGTATGAATTATTGTAGATGATCAAGGAAGCATGGAACAAGATTTTTCTTCTACAAATAAGATGAATCTTCTAAATGTATGGATTATACCCAAAATTAAAAGAAATATTCCTTCTCTTGAACTCATATGTATGAAGGTTTTGGGTTGAATTTTAGTATAAAAGGTTATATTATCAAAGGATGTCTTGTTTGTTAAGAAAGGTTATTATTATGATGGGATGTATTAACTGTCTATGAATATGATCAGCTATTATATTTCTTACTTAGTTGAGTTTTCTAAATTATGGAATTATCATTTAGCACACATTAATTCTAATTCATTAATGTTAATGAATAATTTTAATATCATTAATTTTGGAAATGAATTAGATAAATTTGAAACAAATGTAGAGTCAAAAATGACTAGGAATCCATTTTATAGTGTTGATAAAAATTCAAAAAATTAAATCATGGTTTTTTTGATTTGGATGTTTTTTTACATTAATTTTTTTCAATCTACACCCTAAAAATGGTTTCGTATAAATAAATAATCATACATTTGAAGAAATGTGAATATTTCATTCTTAATAGATCAAAATTTCAAATAAACTTATAGGGTGAAGAATTAGTTACTTATTTTTATTTTCATAATATAATTTCCTTATGAAAATATATATTTTCCCCTTAAGAAATATGTAAGGTAAGTAGGCCTAACCTTTCATATTTTAAAGTTTGGGGTTTCCTGGACTATTATAGGATTCCCAATCTTAAACTATCAAAATTGGGACCTAGGGTTGTTAAATTCATTTTTCTTAGATATGGTGAGAATAGAAAATCAAGTAAATTTTTTGGTTTGAAAGATAATGTTATTGTTGAATCTATAGATATATAATTATTTTAAGATAATTTGTATAAAGATAATGTAGAAGTGAAGTTTCAGCTAATTTCTAGTTCAAGAACTCAATTAGATTCAAACTCAGATATAGATAGAAATGTTGAATCTTTGGTTGAATCTATAATGAGTATAATACCTAGAAAATAGAATTATCTCCATTCTGAATTTATATCTCTTGATTCATTATTTTTCTCTAAGGTGATAAAAATAAAAATATTCTAAACAAACATAAAATGGTTTAAACATATATAATGATCCAAAATCATATCAAGAAGCTTTATCTTATAGATATATAAACTTCTGGAAAGAGGTGATAATTGATTAGATAGATTCCATTATTGGAATCCATAGTTGAATTGTCACAAAATTTCCAAAATGATCAAATCTAATTAGATGTAAGTTGGTGTTTAGAATAAAATATGATTTCAATGGAAACATTAAATCTTTTAGTAAGGTTAGTTGCTGAAGGATTCAAACAAAAGGGGTGTTGATTATTTTGACACTTATTCTTATGTGTATCATATTACTTTGATAAGGATTTTATTTTAATTGGTATCCATTTATCACATATGTGTTCATAAAATGGTTGTTGAAAATTCCTTTCTAAATTATGATTTAGATGAATAAATTTTCATGAAACAAACAGAGGTATTTTTTACAAGAAAATAGGTTTATAAATTATTTAAATATCAATATGGTCTTAAGAAAGCACCAAATAAATGTCATGAAAATTTTGATTCTGTTATTTTCTCTAATGGTTTTATATATAATAATTTTGATAAGTGTATCTACTTGAAGTTTAAAAAATACCATGGAGTTTTGTTTTATCTCTATGTAAATGATTTTTTAATTTTTGAAACCAATATGATTGGTATAAGTGAGACTAAATGATATCTTTATTATATGTTTAATATGAAGTATCATAGAGTATTTGATACTATTCTGGGAATAAAAATTAAGAAACATAGTGGGGGATATTACTTGATTTGGTATCATTATATCGTTAAAATGTTGAATAAATTCAACCATGTTGGTTTCAAAGATATGAATACATCACTTGACTCAAGTTTCAAGTTGACTTCTAAGATAGGAATAGCTATAGAAAAACTGGAATATGTTAGTGCATTTGGATCTATCATGTATGCAATTCATTTAACTAGGATTTATATTACTTATTTAGTTCATAAATTTAGTAGCAATACTAGTAAAACATGAAGATCATTGGAAGTGTGTAATCAAGGTCTTTAGATACTTGGAAAATACCAAAGATCTAGGTTTATTTTACATTGGTTACCTAGCTATATTATAAGGATACACTGATGCGAGTTGGATTTAAAATGTGGGAGATAATCAATCCACCCTTAGTTGGTTATTCACTCTTGGAGGAGGTGTAGTTTCTTGGGTGAGTAAGAAACAAACATGCATTTTATATTAAACCATGGAGTAAGAATTTATTTCATTAGTGTAATGTGAGAAAGAGGTAGAGTGGATTAAGAATCTAATAATTGATATTCATTTATGGAATAATTTGATGCCTCTTATTTCCATTAATTGTTATATTGAAGCAATTCTATAAAGAGCATATAGTTATATGTATAATGATAAGTTTAAACACATCATCTTAAGACACAATTATGTGAGGTGGATACTACAAAATGGTCCCATACCTATTATTTATGTGAAATTGTGTAAGAACTTAGTTAATTATTTTAAAAAATCTCTATTGTGAGAAATTTTATGTTTGACTAATATATAAATGGAGTTGAAACCCACTAATAAATCAATTGGTAATAATGTTGGTAAGGAACTCTTGTTCAATCACCCAAAATAAGATCTTTAATCTACCAGAAGATGACACGCATTGAAATATATATATATAGTAAAACTTAAACATCTAGAATATCCTTCTCTCTTTACAACTTAGTGAGTTGGTAGAGGGAATTCATTGCACCCCACTCACCGCACTATGTTTCAATTTTAACACACTCCTCCTAACAACTCATAAATCAATATTCAAGAAAAATAAATAATAAAAAAGTAAATAGAACACACAAAGATGACATGTTTTGGAATTATATACCTACATCTATGGTAGAACACTAAAAAAGTTCATTACTCGAAATATATAAGGATTTCACTTTTTCAATCGGTAATTATCGATATCATAAAGACTTAAAGTACTAGATAAAATAGTTTGGGTGTTCCCATCACAATTTTATAGAAGTATTCATCTCATTTAAAAAGTTTCACCACTATAAAAATTTTATGGATAACCTTACCTTAACATTGTAAAACTATGATTTCTTATAGCTTCCACCATCTCAACCACTTCAACTGGTAAACAACCATTATACCATACTATGAACCCATCGGATTTTATGATCTTTTGATCACACTATAGATTACATTGGAGTAGCTATACTACTGGTTACTGAATATAAAGTCTAATGTATCTTTTGGGGATGATCCTGATGACATATTTAATCAAATCATGAAAATGGACTTAATTCATAACAATCTCATGCTTAAAATATATTTCAAGGAACATTCAGGAAACCTTCTAACACTAGAGAAATTATGAGAATCTATCCCTCCATGGTATCCATGTAGTGTTCTTTATCACCTTTTGTTTACCTAAGACTAGCTTAAGAATAGTGTTTCCTTAGGTTTTATTAAACCAAAAACTTTGTGAACGTGTCATATAGATTTTTCTTTGCAACTATCTTTTGTAACTATAACGCTCTTATAAATCCTTAGTCTGGAGGCCACTCGACTAGTGCTCCAACCTAGTTCGCAACAATACCTCATGAATTTCCCCCACGTATATCGAGAGGCTGGTGACTAGCGGTTTGGGTCTAAGGTAGTACAGTGAGGGAAAAATACTCCCATATCAAAGTAAGTAATCACAAAATAAATAACCAAATAAAAAATTATGTAGGAAATAGAAATAAATAAGATCATTCTATAACAAAATGAAATGCAATGTAGTAACTTGAATGATCATGATCGTACAAAAGTAAAGATATTAAGGATCTATGAATACTTCATCCCAAATCCTGCCCATCCAAGATACTCTATCGTGGCCATGAAATCCTATGGATCTACCCAAACTGAGCCTAAAATAATTGAGATTCATCTTGGGTGCCCCAATGAAATGGTGTCCCAAGTATTGTGTGAGTACATAACTTGGTATGAAAGTACCAACACGGTCCCGTAATATATTAGCAATGCAGTGATATGTGCATGTGGAATACTTAGATTAAAGAAGTAAATAAATATTAGAAAACTAAATAAATAAATAAACCATTTTTGATCCTCAGTTTCGGGACCTCGATCGACCATACCTACTTCAGCCAATTTTGGGGTGTCTCTGAGCATGTCATGATGACTGTGCATCCATATAAATACTAGATATAAGGATATAAACTAGGAATCCCTAAATCCTAAGTCTCAAATGACTAATAAATCAAAATGAATGGATCCATGTCTATATCCTTGGAATCTAGGAAATCTATCCAAACTCCAAAAGAAATAACGGTTTTAGGACAATGCCCAGTATCCTGGGTAGTCACTGAACCTAAGGTCATCCTTCATGTAACCATGCTAAAAGAATGGATCCCATGTATCTAAGGCATATCAGTCTTCTGTGAGTAATCTCATCAAGCTCTAAAATCTGAATCCTAGGGATAACCTAGGCATCTCTTCATAATAATAAAAAATTTCATGATAATCCCCAAGATTACATTGTTGGATCCTAGACAAGTTGTCATCATAAAGACATATGACATCAAGGAAATTCCATAAAGTCTCAAGGTCAAATCCTAGAATCTTGGGCATTCTTCATGTGCCTTAAGATCCAGATCCTAGACGGAAATGAGAATCTATGGAAATTTCATAATCCAAGACATCCCAAACCAGAACCATATCAATATCACATGATACCCATGGTTGGATCCTAAGAAGCACATCTAGGTATCCACCATCTGATAGCATCAGACCCCAATTTTTTGGTCCAAATGAATAAATATGGGCATAATATTTGTATCAAAATAATCATGTGAAAACATAAATAAAAAGATAAGGGATGTCCAAATTCCTAAGTTCATTCCCACATACCATATCCCCATGGAATCACATGTTCGGTATAGGTTCTAGGTGACACTCGCTACCATATTTATTCATAATAACATATACACACTTAGGGTCATCTCTTAAGGGGAACCCATAGGGATTCTCTATGTCATACCACAATAGAGGAAAACCACTCATAATCCTCGATCATAACTGGTCGGTCATGCATACTTCAAACTCTCATAGGAAATCATGTCCCTGGGTATCATCAAAGTCATCACATGGCCTCATAGGCCTTAGAGGTATACCACACTGTAAATAGCCTCAAGAGATAGCTTATGTACCATATCTATCTCTCAGGATAATCCAGACCTATCAACTCACCCATCCAATTTCTATTCTATATAAGGTCAATAATCCTAGGATAAACACGTCTCAAGGGTCCTCACAGGCCTACTATGCCCATTCACCTCAAGTCTGATCACACCCCATCATGGAGGTGTCTAGGTGTCTGATTATCCCCTTAATACAAGCCTCATCCATCACCAGCCAAGACAAGAAGATAGTGCCCAAATTCCTTAGTGTCCTTGGAACTTTGTTTCCCTAACTGTGGGTTCTCCTATAGTTTAACAACTTTATTTAAATTAACTATTTAAATTAAATTAAACAATATAATTATAACAGGTTCCATCACATTATGGGTGTAGGAAGAATACATCCATAAGCATATAAATATAAAGAATAATCCATATGGATAGTACTAGGACCACTTACATCATACGAAGCTTTTCCCCCTTTAATTATTAGTCTCGAAGCTCCCATAGAGACTCATCCAAATCTATCCATGCCCAACAATCATCACCCAAACCACCAACAGCCCTAAATTGTATCCAACAACCAATTAAATTAATTATAATAAAATTTTAATTAATTAAACAATTTTAAATTTAATTTAAAATTAATTAAATTTTGAATTAACGCTGAAATATTACCAGTGGCCTCATCGCACTGAAACCACGATCAACAACCCGATGAAGGTCTGCAATGGGCCCCAGACATCAACCTGATCTAAATCCCTAATGCAAAACACCATTATAATAACCAATTTAAATTAAATTCAAGTAAAACCATTAAATAAATTAACATTATGATGTAAAATTGTAAGAATGACTAACGATGGCACTTAGATATCGTCTCAGGATGTCCCCAAGCTAGGCCAAACCAAAGCCCCAAGAGAATAGATTGATTTAACCATGATTTGGAGGAATCAGTAGCAAATACCTAAATTTAAAAACTAAAAAAATAGAATTGATAAAGGAAATAAGGATATGGAGTCCAATGGATGTGGATACATACCTTGAATTTCTACAAAAATACCCCTGAAAACACCCCTCTTGAAGTTTTTAAATTATGAGTAGAAGGGGTAGAGTGGTTGGGCATGCACAAAAAGGATATTAAAAGATAAAGGGGATTACCCTTTAAAATTTTCAGGAGAAAATTAGTAATTTTTTCATTTTTAATAGGCCGCATGGTTTGGATACACGGTTGGACAAACCGTGCACCAACCATGTGGATGGAACTGTCCCAATCCATCCACCATACATGGTAAGGTCGAACGGTTTTCCAAACTATGTGGGTCATCTCTAAAACTCCTCTAAACTATCACATGATTTACTCTGAAATTTATACATGATTTGACTTTATCTATGATCTAACCATGTGATCATACTGTTCTCCTTAAAAATATAACTGGAAACACCCTCAGCTTTAGGGTGTCGCATGGTTTCATCTAAACTATGTGCCCCAAACTATGCACCCTGAAAAGAAACCTCTAAAGTCCCTGAAACTTACCCAAATCCCTTGAGGCTCACTCAAGCACCTGAGATACCTTCTGAGCCTCATTCTATGTATAATAAAATCATATTAAGACTTTCCAAATCTTTTATTTCCATTCCAAATCTCTGATAAAAATATGACCCATCCCGTAATTGAAAATTCAAATTCCATTTAGAATTTATAAATTGTATGGACATGAAGTCTTACAATCTCCCCATCATAACACTTTGCATCCTCAATAAGTATCATTGAAAATTCCATCATCAGTCCCAACCTACCCAACCCAATAATTCCCATTCAAAAACTATGTTTTATCCTAGAACACTCAACGCATCTCTAAAGAACGTGTTAAAACATAAGGTGCTCAACCATCAAAACATGAGTCGCCACTTGAGTTGATTTTATGAAACATAGAAACTATTCTCCTTAAATTTTTTCCATCTAATGACATCTACATGTCATCATTCAACCGATCCTTCAGCCTATGGTGCTCCCCGCCATAGAATTTATCTCATATTGGCCAATTCTAATACATTGGTTCCTTCTGTTACTAGAATTTCCCACTAGAACATGCTCTTAGTATTCCACTATCCCACTTATCACAGTTCCCAACTCACCACACCCAAACATACACAATAGAACCATTTAAAAATTAGTGTTTGTTCTCATTTCAAATTTTTAAGTCAAAATGAATGTGTACCCATCATCTATTCACAACCCAAACATGTTGAATTCTATTTAAAAAGACCAAAAGATACCAAAAATGTATCCACTATACCAAAACAATGCACCCAATGTGGTCCCTATCGCCCACATATAAATACACAAAAACTAGATGAATCCCCTCCTCCTTCCTTTTTCTAAAAACATTCGACTTTAACCACCAAAACACAATTAATTTACACAACCCCAATGCTTTTAATTCTAGAGGTACCCTGAGATCATTCCTATATGGTCACTAAAGTATCAACCTAACTTTTAGTGTGACCCCATGGTCAAACCCTCAATCGAACTATTATGTCATCGTGTTTTGAACTAGAGCATTGATGTGTTTCCTAATTTGAATCATACTCAAACTATCCAAAACTCTCTTGAGCTTGACACCCATGCTATACCAGTTATCAAACCAAATGATAGGATGTGGATGAAATACTACCATCTAATCTCTATCTAAAAACATCACCCCAATAATGAGGGTCATATCCTCAAACCATCTTACATCTAAACCTCTTAAGGTTCCTATATAAACAAGTGTGTGTGTTTCTCTTCCTAATACACACTCAAAACATTTCCATCTGAATCTATTATCACCTGAATCACACATGTTCATCGTTGATTCCAACTTAAACACCATTTCATGTATATGGAATAAATGATATATCGATCTTAATTGAAAATGAATAGGCATACATTCTAGTACCAATCAACCATATAAAACTCAATTCACACCCCCAAAATTCACACACTATTTGAATTAGGTCCACATTCTTAAACATTGATTATGCTACTCTGGCATGATAGCCTCACCATGTAAGGTTTTCCCTTGGTATACCTCTTCAAAATCATTCACTTTACTTGTGTAAAACATAACCACAAGATTATCTAACATCCATTTTCATTCCATTTCTTGAGCACCCATCCATGCTCTCACCCACATACTAAAACACATCCAAGGTTTACAGGGTTAGGAACATAAATATTCATGCCCTTTGAAGATTGCCTCAAACCATAGATCTAGCACTCAAGGTAATTTTCCAATAAAACACTAAGGAATATCCAGTGTCTCTAGGTCTCCCACCTAGCCCAAAAAATCAAAAACAAGTCTCATGAAGGGTAACAACCCATAGGAAATCAATCACTACAACTGTCTCAAACATCACACAACATCCAATGTGACAAGTAATCCACCTATTGTGGCATTGATTATCATCAAGTATCCACTTATGGTATTTCTCCATCAAGAATCAAAACTCATCAGTCAACATTTACATAGCTAACATCATTATCTTAGATGATACATACTAAGGAGAGACTACAACCACTAGCTCGGTTAAGTATAATTTCATTCCAATCTATATAATAAAATACAATATAATTTGTTACTAACATAATCTGTAACTGAACCAAAACACTAATGAACCACATGGGGTTTCCTACTATGGAATCATGTGCCTTACTAAACTATTAGGGTCACTACACATCTCGTGCACTAGGGGACCGTATCATCATTACCAATAAACATCTCACAATAGATTCACATGACTTTCCATCAAGATAAAATGCAATTCATGTTATCCTAACTGATTGGAATGAAACCAAGTACTTGTATAGTAAAAAATCATATGAATATTTTCTGAAACTTTAAACAATTGTACCTATGGTTAGTGATAATAATCACACTATAAACCCCCTATATGTCATGTGAATCCCTATATGCCAAGAATAGTTCATGAGATGCGTCTTTCCTCTATAGGATAAGATTCAAACCCAAAATAACTAGCTTATCTTCAATAGTAAAAGATCCAAAAATCTAGTAGAAATCATAAATATAAAAAATCATATGTGTCACACAAATTGAAAAACATATAGAACTGTAACATTGCACATCCATAATAGAAATCCCAGCCCCAATAATTGGTAATTCTTACCAATGAAAGTGTTAATGACACACCAATTTTTTATCCCTGATAGGATCTGACATTTCCTTGTATCTCTTGGATACCATATCCAAAATATTAAGGCAAAATAAATCCTTTGGTATCACTTTTTAATTCCTTATTCCATAGGCCACTCGACTGGAGCCACAGCCCAATTCACCACAAGACCTTAGGCGTGCAACCTCATACGCCAGTGGCTGTTGACTAGAAACAGGGGTCTAAGGTGGTGTGGTGATGGGACTATACCACCATATCCTAGTAAATAATAACATAATAAATAACTAAATAACAACGTATATGGGGAAAAAATAAGAGCATGCTATAATAAAATGAAATGAAGTACAGTAACTTGAATGGTCATGCTCATGAAAAAGTAAATACACTGAGGCTATATGAATACCTCATTCCAATCTCCTGACCATCTAAGATACTCCATATCGGTCATGAAATCCTAGGTCTCAACCCAACCTATGTCTGCAATAAGTGAGAGTCTAATCGAGTACCCCAGTGCAATGGAAGTCAAAGCAGGGTGTGAGTACATAACTTAGTAGAGCACCACTAACATGGTCTCTTACTATACCATTATTTTAGTAATATGTGCATGTGGAACGATCAGATGAAATTAGTAAATAAACAATAAGAAAATAAATAAATAAACTATTTTTTATCCTTAGGCTCAGGACCTTTATAAACCATACCTACTTTGGACTGTGTTGGGGGGTCTCTCAGCACATAGTAATGACTCCGAATCCTTATAAATACCATATCTTGGGGTATATATTAGACATCCCTAAATACTAAGTCTCAAATGACCAATAAATCCACATGAAAATATCCATGTCCAAATCTAATCATCATGGGAATCTCTCCAAACTCCAAAGGAAAGAATGGATCGAAGCCAATGCTTGACATCTAGATAGTCATTAAACCTAAGGTCATCCTATATGTCACCATGTCAAATGGTTGGATATTGAGAATCCTGATCTGGTATGAGTAATTTCATTAGACTTAACTAGTTGGATCCTAGGGTTGACCTAGGAATCTCTTCATAATAATAAAAGTCATCATGATAATCCCCAAGCCTACATAGATGGATCCTAGATAGGCTATGAATCCTAGGGGATCGTGGCATATAGGGAAACATATATATTCCTGGGGTTGAATCTCAATGTCTCGGGAATTCTTCACATAGATCAACATCTGGATCCCAAGCAGCACTAAACATCCATAACAATGGCAACGTCCAAGCCATCATATACTAGTATCACATCAATATCATGTGAGGCCCAAGGAAGGATCTTGAAAAGTACTATTGGGAATCCCCAAACCACCATCAGATAGCATCAAGAAACAAAGGTGGGGTCCTATGGAATACATCTAGGAATCATGGATGTATCAAAATAATCATGTGAAAACATAAATAAAATACAAGGGTTGGCCAAACTCATAAGCTCATTATCACTAACCATAGCCCCACAAGATCACATATTCGGTACAGTTTATAGGTAACAACTGTTACTATCTATACCCATTGAAACATCCACCCACTCAGGGTCATCTCTCAAAGGAAACCCATAGGGGTTCCCTAGGTTATAACACATTAGAGGAACTCCGCTCGGAATCCTCGATCATAATTGGTTGATCATGCCTACACCCAATGCTCATAGTAAATATTGTCCCTTGGCATCATCCAAGTAATCATAAAACCTCACAATCCTTAAAGGTGTTCCACACTAGTAAAATCCTCGAGATATGGATTGATTATCATCTATATTTATCAAGTCACTATAAACTGGTAAACACACCCATCCCATGTCTATTATACTTATGGTCAATCCTCCTGGGATAAACATGTCCCAAGGGTCTATGTGGTCATAGTAGGTTCATTTAACTCAAGTCTCATCCCACCCCCTTTTGTAGGATTCTATGTATCTTGGTATCCTCTCATTCTAAGCCTCATCCATCAGTGGTAATAGAATCAAGAAGATTCCCAAGTTCCTTATTGGCCTTAGCACTTTGTCTCCTTAACTATGGGTGTTTCTACAATTTATCATCTTAATTTAAAATTATTATTGAAATTAAATTACATAGTTTAATTATAACAAGGTCTATCACCTTATGAGGTGAGGTATCATACATTCATATGCATGTAAATATAGTTCATAAGCCATAGCGATAGTATAGAGACCACCAAACTCATGTGAATTTTTCCCCCTTTAATTCTTGGTATAGAAACTCCTATCGAGACTCATACAAATTTTTCCACCCAACAACCATTTCCCAAACCACCATAGGCTCTAAATCACATCCAAAAACCAACTAAATTAATTATAATCAAATTATAATCAATTAAAAAATTTACAATTGAATTTCAAATTAATTCAATTTGTAATAAATGTATAAATATCACCTATAGACTTGTCGCACTGAAACTGAAGTCAGAAACCCATGGGAGGTTTGCAACAGATCCCCAACATCAACTTGAGTTAAATCCCTAATGCACAACATTGTTACAATAACCAATTTAAATTAAATTCATGGAAAACCCATAAATATGTTCATATAATTATGTAAATTTGGAAAAATGATGAACATAGGTGCTTGAATTTCAACTTAGGATGTCCCTTAGCTAAGAAGAACCAAGTCCCCAAGAGAATTGTCCAATTCCACCATGCTCTGGTGGAATCAGAATAAAATACCTAAATCTACAAACTTAAATAATTTGAACAAGAAAAGTAAAAAATGGATGTGGAGGCTAAAAAATGTAGATACATACCTTTAATCACCATAGAAAACCCCTGATATCACACCTCTTAAAGGGTTTTAAGGAGGTGAATATGGGGGGAGTTGTTGGGTACACGCACGTGATGGAGAGAAGAAGAGAAAGGGGATTCCCCTTTAAAAATTTAAAGGGGAAATTATTAATTTTTCCCTTTTTAATAGGCCACATGGTTTAGACGCATATTTGTACAAATCATGTGCTAACTGTGTGGATAGAATTGTCCCAACCCATCCACCTCACATGATTAGGTTGCATGGTATTCAAAACCATATGCTGACTATACGAGTTATATATATAACTCCTTTGAAATATCATATAGTTTTCTCTAAAATTTCTTCATGGTTTGACATTAATCATGCTCAAATAATGTGATCAAACTATTCTCCTTATAAAAAGAACAATAAACACCCTCATCTTTAGGGTGTCACATAGTTTTCTATAACCCATGTGTTTCAAACCATGCACGCTGAATAAAAACCTCCAAAAACTCCCCAAAAACTTACCTGAAGCTACTAAGGATCACTTTAGAACTTTATCTTCCTTTAGAGCCTCATTCCATGTCTAAAAATTTCATATTAATACATTCTAACTCTTTAATTTCCATTCTAAATCTCCAATCAAAATTCAACCCATCCAGTAATTGAAAATTAAAATTCTCTCTAGAGTTTTCAACCCATACAAACATAGGGTATTACAACTTTTTATCTAGTAGATTATAGATGAAATATAATTTCAGTTCAATATGTTTCATCCTTACATGAAACACTATATTCCATGCAAGATGAATTTCACTTTGACTATCAAAAAATAACACTCTACCTTTCAGAGTCCTTATGGACTCTTTTAAACGGAACATTAACTAAACTATTTCTTTTCTAGATTTTTCAATTGCTACATATTCTACTTCTATTATAGAAAAATTAACCACAAGTTAAATCACATACATCCGACTATCCATTTTCTACCAAAGGTAAGCATTAATTTAGTTATACTCTTCCAGGTGTATAAGTATTCAAAAAATACAATATCCATGAAACCATGAAATAGATCATATTCCTCAAACCACAGAGCAACATATTCCAATACTTCAGGTATCATATGATTAACTTCACAACTTCTTGGTGCTCCCTTCTGGGGTTTGATGTAAAATGACTTACAACACCCACTGTAAAGGCAATTTATTTCCAAATACAAATCCTAGCGTACATAAAATATAACAACCCAAGACCTGCACTCTTGAATCTGGTGGTAAATTCATAAATATTGCATTTTTTACTTTGATACCGAACAAGGTGAAGAAATTTTCTAAAATCATTGATAAAGAAACAATTTATTAGCACTCTAATTTAACGCCCCTAAAGGCACCATTTATCAGCACTGATAAAGGGTCTTTTATCAGAGTTTATAGAAGTGATAATAAATTACACCTTTATACACACTTATAAAATTGCTGATAAAGGACCTTTTATCATCAATCATAGAAATTCTGATAATGTATACCTTTATCAGTTCTTTTAAAAGCACTGATAAAGGGTCATACTATAGTCTGCTGTAATAGCACACTACAGCACCACTACAGTGTGTTGTAACATCATATCACAGCACCAGAAACACACCAAATATAAAAAAAAACAATTCCCAATATAGGATTTAATTGAAATAAAATTTACAACACAAACACAAGAAAAAAATCACTATATTATAGACATTTCAAACATTGGTTTATATAATTACATAAATACAAATTATTACATATATTCAATAACATAAATATTTCTTTGTCATCTAATCCTGAATGGAATCATGTTATTACAAAACAAAACACCCCTTATAGAACAAAAAAACACACATATATAAGAAAACAATTTTTATGTTAGTAATAATATAAATAAATAAATAAATAGAAAGTGTAAATTTTACTAAAATTGATGTTAATTTTAAATAAAAAGATGCACTTGGAGTCATACCGGTCTCACCGTGCATTGGATTGAGGTGCAGCTGATTCCAATACATCTCAAATGACTTTTTTATTGTTTTCCTAAAGTATCAAAACAATCTGAATGTGTTTTCTCAGTTTGAGTATGTCAGTTGTCTTTTTTACTTAAATGTCATTTTAAACTAGAAACACACACTTTTGACTCATTCCAATAACATTATGTATCTTTTTTATGTTAAAAAGATTCCTACAGGTCATAAATAACTTATGAATCTTTTCCCTAAATTATCAAAAAGATACAATCTCATTTTATTGGTTTTCAGTGAGTGACACTTTTTGAACTAAAATGTCAATTTTTAACTGATAATGGACACTTTGAGTCATACCGGGAACATCGTGTATTGGATTGAGGTACGGATGATTCCTAAATGTAAAAAATGACTTATATATAATTTTCATAATGTATCAAAACAATTTGAATGTGTTTGATTGGTTTTGAGTAGGATAGTTGTCCATTTTACTAAAATTGATGATAATTTTAAATAAAAATACGCACTTCGGGTCACACCGGTCACAATGTGCATTGGATTGAGGTATGGTTGATTCATAAACATCCCAAATTACTTATGGATTGTTTTCCTAAAGTATAAAAACAATATTAATGTGTGTACTTATTTTTGAGTATGTCACTTTTCTTTTTTACTAAAATGTCATTTTAAAATTGAAACGTTCACTTTGACTCATACTGATCACATTTTGTATCGGATTGAGTTATGAATGATTAATACACATAAAAATGACTTATGGATCATTTTAATAAAGTAATTAAACAATTTGAATGTGTTTTCTTAATTTTGAGTAGGTCAGTTGGCCTTTTTACTAAAATTGGTGTTAATTTTAAATAAAAACACACACTTGGAGTAATATCGATCACACTGTATGTTGAATTGAGGTATGGATGATTCATGCACTTCTCAAATTACTTATGGATAGTTTTCCTAAAGTATCAAAACAATATGAATATGTTTTTTCAGTTTTGAGTAGGTCATTTTGTTTTTTTACTAAAATTGATTTCAATTTTAAATAAAGATTCCCTTAGAGTCATAACGGTCACACCATGCATCAAATTGAGGTACAGCTGATTCCTACAAGTTCCAAATCACTTATGGATTATTTTTCTAATGTATCAAAACAATCTAGATGTGTTTGATTAGTTTTGAGTATGTCACTTGTCTTTTATACTAAAATGTCATTTTAAACTTGAAACACACACTTTGACTCATACGGATCACATCGTGTATAAGTTTTATATGAGACTAATTCCTACACATCAAAAATGATTTATGAATCGATACCCTAAATTGTCAAGAAAATATGGGTGCATTTTCGTATTTTTTAGTGAGTGACACTTTTTAAAGTCAAATTTCAATTTTAAATTGATAACAAACACATTGATTTAGTTATATTTTTTAATAAAATTAATGTCAATTTTAAATAGAAATAAGTAATTGGAGTTATACTAGTAAAATCATGTTCCGGATTTAGGTGTTCATGATTACTAAATGTCCTAATGTCTCAAAATAATCCTAAATGTAAATGTTACCATGATTTCTATTGACTTTCTTTATTGAATTGCCAACATTGCATGAGCAGATTTGAACAAACCACATCAACTCAAAAAGAAGAATACACATGTATAAGAAAACAACTATTATGAGTAATACTAAAAAGAAATAAATTAAACATAAATATGAAATAATACATTAATTTTATGAATAATGATTTTCTGTGAAAATATCAAGATTACCTATGTGATTGAGAAGTGTATGGAACTTGAAGGAAATTGATAAATTTCAACACTACAGGGGTGAAAGGTTTTGAGGGAGAAGTCTGTAGAATTTTTGGTGTAGAAAGGCATCAAAGATGGACAGAACATCCCAACTCAAGCAAAATAATCCACCTGTATAATAATACAATTATTATGTGAGTAATACTAAAAATTAATAAATTAAACATAAATATGAAATAATATATTAATTTTATGGACCATGGTTTTATTGTGAAAATATCAAGATTACCTTTTTAATTAAGAAGATCCAGCGTTGTTTATCTTCCTGAAAATTTAATGGAGGGAAATTGAAAGAAAGTGATAAATGCACCATTGCCGGGGTGAAAAGGTTTTAAGAGAGAAGAAGTATGTGGAAGTTTTGGTGTATAAAGGCATGAAAGATGGACAGATCACCCCAAATCGAAAAAAATAATCCACCTGTATAAGAAAATAATTATTAAGTGAGTGATACTAAAAAGAAATAAATTAAACATAAATACGAAAAAATACATTAATTCTATGGACAATGATTTTAATGTGAAAACATAAAGATTACCAATGTAATTGAGTAGAGGCAACATCATTTCTTTTCCAGAAAAGGAAGTGGAGGGAACTTGAAATAAAGTGATAAATGAACCACTATAGGGGTGAAAAGGTTTTTAGAGAGAAGAAGTATGTGTAATTTTTTGTGTATAAAGGAATGAAAGATGGAAAGAGCACCCCAACTTGAACAAAATAATCAACCTATATAATAAAACAATTATTATGTGAGTAATACTAAAAATAAATAAATTAAACATAAATATGAAACAATACCTTAATTCTATGGACAATGATTTTACTATGAAAACATCAAGATTACCATTTTAATTGAGTAGAGGTATCATCATTTCTCTTCATGAAAAGGTAGTGGAGGGAACTTGAAAGAAGGTGATAAATACACCACTATAGGGGTGAAAAGGGTTTGAGGGAGAAGAAGTCTATGGAATTTTTGGTGCAGAAAGGTATCAAATATGGAAATACTATCCCAACTCAAACAAAATAATCCACCTATATAAGAAAAAAACAATTATGTGATTAATACTAAAAATAAATAAATTAAACATAAATATGAAACAATACATTAATTATATGGACAATGATTTTACTATTAAAACATCAAGATTACCTCTATGATTGAGCAGAGACAGTTTTGTTGCTCTTCTTGAAAATTCATGACACACGGATAGAAATATTCTAAAATAAATGAACTCTGCAAATAATAATAAAAATTAAATCAATGTTTTCTTAGTTTTGAGTAGGTAAGTTATCCCATTTACTAAAATTGATGTCAATTTTAAATAAAAAGACACACTGTGATTCATATCAATCATACCATGATTCATATTGAGGTGAGGGTAATTATTAAACATCCCAAATGTCTTATGGATCCTTTTCATAAAGTATCAAAACAATCTGAATTCATTTACATAGTTTTGAGTACCTCACTTGCCATTTTTACTAAAATGTCATTTTAAACTGGAAACATGCACTTTGACTTATATTGATCACATCAGGTATGGATTTGATGTGAGAATTATTCCTACACATCAAAAAATGACTTATGAATCAATGTCCTAAATTATAAATAAAATATGAGCATGTTTTCTCAGTTTTCAGTGAATGACATTTTTTGAACTAAACTTTTGATTTTAAACTGATAACAAACACATTGAGTCATACCGGGCACACCATGAATCATATTGAGGTTCGAATAATTCTTACATGTCAAAAATGACTTATGGATAATTTCCCTAAATTATAAAAACAATCTTAATGTTTTTTCTTGGTTTTGAGTAGGTCAATTGTCCTTTTTATTAAAATTGATGTCATTTTTAAATAAAAAGATGCACTTGGATTCATACCGGTCACACTGTGCCCCATATTGAGGTGAGACTGATTCCTACACATCTCAAATGACATATGGATCATTTTTATAAAGTATAAAATCAATACAAATTTGTTTTATTTGTTTTGAGTATGTCACTTTTTTTACTAAAATTTCATTTTAAACTAAAAACACATACTTTGACCTATACCAATCACATCATGTATTAGTTTGACATGAGACTAATTCCTACACATCACAAAGGACATATGAATTTATGTACTAAATTATAAATAAAATCCAAGTTTTTTTTCTTTATTTTCATTCAGTTAAATTTTTTAAACTGTCAATTTTAAACTGATAACGAACACATTGAGTCATAGCGATCACATTGTGTGTTGAATTGAGGTGTGGCTCATTCCTACACGTCTCAAATGACTTAAAATAATTTACCTAAGTGTTAAAGAATTAAACTCCTCCATCAACCTGTTTTTTCAATCATATAAAACCCTATAATGTTTTAATAAAATAAAAACTATTAAAAACCACATTTTATAAAAATATATAAAAAAATCCCCAACCAATTATTTTATTAAAGTTTTATTCAGATACTTGTGGATAAATTTGAGGATAAAAATGAAATTAATTCATCATTAACTATGCCTTCATGTAAAATAAAATAAATTAATTTTTAGTACCATATACTCATCATCTGAAATTACAGTGTAGAAACCTAATACCCCTGGGTTGTGCAGCAGTGTAGTTGTGTATTCTGGTTCTTTCATCTCCACCCTCTCCATTTATTTCTCTCCCTTCACTCTATCATTTTTCTAGTTGTATGGTGCTTTTCTATGAAAGGAGTTGGTGTCAATGGATGTATTGAGTTAATAACTAGTTTCAATGGTGTAATTCTCACAAATGGGAGGCATTTTCCCTTTTAGAGAACACAATTAAGTACAAGGGGAAATGCCTCCCATTTACTTCATTATGTTCTATAAATGGGGAAATGCCTCCCAGTAGTGAGAATTATACCATTGAAAGTAGGTATTAATTTAGTTCCTCCATTTTCACCAAATCCTTCTAGAGAAAATCTCCACACAACCAAAGAAATGATTGACTGAAGGGTGGGAAAGAAATGGAGAGGGTGGATATGGAAGAATCAGAATATGCAATTGTAGTGCTATGTAGCCTGGGGGTCTTGGGTTGCTACACTATAATTTAAGCTAACAAGTGTATTTTAAAGAAATTAATTCATTTGATTTTACATGGAGGTAGAGTTAATGATGAATTGATTTCATTTTTATCCTTGAATTTATCCAAAAGGATCCAAATAAAATTTTAATAAAATAATTGGTTGAGAATTTTTTTATATTATTTTTTTGATAAAACTTTGTTTTTTTAATATTTTTTATTTTATTAAAAAATGATAGGTTTTATATGATTGGAAAAAGAGGTCTATGGAGGTGTTTACTTCATTCACACTTACCTCGATGGGCAATAAACCTAAACGGGGTTCACACCTTCCACTGTCAAAAACAATAAAATGGAGGTCACTCCTCATTCAATACATAGATAAATAAAGGGAATCTACCTAAATATTATATATATATGTTATATATATATATATGTGTGTGTGTGTGTGTTATATTAGTAACTTTATTTGAATATAATTATATACATATATGTGTATTTTATTTATCATATTTAAATTTATTTAAATATACAAGATATTATTCGATGTATATATATATATATAATACTATTTTTTTAATGAAACTAAAAAATACTAATAATAATAATTTTTAAATTATATTAATTATAAATAATTATTATTTTGGGAAAATTGTGTATAAAATATAATTATTTAAATTTTAGAAAGTTTATTTATTTTTAAAAAATGTATATATAGTTACCTAATTTTATTATTTTGAAAGTAAAATGAGTTTATAATATTTTATTGGTTATTTAAGTATAAATTATATTATTTATAATTAAATGTATATATAGACCTAAAATGATGAATACCTAAAAATAATTTCTAATATATAAAATTTGATAACTTTTATTCTATTTTTTGGAAGAAATGATGTATCAATCTAAGGATTCTAGGGAGGCCATCTAATACACATTGACCCATCCTTGAGATTCTAAGGAGGTTCTTAAAGAAGTTGTCATAAAGTAATAATACACATCAATAAGATATATCATAAATAAAGGAGAAAAACACCCCAACCCTTGCAACATTTATCCCATACACATTTAAATATATATATATATATAATGAAATTTATAATACACATAATTGAAAAAAAATGCACATTTAAACATAATTTTTAATGAGAATAAATATATACCCTTCCTAATTTTGAAATTGAGAACCATAATTTGTGAATAAGTAATTATAAAATCACCCTTACATTATAAGTTCTGAAAACACATATAAATAGATAGAAAGATATATATTTACATATACATATATATTTACATATACATATATATGTATATATATATTTATAAAATAATCTTAAATTGATAAAAATATATGCAAACTTTACAATAGAATATCACAAGATAGTAAAATAAATACAAAACCGTACTAATTTTGAAAATAGAGAGCCATTGAAAATAAATATATATGGTATCACCCTTACAAAGATTTATCTTAAAATAAAATAATATAATTCCAAAAAAATAAATTTTTAAGGAAAACCTCTTACATCATAATATTAAAATATAATTTAAATAATTAAATTCTCTTATATAAATTTCATAAAATTAGCCTTTGTTACTGCTTCGCACCATCATCAGACTGAGAATTGGTTTTCTAAATCAATTTGCTCAGAACCTATAAAGGAAATTAATTCAAAACAGTAAAGCAAGTTGGGGTATAGATGTAGATAGCAAAGTACAATTATTCAAAATAACAATTTAAAAAGACCAAAATAAGATATCCAAAATAGTAGTTAAGAAAACAACAGATCATAAAAAAGAAAAAAAAAATACAACAACAAGAGCACAAATACAGAAAGAAAAGTGAAACCTACAAAAGAAAATCATAAACCCTCATATCCATATTTTGAAATGAAAAATATAGAAAGAAAATCATAACCTAAAAAGAAAAACATGGGCCTACCTCGCTAGGTTGAAGAAAATCCAAGACACTTGGATCCAAATCTTGATGTTTTCTTCGAAAACCCTAACTGCAACCAAACACCAGATGTTGGATGATGTTTGAAAAATTGGAGGCAGTGGTTTTGTGTGATTTGAGAGGGTCTGTGTGATTTAAGATTTGATTTATCGAGGAGACACACCGACAATGGGTGGCTTCTACAGAAAGCTTCTGATATTGCGACGGGTTCACAATAGGTTAGGTTTTTTTAACTAGATCGATACACTTTTATCAACACTTTTTCAAAGCACTGATAAAGAGCCCTTTTATAAGTGCTTATTATTTAAGCACTGATAAAAGGTATTTTTATCAGTGCTTTTTAACACTGATAAAGGTAGGTCTTTATCAACACTAAAGAAATTGCTGATAAAGATTTCTTTTATCATCACTTATTACATAAGCACTAATAAAGGATTTATAATTATAATTATAAATAAATAAATTTGTAAATATATATATATACTTAATAAATATATATAAATATAAATATAGTAAATATATTCCTTAAATAAATATATTTATTATAATTTTATAATTATTTAAATATAATTATTTATTTATAATTATATAAATAATAAAATTAATATCATTATATATATTTATATAATTATATATATGTATAATAAATATATATAGATATAAATACAATAAATATATTCATTATTTATATAAATTTATTATAAATTTAATAATTATTTAAATATATATAATTATTTATTTATAATTATATAAATACTTCTAAAAATATTTATTTATTTATAATTATAAATATATAATTTTATAAATATAGTATGTATATTTTAAAATATATTAATTTATGAATATATTTATTTATAAATATTTTTTATAAATATTTTTTTACAGATATTTTTTTAACATTATTAATGAATATCTAATTTTAAGTGCATGTGTGTTAAAAATGAGTGAAATTGAATAAATTAAAAATAAATACACTTAAATAATATTGAAAAAATGGATTAGTT
This sequence comes from Viscum album, assembly GCA_963277665.1. NCBI lineage: Eukaryota > Viridiplantae > Streptophyta > Magnoliopsida > Santalales > Viscaceae > Viscum > Viscum album. Next base: position 1,741,362,672 of record OY728145.1, read on the forward strand.
TTTTGTGTGTGCATTATATATAAAAATAGATAAATTACATATATGTCAAAGAAATATAACACACATTTGTTCTATGTTAAATTGAAAAATCAAACGACATTTAATTATATGTCTATTACTATATGCAATTAGTTAGTATTTTTAATTCATTTTAATTTTTAATTATAAACAATTATTCACTAAATATATGACTATTTAATGTAAAGTGCATAAATATTTTGTAATATATAAATCATATTTATATAAATTAATATATATATATATATACATATCTTTAATATATACTATTTATTAACATTATCAATAATCATCTAATTAATAAAATATTTAATGTTTTTCTCAATTTACTTATTTTTAATTTTAATTTGTTTAAATTCATTTTTCATATTTTCATATTTAATATATATAATTTATTATTATTTATAATTTATATATAGTATAATCAATTTATTCATTTTTCTTAATAATTATTTAATTAATAAAATTTATAATATTTTTTTATTAAACTCATTTTTTATTTTTTATTTATTTAATAATTTTATTTTATTTATTCAAACCTTTATTAGCACTAAAAAGCACTAATAAAATCCATTGGACCGCCTGGTCTGCTCTCTGTCAACCAAAATCCGAAGGCGGAATGGGCTTCTGGGACCTTTCTCTGTTTAATGATGCTTTGCTGGCTAAACAAGGTTGGCGTATGATTAATAACCCATCATCCCTATGCACGCGAGTTCTCCGGGCTAAATATTTCCCACATAAGGATTTCTTGGATTCCCATCTTGGCTATCGACCCAGTTTTCTCTGGAGAAGCATTTGGGGTGGTCGTAATCTGCTGAGGAAAGGACTAGGCTGGAGGATTGGGAATGGTTTAACGGTCAAGATTTGGACTGATCCCTGGCTTTTTGATCAGACAGGCACGAAGGCGTTATCCCCTGTTTATCCAGGATCCGAACATGCCACAGTCTGTTGTCTTTTTGATGATCAAGGGGCGGGATGGTGTCTGGAAAAACTCTTCTCATGGTTTAATGAGAGGGATAGGAGAATTATTCTGAGTATCCCTTGTGTGCCAGATGCAGGGCCAGATCATCTCTACTGGACAAACGACAGCTCAGGAGAGTATACGGTGAAAGCTGGTTACCGGCGAGCTCTTACTGCTCAAATTTCAGAAGGAGATGCGAGGCCCTGGACATCAATTTGGAAGCTTAATGTTCCCCCTAAAGTCCACTTTTTCTGGTGGCAGGTGTGTACCGGTATCCTTCCAACGAAGAGACTCCTTGCCTACAGACACGTTTCAAACGACAACTCATGCCCTTTCTGCCCTTCTGTGACTGAATCCCCTCTCCATGCTCTTATTCCATGTCCCGGGGCTCAGGAGGTTTGGAATGGCTGGGGATCAACTATAGAGTTGTCCCTGGACGCCGCCTCAGATCTTACATCTCTCCTGATGCGATGGTGCTCCTCCTTTTCGCCGGCTAAAGCAGGTGCCCTGTGCATTTTGACTTGGATTATCTGGGATAGGCGGAACGAGGCCATTTTCAATCATTTCCGGAGGCCCCCCAGATTTTGGATTGACCGGGCATTGTCATGGATTGCGGTTTGGCAGAACCACCCTGAGCAACAAAGACTTTTCCCCCCCTCTCCTCTTCCCCAACATTGGTGCCCCCCACCGGAAGGGATCTTTAAGATCAATGTGGACGCCTCTCTCCCTAAGGATGGCCCAGTTGGACTAGGGTTACTGGCCCGAGACAACCTGGGAAATCTTATCGCTGCCAAATACGAAGCACGTTATGCACTTTGGGAGCCCTTAGTCGCGGAGGCCGCCGCCATCCTTGCTGGGTTAAACTTCGCAAAAGATCGCGGTTGGGATTCCATTCACATCGAATCCGACTGTCTCACTGTAATCAATGCCATCAATCTCACTGACGGCGGGATTCAACCTTTCGGCCCCATTATCCGGTGTATTCACTCGCAGAGACAAGGCTTCAATTCCTGCAATTTCTCATTTATTAGAAGGGAAGCGAATGAAGCCGCTCACAAGATGGCAGGCATTGGCCCTCCTTACGAGGATTTTCTTTGGTTCAATCATTTTTCATCGTGGTTATGCTACTGTATTTCTGCTGATCTCCATCATTAATGGATCCGTCTTATTTTGTCAAAAAAAAAATTATCAACGCTAAAAATAAAGCACTGATAAAGGGTACCCTTTCTCAGCACTAAAAATACAGCACTAGTAAATGGGACATTTATCAGTGCTAAAAAAGGTACTTATAAATGGTTGAATTTATCAGCAATTTCTTTAGCGCTGATAAAGATTTCATTTATCAAAGCTTTTTTCTAGCACTGATAAATTCCAGCGCTATTAAACTTCAGTTTTGTAGTAGTGAAAAGAAATATTGGATCACTTATATACCCATGGACCTTTTAGGTTTAATTTTGTAAAGAATTAGGAAAAACTCCTACATAAACAACTCCCATGAATTTAAATGATAATTTCTCCCATTTAACCTAGATTTTATTATTTTATATGAGTTCATCAACATCATCCTTTTGAAATTATTTATAGACATAATTCCTTCAACCTCATTCTTTATAACTTGGGGAAGAAGAAAACATAATAAGGGTGAGCTCAAATAATCAGTAAGGATAAACATAAGCATTAACAATTGAATGTCATCAATGAGCATAAGAAGTGCATAAGGGCATGATGAAAAAATCATAGAGTATGATTGAATCATAAAATAACTCATACCAATCAATACCTAGATCATCAAATATGAAAACATGGAAAAATAAAGAGTCATTAGAACCAATAATCATGAGCCATGTGATATAAATCTTGATCATGAGAAAAATTATAAACCCATAACAAGTAATTAAAACTATTTTTGGTAACTTAGAGCCTCATAATCAAAAAAACCCTTTTATAATCCTTTAAATTAGAATAACCATATGGTTGAATTCCAAAATAATCATCACCTGATGCATTATTGGAGTGCTATCTGGGAACACCCATTGTATAAGCTATAACAAAATCACCCAACACTATCTGGTCCACCCCATCATCAATGTTGTAATGGGATCAACCAAAATTATCTAGTCCACCCCATCATCTAAGTTGTAATGATCTCATCTAATGATATATGGGCCACCCCATAATGTAAGATGTCTAATAACCACAACATGAATAAAACTCATAAAAAAAATTATCATTCCTTTTATAACTTGATTGAACCAAGGAAAGTAAATGCGTTTCATTTAAATCTCTTTGAAACATTATTAACCCATAGAAAATAAATGGGTTCCATAACAATCTCTTGGAAACATGAGTAACCCATGGAAAAGAAATGGGTTTCATAAAAAATCTCTCTGAAATAAGAATAATCCATCCAGAGGAAGAAAGAGGATGGTATCAATAAAAAATAACCCCTATGGAGGATAAGTAACAAAAAAGGGTTTTTGAAGTTGAGGAATTTAAATACCATTAAAATATCATTAAAAACATTTTTGAGGAAAATATCTTTTTCATTTTGAAAAATCACTTTTTATAACATAAAACATTTTGAAAATCCATTTCTTTGAAAAAAAACTTAAAAACATATAAATAAAGTTTTAAAATTAATTTAAATAAATTTTTAGAATATAACACCTTTTTTAAAACCCATTACCTAAAAAATTACCTTAAAATTTCATTCAAAAATATTTTGAAAACATTTTTAGAAAACATTGCTTTGAAAGAACATAGATTTCCGACTGAAGAGAGAAATGAAGTTAGATTTTTATAAAAACATTTTATCAATTATTATAAGTAACAAAGAGTTTTAAAATGGAACTATTACATGTATATATCATTAATAAATTTATTAGAATATAATTCATGATAATTATAATATTTTAACATTGGATACTTAATCATACATAATCCTGATAAATGATGGGATTGTAACAAAAGACCCTTAGCAGTTGTATAACATTGAATCATAATCCCCATGAAGGAATAACATTAAATTAAACTTATAATATAATGAAAATAATTATATTCCTGATATAACATTTCAATGGGGTAGTATATATACCTTATAAAATAAGATAGTTGTATAACATAACAAATGTCTCAAAGAAGAAAAATTGTGACAAAAATCCCTTGTTGTTTTGGAAAATTTTAAATTGTAACACCCATGAGAGAGAGATCATAAAATGAATATTTAAATGCACATAAATTTAGGTATAATAATCACATAATAAATTCATGGGGTGTATATACACTAACAACAAAAATTAGTGGTGAATATGGCATATATTTCGTAGAAATAATAGAGAGACGAGAAAAAACCCTTACTTTAAGTCTTGATATCCATCATACTCATTAAAAACTCATTTATAATAAATATAACTTTATTATAAATCTATCACATAACCATTTTCATATATATAATACCATATATTATTTTATTATGACTTTATATTTCCTATTTATTAATAATTTCATGTTAAATTTATGTTTTGGGTAATAATATTTTTGTTTTTCATACATGTTTTGAATTATTATTATTTTTCCTCTTACTTAGATCATTATTTCATAATATATAGAATTTAAAAAATAATATAAATATCATATATATTAATTATATATGTATTTATAGTAATCCGTAAAATTTAGTGATAGGAAATGAAATGCACCATTCATGGAGACGGTCGATCGTGCATACGCATAACCGTCAATTTTCATTTTCTTATTGGTTTAAAAGAAAGAAAATTTAATTATATATTATCATTATAGAATAATATTTATTTCATATATGTCAAAAAAAAATTATTAAATGCATTCTTAATACATTCCATGTATAGTGTAAACGAATCACATCACTTCACGAGGTGGTAGTCTTCTGTACACACGAACGAAATTATCATATTCCCGCAAAATGGAAACCATGAAGGTATGTGTAATATAAAAACTCCATAATAATAATAAAATAAAAAAATATCATATATATCATATATAAATAGTATTTACATCGGTATTCCCAACCTTTAAAGGTGGTAATGGAAAAATGAATGACATCGGTTCGCGAGGCGGTAGTTCGTCGTACACACAAACGATGATTTCATAACCCATTTCATGAAAGTGTGTGAGGTTGTAGGTAATAAAATTGTAATGATAATATATCATAATATATATTATATTGAGGTTATTATATAATAAATATATAAAAATAATTGAAGGTGTTTTAGTAAGAGATAAAAAAATTGTTTGTTGATGAACATTACCACTTCTTAGAGTAACTCCTTTTGGTTTCCACAAAACGACTTCCTTGGTTGGATTTATTCAATATATAATACCTATAGGATGATGGGAGTGAATTTTTATATTGATTTGGTCAATTAATTTCCAATACATATGGCTTTAGAGGTGTGGATAAGTGGGGAGAGTTAGTTCCCTTTTATAGTGGAGGAGGAGTGACGTTCTTGTGAATACTCAAAAGTATTCACTATTGAGAGGTATCCATTACATCATGTGCTTAAAAAATTGAAAAATAATAGATTGGAGTGAAATTATGTTCAATAAACACTCACACCACATAAAAAGAAAATCATTTTTATCATTTGTTTCTTAGTCTTTAAGTTTACTCAATTTTACCCTTTTTGTTTTTACCACGGTAACTAGTTTTCTAACCTATGTAATTTATCCTTTTAGAATAAATTAAAGTTATAATTATTAAAAAATTATACCCTATGATTATAAATATGATATCTCATTTATAAAATAAAAATCTCATGTGTTTTGGAAATTAATTTTAACATAAGCGCATGTAACGTGGAAAAACACTCCTTAAACCCAAACCGTGCTAACAAAGTTTTTACTATTTAGGGGTCAATGTGTACATTATAAAAGATAAATTAATCCATTAATGGAATATATTTTTTATTTATTAACATTTAAAAATAAATTTTCAGAGGATATTTTTTTTAGTAAATTTAAATCATTTAATAAAATATCCTTTATTATAAAATAAGATTAATTCCAATTTTGATTTTATTTATTTAATTTAAATTTAAAAGCATAAAGACAATGATGGAATTTGAACCTATTAATTTAACACCTATTTAACATGATATATTCATCTTAAAAATTAATGTAATATAACAATTCCTTCAATTTAATTCACTTTTTTTATTTTTAGTATCAATTATTTTAGTTAATTATTAACTAACTAATTACTATATTGTCATTTCATAAGAATTTTAAGTAATTAGTTCATCTCTAAAAATTAAAGATAAATTATTATGATTAAAAAAATAATTTATATTTCAAAATAATATTTCTAACTGACCCTATGTTGTTTTTGTCCCTATCCCAAAGCATTGTAGTTATTAAAATCAAGGAAGGTTCTTTTTCTGTCTTTTTCTTTACTTAACTTATTATATAGGTAACTTTCATGGAATATTATTCCTAATAAATTATATAAATATATTATAATTTGATAAGGGTAAAAGTACGTCCATAAAATGGGTGTTGTGAAATTTGGTAGGTCATTTGGCCTTATAAGTTTAAATTTTAACCACTAAGTAAACTTGTTTTTACCTTAATCATTGTAATTAATTTTAACTATTTTCACTAATAATTTGGGTTAGAAATTAATTTTGACTTACTATATAATAAAAATAATTATTATTACAAATATGGAATATATTTTTCCAAATTAAATTCACATAAATGGATAAAATTAATTTAATATTAATCCTGCAGATGTGACAAGAAAGCAGGTTTTTAAAGTGAAAATGTTTAAAAGTTTACTATGTTTTTATATATAAATTAAATATAAAAATGATTAAAATGAAATAAATTGGATTAATATATGTATAATTGAACTAATTAAACTTTAAAATCAATTTAAAATATAATTTAACATTATAAATTATTTAGATCAAAAGACAATTTTCATTTAAAATCTCGTATTTTTCACTATTCATTAAAAAATGAAACTTCTTAGAAAAATATAAAAAATTCACCATAAGCTAATTTTTAAAGTCCAATTTCAAAAATTAAGTTTATTTTGTTAAATAAAATTTATAAAAGTGTCAAAATTTGGTTTTAAAACAAGTGCTTCATAAAAAAGTGATAAAACTACCTTTAGAAAAAAGTTATTTTTATGCATAAAATTGGATTTATTTTTATATCATGTATAGAAAATAAATAGGATGAATTTTAAACATTATATTTAATATTATATATTTATTTATTTATTAATATTAATTAATTTAATTTACTAAGATAAAACCCCTTTAGGTGCATAAAAATAGTTTTTTTATAAAAATATTTTCTTTATATTCAATTGGTTTTTATTTTCATTTCTAATTAATTGGTAACCAATGAATTCATTATATAAACATGTGTAAAACATATTTTTATAATTTATTTAATCTTATTTTTTCTCTCTATTATAATGTCTAGGTGATAACTATCATGTTAAATTATAATATTAATAGTATATTGTTGTCTGATAAGACTCAGTCTTGCATGTAACACAAGTTATTGAAGAAAATTGATGTTATTCTTAATGTAAGATAAACTTGGTGTTGTGTATAACACAAGATAAAATATAAATTGCATGTAATGAAATCAATCAATGAATTTAAATTAATTTTAAAGAATATATTTCATAAAATCTCAGGATGTTATATCCTACCCCCCTTAAAATGAATTTCACCCTTGAAATTCATCTTAGTTATCAAAGGATTAATATTTTTTAGAATTAATTTATAAAAATACACATCATAAATGAAATAAATAAAAAATACCTTAAAACAGAAAGTGGAAAACATAAATTTTACCTAAAATTATCCATAACTTAGATTCCACATAGGGAGAATATTGTTGGGAAATTAAAAGATGGATTTGGAAGAGAGAACTAATTCTCATGGACTAATAGAGAGTGATAGAGAAATTATCCAAGAGGAAGTTAATGAAAACAAAACCACCAGCCAAATAGGTATGAAAAAGTTTATTGATGTCACTAAAAAATATGGTAATAGGATAACATTTTATTTCAATATCATTTTCCTAAAGTTAAAGTATTATTTCACAATCTAGAATGAAAACATAATTAAATATACTTGAAAAATAAAATTTCCTAATTTAACCAATTTCCACCATAATCTTATATTTTTCTCCATAATATGAGTATTCAATATGAATTTTTCACACCTGAAACACTAATATAGAATTTTAAATACCACATGAACAAAATAAATAAACCTTTATATGTTAAAATAATATTCAAAATTCAATATTTGTACCCAAAGATGAAACTAAATCATTCCATAACCCTTCATCCCAAATAACCATAATAACCTCAAAGGTTATCTCATACCTTACAGATTTCAAGACCAAAAAGATAGTGATCTTATTTTAAAGTAACATTAATCACTTATTCACCAAATCACTTTTCAATCATGTGGTTATCTATAGGATAATACTTCTATTCCCATAATTACCTCAGTATCCAAGATCATATAAACCCTAATAGTTATCAATACCTTAAAACTTATTTCTAACAAAATTAAAGGAATACTTTACATTAAATAGAAGTTTTACATGTACATCAACCCAAAAAAATGTATCCTAAAAATTTATTAATAGCCTTAAAGTTTTTTACTACTTAAAACCCTCAAATATGGTTCCTAATACTTTGAACTTATGATAATACTTAATATTATAAACCTATAAAGGTATCTATAACTCTTAAATTAACCGCTTATGAAAATATCTAAATCTCAAAAGTTATCTAAACCTTTATCTAATACCAACTACAACATCCCAGGACCAGCACTCCCATATTCGGTGATAAATTAATAAACATTACATTTTTATCTTTGATACCAAAGAATATGAACCAATTTTTACCAATAAAAAAATATAGCATCAAAAAGAAATATTGGATCACTTACATACACATAGACCTTATTGGTTTGTATTTTTAAAAAATTAGGAAAAACTTTTATATAAACAAAATCCCATGAATTTAAATGATCATTTCTCCCATTTAATATAACTTTTCTAATTTCACATTAGGTCATAAAAATCATAATTGTGAAATCCTTTATATACATAATCTATTCAACCTCATTATTTATAACATGTGGAAGAGGAAAATATAAGAAGGATGATCTCAAATGCTCAGTAAGGGTAAACATAAGCATTACCAATTGAATATCATCAATGATCATAAGAAGTGAATAAGTGCATGATGAAAAAATCATAGTGTATGATAGAATCATAAAATAAATCATACCCATCAATACCTGGATTATCAAACATAAAAACATGGAAATGTAAATATTCATTGGAACTAATAATCATGACCCATGTTATATCAATCTTGACCATGAGATACATTATAAATCCATAACAAGAAAATGAAAAAAAAAATCGTAACTTGGAGCCTCATAATCATAAAACCCTTTTCCAAACCCTTTTAATTAGAATAAACATATCGCCTAATTTCAATATAATCATTACCCAATTCATTGGAGTACTATATGAGTGCGCCTATAATATAAGTTATAATGGGCTCACTCGGTGCTATATGGACAACCCCATCATCAAAGATGTAACAGGCCCACCAGGTGCTATTTGGGCCACCCCATTATCTAAGATGTAATGGGATCACCCATTTCTATCTATTCCACCCCATCATCAAAGCTGTAACAGGCTCACCTGGTTCTATCAAGGCCAACCCATTGTTTAAGATGTCCAAGAACCACAACATGAATAAAACTCATAGAAATGATAATTATTCCTTTTATAACTTTATTGACCCATGGAAATTAAGTGGGTTTCATGTAAATATATTTGAAATGTGATTAAATTATGTAAAAGAAATGGGTTTCATGACAATCTATTTGAAACATGATTAACCTGTGGAAAAGAAATGGGTTTCATAACAATCTCTTTGAAATAAGCATAATTCATCCAGAAAAAGAAAGTGGATGGTATCAATACAAAATATACTCAGTGGAGGATAAGTAACAAGTTTTATTAACATTTATGAGTATTAATACCATTAAAATATCATTAATAACATTCTTGATGAAAATATCCTTTTCATTTTGAAAATCACTTTTTATAACATAAAACATTTTGAAAATCCATTTCTTAGAAAACAACCTTGTAAGCATATAAAGGAAGCTTTAAAAATAATTTAAAACACTTTTTAAAATATAAAATAATTAAAATAATTTCCCTTTAAAATGATATTAAAATATAATTTAAAAATATTTTGATAATATTTTTAGAAAACATTGCTTTGAAAGAACACAAATTTCCTACCAAAGAGAGAAATGAAATCATATTTTCTTAAAAACATTTTATCAATTATTATAAGTACCAAAGAGTGTAAAAATGTTAATATTACATTATAATATCATAAATAACCATATTATAATATAATTCATGAGAATTATAATATTTAAACATCAGAGACTTAATCATACACAGTACCGATAAATGATGAGATTGTAATAAAAGACTCATACCACTTGGGTAGCGCTGAATCATAATCCTCACAAAGTAATAACATTAAATGAAACTTATAATATCATGTAAATAATAAGATTCATGATATAAAATGTAAAATTTTCAGAATATACACCTTATAAAATAAGATAGGTGTATAACCTAACAAATATCTCAAAGAAAGAAAATTGTGACAAAAATACCTTATCGCTTTGGTAACTTTGAAACTGTAAACACCTTGAAAGAGATATCATAAAATGTATATGTAAATCCCCATAAATTTAGGTAAAATAATAATACAATGCATTCATATGAATTATATACACCACACAACAAAAATAAGTGGTGAATATGGCATATATATCACAGAAATAATAGTGAGACTAGAAAACCCCTTACTTTAAGTCTTGACATTCATCATACTCATTAAAAAATTGTGTATAATAAGTATAAGTTTATTATAAATATATCACATAACCATATTCATATATATAATACCATATATTATTTTATTATAGCTTTATATTACCCATTTATTAACAATTCTAGTTTAAAGTTATATTTTGGGTAATAACCGCTTTGTTTTTATACATGTTTTGAATTGTTATTCATTTTTATATTACTTATATCATGATTTGTTAATATAAATAATTTAAACCATGATATAAATATCATATAAATTCATTATATTTGTATTTATAGTAATCCATAAAATTTAGTGATAGGAAATGAAATGCATCGTTCATGGAAATGGTAGGTCGTACGTATGCATGAACGTCATTTTTCATTTTCTTTTCAATTTTAAAGAAATGAAAATGAATGATATATTATCATTATAGAATCATATTTATGTCATATATATCAAAAAAATATTATTAAACTCATCCTTAATACATTCCATGTATTGCTTGAACGAATCGCATCGCTTTGTGAGGTCGTAGTTCGTCGTACCACCACCACTGAAAATTCTTTTTTCATTTTCAAGAAAGCCTCTTTAAGGAAAAGAGGGAAACCACGTTACACTGCATGAGAGACCAAAAAACATGATGATTAAACAAAATTTGAAATTCAAACCCACATCAAACCCGAGGAGACTCATCGGGTTAGCTGGGGTCGCGTCGCTGCCAACCGCCATCATCACCCGTATATCTCTGACAGATACATTGTGTATCACGCGCCTCACCTCCTCCTTGAGTCACACAACCATCCGTCAAGAAATCCACCGGAGAAGAATTCGGCACCAACCATCGTCTATCATCACCGGAAATAACCCGAATCACAAATTTCAACCGCACAATCACCATCCGCTCCACAGAAAAACCAATCATGACTGCAGAGCCTGTCGGAATCCCCTTCAGTGTCAACTTTATCAAACAACCCATCAGATGATCCTCCATACGCAAAACCAAAAAAACCACGCAGACAACCTCGTAGACCGTCGCGGTTAACACCTTCACCACCTTATAGCAAGAAACGAAGAACCCTCAATCCATCAGAAATAAATCGCAGTTAAACTCCACCCCATCATGATATGGGATGAAATGAGAAGAACCCTTATTCGAACTAAACAAAATTAGATCTAAGAAATTAAAAGAGGTTTCACCAAAAACTGAATCAAACCACGCAAGAAACTTCACTACCATCAATACCCTATTTCTAAAGATCCTGTCGCCACTAATCAAGTCAACTGCATCAGGCACAACAAAACCCCAACGCACTCACCTGAGAAGGGTCGGAACCCCACAACCGCCGACGCATGAGCGTGACCTTCAAGCGCTGGGAAGCTCACCGCAGGGCAACAGCGAGCTATTGAGAACAAAACCATGGGCTCTCCGAAGAGTATGTCGTCGATGAAGACTGGACTTACACCCTCATATCTGAACCAGCAACCATAGAAGCCTGAAGTGCATCTTCACAGCATGAGAGGAGACCGCTTGACGCCACTGCAGCAGAGCTCCTCCACCAACCCACCGAGCTCGAAGAGGAAATCATGAAGGTATATGTGATATAAAAATTCACAAATCATAATAAAATCATATATATCATATATATCATATATATCATATATAAATATTATGTATATCATTATTCCCAACCTTGAAATGTGGTAATGGAAAAATGAACGACATTGGTTCGCGAGGCGGTAGTTTGTCATACACATGAACGATGATTTCATAACCCATCTAATGGAAATGTGTGAGATTATAGGTTTTACCCTTAGTATAAAAACATCTCATTATATATATGATACTGAGGTTATTATATAATAAATATATAAATATAATTAAAGGGGTTTGAGGAAGAAATAAATCAGAAATGTTATTTGATGAACGTTACCTCTTCTTCGGGTAACTCCTTTGGGTTTACACCGAAGGACTTACTTGGTTGGATTTATACCCAATATAAGGCTTCTAGTATTATGGGAGGTAATACTAGAAGTGGAGAGGTGTGTAGAAGTGGGTACAGTGAGTGACCTTTTATAGTGGTGAAGGAGTAGTATTCTTGTAAATACTCAAAAGTATTCACTATTGAGAGGTCTCCCTTACCTCATGTGATTAAAAAAAATTCAAAATAATGGAGTGGATGTAAATTGTGGTTGATAAAAATTCAAAAAATACAAAAAGAAAAGAATTTTTATTATTTTGTTACTTATTCTTTAAGTTTAATCAATTTTACCCTTTTTATTTTTACCACAATAACTAGTTTTCTAACCTAGGTAATTTTTCCTTTAAGATTAAATTAAATTGAGAATTATTTGAAAATTTTAAATAAATAATTATAAATATGATATCTAATTTATAAAATAAAAAACTCATGTTTTTTGGAAATAAATTATAACAAAAACTCATGTAACATGCAAAAACACTACTTTAACCCTAACCGCGCTAACAAAGTTTTTACTATTTTGGGGTCAATGTGTTCATTATAAAAGATAAATTGGTTAATTAATGGACTATATTTGATATTTATTAACATTTAAAAATAAAATGTCATGGGATGGGATTTTTATTAATTTTAAATCATTTAATAAAATATCATTTATTGTAAAATAACATTAATATCAATTTTGACATTATTTATTTAATTTAAACTTAAAAAACATCAAGAAAATGATAGAATTTGAATATATCAATTTCACACCTGTGTAACATGATATATTAATCTAAAAATTTAATGTAATAAAACAATTCATTAAATTTACTTCACTTTTAATCTTTTTAGTATAAATTATTTTAGTTAATTATTAACTAAATAATTACTCTATTGGCATTTCTTAAGCATTTTAAGTAATTATTTCATCACTAAAAATTAAAGATAAATTATTATAATAAAAAAAATTATCTTTCAGAATAATATATATAACCAAACCTATGTTGTTTTTGTCCCTGTCCCGAAGCATTGTAGATATCAAAATCAAGGAATGTTCATTTTTTGTCTTTTTTTACATAACTTATTATATAAGTCACTTTCATGGAATAGAATTTACACTAGATCATAAAAAATAAATTATAATGTGATAATTTTATAAATATGGCCATTAAATGGGTTTTGGAAAATTTAGTAGGTCATTTTTTCCCTTAAGTTTAAAGTTTAACCACCAATTAAACTCATTTTTACCATAATCACTATAATTAATTTTAACTATTTTCACTAATCATTATAGTCAAAAAATTAATTTGAACTTAATAGATAATATAAATTATTATTATTCCAAATATGGAATCCATTTTTCTAAATTTAATTTATAAAAGTATCTAAAATTAATTTAAAATTAATCCTACAGACATGACGAGAAAACTGGTTTTTAAAGTGAAAATAGTAAAAAGTTTAATAAGTTTTTATATATAAATTCAATATAAAAATGATTTAAATGATATAAATTGGATTAATAGATTTATAATTTAACTAATTAAACTTAAAAACCAATTTAAAAAATAGTTTAACATTATAAATTTAATCAATGAAAAGACAGTTTTTAATTAAAATCCAGAATTTTTTCACTATTCATCAAAAAATTAAACTTCTCAGAAAAATAAAAAAAAATCACCCTAAGTTAATTTTTACCTTAATTTTTCAAAAATGAAGTTTATTTTTTAAAATAAAGTTTATAAAAGTGTCAAATTTTTGTTTTAAAACAAGTGCATCATTAAAAGGCGACAAAACGGCCTTTGGAAAAATAAAAAAATTTATGCGTAAAATTGGATTTATTTTTATATCATATCTATAAAACACATAGAATTAATTTTAAAAATTATAATGAATATTATATATATATATATTTCATAAATTATATTAATTAATTTAATTTATTAAGATAAAACATCTTTAGGTGTATAAAAATAGTTATTTTATAAAAACATTTCTTTATATTCAATTGGTCTTTTTATTTGTAATTAATTATTAACCAATTAATTCATTCTATAAACATATTTAAACCATATTTTTCTAATTTAGTTAATCTTATTCATTCCTGTTATTCCAACAGCTAGGTAATAACTATCATGTTAAATAATAATATTAATAGTATATTGTTATCTCGTAAAACTTGGCCTCGTGTGTAACGCAAGTTATCGAAGAAACTTGATGTTATGTGCAATGGAAGATAAACTTGGTGTTTTTTGTAAAAAAAATATAAACCATGCATTGTGTGTAATGAAATACATTGAATAATTTAAATTAATTTGAAAGAATATATTTCATAAAATATTGATATGTTACAAAAAACTTCTAACAGGTAATGCAAACAGTACTTTTATTATGTAATGGGCCTCATCTTTGTACCTTAAATAAATTGAAGTGCCCAACAAGATGGGTCGATACAGGCTTATATCCATTCATTATAAACTTTTTAATGATATTCAAGATGTACTCCTTCTATAATAGTACCAATTTATCAACTTTTTTATCCCTCTCTATCCTCATCCCTAAGATTTTCTTAGATCCCCCAAGATCCTTTATTTAAAATCTTTCAAACAACTTACCCTTTAGATCTAGAATCTGTTAAACCTCTAAACTGACTAGAAATATTTTATCTACATATAAAAGGAGTGTGATGTAATTCTCATCATTACATGACTTCTGATAATAACAATAATCAAAGTTTCTCTATGTGAAACCTTCATCAGTCAAGTACGCATCAAATTTTTGGTCCCATTGTCAATATGCTTGTTTCAAGTCATAGAGGCTTCGCTTCAACTTACAAACAAGGCCCTTATTTTGATAACCTTTAAAACTCTTTGGTTGTTTCATGTAGATATCCTCCTCCAAGTCATTATGAAGAAAGGTGATTTTTACATCCACTTTCTCAAAGTGTAGATCATCAGAAGCAACTAAACTCATCACCATTAAGATTGTTGTATGATTAAAAACTGGTGAAAATGTTTCCAATAATTCAATACCTTCCTTTTTCTGGAATTCTTTTACCACATTCCATACCTTGTATCTTCTACTTCCATTATCTTCTTCCTTTAAACAGAAGAACCATTTATTCTCAAGTTCTTATTTATCCTCTGGTAATTTATTCAGCTCCCAAATTTCACTATTATTCAAGGAATCCACTTCTTCCTTCATCATTCACTACCAATTATCTAATTCAATAAGTGTCACAAGTTCTTATGGGCATTTGGGTTCTCTTGAATCTATTAGAAGTAGGAAATTCATTTCAGGCCCATATCTTTGGACTGACCGCTTGACTCTAGAAGATCTTCTTAATTATTCTTAGTATTCAGCTCTTTTCAGTACTTCTATTTCTAGTATTAATATTTTTGAATAACTATATTCTGATGCTCTAATTTTCAGATCATTTCCTAGGGCTTTAACAGACCTTGAGAATCTTGGCATGCCTTCCACTAGTTTATCTTCTGGTAAATCTGTGATCAAATCTGGATTTATCAAAACATTTGATCTTCCATTAAATTTTCCTAGATTAACTTAAACTTTGGTTGTTGAATTCTTTCCCTAAAATAATGATTCGTCTAAGTTTTGGTCATTCCATAAGGCCTTCTCATTAAATAGTATGTTTTGAATCCTGGTGACTTGGCACTTTTCATCATCCCATAGTCAGAAACCAAAATCAACATTATTATATCCAACACGGAAGCATACCTTGGACTTAGACTCAAGTTTTTCTCTGTCTTTGTCATTGATATGAACATAATCCAAACTTTTTAATATTTTAAGATGTATAACTTCCAAAAACTTTACATACCATGTCTCTTCCAAAATACTTTGTCCTACAGCAGATGACGGACTTCTGTTGGAAAGGTATGTAGTTGTGTTGATTGTTTTTTTCCCAAATAGCCTTAGGCATTCTAGAATGAATCTTCATACATCATGTAATTATTTCTAATACACCATTTTTTTTGTGGTGTTTTAGGTATAGTTTTCTTTAGCCTGGTCCCTTTCTTCTGGAAAAATTTTTGAAAGTTGTTACCGCGGTACTCTCTACCATTATTTGATCTAAGGCACTTCAACTTCCATCCATTTTCTCTTTCCACAAAGGCATTCCAATTAACAAAGTTACTAAAGACATCATATTTATGCTTAAGAAAATACACCCATACCTTTATTATCACATCATCGATGAATGTGAAAATATAAATACATCCACTATAAGATTGGAATCGAGCTGTCCCCCATACATATGAGAGAAAAAGTTCCAACTTTTGGGCTCTGGGATTCCATCCACTCAAGTTGAATGAAACCCTTCTCTATTTCCACAACATGAAACTCTTTGATATCTATGTGCTCAGTTTTTAGTATGTATCTTCCTTCTATAACTTTAATATTATTTACCCTTATATAACCAAGACTGCAATGTAAAACTTCCTAATCTTTGGAAGCTGTTGTGCCATCCATTTCACTGATGTTCAATCTTCCATTCATATAGAGTGTTTTATTCAATACTCCCCACATCACCATCACAGACACTTAAGTAACTTTCTAGACCCCATTGGAAAAATTCATACACTAGTACAAAAATAGTTTTTTAACGTCAGGTTTTTTGTGTTTTTAACGTTGGTTTTTTAAGTGAAGTTAATGTAAGTGATGTAGTAAATATATTTTAAACGTCTTTAATTAAAAATGACATTAAAATAATTATTTAGAAATAATTTTAACATTTTTTATTTAATAATTGATGTTAAAAGTGACTTTTAACATAGGTTATTAAATAACCAATGTTTTGTGTCTTTTTTTATAAAATATTTCAATGTTTATTACTCACTTCGAAGAAAATACAATATCAATAAAGTAGAAATTTTTATTAACCAAATGAAATAGGGGAAAAGAAACTTAAAGCTACAACGTAATATCCATGATTTTTGTGGTTTGCAAGGACTTAATTTTCTTTTGAGGAAATAACTTGTGAAGCAACCAAAGTTGTGACTTGTAACGTATTTTAGTCTCTGGCATGTTAATCTCATGAAGATTCTTTAAATTTTTTAGTCAGTCTGAAAAAGTAATCTTCATCATAAAAAAATGAATCATGAACAAGTATATCGATTAAGAAAAGTGATCATGAATAAATTAAATAATAGGTGAATAGTTATAAATACCATATTAAAATTTTTGAATAGAGAGCCAATGGTATAAAGATGGAAATAGAAGGAGTGGATCTAAAATGAATAAAGGTGGATGGTGAAAACATATATATCATGCTTGAAAAAGTGAAACATGGAATTATAAATTCTAGATGAAAATTTAAAAATTGGAATGCATGCTGTGAAAAATTGAAATATCAATTTTTGGACAATTTGAAAAAAAAATAACAAGGATTTTTTAAAAATCGACTTTAAAAATCCCCACAAAAAAAGGTTTTATCATCATTTTTTCAAAAATTGATGTTAAAAAACATGTTTTAAAAATCTTTTTTTAAAAAATGGAATTAAAAACCCCTTGGGAAAGAATTTTATCATCTTTTTTTTAATGGAATTAAAACCCCAATGTGAAAGATATTTTTTGTATTAGTGATACCATAGCCTTCCTCATAGAGTTGACCAATGAAAATTAGGTTTTTCTGTAGCCTTAGGATGTTCCTGACTCCTTTGAGTTGCAAGAATCCATTATTCTTAATCTAGATGTTCACATCTCCATTTCTGATGACTTCTAAGGCTTCATCATCCGCTAAATGAAATCTATCAAAGCTTTCAAATACATAATTGACCATGCACCTACGTTCTACCATTGAAAATAAAGACGCACCGGAGTCAACCACCCATGAATCCACCAGAACATTGACACTGAGCAACAGGTTATTGCCTCCCTCCATTGAACTAATGGAATTTGAACTTTTAATAGTTGTTGTTCCAGTGACTTCTTTGTGACTTCTGTAATCCCTCTGGAGAAGTCCATGTTTCCCACAATGCCAATAAGAGAGACCTGAATCAGTTGATCATCCTCAAATCCTTTCTCTTGATTTATCTTTGGGTAGCCTTCGAATTTTCCTCTAAGATGAGAACCCCCTTTCATCGGTATTCAAATCATTACTAGAAGGTACTTGAACTTATGTTCTTCGAATTTCTTCATTCAAGATCAATTTATAAATTTCCTCAATGACCAAGTCAGTTTTTCTATGGGAGTTACACACTATTATGTGTTGGGAATATGTTGTCTCAATAATACTCTTTATTTTATGATGATTTTGATGTTCAAAAATACCCTTGTTTGTTATTCTAAAGATTTTATTTTGAGTATATTTCAGGGGATTTATATTCTTTATAATTCATATTTATTCGCAAGTAATTCGTTAAAGTGTGCAGAATGCTCTTAAATGTATTCTAGAAACATTGTTCATCGTTTGTCGTTTTGCTGAAAATATTGTTCATTTTATTCATCAGTGAAAGTAATGTATGGAACAAACCTTACGTTATCAGAAAAGTATGGTTAATGTACCTTATGTTTGGATGGAACCCTTTGCGCAAAAAAATCAGAAAAGTATGGTTGAGGAACCTTATGTTCATAATGAACCTTACGTTTTTATCACGAAACATATGGATCATGAACCTTACTTTTGTATTGAACCCTATGTTTTGATAGAAACATATGGATGATCAACCTTACGTTTGAAAAGAAACATGTATGGATCATCAACCTTATGTTCATAATCTACCGTACGTTTGCTGTTTTGTCTTCTAGTGAAGGAACCTTACGTTTGACTTTTCAACGCCGAGAATTTGAAGTTTACATCTTTATCGGATATTCATGCAATGGTCTCTATTGAATTTCAGGACGATTTAAAGCTCGTTGCTGACTGTTTCAGTGTGACTTTATGATCGATTCAAAGAACCAATTACAGTGGAGATTTTCATTCCTATTCTTAAGGGGAGTTGTAATGTCTCTATTCTTTTTCCTAGGAATCTTTTGTGGATCTAAAAAAATATGCTGAAGTTTCTACTCGTTATAAATTCTTATGAGTTTTCATCTAAAAAGATAGATGAATCTCTGGTTTATGAAATCAATCTATCATTTGTGAAAATTGTTTTTCAATTCTACAGAGATCAAGTATCACAAGAACACAAAATTAATCAAAAAGATATGTTTTGATTTCTGTGAATACAATGCTCTGTTTTTGTTTTTGTTCTTAAAGATTCAAAGATCTTCTATGCAACCGGATCTCTTCAGACATCCTTCAAGGTTTATTCTTTTCTGAAGACAAAGATTCATCTTTTATGAGTTGTGTGCTGCTAAAACTGTGATCTAAATTTGTTTTTATATAAACAAAAATATTTTATCGTGAGTATCAGCTGCTCGTATTCAGTCATGGTGGAGTATCAGCTTATCGCACTAAGTTGTGGATTTCGGTTCTCTGTTGTAAAGAACCAGAAGGCTCTATTTTATAAATACTTTGTTATAAGGGTGAAAACTTCCTCTACTCAGTTGTGTAATGGTCTTATGATAAGAGTACCTTACTAGTGAAATTCACCAAGCCCAAAGAGAGGGTGATTGGTGGAGTAGACTAGGGGATATTCGTGCCCCGAACCACTATAAATTGCTTTGTTCTATTTTTTGTTCTATCTACTGCATATTATCTGTTACAGAAACATCTCAAGCTATGTCTAATGTTTTGTTAAGACAGAATCGAGGAATAATTTTAAAAGACACAATTAACCCCCCCCCCCTCTTGTGTTATTGTCATAGTTAATCCGACCTAACATTATGACCATTCCATCCCATGATTCTGGGAGTGATGACAATAAAATAATTTTTCGCACATCATCTGTGAATGATACCTTCACTAATTCAAGATGGCTCCAAATCATATTGAAATCATTCACATGATCTTCCATTGGTATTCCTTCAAATAAATTCATATTGAACAAGTGTCACATTAGGAACCCTTTGCTCAATGTCATTGGTTTTTCATAACTATCTTCTAAATCCACCATCAACTCAGTTTTTATTTTCTTCTCCTAGATGTTAAAGTCTATGTTCTGGGTCAATGAAATCCTAACCAATCCAAGTGGATTTTTTCTATATTTTTTCATTTAGTTTTATCGATAGATTTTGGTTTGGCCTTAACTATTGAAAGTTCCAAGTCCTTTTGGATGAGATAATCTTCTATTTTCATCCTCCATAAGTCATAATCAGTTTGGTCAAATTTATCAATTCAAATAATTCCTTCTTTTGAATTCATATCTTTTGATGACAGTAATTCCAATTAAAATCTATATAATGTCAAGGAAAGTGGTAGAATGATAATTGATTTGTTGTTGGGTGTGCTTTGAACAAAAACCACAATCTCTGATAACACTTGTTTGGAAGGATCATGTGCGCAATCACCGAAACCGAGATCTTTAATTCATCAGAAGATCACACACACTGGAATCTCTATGTAGCGGAACTCAAACCATTGAAATGGACTTATCTCTTTTGAGCTTTGTGTAATGGAATATGAGAATTCAATGAACCCCACTCACCACACTAAGCCGCACGTCGCACACACTCCTCCAAACAACTCACACATCAACATTCTTGCAAAGGAAACAATGAGAAATAAAAGAGGATGCACAAATATTAAGTGATTCGAACTTCCAATCCTACTTCCACAAGAGAACACTATCAAATTATATTACTCAGAATATAAAAGGATTACACTTATTCAATTGGTAGTTACCGATATCATAAAGAATTCAAGTACAAGATACAAACAGTGTAGGTGGTCCCATCACACTTTTATAGAAGTGTTCAACTAGTTGAACAAGTTGCACTAACATCCAAAGTTTGTGGAGAAACTTTCCTTGACATTGGAAACATTTGGTTCCATATAGTTGATGTTGTCGTAGCCATAAACCACCATTGGACCACACCATGAACTCATCAGAAGTTATGATCTTCCAATCAGACTGCTGCTTTCATTGGAGTTCCTCTAGAGATGGTAGTCGAACATCAAGGCTGATGAATCTTCTGATAAATTTAATCGGAACGTGAAACATTCTTCAATTTCTAAAAAACGGTAACCTGACACCCTTTTTAGGTTGATCCAAATTAAGTGGTTAATGGGAAAAAATAAGTTACTATAGTGATTATTGATATTGATAGTTTTTTCCAATATATTTTATATCAATATCTCTCATTATGATTTGAGGTAGAGTAGAAGTTTTTAACAAAATTTTCAAACTCTTAGAGTTGTGTGGTGGTAATAACAGGGGAACATTGTAATGTTTCGCCTATATAAACTTATAAGTGGTACCATTTCTTATGAGAGTTTATGAGTTTAACTTCTAAAAGAGTTCATGAAAGGATCAAAACACATGACCATAATAGTAATATGAATTTGTGTGTGACGTCTCCAGTGATGTCATAAAGATTTGTAGACCCGAAAATTCCATATAATTTTTTTAATTAAATGTAATTATTAAAAGATTGAGAAAATTGATGGCATGTGATTTGGAGGCTCGGAGAGCCCGAAATGAATTTTTGAACTTTTTTTTAAGGTGCGTTCAGTAAACATGTGGGTGAAAATTTATATCTTTTGAACTGGTGCTCGAATTAAAAATCTAAGAGTACTATTGAATTCACAGTGCTTGGATTCACTTTAAGGGAATATTAACTTTGTTCAGAAAAAGTCGGACAGAAAAGTTATTTTTTGGACCTTACAAAATTAATAATAAAATAACTCCAAAGTTATTTTATTCTTTCCTTGTAAACGTTGAGCAGTGGTGGTGGGACTGCAGTGCAACGTCGGACTTTTAATGAGAGACTTTTAATGACTTAAACCACTCCTTTATTTTATTTTTTTGTAATGATAATGTTTGTGAGTTTAATTGACTCATTAATTACGATTAATTAATGAGTCATAATACTAAACACAATGTGGGAGATTATTCTCCTATTTAATCAAAGCTTGGGAATGGGTTTTTGGAGATCTAAAAGATGAGGTTCTGATGAAATGCTAGAAACTTTTCACTCTGACTAAGAATGGTGATCGAGCGACGGTCATTGGAAGAATTGACGGGTGATGGTGAATGAAGACGAATACATTTGGATGTAGACCCTTCTTCCTCATCTGCAGTTCCTTCCAATGAATTCAAGGTAGGGGTTTGTCTTGATTTATTTCTAATAGTTTTATGTTTCTTCTACTCTTGAGGATGTCGAACCCCTTTCCTTGTTATAACACTAACGCAGAGGGTGCGGGATGAACCAAACATGGCTCAGACCCTCTGCCAATGTTGCATGATTTCATTCTTCATGGGAAACCGACCAATACGGCGGTAAGATGGAATCGGGGGCCATGAAATGATGTAAATGTCCTAAAAGGCCCGTAGGTGCAGTTGGGAAAAAAAATAGGACCACTGGGGCTTTATCGGTGGCTTGCAGAAGCTCCGTCAGCACAACGGCGCCGGAAACCGGAGGAGGCGGTGGCCGGCTCTCACCGGCCTCGAAGGGATGGAGGTTCTCGAAGGCACCGCGGAAGACAAGGGCGGTCGGCCGACACCGGTCGTGGCAGCGCACCGCGGAGGAGGGTCGCGGCTTCGAGCCGCGGCGGAGGGTGGACCTGCGCCGCAGGTCCGCTGTTGATCGTTCCATGAGGACTGACCAACTGGCGCTAATGCTTTGGAGGAGCTCGAACGACCAACTAGTTCGGGAGGGAAGCCGACCCCTACACCTAGCTGATGGGCCGCACCCAGCCAGCAGGTCGGGTTGGTCCAGTGGCCCGGCAGGCCATGCCCAACCGGGTGAGCTGGGTCGAGCCCATGGCCCAGCGGCCCGAGCCCACAGCCCAGCCCCATTAGGCTGGGCCTAGTTGAACCGGGACAAGCCCAGATATGGAGGTTCATCATATTACTTCTTTGTGGGACTTCGTGGCGGTTAAGGTACGACCAATGGCTTGAGGAGCGGATCCTCCCAAAATCAAGCATGCTTAGTAAGGGAATCCAGTGGCTGGATATGACATGAAAAAAGAATAGCAATCCTCTGTGGGTCAGCACCTATCAATCCTCCATTGGTCAGCAATTAGCGATCCTCTATGGGTCAGCAACTAGTGATCCTCTGTGGGTCGGCACCTAGCGATCCTTTGTGGGTCAGCACCTAGCGATCCTCAGTGGGTCAGCACCTAGCGATCCTCCATGGGTCATCACATAGAGATTCTCGGTGGGTCAGCACCTAGAGATCCTCTATGGGTCAGAACCTAGCGATCCTCAGTGGGTCAGCACCTAGCAATCCTCCGTGGGTCAGCACCTAGTGATCCTCGGTGGGTCACCTAGCGATCCTCTGTGGGTCAGTGAAAAATAAAATGAAATCTCAAACAAAATAAACGAAAACACATAAGAAAAATAAATAAAAAGAAAGGGAAAAGGTATAAAAAATAGATAATTCTTGGTTTGACCCCCAAGAAGATGCTAGGTTTTTACTATCCCTAGTCATGCAGTTGCAGCAGATTATCCCCAATCAGATGGTGGGTGTGGTTTATTTGAGATAAACCACCACATGTGAATTTTTCCAGTGTCCATCAGTAGACACTACGATTGGGGAACCCAAAAGAATATAATAATGTTCCCAACCCCCAAGAAAAAATACAAAGAAAATTTAATATCCAGAGTGGGAGGGAATAGAATATAGGGGTACTCCCTGTGAACTTCTGTGGTGTCCTCCTACAAATGGTATGAAATTTTTTGTAGAGGAGGCAGTCTCACCACATGATTATCCAGCTCCTCTTCCTTGATCTCCACCACATGGGTAGTCTCTTTCATATCATCTATGTTCTGCTCCATTTGTGTTGTATCAAAAATTTCAGGAAAGGAGAAGTCAGAAAACAATTCAATTTGAATAAAATTAAAACATGACGAATCAATTAAGAAACCTTCCCTTTCAAGTATGTCAGCTAGGAAATTGATCTCTTCGGGAAAGACCATTGGCACTTCCATCTTAGCAGGTGCATCTTCTTTATCATCTTCCAATGCAAGAGAGAGTTCAAAATGTTCTGATTGTTCATTATCAAGGATGGGAAGATCAAGTTTCAGGTTATCTTCAACAAAGTTTTTCCAAGATTCTTCCAAAAAAATTTGATCTCCCATAAGTGAATCAGTTGGAATGTGTACATCAGGGACCTCCTTGAGCAATGCATGAGTACAGGATGATTTTATTAAATCCTTTAGTATCTTCTTCTCACTCACCTCAGGTTCTTTAGCATAAAAAATGATTGGTGAAATCTCTTCCACGACTTGTTCAGTTTCAAGTTTCGGTTCTGGTTTCTCTTGACAAGCATGAACGTATTCAGAAATAAACTCTATTTGACTCTCCAATTTTTCCACTACATTACTAATACTTTTATATTTAGCATCAAGATAATCTAAAACTTCTTATGGAACCTGAGATTCATCATTCCATGCATAAAAATTTGAATTTAAAGACATCATGAACAAAAAGATTTTTTTTAGTGTTTTTGAAATTTATGATTTTTTTTGTTTTTTTTTTAATTAAAGGAAGCAAAATAATTTACAATTAGTGAATAAAAATAGTTATTGAAGACCACTTGGCTCCCTAGAAACGGCGCCAATTTGATGAATCATTGTCATGCACGCTCTCAAAAATATTTATACTAAGTGCAGCATAGTGGCTGACCTAGGTCGATCTCTTAAGGAGCCTTTTGCGGTCAATCCCTCACTAATTCTAACTCACTATATATATATAAACTAAAATGACCAGAAATGATATTTTAGAATTGAAAATTATAAACTAAAAGAAAATATGTAGATGCAATGCAACAGAATGAATGCAGACAAAATGATGTTAAGACAGAAAGGAGATCCTCCAAGGAGATTATCTAGAGTGAACCTTCATTGTCTCTTTGATAGTTTCAAATATACTTAATGAGCATGCTCCATCGTATGAATGAACATACCCTTATACCTATGGTTATGAATATACAGTACACTCAACAATCTATGAGATACCATACATCCACCTCCTCGATCGAGGGAGAATGTGACAGAAGTGAAAGCTAAGCTTTGGGTGGCAAGTGGAGACACAAAGGAACCTTTCCCACTAAGATCCCCCTTAGCCTAACTCTAAGTAAATAAGAAACAATAAAACATTAATGATCAAAGACTTGGGTTCACCACTGAATTACTCCCCCGATTAATTTCTCGGGTTAGCTATTCATGATCAAGAGCATAAGAGTTCACTGTGGAAAGAAAACAGGGGGAGAAAACAAAAGTGAGAATGAAAATGAGAGAAAGAAGAACACTTAAATAAAAATATGTAATTCAATTACAGAATGAAAATAAAATAAAACAAAATACTAAACTACAGAAAATGTCCAACAAAGTATATTCCTAAGTTTCCAACCCTTTGAAATGAAAAGGAAACACTCTTTTATAGGGAGAGGGGATGACATTTTGGCTCCAAAATTTGTCCACCGGATGTATATGCATGTACGGCCTCATTAATGACAGAATTTAGGAATTTTACTTCTTTAAAGTTGTTCCATTACTTCTCCTATGTCTACCCACGAAATTTTAGCTTGATTGGACAAGTTTGGAGATAGCTATGGTCACTTCACTCATGGAATTTAATCTTACCAGGCTGACTATTCGTATTCCAATACACCGAGTTCCAATGCATTAATGGCCTTGAAAATGAAAGATCCAAACACGTCTATATTAAGGAAAGTTCTTACTTCGTATTTCTTCCATATCCATGTAAAATTTAAGCTCCAGTGGGTCATCCATTTATAATATATGGGCCCATAAATAAAATTATGCAGTTTTATGCACAGTTTTCGAGGCTTGACCTTTGAGCTAGATTTGAGCTTCCAAATGATTGAGTGAGCTTTGGGTACAGAAGTATAAAATGAATCTCATCTAACATAGAAACCTATAAAAGAATAATTTTTCAATTTGGATCAGTTTAGAAAAGTTTATGGCCGAAACATTAAAATAAATGAAAAGTGTTTAAATCCAAAATAAGTCATTTTAGCAATTAAGCTCAAAATACTTCTAAAACATAAAATGTGACAATTACCCTTAAAATAACACATTGGTGGGATTAAAAACATTGAAATTCAGAATAAAATAATTTAAAATATTTGTTCTATCAGTCAGCACCTAGCAATCCTCTGTGGGTCAGCACCTAGCGATACTCTGTGGGTCAGCACCTAGCGATCCTCTGTGGGTCAGCACCTAGCGACCTTGTGTAGTCTAGCAGTAAAATCCTCTCGAAAGAATAAGATGATACATATTTATGACTATTAATATTTATTCCTTTTCTTTAAGTTATATACATAGTTTGAGCTGAGTCTTTTCTTGTGCTTTTTTATTGAGATCATGCTTTGTGGTTTTTCCTTTGTGGGATTTTGGGAGACCTTCGGGGGTCACGGGGTCCCTACTAGGTATTGTTATACTCATCCCTAAATGGGATTTTCCCGCACCTTATTGTGTCTTGTGCAGACGATAGACAGCTTTGACCGAGATTAGGGAGCTAAGACTAGACAGTGCACGGAGGTGACCGGTTGGTATAGAGAGTTGTAGTGACGAGTTATATGTACCCTTCAGATAAGATCTTTGGCGGACAATCTCTGGATTTGTTTTATTTTTTTGTTGTATTATCTCTTTCAGTTGGGATTGTATATCGGCCCCTTACTTTCAGTTCACACTTTTACTTCAGCAGTTTTACTACATGGTTTACTTTTTTTGTGTACCTAGTCTGTGTGAGTACAGGTTTAAAGGAAATGCCTTCCTGCTTTAGGGATACGTCTTTCTGGTGTTAGTCGCAAACCTATGGCTTATGGAAGGCGGGATTGGGGTAGTCACGGAATGGGCCCCAGGGGACGAGTCGTGAAAAAATGGTATCAAAGGGAGCCGTTTCTACAGAAGAACTAAGACTCTGATCTTTTCGGTGGGGCAATAGTGTTAAGTGTTTTGAGTACGGTTTACAGTTTGGGGAATCTAGTGTTGGTGTGGTAGCCAACGTATCCATACACCAGGACCCTAAGTTCTGATTTCCAACTCGATGCATGAAAACATGGATTACGTGTGTTTTGAAAATGTTTTTCATTTAATCTCTTTTGAGTCAGCTCACCAAGTATAACTTATTGATCGTGGCGCATCTATTTCTTACAGGATGTTGCCGCGTAGACAGTCAGCCCAGATTCCAGAGATATTTCACGATGATGGACCACCGAGTGATGAGCCTTCAGTGCAGGGCCCTCTTTCAATGATAGTACCTTCGGGTGGTGTACCAGCAGCACCACCACCCATAGGGAAGTAGTTTCCACCAGCCCCACCAGTGGACCATCCACGCCAACTGAGCGCGTTGCACGAGTTCCAGAGACAGTGGCCTCTGAGGTTTCGAGGAGAGATAGATCCCCAGGTAGCTAAGGGCTGGCTGGAGGCTGTGACACAGGTTTTCCTCTTGGTTGAGACATCAGCAGACTAGATGGTGATCCTATATGCTAGCCTCTTCCAGGGCATAGCAGGGAGATGGTGTAGCCTGATTCTCTAGACACACAAGGAGGCGAAACTCTCCTGGTTGGACTTCGAGAGCCTTTTAAGGGCAGAGTTAGTACCAACGACCTTATGCTCAGTGCGTATTCAGAAGCTACTGTACTTACAGCAGGGCATCCTGACAGTGGCCCAGTACTCAGTGAGATTCACTGACCTCTTTCGCTACTCCACTGACATGGTACGATACCCATTCTTCAGGGCCCGAACCTTTGAGCTGGGTCTTCGATGGGAGATCAGAGTGTTGATGATATATCCCAAAATCCTGACGCAGGATGGAGTGCTTGAGCAAGCGCTATTGGTGGAGAGCTTCCTAGCTGAGCAGGGACCGATGGTGAGAGTCACCACTGGATGACAGATAGTTGAGTCATCTACTGCGGGAAATAGGAAGATAACGTAGAGGTCCCAGTGGGCCAGACCTTCCGGAGGATGACCCTAGGACGTAGGATCGGAGGTGCGGAGCTTGCGGAGATTGCGAGGCGGAGGAGGTCATCTGAGGACTCACTACAGGAAAATGGGCGTTTCGCGGTGGTTTTTTAACGGCGGTTTTAAAAACCACTGCGAAATAGCTTTCGGGCCGGTATTTCGCGGCGGTTTTAAAAACCGCCGCGAAATGTGTAAAAAAAAAAAAAAAATTATTTTTTTTATTTTTTTGAGGATTACCAGCGGTTTGGGTAAAACCGCAGTGAAATGAAAAAAAAATAAAAAAACATGAGAAACTTCGAAATCACTAAAATGACCATAACTTTTGATCCGGGCATCCGTTGGAGCACCACGACCAGTCAAATCGAAGCTCATGAAAAGATCTAGAGTCACGTATAATCAAAACCGTAAGATGGTCTAAGGTGTGGAAGATATGAGAGTTATAATAAAGTTGAAAAAAGTTCTCTAACTTCAAACGGCCATAACTTTCGCTTCGGGTGTCCGTTTGGACTCTACCACATATCAAATCGAAGCCAGTGAAGAGAGATACGAACCAATTCAACACAATAAAGCTTCTATCATGTTTTTCAACCCCAAAATCTCCTCCTAAGGCCTCCAAAACCCTATTTCCGTCACCGGTGTCCCGTCGAACTTGTCTTCAAATGAACCTAACTTTAGATCTGCATGTCAGTTCAAACTCTTCTGCCTGACAAATCATAGTTCGTTCCATGAGATTCAGTTTGATTGGTTGTAGTGCCCACATGGGCTCTTGGATCATAAGTTGTGGCCTTTTTAGTGGGTATCGGGTTTGTTATGTTTTTCGATGTCGCGTTTCTAGCACCCGTTCCCCGTCAGTTTTTTTAAATGGTCGTAACTTCCGATCCGCCACTCCATTCAGTCGCTTTCACCTATCATCTCGAAGATCATTTCAGGATATTTGATTTGACTGGTCGTGGATCTGGAATGAACTCTCGGATCATAATTTATCTCCGTTAATGTGAGTCCAATGTTTTTGTCACTCTATGATCATTTTGACAGGTTTTAACGGTTGCTCCATTTATTACTGTTTATTTGGGTTTCCATGACTTGTTATCTTTATCAATGGTTTTTTATGGGTTATTATGATGATTATGTTGCATTCTTAAGGGGTTTTCTAGAGTTTTCATGAGTTTTCATGCGTTCTCATGCTTTCTAATGCTTCCTTCTTCATGCTTCTCTATCTGTTTTCATGTGTTTTCATAATTTTTCATCCCTTATCATGCATTTTTGTACTTTTTCATGTGTTTCATTTGTTATTTATTATTTATTATTTATTATTTATTATTTATTATTTATTATTTATTATTTATTATTTATTATTTATTATTTATTATTTATTATTTATTATTTATTATTTATTATTTATTATTTATTATTTATTATTTATTATTTATTATTTATTATTTATTATTTATTATTTATAATATACTTTAATTTATTTATTATCTATTATTTGTTACTGGTTATTTCTTATTTATTATTTATTTTTATTTTTTATTTTTTATTTATTTTTATTTATTATTTATTATTTATTATTTATTATTTATTATTTATTATTTATTATTTATTATTTATTATTTATTATTATTAATCATAATATTTGTCATTGGTTATTTATTATTTATTATTATTATTATTAATATTTTATTTATTATTTATTTTATATTATATATTATTTATTATTTATTATTTATTATTTATTATTATTTATTTTTTATTATTATTTATTTATTTTTTATTTTTTATTATTTATTGTTTATTGTTTTTTATTTTTTATTTTTTATTTTTTATTTTTTATTTTTTATTTTTTATTTTTTATTTTTTATTATTTATTATTTATTATTTATTATTTATTATTTATTATTTATTATTTATTATATATTATTTATTATATATTATTTATAATTATTAATAATAATATTTTGTTTATTATTTATTTTATACATATATTATTTATTATTTAATATTTATTATTTATTATTTATTATTTATTATATATTATTTATTATTATTTATTTTTTATTTTTTATTGTTTATTGTTTATTGTTTATTGTTTATTGTTTATTGTTTACTGTTTATTATTTATTTTCTCTTTTTTCTTTTTCTTATTTCTTATTTGTTATTTATTATTTATTATTTATTATTTATTAGTTATTATTTTTTTATATATTATTTATTATATATTATTTATTATATATTATTTATTATTTATTATTTATTATTTATTATTTATTATTTATTAGTTATTATTATTATTATTATTATTATTAAAATTTTATTTTTTATTTATTTTTTATTTTTTATTTTTTATTTTTTATTTTTTATTTTTTATTTTTTATTTTTTATTGTTTATTGATTATTATTTATTGTTTATTGAATATTATTTATTGTTTACTGTTTATTATTTATTATCTATTATTTCTTATTTATTATTTATTATTTCTTATTTATTATTTCTTATTTATTATTCATTATTCATTATTCATTATTCATTATTCATTATTCATTATTCATTATTCATTATTCATTATTCATTATTCATTATTCATTATTTATTCTTTATTCTTTATTCTTTATTCTTTATTATTTATTATTTATTATTTATTATTTATTATTTATTATTTATTATTTATTATTTATTATTTATTATTTATTATTTATTATTTATTATTTATTATTTATTATTTATTAATTTAATACTTTTTTATTTAGTGTTTATTATTTATTTATTATTTAATTAATATTTTTTGCTTTTTGCTTTTTATTTATTATTCTTTGTTATTTGTTATTTATTATTATTTATTGTTTATTATTTATTATTTATTATTATTTTTTATTTATTATTATTTTTTATTTTTTATTTTTTATTATTTTTTATTTTTTATTTTTTATTTTTTATTTATTATTTGTTTATTATTATTTATTTTTTGTTATTTATTATTTATTATTTATTATTTATTTATTATTTATTATTATTTATTGTTTGTTATTTCTTATTTATTATTTATTCTTTAATATTTATTCTTTATTCTTTATTCTTTATTATTTTTTATTATTATTTTTTATTATTTTTTTTTATTTTTTATTATTTATTATTATTTATTATTATTTATTATTTATTATTATTATTTATTATTATTTATTGTATTATTATTTTATTGTATTATTATCTTAATTTCATAATTTTATTATATTATTATATTATTTTCATAATTTTATAATTTATGTAAATATTATTATTTTTTATTTATTATTTATTATTTATTATAATAAACAGAAAATAATAATAAATAAATAAATAACTCAATAAATAACTAATAAATCAATAATTATTAATTGTTGATTGTTGATTATTAATTATTGATTATTGTTTGTTGTTTAATTATTATAGAGTTTATATCTATTAGTTATCTATTATTTATTTTTTCAATTAGTATATATAGGTATGTTAAATTTTGTTTACTAACCACATGGCGAGCTTGCTGGAGTGGTAAAGTCTTTGGAAAATATATAAGAGGTTAGGGGTTCAAATCTCACCAAATGCAGTATTTCTTTATATTGCATGTGCATGTGCATGTGCATGTGCATGTGCATAGGCATGGGCATGTGCATGCCTGGATAAAATAAATAAATAAAATAAAATAAATACGAAATAAAATAAATAAATAAATAAATTCAAAAAAACCGCCGTTAAAAAACCGCCGCAAATAGTTTCCTGACGAACAATTTAGCGGCAGTTTTCCAAAACCGCCGCCAATCGATTTAGCGGTGGTTTAAACTGCCACGAAACGGAAAAATAAACCGCCGTTAAATGGTCATTTTTTCGTAGTGACTGAAGTCTGTTTCTCTTGTGGTGGACAGGGGAACATGGCTCGCTACTGTCCGACTCCCGACGTGGACAATCAGCAGATGGTCAAGGGACCGCTGAGACAGCGATAGAGGTTCAAGCGAGGAGGTCCGTAGGGCGGCGGACGTGCCAGAGGAGTGGGTCGTACAGCAGGTGGTGGATGATGGTTTGAGGCACTACCTCCACCACCTCCAGGTGGTCCACCCCGACATCAGGGAGCAAGTGGACAGGGGCGAGCTCAGCCTCAGGCAGTTGGGCCTATGACCACGGCACTCTAGAGATGATTCAAGGTATGATCTGTGCCTACTTCACCCTTGCTACAGTTCTTATAGACACGGGTGTTGGTCACTCTTTCATTGTTATGACACTCATTCAGAGCTCGAAGATTCTGATAGAGACATTGGATCGATCCTTACGTTTAGAGACTCCTACGGGAGAGGATTCGACGATTACACACTAGTGTCAGCAGTGTGAGCTTACTCTAGAGGGTGAAATTTTCAGCTGGGATCTCCTAGTAGTAGCGTCGAGGCCTTACGATGACATCTTGGGTATGGACTGGTTATCCATAGTCCATGCTCATATTTATTGTTTTAGGCGCAAAGTGCGGTGTGACCGCGAGGATGGGACCAGGTTTTCCTTAATCGGTGAGAAGGGAACCTTTACAGCTCAGGATGGACTTTCTCGGAGAAGGGTGTAGCCGATCACTCATCAGTTGGATAGCCTTACCCTCGGAGCAGTTAACTAGAGGAGTCCAAGTTATCTTGTAGTGGTGGTCCAGTATATTGATGTCTTTACTGATGATGTTCTAGGATTACCTCCTCATAGAGAGGTAGACTTCTACATCAACATGTACCTCGGGGCAGCACCGATATCTACACTAGCATATCTGATGGCTCCCACAGAGCTTCGTGAGTTGAGGGTAGAGCTGGAGGACTTGCAGAGTTAGGGGTTCATATGGCCCAATGTTTCTCCATGGGCAGCCCTGATTTTGTTTTGCCAAGAAGGAAGATGGGAGTTTGAGGCTTTGTGTGGACTATCATTGCCTAAACCAGGTGACCGTGAAGAACAAGTATCCACTCCCAAGGATTGATAATTTCTTTCACCAGCTGAAGGGAGCTATAACACCCCAAGCTTCCACGGTACGCTTCTCTTTGAATAATACAGTAGCGTGTGTTGTATGCAACTTCGAGTTTTAACACACACCACAACCAATCAAACTAGCCATTATGAATAGTAAAACCCATTTTTTAAAATTTTATAAATTTTATCTTTCAAAATGGACTTCATTTTTGGATTTGGAATATCGAAATTATCTTAGGGTGAATTTTTGGTATTTTTCTGAAAACTTTCAATTTTTGATGAATAGTGAAAAACATTGAGTTATAGTTTAAAACTGAATTTTTATTTAAATAATTATTTATTTTATTTAAATTTATTTTTTGTCAAAATAGATACATAATAACTATATAAGTTTAATGGAATTCATTGGAGTCAGTTTATAATAATTTTAGATATATAAAAATTTTATTGAACTTTTCACCGTCTTTTACCCATCTCCTAGGAGAATTTGCAAATTCACATAAAACTTAATTTTACCACTCCTGTGAGTGGAATTTCGAAAATCTTAGAGACACGATTAATATCAAGGAGTAAAATGTAGTTAAATTAGATAAAAATAATTTTTTTTTGAATAGTAACTTTTTACTTTTATTTACCACGGTTAAATGTAAATAGGGTAATTAAGGGTAAAAATGATATTATTATTACCCTAACACATGTCCTAATTCTATTGGATAAGTATAATTTGACCAAAAACAACCTTATGAATAAAATATGAACCTCTTTGGTCCACTTGGATTACATTAGGAAATTTATTATTATTTAATTCAAAGAAGAGTTAAAAGAGTTAAAATCAAAGTTTAATAACTAAAACATTTTTAATATAGGGTTATACATAAGATAAATTAGATTATATATATTAATTAGAAATATAAAAATATTTCATACATAATGATATTTTATTTATAATTTTTAGACATTAAATAATTTAATTTATTTATGACACAATGGTGATGTAGTAGTTACCTAATTAATGAAATATTAAAATAATTGATATTATAAATATCTAAATAAATGTAATTTGATACTTTTTATGAATTCCACTAATTTTATAGATTAATATTACATATTATGGTTGGTTAGATGAATTGTGTTCGAAGTAATAATGATGTTATGAATTTAGAAAAAACAAAATACCAAATAGTGTCAAAATTGACATAAAAGAGTTTTTAAAACAAATATTATATTATTAATTGATATTCTATTCCTAAAAATCTAAGGTTTAGCCAAAGGACTTATATAATGATAGGTGTATCATTAATTAACCACTTTGGGTTCGCTTGGGTGTATATAGTAAGTTTATTAACCATATAATATAAAAATACAAAGAGACATGGTAAATGTCAAACTATTTAATTAAGAGTTAAATATAAATAATAAGGTTAATTTAGTGACCCAAACCTATCTAAAATCTATTGGTTGAAAGGATTTCGACCCATCCTCACATTATCCTTAAAATAATTCACTTTTGAGCCATTATAAACTGAATATGAATTTATTATAAAATAATATTTTAAGTTTTTTCTAAGGTGCCCCTCACCCCTCTTATAAAAGGGCACTTCCCCTTCTCTCAAATTCATACCCTCAAAGAATTTTGGCTCATCCAACCCCTGCCCAAATATTCTCTCAACATCCTTTGATGGATTTTAATCTTATTTGAAGTTTATTTATTATGATACAAAACTTCCATATTATATTGAAGGTTTTGTGATATGTTTGACTGCGTATGTGTTATTTTTATACCATTCATGGTTTATGGAGAAAGTATTAACATTTTGTATGCTAGTTTTAATACGAATGTTTATGCTATGTTTAAACCTATTCATATGAGGAATGCAATGGACTTAATAAGTGACAGGTGGAGCCCGCTATAGCTCCTCGATGCATCAGTAGGTCTCATGAGACAAACTAGTGTCTTGGCACAAGGCCTTGACAAAATCTTATTTGTATTCTTGGCACAAGGCCTTGATATGTGGTTATGATAGTCTGGTATTATGCATTCCATCATTATAAAAGTGGTTATTGATATTTCATGTGATTATTCGACTAGTATAATATCCATGTTAATAAGTAAATGGAATTATTTCATTTTATCTTTGTCATATTATGCTGAAGTTCAAGTTTAAAAGGCTTTTGTTTTAGTTATACATTGCCTTATGTGTTTATGTTTATTTATGAAAGTTTCCACTATATTGTTATCCTTACTGAGCATCTGATCTCACCCCTTTATATGTTTTATTTTTCCCAGGATGTGAAGAGGTATTTTATAAATGACCTGTAGGGATAGTATGAGGGGATATGAGTGTGGTCTATGGAGACAAGATGTTATTGTAGTTTTTCACTTTATAATGTAATGTAAACTTTATGAATGTATCTAGTGATTCCAAGGCTACTAAACTAATCGGTCTTTTGAGACTTGATCTTTTGTGATCATTCCAATGTTATGTAATAATGCACCGACTCTGGGTATCTGGGGTCGGGGCATTACAGGAGCATAGTGGTTTTCAAAGATAGACCTCAGATCAGGCTATCATTAGCTTAGGGTACGGGATGAGGACATACCGAAGATAGTTTTCAGATGCCAGTATGGCCACTATGAGTTCTTGGTGATGCCTTTCAGTATGACTAATGCCCCAGTAGTGTTCATGGGACTCATGAATAGGATCTTCCAGCTTTATCTTGATCGCTTCGTGGTGGTCTTCATTGACGACATCTTGGTGTACTCAACATTAGAGGAGGAGCACACCACTCATCTGCAGATAGTTCTAGATACACTCAGAGAGCACCATCTTTATGGTAAGTACTCAAAGTGCTAGTTATGAATACGGGACATCCACTTTTTGGGACACGTTATCTCAGAGGTTGGAGTTGTAGTGGATCCAGCGAAGATAGAGGCAGTGCTTGCTTGGGAGCCACCCATGAGTGTGATCGAGGTGAGGAGTTTTTTGGGATTGGTAGGGTACTACCGAAGATTTGTACCTAACTTTTCTAGAGTAGCTGCACCCTTGTCAGCTTTGACAAAGAAGATACAACCTTTCTTGTGGACAGAGATATGTCAGCAGAGTTTACAGGAGCTGAGAAAGATATTGACGAGTGTCTCCATCTTGAGGCTACCAGAAGAGGGCGCTAGGTATGTAGTATACTACGACGCATCAGGGACTGGATTGGGATGTATACTGATGTAGGATCGAGTGGTGATCACCTACAGCTCACGACAGCTGAGGCCCCATGAGCAGAACTATTCTACCCATGACCTAGAGTTAGCAGTAGTGGTTTTTTCCTTGAAGATGTGGCAGCACTACTTGATGGGAGAACAGTTTACTATCTACTCTGATCACAAGAGTCTCAGGTATATCTTCTCATAGAAGGACATGAACCTGAGACAGTGGCGATGGCTGGAGTTCCTCCAGGATTATGACTTTGAGATAGTCTACACTCCTGGGAAGGGGAACGTAGTGGCAGACGCACTCAGCACGAGGTCTGGGTTATAGTTGTTGAGTGAGGCGACAGAGCAGCTAGCCGCGTTGCAGTTATCCTTCGTGGATAGTGATGGAGCAGCATGCCTCAAGTCCATGACTGTCACTCCCCCACTTTTTTAGCGAGTATGGGAGGCATAACTTGGGGACGTTGACTGCGAGACCTGACGTGCTTAGATATCCTCAAGACAGACTCCTGAAGGATTTTCTAATGTTGAGGAGCACGTCATCCTTTTTAGAGGACGCACCATGGTACCAGTGATGCTACGAGAGGAGGTGTTGATGGAGTTCCAAAAATCCCCTTTGGTGGTACATCCTAGTGTGGAGAAGAAGTACAGGACCTCCGATGTAACGTCCCGACCCGGCTCACCACTAAACCGGAGGCCAGACTGATCGCCACATGACCTCAAGCGTGCCTCCCCGTACGCCAGAGGCTACCGACTAGCAACAAGGGTTTAAGGATAGTCAGTGGGGAGACTATACCCTCATTTTAGTGTTCAAAAATAGAAAAAGGCAATAAATAGCGGAAATGGTATAATAATGAATAAGTAGAAAAAATTATATTTTATAAATCTTGTACAAAACAAATGGCCAAAGCCAAAGTATACAACGGATGCATGAATGACATGATAATGATACAAAATTAGAAAACAGTGAACAAAAAAGCATGCTTTACATTTCAATGCATAAATAAATAAATAATGACTCAAAGCCCCACTGGCGATATCCTCGAGCATCCCAAGCCTCCGCTCGGTCCTGTGCTCCTAACTCCCAAGTAAATGAAAACAGCATAGTCCTGCAACCAAATAGAATCTACTCGGGTACCCAGTGCAATGGAGGCCCGAGTAGGGTGCGAGATATAAATCTCAGTAGGTCGGGACCACCAGTGTCTACCCCAAAATAGACATTTAATAAATAAATTATAACATGTGAAAGCATGCATAAATTAAGTAAACAATACAATGTAACTATATACCCAAGTACCTGCTTCAGCCCTCAGCTGGTGTATGAACCTGCATTATACATTTGTCATACATACTCAATATTCATTACATAATCATTCATCGGTTATTAATTATTCCAATCTTAATAAATTATTAAGGTCTTGAGATTCGGCCTACACCCAACATCTCCCGTATAAATCACTCACCACAGATGTCTCTAAAGACCATCTATGTAATCAAAGTAAAGACTAATTCCAAGATTGTACTTTGGTTTTGATAACGCATCATAATTTATTCAATTCAACCTTTCATATACTAAGTCTAAGCCCGCCCACTAAAAGCGGTTCACCCAAATCATAAATAAGTCTGAAACCTTCCTCATAAACAATTCACAAATCATCATGTCTCAACAGCCTTCATTAACCATTAACTCATTTCATGCACGAACAATTGGACCCACGGTCCAATGTTAATTAATGGGTGTAGAAAATCATGTCTATCACCCTCAGGAGTATTTGGAGTGTCAGTCCTTGTCTCACAACCCATGGGTATTTGGAGCATCAGTCTCTGACCCATAAAAGAATATTTTCTTGCAAGCTGAGTGTAGAATGCCATTTCTAGCACCCTGTGAGTATTTGGAGCTTCATTCATTGTCTCACAACCCATTTATCAATCATACATATATATTTATCATTGGTGTAGAACACCATGTCTATAACCTCGTGAGTATCTGGAGCTTCAGTCCTTGTCTCACAACCTGTTTATCAATCATACATATATATTTATCATTGGTGTAAAACACCATGTCTAACACCCCAAAACCATCCATTATTTAATTCATAAATTAATTAATCCAATCCGTTAATTAATTCAACAAGTAATTATAAATATAAATTGCCCGAAAAAATTCAACCCTTAATTAATCATTCAATATCTCAATAGTAAATAATTAATTAACAATTAATTGTTCTTAGCAAGCCAAATAAATAATTAACTCAACATTTAATTATCCAAATTCATTAACAAGTCTGAACCCATCCACTCAAAAAGTGATTCATCCAGGACTTTAACAATTTACATGCACGTCATAATCATCACAAAACATACTGAACAAGCCCATATATTTAGCAACCAACTCACGCATCATCTCATAATATAGAACAACTCCATCCAAGACAATTTAATGCATAGAAATCTAACAAGTATCAAAAAGTACCCTTGGCCAACAGTCGTAACAAACAATCAATTCACAATCTTAATTTAATGCATGCAAATTAATTAATTAAATATTATCTCTTAAACCAATCATAAATTAATTAACCATTTAACATTTAACATGTAATAATTAATCCATCCATTAATTATTACCAATTTCCAATTTATACTTTAGAACATGTCAAATATTCAATATTCCCAATCATCATTAAAATCCACACATTTGATTCCAACTCATGACTTGATAATTAATTCTATAATTAATTACCCTATTATACATTCTGCTCATTCAAATCATTTAACTATTTAATCATATAACTTTAACCAAATTAGCAAAACATGCTTAAAAAGAACACAAGTT
Source organism: Viscum album (assembly GCA_963277665.1). NCBI lineage: Eukaryota > Viridiplantae > Streptophyta > Magnoliopsida > Santalales > Viscaceae > Viscum > Viscum album. The sequence continues at coordinate 1,741,402,548 of OY728145.1, forward strand.
TAAGCCCTCATTTATCTCACATGGGCGACATCATTTAATAACTTCAAAAGTGTCATACATCGACATATCATAATCAAGGAAACTTACATTCTCAATTTATTTAAAGAATCTATAATTCTTAAAATTAAGTGTTAAGGATTTGAGACCCTACCTCAGGGTGGCACCATTTTAAATCCGAAGTGCTTTAATGTACTTGGCAGCAACCAGTCCACAACTGGTCCGTAATCGCACGTGTGCACACCTTTATATGTGTGTGTGTGTGTGCGCGCGTGTTGTCTACATTGATCAATGAAAATTAAATATATTAAACCGGTAACCAGAATCAATGTAGTAATGAACAACGCACCTCTAACTTGGTACCAGGAACTCATAAAAAAATTTAACAGACCTTAATATAATCGGTGCAAAGCCAAACCGTGGGTTTAGAAACTAACCCAAACCAACGGCGGCAAGACAATTCGAGACCATCTGCCTCGCCCTTGGTGGCGGATGTCAAATATCCTAAAAATAGAGGAACGCAACAATCAGATTAAACCCAAACCTTTGGGCTTTAGCTGAGAAAACAAGGCGAGAGAGAGGAGTCAAATGATCGATGTGAATCACCAGTTATATGCAGACAGACTCACCTTGACGAGGTGGACAAGATTCGTGAAGAGTTCGAGGGGAATCGTTGCGTGCAAAGTGGAGTCCGGGAGAGGGGTGGTGCGCCTCAAGGTATTGCCCGGAGGGGGGTTGCGCCACGGAGGTCACGCGCTGCAGGAGCTCCGCCTGGGTGTCACGCTGCTACAAAGAGGGTCGCTCGGGGGTTCGCGTGCCTCTTGGTCCCACCGCGGGAAGGATCTCACACCGAGGAGGGATCTCGAAGGAGGGAGGGAGGGGTCACGTCATGGGGTGCACTCTTGCATGCGTGTTGCACCTTGTGCATAGGGAGGAAGAAGAGGGGAATTAGATTCCCTTTATTTTATTTTTCAAACCCCTAAATTAATTGCCATTAATAATAGTTATTATTAAACTCTTAAAACCCAATAATAATACTACCATTAATGCGATAATAATAATAATATAAGATAATAATAATACTCATTTTATTATTATTATTATACACATTAAACACTTATCTAAAAAGTAAAAAAAACTCCCCAATTAATCCTTCTTAAAGGAAATGTTTCATTTGAGAAAATCAAACTCCCCTTTACTCCTCAATTAAATTAAAATCTCTTTGACTTCAAAGTAATAAAAATAATAATTCCTTTCCCACAATTAATAAAATTCGTTTTAACTTGAATTTAATTAATTAAAAAAATAATAATAATAATAATTAAATCATCATCATTATTATTATTAAAACTTTCATTTTTTTAAAATCCAACCAAAACTCCCCAATTCATTACTATTATTATTTATAATAATAATACCCATAATGATCAATAATTATGACACTCGTAGAACCATAATAATAAAAATATAATTATTATTACTCAAACCTTTGATATAACCCAACAACTCTATTAAATAACCACACTCCTTCATTAAATTCAAAACTGCTTATTTAATTAAGTATTTCATCGAGATACCCAACAGCCTCATTAAATTCACCTAAATATTACACCCCATTAAATAAAAACAGAACTTTGACAAACCCCATAATTAAATTGTATTAAAATAAATAATAAAACGCCCATTTTAATTATGTCCAACCTCCCCATTTAAATTCACATTAATTATCCAATTCATTTTTAACCTTCGTTTATTATTCGTGTAATAAATGTTTCGTAATTAATTATAAAACACCATATTGATCATTAAATTATTTTAATATTTATTTAACTAAGTAGCCACAAAAATAATAATAACATCATTATTATTATTATTCAAACTTTCATTTATTTAAAAACCCAAACCCCCAATTTATTACAATATCATTAATATGATAAAAACTCCAACCCATAACCCCTCATTTAATTAAAAATCTCTTTGAGAATCTCAAAAGCCACATTTAATTCTCCTAAATGATACACTCCTTTAACATGAAATTAAAATATCAAAGTATCAAAATAATTTATGATTCCATAATAATAACAATGACATTATTATTATTATCACATTTCTCCATTTAATAAAAAATGGTCCTTTAATAATTCTGAAACTCTTCATTTAAATAAAACAGTTCTTTGATAAACCCAAAATCCACGTCAATACCTTCAACTTCCATTTAATTAATTCTTTAACATTCAATAAATTTAACAACCACAATAATAGTAATAATAAATTAATTATTATTATTAGTATTAAAACTTTATTTTAGTTAATCCAAATCTCTCATATAATCATATTTAATTAAATAATAATAATTTATTAAATAAGATAAACTGCATAGGTTGGACCGCAACCATACGCTTCCCATACAGATTCATTAAAGTGAATTTTTCCGGATCCAGTGCACCCGAGACTCATCGGGACACCATCTAAAATTTATTAGGTAATTACGCAAGTCCAGAAATGACACCATTAGGTGTTCCAACACTTGGAATAAAATTCTAGAGCTCGGATTAAAAAAAATCGTTGATAAATCGAAAAAAAATTCAAAAACATTCATATTTTAACCCGGTTCAAGAACACGGGACTTTACAATATACCCACCTTAAAAACTTCTCGTCCCCAAGAAGCCATCGGGAAGCACTACTAAATCAAACGACCTACCAAGGTCATTTAAGAAGATCAGTCAAAATATTACCGAACAACTCCGTTCTAAAAGATCGACATCACCTGCTGACACGTTTATCAAAAAAATGCAAAATATCCACCTTATAATTTTCCTTGATGTCTCAAGAAAAGATTATCCACTCACCAGCGCATGTTTATAGAATAAATTAATGCATGTGTGTGAAATTCCTCAAACCATGATCACCTTATCGCTCGAATTTGGCTCCCATTTATCATAATCAACATTTATTTAACATTTTATCTTTAGCACCCCTTTCACCTATTCAAAAAATCTCTAACGTGTTAGAATAAGCAGTAACACAAAAACATGCTATAATACAGAAGCATGGAACAACAACAAAACATGATAATAACTGAAATAGTATGGAATATAATCACTCAATCATGTTAAATCTATTACCGGAACAAGCTATCTAGAGAGGCATGCTAAAGTAGATTAAAACATGGCTTTGCACCCAAGTAACACAATCCAAATTAGCAGGCATCCTACTGATGCAACTACATGGCATGTTATATGCATGATATGTGAATCTATAAGTGACTAAGATGATGCATGTACGAAACTTCCTTGCCATATCAGGCCAAGACAATTATTTATCAAAATTTTCAAAATCAATAAATAGTAGAAAATACACCAGTCACTCAAGGTGAAATCATATCAACTGTAACCTCTAATAGTACAAACATTAATTCCCATCCCTGGCCACTCGGTCAATTCTCATACATGAGGTGATCAGTCCCAAGCACGGCTATTAACCCAAGCACTGACACATTCCTAGTCTCCTATCTACAAAACCGAAAACAGAAAGATAAGGGAAAATAAAGAAAACCTAAACCTTTGATACCACTTTGTAATGTCCCGACCCGGCTCACCACTAAACCGGAGGCCAGACCGGTTTCCACATGACCTCAAGCGTGCCTCCCCGTATGCCAGAGGCTACTGACTAGCAGCGAGGGTTTAAGGATAGTCAGTGGGGAGACTATACCCTCATTTTAGTGTTCAAAAATAGACAAAGGCAATAAATAGCGGAAACGGTATAATAATGAATAAGCAGCGGAAAGTATATTTTATAAATCTTGTACAAAACAAATGGCCAAAGCCAAAGTATACAAAGGATGCATACATGACATGCTAATGATACAAAAGTAGAAAATAGTGAACAAAACAGCATGCTTTACATTTCAATTCATAAATAAATAAATAATGACTCAAATCCCCGCAGGTGATCTCCTCAAGCATCCCGAGATTCCGCTTGGTCCTGTGCTCTTAACTCCTAAGTAAATGCAAACAGCATAGTCCTGCAACCAAATAGAATCTACTTGGGTACCCAGTGCAATGGCGGCCCGAGTAGGGTGTGAGATATAAACCTCAGTAGGTCGGGACCACCGGTGTCTACCCCAAACCAGACATTTAATAAATAACTTATAACATGTGAAATCATGCTCCAGCCCTCAGCTGGTGTCTAAACCTGCATTATACATTTTTCATACATACTCAATATTCATTACATAATCATTCATCGATTATTAATTATTCTAATCTTAATAAATTATAAAGGTCTTGAGATTCGGCCTACGGCCAACATCTCCCGTATAAATCACTCACCACAGATGTCTCTAAAGACCATCTATGTAATCAAAGTAAATACTAATTCCAAGATTGTTCTTTGGCTTGGAAAATGCGTCATAAGTTATTCAATTCAACTTTTCATATACTAAGTCTAAGACCGCCTACTAAAAGCGGTTCACCCAAATCATAAATTAGTCTGAAACCTTCCTCATAAACAATTCAAAAATCATCATGTCTCAACAGCCTTCATTAACCATTAACTCATTTCATGCACGAACAATTGGACCCACAATCCAATGTTAATTAATGGGTGTAAAACATCATTTCTAGCACCCTCGTAAGTATTTGGAGCGTCGGTCCTTGTTTCAAAACCATGGGTATTTGGAGCATCAGTCCCTGACCCATAAAAGAATATTTTCTTGCAAGCTGGGTGTAGAACGCCATGTCTAGCACCCCGAGAGTATTTTTAGCTTTAGTCCTTGTCTCACAACCCATTTATCAATCATACATATATATTTATCATTGGTGTAGAACACCATGTCTATCACCCCGTGAGTATTTGGAGCTTAAGTCCTTGTCTCACAACCCATTTATCAATCATACATATATATTTATCATTGGTGTAGAACACCATGTCTAACACCCCAAAACCATCCATTAATTAATTCATAAATTAATTAATACAATCGGTTAATTAATTCAACAAGTAATTAGCAACATAAATCACCCGACAAAATTCAACCCTTAATTAACCATTAAATATCTCAATAGTAAATAATTAATTAACAATTTATTATTCTTATCAAGACAAAAAAATAATTAACTCAACATTTAATTATCCAAATTTGTTAACAAGTCTGAACCCATCCACTCAAACAGTGATTCGTCCAGGACTTTAACAATTTACATGCACGTCATAATCATCACAAAACATGCTAAACAAGCCCATATATTTAGCAACCAACTCACACATCATCTAATAATATAGAACAACTCCATCCAAGACAACTTAATGCATGGAAATCTAACAAGTATCAAAAAGTACCCTTGGCCAACAGTCGTAACAAACAATCAATTCACAGTCTTAATTTAATGCATGAAAATTAATTAATTCAAAAAATTAATTAATTAAATATTATCTCTTAAACCAATCATAAATTAATTAACCATTTAACATTTAACATGTAATAATTAATCCATCCATTAATTATTACCAATTTCCAATTTATACTTTTGAACATGTCAAATATTCAATATTCCCAATCATCACTAAAAGCCACACATTTTATTCCAACTCATGACTTGATAATTAATTCTATAATTAATTACCCTATTATACATTCTGCTCATTCAAACCATTTAATTGTTTAATCATATCACTTTAACCAAATTAGAAAAACATGCATAAAAACAACACAAGTTTAAGCCCTCATTTATCTCACGTGGGCGACATCATTTAATAACTTCAAAAGTGTCATGCATCGACATATCATAATCAAGGAAACTTACATTCTCAATTTATTTAAAGAAGGTATAATTCTTAAAATAAAGTGTTAAGGATTTGAGACCCTAACTTGGGGTGGCACCATTTTAAATTTGAAGCGCTTTAATGTACTTGGCAGCAACCAGTCCACAACTGGTCCGTAATCGCACGTGTGCACACCTTTATATATACATATATATATATATATATATTTATCTTTGCGCGTTGTCTACATTGATCAACAAAAATTACATATATTAAACCGGAAACTAGAATCAAAGTTGTAATGAACAACGCACCTCTAACTTGGTACCTGAAACTCATAAAAAAAATTAACAGACCATAATATAACCGGTACAAAGCCAAACCGCGGGTTTAGAAACTAACCCGAACCAATGGTGGCAAGACAATTTGAGACCATCCGCCTCACCCTTGGTGGTGGATGTCAGATTATGGACCAATGGGTCCCGAGTCAACATTTGCATATCCTAAAAATAGAGGAACGCAACGATCAGATTAAACCCGAACCTTTGGGTTTTAGATGAGAAAACAAAGCGAGAGAGAGGAGTCAAATGATCGATGTGAATCACCAGTTATACGTAGACAGACTCACCTTGATGAGGCGGACAAGATTCGTGAAGAGTTCGAGGGGAATCGTCGCGTGCAAAGTGGAGTCCGGGAAAGGGGTGGTGCGCCTCTAGGTATTTCCCGAAGGGGGGTTGCACCATGGAGGTCGCGCGCTGCAGGAGCTCCGCTCGGGTGTCGCGCTGCTACAGGGACGGTCGCTTGAGGGTTCGCCTGCCTCTTGGTCGCACCACGGGAAGGAGCTCACACCGAGGAGGGAGCTCGAAGGAGGGAGGAAGGGGCTACGTCATGGGGTGCGCTGCTGCGTGCGTGTTTCACCTTGTGCGTAGGGAGGAAGAAGAGGGGAATTTGATTCCCTTTATTTTCTTTTTCAAACCCCTAAACTAATTGCCATTAATAATAGTTATTATTAAACTCTTAAAACCCAATAATAATACTACCATTAATGCGATAATAATAATAATAAAAGATAATAATAATACTCATTTTATTATTATTATTATACACATTAAACAATTATCTAAAAAGTAAAAAAAAACTCCCCAATTAATCCTTCTTAAAGGAAATGTTTCATTTGAGAAAATCAAACTCCCCTTTACTCCTCAATTAAATTAAAATCTCTTTGACTTCAAAGTAATAGAAATAATAATTCCTTTCCCACAATTAATAAAATTCATTTTTCATTGAATTTAATTAATTTAAAAAATAATAATAATAATAATAATAATTAAATCATCATCATTATTATTATTAAAACTTTCATTTTTTTAAAATCCAACCAAAACTCCCCAATTCATTACTATTATTATTTATAATAATAATACCCATAATAATCAATAATTATGACACTCGTAGAACCATAATAATAAAAATATAATTATTATTACTCAAACCTTTGATATAACCCAACAACTCTATTAAATAACCACACTCCTTCATTAAATTCAAAATTGTTTATTTAATTAAGCGTTTCATCGAGATACCCAACGGCCTCATTAAATTCACCTAAATATTACACTCCATTAAATAAAAACAGAACTTTGACAAACCCCATAATTAAATTGTATTAAAAGAAATAATAAGATTTATTATCCAATTCGTTTTTAACCTTCATTTGTTATTCATGTAATAAATGTTTCGTAATTAATTATAAAACTCCATATTGATCATTAAATTATTTTAACATTTATTTAACTAAGTAACCACAAAAATAATAATAACATTATTATTATTATTATTCAAACTTTCATTTATTTAAAAACCCAAACCCCCAATTTATTACAATATCATTAATATAATAAAAAATCCAACCCATAACCCCTCATTTAATTAAAAGTCTCTTTGAGAAGCTTAAAAGCCACATTTAATTCTCATAAATGATACACGCCTTTAACATGCAATTAAAATCTCAAAGTATCAAAATAATTTATGACTCTATAATAATAACAATGGCATTATTATTATTATCACATTCCTCCATTTAATAAAAAATGGTCCTTTAATAATTCTGAAAGTCTTCATTTAAATAAAACGGTTCTTTGATAAACCCGAAAGCCATGTGAATACCTTCAACTGCCATTTAATTAATTCTTTACCATTCAATAAATTTAACAACCACAATAATAGTAATAATAACTTCATTATTATTATTATTATTAAAACTTTATTTTAATTAATCCAAATCTCTCATATAATCATATTTAATTAAATAATAATAATTTATTAAATAAGATAAACTGCAGAAGGTTGGACCGCAACCATGCGCTGCCCATGCAGATCCATTAAAGTAGATTTTTCCAGATTCGGTGCACCCGAGACTCATCGGGACACCGGTTAAAATTTATCGGGTAATTATTCAAGTCCAGAAATGACACCATTAGGTGTTCCAACACTCGAAATAAAATTCCAGAGCTCGGTTTAAAAAAACGAACTGTTGATAAATGGATTTTTTTTTTGAAAACATTCATATTTTCACCCGGTTCAAGAACATGAGACTTTACAATATACCCACCTTAAAAACTTCTCATCCCCAAGAAGCCATCAGGAACCACTACTAAATCAACTGACCTACCAAGTTCATTTAAGAAGATCAGTCAAAATATTACCGAACAACTCTGTTCTAAAAGATAAACATCACCTTCTGACGCGTTTATCAAAAAAAATGCAACAATACCCACCTTAGAATTTTCCTTGATGTCTCAAGAAAAGATTATTTGCTCACCAGCGCGTGTTTATAGAATACATTAATGCATGTGTGTGACATTCCTCAAACCATGATCACCACGTCAAACATTGATCACCTTATCACTGGAATTTGGCTCCCATTTATCACAATCAACATTTATTTAACATTTTATCTTTACGACCCCTTTCACCTATTCAAAACATCTTTAACGTGTTAGCATAAGCAGTAACACAACAACATGCTATAATACAGAAGCATGGCACAACAACAAAACATGCTAATAACTGAAATAGTATGGAATATAATCACTCAAGCATGTTAAATCTATTACCGGAACAAGCTATCTAGAGAGGCATGCTAAAGCAGATCAAAACATGGCATTGCACCCAAGGAACACAATCCAAATTAGCAGGCATCCTACTAATGCAACTATATGGCATGTTATATGCATGACATGTGAATCTCTAAGTGACTAAGATGATGCATGTACGAAACTTCCTTGTCATATCAGGCCAAGATAATTATTTTTCAAAATTCACAAAATCAATAAATAGCAGAAAATACACCAGTCACTCAAGGTGAAATCATACCAATTGTAACCTCTAATAGTACAAACATCAATTCCCATCCCTGGCCACTCGGTCATTTCCCGTACATGAGGTGATCAGTCCCAAGCACGGCTATTAACCCAAGCGTCGACACATTCCTAGTCTTCTGTCTACAAACCCCAAAATAGAAAGAAAAGGGAAAAGAAAGAAAACCTAACCCTTTGATACCACTTTGTAACGTCCCGACCCGGCTCACCACTAAACCGGAGGCCAGACCGGTCGCCACATGACCTCAAGCGCGCCTCCCCGTATGCCAGAGGTTGCCGACTAGCAGCAAGGGTTTAAGGATAGTCAGTGGGGAGACTATACCCTCATTTTAGTGTTCAAAAATAGAAAAAGACAATAAATAGCGAAAACGGTATAATAATGAATAAGCAGCAGAAAGTATATTTTATAAATCTTGTACAAAACAAATGGTCAAAGCCAAAGTATACAATGGATGCATGCATGACATGCTAATGATACAAAAGTAGAAAATAGTGAACAAAACATCATGCTTTACATTTCAATAAATAAATAAATAAATAATGAATCAAAGCCCCATGGGTGATCTCCTTGAGCATCACGAGCCTCCGCTCGGTCCTGTGCTCCTAACTGCCAAGTAAATGCAAACAGCATAGTCCTGCAACCAAATAGAATCTACTTGGGTACCCAGTGCAATGGCGGACCGAGTAGGGTGTGAGATATAAATCTCAATAGGTCGGGACCACCAGTGTCTACCCCAAACTAGACATTTAATAAATAACTTATAACATGTGAAAGCATGCATAAATTAAGTAAACAGTACAATGTAACTATATACCCAAGTACCTGCTTCAGCCCTCAGCTGGTGTCTGAACCTGCATTATACATTTGTCATACATACTCAATATTCATTACATAATCATTCATCGGTTATTAATTATTCCAATCTTAATAAATTATGAAAGTCTTGAGATTCGTCCTATGCCCAACATCTCCCGTATAAATCACTCGCCACAGATGTCTCTAAAGACCATCTATGTAATCAAAGTAGACTAATTCCAAGATTGTGCTTTGGCTTGGATAACGCGTCATAAGTTATTCAATTCAACCTTTCATATACTAAGTCCAAGCCCTCCCACTAAAAGCAATTCACCCAAATCATAAATAAGTCTGGAACCTTCCTCACAAACAATTCACAAATCATCATGTCTCAACAGCCTTCTTTAACCATTAACTCATTTCATGCACGAACAATTGGACCCATAGTCCAATGTTAATTAATTGGTGTAGAACATCATGTGTAGAACCCTCGTGAGTATTTGGAGCGTCAGTCCTTGTCTCACAACCATGGGTATTTGGAGCATCAGTCCCTGACCCATAAAAGAATATTTGCTTGCAAGCTGGGTGTAGAACGTCATGTCTAGCACCCCGTGAGTATTTGGAGCTTCGGTCCTTGTCTCACAACCCATTTATCAATCATACATATATATTTATCATTGGTGTAGAACACCCTGTCTATCACCCCGTGAGTATTTGGAGCTTTAGTCCTTGTCTCACAACCCGTTTATCAATCATACATATATATTTATCATTGGTGTAGAACACCATGTCTAACACCCCAAAACCATCCATTAATTAATTAATAAATTAATTAATCCAATCCGTTAATTAATTCAACAAGTAATTAGCAACATAAATCACCCGACAAAAGTCAACCCTTAATTAACCATTCAATATCTCAATAGTAAATAATTAATTAACAATTAATTGTTCTTAGCAATCCAAATAAATAATTAACTCAACATTTAATTATCCAAATTCGTTAACAAAAACAGTGATTCGTCCAGGACTTTAACAATTTACATGCATGTCATAATCATCACAAAACATGCTGAACAAGCCCATATATTTAGCAACCAACTCACGCATCATCTCATAATATAGAACAACTCCATCCAAGACAATTTAATGCATGAAAATCTAACAAGTATCAAAAAATATCCTTGGCCGACAGTCGTAACAAACAATCAATTCACAATCTTAATTTAATGCATGCAAATTAATTAATTCAAAAAATTAATTAATTAAATATTATCTCTTAAACCAATCATAAATTACTTAACCATTTAACATTTAACATGTAATAATTAATCCATCCATTAATTATTACCAATTTCCAATTTATACTTTTGAACATGCCAAATATTCAATATTCCCAATCATCATTAAAAGCCACACATTTTATTCCAACTCATGACTTGATAATTAATTCTATAATTAATTACCCTATTATACATTCTGCCCATTCAAATCATTTAACTGTTTAATCATATCACTTTAACCAAATTACCAAAACATGCTTAAAAACAACACAAGTTTAAGCCCTCATTTATCTCACGTGAGTGGTATCATTTAATAACTTCAAAAGTGTCATGCATCGACATATCATAATCAAGGAAACTTACATTCTCTATTTATTTAAAGAAGCTATAATTCTTAAAATAAAATGTTAAGGATTTGAGACCCTACCTCGAGGTGGCACCATTTTAAATCTGAAGCGCTTTAATGTGCTTGACAACAACCAGTCCACAACTGGTCCGTAATCGCACGTGTGCGCACCTTTATATATATGTGTGTGTGTGTGCGCGCGCGCACGTTGTCTACATTGATCAACGAAAATTACATATATTAAACCGGTAACCAAAATCAGAGTTGTAATGAATAACGCACCTCTAACTTGGTACCAGGAACTCAAAAAAAATTAAACAGGCCTTAATATAACCGGTACAAAGCCAAACCGCGGGTTTAGAAACTAACCCGAACCAACGGCGGCAAGACAATTCGAGACCATCCACCTCGCCCTTGGTGGCGGATGTCGGATTATGGACCAATGGGTCCCGAGTCAACATTCGCATATCCAAAAAATAGAGGAACGCAACGATTAGATTAAACCCGAACCTTTGGGTTTTAGCTGAGAAAACAAGGCGAGAGAGAGGAGTCAAATGATCGATGCGAATCACCAGTTATACGCAGACAAAGTCACCTTGATGAGGCGGACAAGATTCATGAAGAGTTCAAGGGGAATCGTAGCGCGCAAAGTGGAATCCGGGAGAGGGGTGGTGCGCCTCTAGGTATTGCCCGGAGGGGGGTTGCGCCACGGAGGTTGCGCGCTGCAGGAGCTCCGCCCGGGTGCCGCGCTGCTGCAGGGAGGGTCGCTCGGGGGTTCGCGTGCCTCTTGGTCGCACCGCAGGAAGGAGCTCACACCGAGGAGGGAGCTCGAAGGAGGGAGGGAGGGGCTGCGTCATGGGGTGCGCTGCTGTGTGCGTGTTGCACCTTGTGCGTAGGGAGGAAGAAGAGGGGAATTCGATTCCCTTTATTTTCTTTTTCAAACCCCTAAATTAATTGCCATTAATAATATTTATTATTAAACTCTTAAAACCCAATAATAATACTACCATTAATGTGATAATAATAATAATAAAAGATAATAATAATACTCATTTTATTATTATTATTATACACATTAAAAACTTATCTAAAAAGTAAAAAAAAACTCCCCAATTAATCCCTCTTAAAGGAAACGTTTCATTTGAGAAAATCAAACTCCCCTTTGCTCCTCAATTAAATTAAAATCTCTTTGACTTCAAAGTAATAAAAATAATAATTTCTTTCCCACAATTAATAAAATTTGTTTTTCCTTGAATTTAATTAATTAACAAAATAATAATAATAATAATTAAATCATCATCATTATTATTATTAAAACTTTCATTTTTTTAAAATCCAACCAAAACTCCCCAATTCATTACTATTATTATTTATAATAATAATACCCATAATGATCAATAATTATGACACTCGTAGAACCATAATAATAAAAATATAATTATTATTACTCAAACCTTTGATATAACCCAACAACTCTATTAAATAACCACACTCCTTCATTAAATTCAAAACCGCTTATTTAATTAAGCGTTTCATCGAGATACCCAACAGCCTCATGAAATTCACCTAAATATTACACCCCATTAAATAAAAACAGAACTTTGACAAACCCCACAGTTAAATTGTATTAAAAGAAATAATAAAACGCTCATTTTAATTATGTCCAACCTCCCCATTTAAATCCACATTAATTATCCAATTCATTTTTAACCTTCATTTATTATTCATGTAATAAATGTTTCGTAGTTAATTATAAAACTCCATATTGATCATTAAATTATTTTAACATTTATTTAACTAAGTAACCACAAAAATAATAATAACATCATCATTATTATTATTCAAACTTTCATTTATTTAAAAACCCAAACCCCCAATTTATTACAATGTCAATAATATGATAAAAACTCCAACCCATAACCCCTCATTTAATTAAAAGTCTCTTTGAGAAGCTCAAAAGTCACATTTAATTCTCATAAATGATACACTCCTTTAACATGCAATTAAAATCTCAAAGTATCAAAATAATTTATGACTCCGTAATAATAACAATGACATTATTATTATTATCACATTCCTCCATTTAATAAAAAATGGTCCTTTAATAATTCTGAAACTTTTCATTTAAATAAAACGGTTCTTTGATAAACCCAAAATGTAACATCCCCAAATGATAAAGGGTTAAATGACTAAATGATACGACTCATGTCAACAAGGTGCACCTTCCTTTTCGGGAGCCTACCTGATTAGAACTCCACAGTTAAGCGTGTTTGGCTTTGAGTAGTGATCAGGATGGGTGACCCTCTGGGAAGTTTCTCAGGGTGTGTGTGAGTGAGGACAAAGCACACTGGAAAGGACATGTAGCGACGGCACTGTTCATCAGCGGGTACTGTAGCGGCGGCGGTACTGTGCGGGTACTGTAGCAGCAGGTTACTATTCACAGAATGTGAATTGGGCATAAAATTTGGGCCTACGGGCTATGTAATGGGCTACAAGCCCACTGGGCCTTCGGGCTATGTAATGGGTTTCCCTCTACCCAGTTAAAAGAGGTCTTTGCTTTGATTTAATAATAAAAATGAGGCTTCGGCCCCAACCTTTAAAAAAAATTATTATTATTATTAAAACTTTAATTTAATTAATCCAAATCTCTCATATAATCATATTTAATTAAATAATAATAATTTATTAAATAAGATAAACTGCATAGGTTGGACCACAACCATGCGCTGCCAATGCAGATCCATTAAATTGGATTTTTTCGGATCCGGTGCACCTGAGACTCATCAGGACACCAACTAAAATTTATCGGGTAATTACGCAAGTCCAGAAATGACACCATTAGGTGTTTCAACACTCGGAATAAAATTCCAGAGCTCGGTTTAAAAAAAATGAATCGTTGATAAATCGGAAATTTTTTTGAAAACATTCATATTTTAACCCGGTTCAAGAACACGAGACTTTACATCCGGCGTCAGTACTGGTGGTCCGGGATGAAGAAAGCGGTGGCGGAGTTCATTTCACAATGTCTCACTTGTCAGCAAGTGAAGGCCGAACACTAGGTTTCAGCGAGCTTGACTCAGCCACTTGAGGTGCCGAAGTGGAAATGGGATGACATCTTCATGGACTTCGTGACGGGGCTACCACGTACGTCCAGGGGCCACGATTCCATCTGGATGATCATTGACTGACTCACCAAGTCGGTCCACTTCCTACCCATCCGAGAGTAGGGATCAGTAGAGGGTTTGGAACGTCTTTACGTACAGGAGATAGTACGGCTTCACGGGGTGTCATCGACGATCGTTTCAGATTGCTACGCTCGTTTTACATCTCGGATGTGGAAAGGATTACAGGAGGTGTTCGGGACTCAGCTACGTTTGAGCACTGCCTTTCACCCTCAGACAGATTGTTAGACGGAGCGGACCATACAGAAGCTTGAGGACATGCTTTGTGCTTGCGTCCTTGATTTTAGTCGCAATTGGGAGGATCATTTGCCCTTGGTGGAGTTCGCATACAACAACAGTTATCAAATCCACCATCGGCAAGACACCGTTTGAGGCCTTGTACGGAAAACCATGCAGATCACCTCTATGTTGGACAGACCTAGGGGAGTCAGCACTTATGGGTCCAGAGTTGGTACGAGTTACCACAGAGAAGGTGCAGATCGTCAATGAGCGGATGAAGACTGCACACAGCAGGCAGAAGTCTTATGCCGACAGGAGACACCCTTGGAGTTCGAGGAGGGAGGCCACGTCTTCCTACGGGTCTCACCTTGACGAGGTTTGCGAAGATTTGGTCGGGGCGACAAGCTATCTTTGAGGTTCATCAGACCTTTTCAGATCCTCAGCAGAGTAGGCGAGGTGGCGTACCGTCTAGCTCTTCCCCCACAGATGCACCGGGTCCATAATGTTTTCCATGTGTCGTAGCCGAGGAGGTACGTGCATGATCCATCGCACGTTATCGGGTGGGGCGAGCTGAACATTGACGATGAGGCGACGTTCGCGGAGTTCCCGGTGGAGATAGAGGATCGACATGAGCGGGTCCTTCGTGGACGGTCGAGCCCTCTGGTGCGAGTTTGGTGGCAGCACGAGAACCTTCAGGAGAGCACATAGGAGTGGGAGGCCCAGTTACGTGCTCAGTACCCCCATTTGTTTCCCTAACTTTTATTATAGCTTTCGGGGATGAAAAGCCCTAAGGTGGGGAGAATGTAAAGTCTCGGAAATTCCGTGTAATTTTTTTAATTAAATGGAATTATTACGAGACTGCGAAAATTAACGACACGTGATTCCGATGTCTGGAGAGCCCGGAACGAATTTTTGAACTTTTTTAAGGTACGTTCAGTAAACATACGGGCACAAATTTCTATCTTTTGAACCGGTGCTCGGATTAAAAATCTGAGAGCACTGTTGAATTCGTAGCGTCGAGATTCGCTTAAGAAAAGCTTAACTTTGTTCGAAAAAAGTCGGACGGAAAAGTTATTTCTTAGACCTTACAAAAATAATAATAAAATAACTCTAAAGTTATTTTATTTTTTCCTTGTAACCGTTGAGCGACGGCGGTGGGATTGCGGTGCAACGTCAGACTTTTAATGAAAGACTTTTAATGTCTTAAACCTCTCGTTTCTTTGGTTTTGTAACGACAACGTTTGTGTGTTTAATTGACTCATTAATTACGATTAATTAATGAGCCATAATACTAAGCACAACGTGAGAGATTATTCTCCTATTTAATCAAAGCTTGGGCATGGGTTTTGGGAGAACTACAAGAGGAGACTCTGACGAAACACCGACGAATTTCCGCTCCAACGAAGAACGGTGATTGAGCGACGGTCATTAGAGGAATGGACAGGCGATGACGAACACCTTCGGACGCAGACCCTTCTTCCTCATCCGCAGCGCCATCCAACGAATTCAATGTATGGATTTGTCTTGATTTATTTCTAAGAGTTTTATGTTTCATCTACTCTTGATGATGTCGAACCCTTTTTTTTATAACGCTGACGCGGAGGGCGCAGACCGAACCGAACAAGGCCCGGACCCTCCACCAACGTTGCTTGATTGCGTTCTTCTTGGGCGACCGACCAATACGGCGACAAGATCGAACTGGGGGCCACACAATGATGGTGACGTCCCTGAAGGTCCGTAGGCGCACTCAGGAAGAAAATCGGACTACCAGGGCTTCACTGGTAACACGCGGAAGCTCCGCCAGCGTGGCGGCGCCTACAACCGGAGGAGGCGGCGGCCGGCTCTCACCAACAACGATGGGATGGCGGCGCCCAAAGGCGCCGCGGCGGACAGGGGCGGTCGATCGCGTTGACGGCGGCGGCGCGCCGCGGAGGAGGGTCACGACTCCGAGCTGCGGCGGACAATCTCTGGAGGTGTTTTCTTTTTCTGTTGTATTATCTCTTTCAGTTGGTCTTGTATACTGGACTCTTACTTTCAGTTCACACTTTTACTTCAGCAGTTTTACTATGTGGTTTACTTTTGTTGTGTACCTAGTCTGCATGTGTACAGGTTTAAAGACAATGTCTTCCCGTTTTAAAGATACACTTTTCCGGTGCTAGTCGGTAATCCCAAGCCTATGAAAGGTAGATTTGGGGTAATCATGACACAGACTCCGAGAAACAGGTCATGACAAGATTTGTGGTTCAAGGCGCAGTCACCTTCAAATTGAGATGTTTACACTAAATATGTATTTAAATCAAAAGATGCCCTTATTTTGTATAACAATTTGTTCGGAAAGTTGGAGATTTAAGGTTTTTCTTATGTTAAACAAAAGTGACGGAAAGTTATATTTTATATATATAATATTTTGTTTAATATTATAATAAAGACTTCGGATGTTCAAAGTGAATAAATGAGATTACAGTAATTGTGGGGATTCCAAAGGTCCTTGGGCTGCCAAATGTTGTGACTTGATTTTCAAAGGTTGGAATGCCAATTATTGCGGGTCTTGGGATACCAAAGGTTATGTCTCTTCATTTCAAAAGCATGGCTCAATAAATGGGATGGAAAGTTCATTGAATCATCCCCACTTGATATCTCGATTGTTTCTTTTCGGTGTTTCATTGAATCCTCAAGTCCGAATTGCCTGCTAGCAACAGTGTGAGGTGGACAACAGATCTTCAGTCTCATTGACACTGCTGTCAAAACCCACTGGTTTTACTCCATAACGAATCTCCTTCATCCCTGCTCCAGTTCCATGTTATGAAATGCAGACACGCAAATTGAAACAAACTCATTAAACTACAACTTCATACATTTTTCATCATTAAACCTAATCAATGGCCATCCTTGGTAGTTATTTCTCTCATAACCATAAACATGAAAGATAAACATGAAAGGATGGCAGAACCAAAATCTAACTCCATCTATCCCAGCAGGCCATTCAAGGAAAAAAAGCAGCCAAGCCAGGGGCTTCAGCATTGTCCCAGCAAGCCAACCCTATCCCTGACTCCAGCCAACCAAAAATCAAGGCAACAACTCCCTAAACCTTCAGCAAAAACTACCCAACTCTCATCTCAGCCAGCTCTCGAACAACATCATCGATGGTCATCCTGCTGTCCGGAGATTCATGGGTGCACAGGAGGGCGATCTTCCCCAATGCAGCTGCCTCGGTCTTTGAGAAGTTTCCTTCAAGGTTCGGGTCGATGAATTCTTCAAAACTGCACATCTCCGCCCCTTGGCGGATCAACTGAGAGATCTTCTGTTTCCCCACCAAGATCTGGAAGGCGATCATGCCATAAGCATAGACATCACTCTTTGCAGTGAACCGGCCAGTGGTGGTGTACTCAGGAGCCAGGTACCCATTGGCAGCACAGAATTTGAGGGTGGAGAAGACAATGTCATCTGCAAGGAGTCTGTGGAGGCCAGAATCGGAGAGCAAAGGATTGAGCTGCCAGTCCAGCAAGACCTTCTTGGCTGATAAGTTTTGGTGGACCAAAGCAAGGTTGTTTCCACTGCTCCCGTGTAGATGTGCAATGCCTGGAACATGCAAAAGAAGGGGGAAAAAACATGATAAAAACAATGACTAGACTAGAAACCGCATTCTCTTCACACTTCTCCTTGTTTATGGCTGTTTTATTGCATCAAAAGGACCAGTTGGAAAGCCATGTTCTTAAACTTGCTCCTTGTTGTTTTCATGTGATTTAAAGTGCACTTGGCCTGCCCAGAATCGCAATAAAGACAATGTAGAGGTGGCAATTTTGAACCTAACATGATAACCCAACATGACACAACACAACACTAATTAAATGGATCAAGGTTGTAATCGGATTGAGTAATCCAACACAGCCAGGTTTGGATTAACAATTCTTGGTCCCTCCAACCTATGTAACCCAATTAAAAACATAATGGTAGTATAAAATGTGAATATAACAATAATTAATTTTATAATATATTTTATTCTTATGGTCCACTATTTGAAATCATTCAATAAGTTTATAAGACATTATTTACTTTAAATGGTTTAAGAGGATAGGGTTGCAACATGAATAACATATGTTTCATATTAATTAGGTTATTTTTACTCTAAATGGAATAGTTCGATTTGGTTAGGTAGTTGATGTGATATTAACTACCGTACATGTCATGATGCAGTTTAATTAAATGGGTCAGGTTAGGATTAAGCTAAATTGGGCTCACAAGGCAGCCTACCCAACACAAACTCGACTTGTGAACCCAAATTGCCACCTCTAGCACAGTGGTTGGCAAGAGAAAGATCAGAGATGCTGACCTTTAGCAATGCCGAAGATAATAGAAAACCTAGTGGACCAATCAAGAATCAGGTCACTACCGGGCTTCAAATCTAAATGCTGCAACAGATTCCCATTCGGCACAAAATCATAAATGAGTAGACATTCCCCACGCCCTTTGGAGCAGCAGAAACCTCTCAATCGCACGAGGTTTCCATGCTTCAGCGAGGCTAAGGTACCCAAACCCTTCAAGAACTCGGCCTCGTTCGAATTGCAGCATGTTTTGGCGATGCATTTAACGACCACAACAGACCCATCTCTCAGGATCCCCTTATAGATTGCAGAGAAGCTGCCCTTGCTGAGCAAATTCCCCTCAGAGAAACATTGGGTGGCACGCTCCACGTCGTCCACATTGAACATGAAGCTCTCGAGAACTTCCTGTGAAAACTCATTTCCAGTTTGGCTTGTGGACATTGGATCCCACCCATTGGAGTACTCTAAGCTGCTGAGTGGGGAGGAGATTTTCCTGCAAACAGCCTTAACCCGGTCTGTACCGAACGGATCGCCCGATGCATCAAGGGATGCTCCGAGTTTCTGTTTCCGGCGCCGATACCAGGAGAATGTGAATAGTCCAATGAATGTCGACACAACAAGAGCCCCAATCACTCCAAAAATGGCTGCAAGCTGGGGCTTTTTTGATGGATTCGAACAATGACCATTGCCACAGTTGGAATGCAAATTCGCTGGCTTTGCTAGCAACCCATTGGCATCATCTTCTATGGGTTCCGGCTTGTTAAAGCTAGAGTTGTCCGAAGCAGCAGCACAGGTTTTTAAGATGGAAAACCCAACTCCACATAGCCCAGGGTTGTGTGCATAGAGGAATCCACTGCCCAGTCTCTTCAGAGCTAAAGAAGATGATGAAAAACAGGACTGAAATTAAATCGGTAACTTATATTCAAACTTACAGGCCTATAAGGGAAAAGATGATTAACCTAAAGGGACAGTCCCAGAGAGTGTATTGTTCTGTACATCTAGAACTTGCAGGCCAGGCGAGTTAGCTAGTTTTCTGGGAATGGGACCTAAAAGGCCATTGAAGCTCAAATCCAAACGCGTTAGCATCCCCAAATCACCTAAACTCGCAGGAATGGCGCCGGTTAACTGGTTATGCTGGAGAGAGAGAACACTTAGCTTTTGCAGAGATCCCAGCGGTTTGGGAATACTCCCACTCAACTGGTTGCAGCAGAGCTCCATGACTGCACACAGAGATAACCAAAGAGTGAAACTTTCCCAGCGCAGTGGGCTTAAAGAACACGCAGAGAAAACACAAAACCAATAACGGTAGATCTTCCTATCAGAGAAGAAAAAGAAAAAACATGGGTGGGTGATAAAAACCGAAACTTTTCGCTTTGCACCAAACCAGAAGAGACCTTGCAGATTAGACAGGTTCCCAATCTCGGGCGGAATGCTCCCGGATAGATTATTGACGTTGAGATACAAGTCGGTCAGCTGAGTCAACCCGGCAAATTGTTTGGGTATTCCTCCGCGCAGAGAGTTGAAGTGAAGATACAGACCGGTGAGGTTCTTCAGCTCAGCCATGGCCGCGGATATCTCCCCGGACAAACCCTTTCCCTGGAGGGATATATTGGTGACCTGTCGATGCTCATTGCAGGCGACGCCGTCGAATGAACCGTCGCATGGGTCGGCGGAGAGGGTCCAGGAGGAGAGAAACGAGGCGTGGGGGTCGAGAGAGGACTTGATAGCCATGAGAGCTCTGTGCTCCGCATTTTGGCACGAAGTCAGTGGGCATGTGAGGGCGAAGAAGAGTGGGAGCAGGAAAGGAACGGTGGGGAGGCCCATTTCGGCGTTGGGATTGAATTGCAGGAAGAAAGGTGCTGAGAGGTTTGAAATGGGGGGAAAGACAGTGGTGATGGAGAGGCGGGTGGAGGAGAAAGCAGGGCCAAACAGAGTCTGCGCAAATCAGTGAAGAGCTGGAAAGCTGAAGTGCACGACAGAATAAAAATGTACAGTCGGTAAGACAATGTCCCCGTGAGTTTCTTTTGGAAAATGGGGCAAAACACGTTCCTTCATGGAACTAAAGTTGAGGGAGTTGCATGAAATTAAAATAAAATGAAGTTAGATAATAAATATAAACGGAAATTAAATTAAATATATTTAAAATGACACCAATGTAGCTAAAATTTATTCTTGACCAATTATTAATCCTTAATTTCTAATATTTTATTTCTGTTACATGTCCAACCGGGTAAGCCGTGGAAGCATGTAAATAAGTAAAATTTCATTTTTTTCCATTTTTTTGTGTATGTATCTTAGTAGAACGACACCGGTGTTATCCACTCTTCTTCGGATCATCATAGCTTAAAAACACCAAACTAGATATCTTCTAGATCATTCACATGTGTCTCATGGCTCCACGAACGTCATGCTTCGATACCTGGGTGCTAGCACAGAAAATTGAAGTCTTTACAAAACTCGTACAATCATTAGAAGATCACGCAATCGATTCCCAAACATCGATCAATATGTTCTTGATCATTCTCTCTCCAGAAGCTTGACAGAATGAAGGAGAGGAGGAGAGAACCCCAAATTCATGATGATGACCTCACTTACTATTCATGGCTAAAAAATGAACTTAAATAGTTAGGTTTAACCTTCCAAAATTGTCACTAACCCCTTGGAAAAATTAAACCTCTTAAACTAGCTCAAACCGACATAAATAACTAAGTAAACATGTCGTACACGTCACAAACATCTCACCACTCACTGGTGACATTATTAAATGGCACGTGATGAACCATGAGTTATTAAGTCAGCTCGTTCCTCTCATAATTATTTAACAAACCTTGAATGCATAACGTTCATTCGAAAAATAATATTTTTTTGTATTCCCCTATTTGTAATTAAATAACTTGCAAATAACTTGAAAATAAATTATATTCACATTATTTTAAAGTAGAATAATATAATTGAATTAATTTTCTTGCAATCGTTCACTTATGGTCCCATCACATGGGGTCCACTTCGCCCTAAACTCTAATTCATCTAAATTGGTGGAACTAGTGGATACACGTTGTGTGTGACCCTATAGACTCACATATTGATAACAGTGAGTCCTACTCGCTGATAAAGAGCGGTACCTAGCAACACATCATGACTCCTGAAGAGATAAGGATGAGTCATAGATATGATTATCTCGTACGAACACTCAATGTGTAATATAATCCATTTATCTCAATATCTTATCAAACAGGTTGCATCACTTATGTCATCAATCTATATGCTTGATATATCTTTCTTTTAACTTTCCATAAATGAATTCATCGATAAATCATCATGACCATGGACTTAATCAGGTAGTTCTATTTCTATCAAAGGGCGAAAGAAATCTACTTCTATTAACTCGGAAGGGATTAGTCCTCTCTTGACTTATTCATTAATGTCATATCATTCGTAACACACCCAATGTATCCTACCTCACCGCGAGCATATGTCATCACAGTTTTCTTCAATACATTAAACTATACGACTCATGATATGAATTAATAACAATCTCAAGTTTAAGGACAAATACACACGTTCACAGATGAGAATAATAATGACACATAAAACATGTGAAATTCCTATAGGTGGGTCAGTTCTCATAACCTCCTCTCTTAGAGATTACAAAGGGGGACTTCATGAGAATAAGTTTCAATATCTTATGATCCCCCTACCCATGATAGCCTGTATCATCTATGTCCTGTCAAATGATGTTATCCATCCATAAAACATGTATTTAAGAATATCGACATAACACTTAAAGGTTATCATCATAACGGAGAATTGATATGACCTTTAGATGCGACAAATACTCTAAAGACATTATCACATTAAATGTCATGTAGAAGAGAAATCATCATATGATAAGATATTTATTAATATTCAACACTTTGAATATACATATAATCAAAAATACAAAGTTAGTTGGTTCCAGGGCACCAACTCTAACAGACTCTCACTTACACTAGAGCCAGTAACTAACTTAACTAGTTAGCCTCACATGATTAACATGATTTTATTGAAATATGGAAATAATTGGAGGTCCTACCATGTCCTGGTGTCCATTTTTCTTACTTTTACTTAATCTCATTGAGAAAATACCTCAAGAGATGATATCACTGAGTATATATCATTTTTTATTTTATCAACCCTAATATCTTGGATAATACCATAGTCTAAAGTTCCTTATAACATGATCAAACTTTATTATTTGGGTGCAACTCTAAGATCTGGAAAAAAACATTGCTAAACTACCTTTTACTTTGCATTAAAATCCACAACGTACTCAGTTTATGTAGATATAGAAACCACATACTATAATAATTTTTCTCTTGCATATTACCTTAGCCAATATTTGATTGTATATAAAACTGATCTAAAAGAATACTAGTTTTTATCCCATTAATAACTAGTATTCTCATTTCATTAATTACCAAGAACTCATCCAAATTTTCTTTCTCAAGTACTATTGGACCGTTATGACTTCCAACCTTACAGTTCTATTAGTTTTTCTTGATATTCTCCATGCTCATGGCGTAGGAAACATCTAGCCTGATACATAACATAACATACATGATGAACCTATTGAAGAGAATAAGGTATTCTATTCACCCTTTCTCTCTCCCATTATGTTTGAGGACACATCTTCTTAGAGAGATGTATACCACATGACACTGGAATCAATCCTCTATTGGATTATTCCATACCGAATCTCTTTAGCATCCGGTTAATGTATGTACTCTGACTTAGTTAAAACATTATATTATATATATCATGGATGATCTTGACCCCTATAATGTAGTTTGGTTCTCTTAAGTCTTTTGTGAAGCCCAAAGACCAGTTAAGTACCATTGAGAGGGGGGGGGGGGTGAATTAGTGGAATACCTTTTTTTATGAATTCTTTCTCAACCTCTAGAAAATGTTAGTGTTCTCGATCCACTCATTATAATATCTCAGACTCACCTCATTTTCAGTAATAATGAAAGATAAACACACACATAATATTTACAAGTTTCGTCTTGAAATCATACTCCTTGTCATGTTGGTTATTCCCCCAAATATAGGTTCTCCACTATTTTTAACAATTGCAACCAAGGACAATCCAATCCTATCTATACAGAGTCCACTATATTTAACTTAAAAAATTGTTTCTCCAATAAATAATCCACTATGTTTCACCACTTCCAGAGTCCATTGGAAGATTATTCACTTCTTCAATGATGATCCATCAAAGAAATATCTTTTTCCTCTCCTTGGTTTATTTTGTGCCACTTGGAAATATGATCTTACACTATGAGAAAATGGGTTTGTAGATCAACATGTGTACCTCCTTCAAGATCATCATCAACAACCAATAGCAATTAGCGCTATTGGTCTCAAAACTCACTCAGATCCAGAATGATCTGATTCCTTGCTCTGAATACTTGGGAAGCAATTCTTTTTCTCCAATGGATGGTCTCCCAACTTCAGACTCTTTTATTTCTTAGATAATAAAGATTATCGGACTCTCATAATTATTAGAATATTCTTAAGGCTTGAACATTACTTCTTTATCACTTGTATTAAATATTTATACTCACAAACTAATATATCTTAAATAATATTTTCAAGATTCAAAATATAGAAGTTTCTTTAATCTATATGGAAGTTAATCTTGTTATTCAAATCCAAAGGATATTTCTCTACTTTGAATTATCATTTAAACTCATCCAACCTTCTATTTTAAATCCCCCAAGACTCAAGATTTAATATTCTTTGAATTTCTTATTCAATATCATCTTGAATACCTTAATGACTTAATTATTCTTCACCTAGTTTGAAAATAACCACAACCTCATTTAACTCCCCAAAGCACTCAGGTTTCATGATTCTTCACACAGTTTATTTATAAACTGTAGATCCTTCATTTTTTCACGTCTATGTGTATACATTAATTGAATTTGGAAGCTCATCCTTGCACTGTGGTTTTTCTTTTTCACTTTAAAAACCATGCGACCTTTGTTTCTATTTAAACTCATGCGATATTTAAATTATACATAATAAAAACCTGTATATGACTTCTATTTTTAGTTTCATGTTGCCTTATTTATTTTTTGTAAGAATTATAGATGTGGCTCAGGCCCTTCATTCATGGAAGTCACATGCACCATTTTATTCTTGCGGCTTCAAGCTTGATTCAACCCGGACAATGTGTTTTCTTCCACTGATTCATTTTACATGAATGCACGGTGAAGCTGTATGCATGTACTATTATTTTTAGCTCACAGATATAAATATTGAGATTCATTATCATTCAATATTTTTGTCATGATGTAACATCCGCTCCTCAACCATTGGTTTGGGAAGAGGCGGAAGTGCTATTAGCCTTAGGTGACACCCCCAAGACACCAAAGGTTGGAAATAAATTCCAAGGGTTTCATAAACAATTGGGGGATGGTTTTACCTTTAAAAATAAACATCCAAACCAAGATAACCACACAAAATCAAACCTCCATATGATTTATGAGTAAAAAATACAATTGAAACACAACTAACTAAACCAACAACAATATCAGAGTATAAGTGAAAACCAAAACCAGCAAAACTCAAAGATACCAAAGACCAAAAAACCCAAAGGAGACAAAGGCATCCAAATAGAAACTACCAATATTCTTCAAGATAAAACTCAACAATCCATGCCCAAATTATCATAATGCATCACTAAAGAAAAGGGATACCTTGAATTTACCAATGTCTCGATATATAACATCTACAAGCACACCAAAGTGACTAAGTAGGGGGTGAGTATAAAACTCTATAAGATTTCCCCAATGAATTTCCAACTCATTCCACCAGGATAAAACTTGTTATCACATTTATACAAAATAGTTTAAAAGAAATTTAAAGCAATTTATATACAACCAAAATAGTTTTCCAAGGAAAGCAATCAAACAAGCATTTAAAATCATTTTTCAAGGAATCCATCAACAAAACCTTTAACTATATCTCAATTTTTGATTTGGAATATACTATTCCATATCCTCATACATCCATAACACACACACACACACAAGATTGGTATTACCATTGAAGTTGGAACTTCATGCCCATACTCTGTCCCTTTGATGGCGGTACTTCACAACCAATATCTATCCCATTCAACTCATGCCCAACCATTATGCCCAAATCAAGTCAAACCATTCCAATAAAATGATTTCAAAAAATAATTTACTTGTATCAACCAACCGTAATTTTAAAATTACAATTTTAAAATTATAAACAATGATTTTCCAAAAAGTCATCCAAATCCCATGATTTCCAAAACCATAATTCAAATGAAAATTTCCATCAAATCGAACCATGATTTTAAAAAAAATATCAAGAAATTAAATCAATTTGAAATCAATACTTCAAGTTATAATTAATAGGAATCAAGAGAGAATCCACCTACCTCTCAGATTTAGGTGAAAACAAAAAATGACACAACAACTTTAAAACCCCGACTTGAAACTCCTAAAACTATTCTTAGATCTTGTTCCCTTCAATATAAACAATCATATATCATCATTATTTCTATAAAACAACATGGATATATCCCCAATAGATTATATCTATGATTCAAAAAGATGTAAGAATAAGATATCTAAGGGAAATGATTAAGAACAAGCACTTACCAATGAATTCGGGCCTCCAACACACTTAGATTCGCCTAGGAATCACTCCTAAATTGAAAGGAATTATATCTATATCCTTGGGAGGAAGAGGAATTTGAGTTATTACATCATTGAGGGGAAATAGTGGTTTATGAGGTAAATTGGGTCAGATCCATGATTTTTGGATCTAATTTTTAATGGTGAAAGGTTAGGGAACACAGTTAGGAAAACCATGCACTGACCATGCAAGAGCCACTACCTCAAACCACACCTAACATATTTGGATCACACGGTTAGATAAACTATGATTCAATTGTGTTATTCCAATCTATTTAGCATTGTATGGTTTGGTGAAACCATGTGCCTACCCAGTGCCCACTGTTTCATTTGCATAGTTTTCTGGAGGCGTTGTAGGGTTTCTACTAACCGTGCTCAAACTGTACACCGCCAGAAAAGCCCCCAAAACATGAAAAAGATCCTCCAAACCTCATGAAAATTAACCCAAACAATTTATATACTTAAAATAAATAAATAAAGGGTCAAGTACATGAAACTGAGGGTGATACATTCTCCCCACTATTGGCCTTTCCGTCCTCATAAAGTAGAAAACCGCCATTGTCCTGGAAGAGTTTGGGCCATTGCTCCACCATTTCCTTATCAAGATCCCATGTTTCTTTCTAGATATGACCATGTTTCCATAAAAACTGCACTAGACCAATGATTTTCCCATGCAAGACTTTTTATTTCCTATCCATGATCTATATCAGCACATGAATGAATGTAGAATCGAGATCTAAGTTAACATGATCCCATCAAATCACATGGTTAGGATCGGGTTGATACTTCCTTAATTGAGATACATGAAAAAAATTATCCACTAAAATGAACCTTGGTGGAAAATCCAACCAATATGCCACCTCACCAACTCATTCAAGTATCTCAAAAAGTCCTATGTATCGAGGAGATAAATTGACCTACTTCACAAAACTATGATGTTCAATCCTTTGAGAGATTATCAAGAATACACGATCACTCACCTAAAATGAAAATGGTCATCGATGATGATATGCATACAATTTTTGATGACTCTGAGACATCTCCATTCGCTTCCCAATCAACTAAATTTTCTCTATTTTCTCTTAGACAAGGCTTGGCCCAACCAGTGACATATCACTTATTTTGACCCAAAAAATTGGAGAACGACAAGGAATCCCATGCAATGCTTCAAACAAATCCATATGTATTAAGGCTTGATAGATGTTGATATATGAGAACTCCAATAATGGTATGTGATCCTCCCATGAGACATAAAAATCCATTACATATTCCCTAAGCATGTCCTCCAATGTTTGCATCATCCTTTTTGATTGCCTATCTATTTGAGGATGATACAATATGATCATAGTCAACCGAGTCCCAAGGGATTGTTGTAAGGATTTCTAAAAACGAGATGTAAACCTAAGATCTTGGTCTGATATAATCTAGACTATAACACCATTCCTCTTTAAAACATCTCAGATATAGATTTTTGAAAAGTCTTCCACCATATTAGATTCATGAAATTGGATGAAATGGGCTGAATTTGTGATTTGATTTACCATCACCCATATGGAATCATGTTTCTGAACCATCCTTGGTAGAATTGTTACAAAATCCATAGCTATCTGCTCCCATTTCCACATGGGGAGTGGTAAAGACTGCATCATACTCGTTGGCCGCTAGTGCTCTGCCTTAACTTACTAATAACCGAGGCATCTCGAAACAAACTCAACCACTTTTGTTTTTTATATCAACCCATTTTTTTAGTACCTTATACTTAATTTTTATTCCAGGATGAACAAACCATCACAAACAGTGGTAAGAATGAATAAGTTGTTCCTAAAAAGCCATAGGCATGACCATCTGATCTCAAAACTACAACAATGATATTTCTTTAAGCTTACATCCCTCAATGGTCTCCCAACCATTGAGTTTTGACGTCATAGAAATACATTCAGAATCAAATGAATGTGCCTCTTTAACCTTCTCAACCAAATTGTGAAAAAAAGAAACCCTAAAGAAAACTGCAACACTACCCAATATTCACAATCCAAGTGAATTTTATCTATCACTAACATTAGATGCCATTTATTTGAAGACTCTTTTGCCAACTGACTATATGAATTTATACTTAAGGCATCCACCATAGAGTTCCTTTTACTTAGTTTATACATTAAGTAAAATACAAACATTTTAAGATACTTTATTCGTCTTCTTTGTCTCAGATTCAAATCTCTTTGTGATAAAATGTGTTTCAAGATCTTATGATATATAAACACCATGAATTTCACACCAAAGAGTTAATTACATAAAATATTCAAATCATGGAACAAAAAAACTAATTCTAAATCATTTGTTGGGTAGTTTTTCTCATGAAACCATAACTTCCATGAGCCATAAGTAACAACATGATCTCCCTACATGAGAACACACCCCAACCCAGAAACTGAAGCATCATAATACACCACATAGCCTTGTCCTAATATTGGAAATAGAATGATCTGTGCTATTGTAAGGTGAACTTTTAGCTCTTGAAAATACTCCTAACATTCATAGTTCCATTTGGAATGGAACACTTTTCCTTGTAAAATATTTCACTAGTGAATATAGTCATGAATATTCATGAACAAAACATCGAAAATAACCATCCAAGCCAAGGAAATTTCATATCTTAAAGACATTATTTGGTGTTTTCAAAGAGATCATAACATCTATATTTTCTGGATTCATAGAAACACATTTTTTAGAGATGACATGGCCAAGGAAACATACCTCTTGTATTTAAAAATCACACTTTGAATGTTTTGTATACAAATGATGATCCCACAAGATACCCAACACTATCACCAAGTGTTGATCATGCTCAACATTTGTTCTAGAATACACTATTATTTCATACACAAACACCACCAAAAAGGAATCTAGATACCTTTTAAATGTATGATTCATCAATTCCATAAAGGCATATGGTTCATTCATAAGGCCAAAAGGAATAAAAACGAACTCATAATTTCCATATCTACTCCTGAAAGTTTTCTTTAGAATATCCTCCTTTAGAACCTGCAATTGTTGATATCCAAAACGTAAATTAATTTTAGAGAACCATCGGTCTCCCCTCAGTTGATCAAACAGATCATCGATGCATGAAAGAGGATACCAATTATTTATCATAACTTGGTTAATCTTATGATAATCTACATAAAGACTAATATTTCTATCTACCTTTTTCACAAAAAACCGATACTTCCCATAGAGACATACTAGGCTGAATGAACCATTTTCTTTCCATATCTTCCAACTTGAATTTCAATTCCCTTAATTTTATTGGTGATATTTGGTAACATGAAAGTGAGATAGAAATCATCCCTGGTAATAGATCGATCATAAATTACACTTCTCTTATGGGTAGAAACTCTGATAAATTATTGGAAAAAAACAACAAGAAACTGATAAAAAATTGTTATAAAACTGTTATTCCTAATCTAATCCACCGATGTCATGGTCAAAGCCACCAACTGGTATGATATAGTTCTAACTGTTGGTTCCAACGATTGTGCTCCACTTGCCTTTTCATTTTAATCCCATATAAAGAGATGTTCGACACCATTTCCAGTTGTAAAACTAACCCTTCAAGTATAACTGTCGATCTGAGCTTTGATCATAGTCAACCAATCCACACCTAGGATTATGTCATGGAAATCTATATCAATCAAATAGAAATCCCAAATCAATTTATCCCCATCGATAGTTATAGAACAAGATTTGTATAAAATTTCTCGACATTCTATTTAGCCAATAGGAGTTTCAAGTTTCAAAATAGAAGACATCAACTCAACATGAAAACCCATAAGATTCATAAAACAAGAAGAAATATACGAATAGGATGCGCACATATCAAACAAAGTTTTCATAAGGGTAGAATTTATAAGAATCATACCTCTCACCATCAAAGGTCTTGATTGATCATTCATGATCAATTTCTCAGCTCTATATAATTATTTACTTTCCACAATTTTCTCTTTATTACCCTATTGCGATTACACTGGTTGAAGAGTCATGGTATTCCTAAAATAACTATGGCTTGCTCAGTTCCGGTGATGAGAGTTATTCTATTGCACTTGTGTCATCAAAACATACGATTCCTGAGAAGCATGAGATGTGTCCCTGTCACCCAAACTTAGAGCAATGTGATAATTTCATTGAAGATGTACCATATGGTTACAATTGTGACATGCTCTAGGTGGTGCTATACAATATAGATTCATGTGATTTAGAGAACCACATTAAAAATATTTAGGTTTAACCTTTGTTTTAGGAGGAAGATTCATTGATCCTACCATCTGATTCTGAGTTATACCACCACCTTGGAAATAAGTGTCCCTCTTCCACTTATTCCTAGCATTAGAGTTCCCACCAGTTCCCATAGGTATCAACATTATTCCTCCAACAATGTTTCCTAAGATATCATTTTCTTCCAATGTTTCTCTCTTTAAAATATTTGTATAATTCAATATACAAATCATGGCAATATTTTATCAAATCTTTGGCCTCAACCCCGATTAAAAAATGCATGCCTTTAAGAATGCACTTGAAACAACTTTGGGTAAAAAGTGGAATAAATTCAAAAATTTAACCACATACTCTATCACTGTGAGGTTTTCTTTCTTAAAACTAAAGAGGTCCGTTGTTCTTGAAATCCATAAAGTATGAGGATAATTGTTTTTAACCAATTATGCAAAAATCCTCTCATGTCACGCCTTGGTCCGATTTAGCCTAAACTGCTAAATATCATCATTGTCGTACAAGATCTTCCAGCATGTATGTTTACAACTTCACCTTCAGATCAGTTAGTGTGCTAAGGAAATTGAAGATTTGATTCATCCTATTTAACCACAATTATTCTTTTTATTAGTTATAAATTACCCCAATATATGGGTGGATTCTACTTTTGGAACTTAACCAAATGATCCACTTACATTGGTTCATACTTTCTATTCCCTCTATTCATGACCTAAAATTCTTGGACAATACTATAAACCAACTGTTATTTCACTTGTGGCTCAGGTGAAACCACATTTTCAGCAGCCTCTTCCAGATAATTTCTACGATGCCTATCTGGTGCCGTTATCTATAAAAAAATCAAACTTAATTTAGTATCACTCTCTTTAAACAGAAGGCTTAGAAATTTCAAATTTACCACATCACACATATCATAAAAAGGCATTCCAAAATTCAATAATTTCCCCTTTCAATCCAGTTTTTAAAATTCCACCATGCTTTTTGAAAATCAAACTATTCTCAACTATTTTTAAAAATCAAAATGTTTTCACCAAATCATAAATCATTACTCAAAATGAATTATGCACCCCTAGTGGGAATTCATTTTTATCAATTAATGTCATAATCTTATCATTGGATAAATCCATAATGATGAGGTGATCACTCATAGAAGTGTCTCAAAACACTCATGTACCCAAACTCCCTGGTAACATGAAGTTAAACATAAATAGGTTAGCTAATCATTTTTATTCTCTACATTTCAAGTTTCGATGATCCTAATAATTTATACCATCCCAAGAAAAATATTGAAACTAATATCATATCAAGGATCAAATAAACTGATACCATTTGTAACATCCTCCCCTCACCCATTGGCTTGGGAAGTGGTGGAGGTGCTACTAGCCTTAGGTGACATATCCAAGACACCAAAGGATAGAAATAAATTCCAAAGGAAAGAAATAAATTCCAAAGGCTTCATAAATAATTGGGGTATTATTTTCACTTTAATTATAAACATAAAAACCAAGATAAACATAAAAAATTAAACCTCTATATAATTCATGAGTACAAAATACAACTGAAACAAAACCAACTAAACCAACACCAATACTAGAGCACAAGCATAAACCAAAACCAAAAAAAACTCAAAATTACCAAAGACCACAAAACCCAAAGGGAAAAAATAAATCCAAACATAAAATACCAACATGATCCAAGATCCAACTCAACAATACATGCCCAAAGTATAAAAATTCATCACTAAATGATTTGGATACCTTGCATTTACCCGTGTCTCGATATATAACATCTGCAAACACACCAAAGTTTCCATACATGGGGTAAGTATAAAACTTAGTAGTATTTAATCAATAAATTACAAAATCACACCACTAGGATAAAATTTATCATCACATTTATATAAAATATTTTAAAATCAATTTAAATCATTTTATATCCAACCTAAACAGTTTTCAAAGTAAATAAATCAAACAATCCTTTAAAACCATTCTCAAGGAATCCATCAACAAAGCCTTTAACCCATTTCTAAATTTTTAATTTGGAATATAATATTACATATACACACATATCCATAACACACACATAGACACAATCTTGGTGTTACCATTGACGATGGAACTTCATGTCCACACTTCGTCCTTTCGATGGCGGTACTTCATAACCAATATCCATCCCATTCAACTCATGACCAACCATTATGACCAAATCATGTCAACCCATTCCAATAAAACCATATCAACAAATATTTTACTCACATAAACCAACCATAATTTTAAAAACACCATTTTAAAATTATAAACAATGGTTTTCCAAAAAGTCATCCAAATCCCATGATTTCCAAAACCATTATTCAAAAGAGAATTTCTATAAAATCGCACCATGATTTTCAAAAAAATATCAAATAATTAAATAAATTTTAAATAAATCATTCAATTTTTAATTAATAGGAGTCAAGAGAGAAGCCACCCACCTCTAAAACTTAGACAAAAATGAATAATGGAACAACCACTTCAAAAACCCAGCTTGAAACTCCTAAAATTGTCCATAGATATTGATACCTTCAATAAAAACAATCATATATCATCATTATTACCATAAAAAACATGGATTTATCCCTAGTGGATTAGATAAATGATTCCAAGAGATGGAAGAAGAATATATCTAAGGAAAACGATGAAGAATGAGAACTTACCGATGAATCCGGGCCTCCAACGCACTTAGATTCGCCTAAAAACCACTCCTAGATTAAAAGGAATTGTTCCATATAATCAGGAGGAAGATGAATTTGAGTTATGATATGATTAGGGGGAAAAGAGTTGTTTAAGAGGTAAATTAGATTAGATCCATGATTTCTGGATCTAATTTTTAATGGTGCATGATTAGGAAAACTTTGTGTTAACCGTACATGAGCCACTATCTCAAAACACAACTCGCATGGTTGGATCAAAAAGTTAGACAAACCATGAACCAACCATGATATTCACATCTATTTATAATTTCATGGTTTCTCCTGGGTATCTTCATGGTTTAGAAAAACCATGCACTTACCCAGTGCCCACTATTTAATTTTCATGATTTCTTGGAGGTGTTTCACAGTTTATACTAACCATTCTCAAACTGTGCAGCTCAAAAAAATACCCAAAATTATGAAAAAGATCCTCCGAATATCCTAAAACTTAAAAAAAATACTTTATATACTTAAAATACATGAATAAATGGCCATGTACCTAAAACCTGGGGTGCTACACTTGATCTCTATTGACTTCATGACTCAAGCTCCTCAAAATAAGAATCAAAATATGCCACATGCATAAATCTCATGGAAGATATATGATTTCATAACATGCATATAAGATATATACCCTTCATTGAAGGTCCTAATGTAAAAATGGTCTATGAACTCTTTGTTCTCATAGAATATTTGTGTGTCCTTCATGGTATCTTGGAGTTTTAAACATGCAGAAGATTCTCTATTCTTTTGATTTCTTCACTTTATATATACTATGCATGGTCGATCAATCCAACTTCTTGAAGTTTATCTTTAGATGCATGGTGGCTTGCAGTCATGCCACATGGTAGGTGGAATCTCATTCATGTGGTCAATAAGTGAACTATTGATCTAGTGTGCATACTCATTCTTCATGGAAGATCTTTTCTCATTACTCATGAAAGATCCATGTACAGTCTTCACTCATAGAATATTATCATCTCATACCCACGGTCAATCTTTATATGCATGGTAGATTCATTTTTTTCATAATTAATCTCATTCACAACCCATACGAATGATCCTCATCATGAATGTATAGTTGATTCATTAATTGTGTAGTGCACAGAACCAAAACATTATGCAGTGAAGAAGATGATGTCGTAGAGGTACGAGCAGTGCCAGATCATCAGAAATTGAATAGACTTGGATATATATATGTATCATTTAAAGATAGTTGAAAAATGACCTCATATTTGCATCCCACATTAGAGATTCACCCAATCTCATGATTCTTAATTAATATCTTTGTTTCCTTGAATACTCAGCCAGGGCATCAAGGTGGGATCCTAGTATAAATCATAATCATTGACCAAGAGAGGTACCTAGAAACACACCATGACTCCAAAATAGATAAGGATAATTTATATCTGTGATTACCTCCTACAAATGCTCTTGGTGTAGTATAATATCTTTATCTCAATATCTTATCAATAAGAATGCATCACTTATTTCATCAACCTACATGCTTGATATATATTTCTTTAAATTTATAGAAATGAATTCATCGATAACTCATCATGAACATAAAATTAATTTGATAGTTTTGTTTCCATCAATGGTCCATAGAGATTGACTTCCATTAACTTGGAAGGGACTGATCCTCTCTTGACTTATTCATTAATGTCATATCATTCATGGTGCACCCATCATAACATAACTAGTTGCAAGAATATGTAATCATAGTTTTCAACAATACATTAAACTACATGACTCATCATATGAATTAATAAAAATATCATGTTTAAGGAACAATACACGCATTCATAGATAATAATATACAATGAAAAATAAAACATGTATAATTCTTACAGGTGGGTCAGTTCTCATAACCTCCTCTCTTAGAGATTACAGGGGGGGATTCATGAGAATAAGTTTCAATGTCTTATGATCCCCATACCCCTAATAGCATGTATCATCTATGTCTAGTCCGATGATGTCATCCATCCATAGAACATGTATTTAAGAATATCATCACAACACTCCAAGGTTCTCATCATAGTGTAGAATTGATATGGCCTTTCTATGAGAAAGATACTCTAAATACATTATCACGTTAAATGTCACATAGAAGAAAAACCATCAAGGGCTAAAATATTTATTAATATTCAACACTTTGAATATACATATAATAAAAAGTATAAAGTCAGTTGGTTCCAAGGAACCAACTCTAACAGACTCCCACTTGCACTAGATCCAATGACTAAATTAACCAGTTACCATCACATGATTAACACACTTATATTGAGATATGGCTATAACTATAGGTCCTACCACATTTTGGTGGACATTTTTGTTACTTCGACTTCATATCTATAAGAAAATCCCTCAAGACATGATATCACTGAGTATATATTGTTTTTACTCTATCATCCTTGATATATTGGATATCACTATAGTATAAAGTTTGTTATAATATGATTACACTTTACTATTTGGGTATAACTCCAAAATCTGGGAAAAAAACATTTCTAAACTACTTTTTAAGCTACATTAAAAGTTGTAACATGCTCAATTTATATAGATATAAAAACCACAGACTGTAATAAGTTTTATCTTTCATATTAAATTAGCCTAACTATGATTTTATATCAAACTAATTTAAAATAATACTAGTTTTGTATCCAAATGATAACCAAAATAACTATTTCTTTAATTACCAAGAACTCATCCAAGTTTACTTTCTCAAGTACTATCTGACAGTTATGACTACCAACCTTGTATTTCTCTTACTTTTTATTAATAATCACCTACCATGATCAAGGAACATGCAACATATAAACTGATACATAGAAAAACATACACGATGGAACCTATCTAAGAGTGTAAGGTGTTCTACTCATCCTTTCTCTCTCTTGTTATGCTTGAGGACACATCTTCTCGGAGATATGTATACCATATGAAATTGGTAGAAATATCCTCTTGTATTATTCAATACCAAATCTTTTTAGTATCTGGTCAATGTGTATACTCTGACTTAGTTTAAGAAAACCTCTTAGATCTATAATGAATGATCTTGATCCCAATAATGTAAGCTTCTTCACCAAAGTATTTTTCAAAGACTGAGGATCAGTTATGTACCCATGGGGGGGGGGGGTGTAACAACCCATTAAATTTTTGTTATGTATGTTCTAATATTTTCTTTTGGTTTCCTTTCTTGTCGGGTGAGTATTTTCGACCATGAATTGGGAGGATACTTGTAATGGTGAATTTAGGGATTTGTTAGAATTTTCAGTATAAACCCGCAGTTTCTACTACTTGATCGGTAGTTAAATGGTGTGTAATGGGATTAAACTATGTATATTGGTTTTTGGATAGATTCCGTGATTTTAATACACAATGTGAGAACTTTACTCATCATGTAAGGGTTACACATCCTGTAATGTGAAATTTCGATTTTTAATTAAAAAGGCTGCATGTTTTTCAAAATAACTTAAAATAAAATCATTTCATGTCATGTAAAATATTACACACCATGAAATTACATAAGTTATAGCTTTTAAGGTGTTGTATGAGTGTTTGAGGCTTTATTCTCTTTTACAGCCTTCCCCTCTTAGCCAGAGCTCTTACCCTAGTCATTTTTGGGTGACTCCCTTCCCTCCAGATTGCTCCGTTCAACAATTGATCAGTAGGGATAGGTGATTCATCTATTAGGGTAATCCTTTCCTCTATTATTATCCCTCTTTTATGGTTGTGGAACCATTTTCCATAGGTATTGATATTCAGATCATGTTTTCTATCAATACTCTTCAGTTTCTTATCGTGCTTTGTATTTCGAAGGAAGATCTTATTGTTTCCAATCCTCGTTGTCAAAGGAGGTTAGGTTTTCTATATCCTTGAAATAGGTGGATCTATTCAAGTGTTCTAATTTTTAATTACTTGTAGTTATTATTAATTCATAGAGTTTTTAAATGGAATTTCATGCGTTGAAATTGAAAAGGGCATGGGTTTGTGTTTAAAAAGGGGGGTTTTAATTTGAAAATAGAATTTCCTTGATTTGAAATGGAAAATGGATTTTCCAACCCTGAAGTAGATTGGATTGTATTTTAAATGGTTTTATAAAAATTTGAACATGTTTTAAAAAAATGAAAAAAATTGCATAGTGGGAACCTTGGGTGTGTCGAGAAAGAGACACAGGTAACCTTAGTGTGTGTGACACCACTAAGAGGTAACCTCTTATATGTAGATAGTCTATGGTAGGCCTCTATGTTAGTTATATACAACCTTATTACTTGTTAGGATCATGAGTGTCTAGTGTGTATTGTCCCATAGGCTAGAGACCAACTAGTAGGTTCATTGTTGTTTCTAGTTATTTATTGCATGATAGATTATTTCATCGATGCTGGGTAACATGTATATTTATATATTGGTATGATTATCTACTTTGTTTCTAGATTTGGAAAATATGACACACAATTTGTGAAAACTCAAGGTCTATTTGAGAGTGTTTTTAAATTGGTTTATTTATAAAATTCTTGTAAAACTATTTTGTTTTAAAGCTAGAACTTATATATTCTTATTATTAGAACTTGTATATATTTCTTGGTGGCATCCTATTGGGATCTGTTGGTCACACCCTAATTCTTCATGCAGGTGGATGTAGATATTTTTTTTGTAGGATACTGGTAAAGGGAAGATAATTCTATAGAATACAAGATTCTCTTTATGTTGTTGTTTCAATTGGGATGGTTTGGAGGTGATAGTTGGTAATATGAAGACTAGTTTTATAAACTTGTCATTTTTTTGGTTCAACTTATTTGGATCAGTGGTATATCACTTGTTTCCACTTCTTAGTATAGTTGCATGTATTGTTTTCCTTATATTAAAGACTTGTTTTTTTATCCTTTCTTTACCTCACCCCGTAATGTGCTGACTCAGGTGACTGGTATGGTTGGACTGGGTTAGTCTGTTACAATTTGGCATTAGAGGGGTACTCAGCTTGAAGTGTGTTAGCACTGTCTAAGTTGGTTATATGACTTGGATATATAGGAGTAGGATCATTGGAATTCAGATAGTAGGTGCGTAAAAGGGGCCTGGCCAGATCACTCAAGTGACTGAATCCGAGTTTCCATGGGCGGTCGAAAAATATTTACTAAGTCTAAGACCAAGTATTTAGGTTCATTTGAATAAATTGTATAGGAAATTTGTTTAAATTAACCTATATAAAAAGTTTGGGTACTTGGTGAGTGTATTTTTATTTGAATAAACTACTAGGTATTTTATTTATACTGATATGTTCCTTTCTAAAGGTGTTTCCCTTTTGTGGTGGAATTCATAACTTCTTTAAATTCTTATTGTTTTAAGAATTGTTTTGGATTCTTGTTATTGGTTGAATGGTATTGGACTTGCTCATGAATGATTGGTTATTGTATTATTTTTAATAGATAATGCCTCCTAAAATAGATCTTCCAAATATGAGAGGGAAAGTTGCGAGGCATGTTTCACAGATGGATCCTCCAGTGGAACCTTCTTTGGCCGAAGCAGTGACCTATACCATTTAGACTTTAGGGTCTGTGGGTGCAGCGAACCTGGGATAAGAAGTGGATAATGACTTATAATTTACAAAGTGACATCCACCTATATTCCATGGTAAAAAAGGACCACAAGAGTTGGAGGAGTGGATTGAATGGATTGAGAGGATCTTAAACTTCTTGAAAACACTTGTAGATTCTCAAGTGGGTTTTCCATGTATATACTCAAGGGGATGGGAAGAATATCGTGGGACTCGATAGTGCAAGATAAGTTACATGAAGGTATTCCTTGGGTTTCTTACAAGAATGCCTTTAATCAGTAGTTTTATCATGAGAATTTACATGCAGAAAATACCTAGGAATTTATGACCTTGGAGAAAGGGGAGTGAACCGTTATAGAGTACTCCACACATTTTTCTGAGCTGGTACATATGGCACCAAAGCTTGTCACCAATGATTACCTAAAAGTTTAGAGGTTTGAGGTGGGGCTGAGGGATGATGTTTTATCAATACTTGTTATTTTGTTCCTTATGAACTTTATGGAGGTAGTGGATAAATTATATCTTTCTAAAGAAGATATAGCTGGAAGGACAGGATTGGGTGGAGCCTTGGTTGGTACGGAAGTTAGCCAGGGTTCTTCTTCTAGTCAGAAAAGGAAGCGCAAGAGTGGTCAGATTTCTACAAGACCAGTTTCAAGGGAATATATAAGGAAGAAACATGTTATTTTATAATATTGTGGTAGGTGTGGTCATACTAGGCCTCATTGTATAGAGGCTCCTAGGACTTTTAATCTTTGTGGGTGATATGGCCATCTGAAACATTTCTGTGATCAGATGTACCAAGGCAGTAAGGCGGGATCTAATTTCACCAAGGGATCACAGGTCTAGGTTAATGCTTCCAAGGGTGGTGGGTCTCATTCCTAGGCTAAAGTGGATGTCCATGTGGATAATTTCAGATGAAATTATATGATTGAGTGTGCGCTAGTGTAATATGAAGCAGGGTCAGCTATTATTGGAGGTACAATGTTTATTTCATTATTATGGTGCTAGATTTTTTGATAC
This sequence comes from Viscum album, assembly GCA_963277665.1. NCBI lineage: Eukaryota > Viridiplantae > Streptophyta > Magnoliopsida > Santalales > Viscaceae > Viscum > Viscum album. The sequence goes on from OY728145.1 coordinate 1,741,443,130, forward strand.
AGGTGATACCCATTCTTTAATATCATTAAAGTTATGTGATGTTTTGGGTTTACATTCAGAGCTTATGCTATTCTTGTTGGATCTTTCCATACCTTTGGGAAAAAGGTCTAAATAAGGTTTTAGGTGTCTCGCATGTCGGGTAGTGATAGGAAACTTTGAGGTGGTTTGGGACTTCTTAGTGCTTGATCTAGACATCTTTGACTTGATTATCAGCATGGATTTGATGATCAACATGAAGGACAACTATAAGAAAATTTCCATTTTGTGGTAGTTTAAACCACCACTAACTGTTTCTGTGATAGTTTCTAAAAACTACTGCTAAAGTTGGTGTCGATATCCAAAACATAGTGGTTCCTTCCATTTAGTGGTGATTTCTAGCAATCATCGTAGAATTTATATTTAGTATAGGTTTCCTTTATTTTAGCAGTGGGTTTTCGGCCAAAAAAAAATGATGAGAATTTTGAGGCGGTTAAAACTTTCACTAAATAATAGTATGGAATATTTAGCAGTAGTTTAAACGACCATTATATGGTGATTTTCAAAAAAATATAGCTATAGAATATGTAGTCCCAAAAAAACCCTAGAAAACAAACAAACAATGCACAGAATCTCATATAAATGTATGCACAAGGTAAAAATAAACATATCACATAAGATCCCGAATGACATTTTCTAACTTGGATACCATAACTCTATTTTCATTAGGTAATTATATGATAACTGGGACACTATTATAACTTATCATACCTATATTGATTCCATGCCAAAATATCATCATCGCCTCACCTCATTCCATTTTACTCATAACCCGGTGTATACCTTAAGACTCTGGGTGGGAATCATTTAAGTCTTTGAATCACTACCTAAAATATCATGCTAAAATCTTACATCTGAATCCTAACCCACAACATCATAAATCAAGGTAGTGTCCACCATCCAAGAAATTCCTTATACCATGACCCAACCCTCTCTCCCAACATGGTCCACTATCACAACCCAATATTACTCAAGGAAAGTTCCAATATCCCAATGAAAGACTACTCATGGAAAGGTACTACTTCATGAATATGAGGAATCCATCTCACCCCTGGTAGTTTAGGCTGATCCATCTCACTCATAGTGAGGCAAAGCCTTAGGATCCTCTCCCCCACTAGGTCTATTGCCTATCATAAGTACCTAGAATCACACACATGAAATAAAAAATATGGCATGAATCCAATCACATAGCTCACCAAAAAATCCCATGGTGCTAGTTACTTGAGACCTAACCCTTCATCTCAAAGAATGTATTTCCCATCAAGTTGCCTACTAGATCCCCCATACCCATCATGATCTAAGCTTATTGATACGATCTCATACCTATAACCTATCGGTTACACTACTACCCACAATCTCCCATAACCCAAACATCAGTTAATAGTCCAACTATACAAAATCCATTATCTCTCCTATTCCTACTGCCCAGGTATCATCCCAACCTATCATACTCTATACCCCTTGGAAACATGATGCCATGTATCAAACAACTCCCATGACCTACACCTGGGTTCCATTTCCCATATCTTAAGGTATATATTTAATCCTTCCACCTGGTTATAACCCTTATCTATCAAACATCATCTCATCTTAAAGGACTCATCCCACTCATAGTGCTCATTAAGCCACAACCCACACTTATGAGGGTGTTTCTCATGAATCCTGATCCATATTGAAATCTCAACAATTTTTTCACTTGTCTTAATCCTCTCATACACATCATAATAGCCTTAGGGAAACCAACCAAGGATACCCACATCAAGTATCATATCCAGATACCACCAGATATCTCTTTTCAACTCACACAGTACCCTCTGCCCATGGTGACATGGTCACTGAACAATTATAATTACCAATAGTTCTAAAGAGAACTTATTCTGATATTAAGAGGCCCAAAAAAAATCCTATATATTTCTCTATAGTTTTCTTAGACCATATTCATATACATAGTCCCATAAAATATGAATGAAGAAAAGTAATCATATATAAATAATTATATTAATTTATATTTTATGGACCACTTACTTCAAAATGGTGTTAACCCCTCGCCATGTTTTGTTAAGCCTCGTCCAAGCTAATCCACAATCCTGAATAGCTATATCAAGACACACAGCTTCAAAATCCGCAGCCACAGAATAAACTAGAAAAAAACAAACAAACAATGAAACAGAACATTCCATACAAAGGAATAAATAATATTTACACCTTCTCATTTTACATGAACTAGAACATTCCACCATATAGTTATACCAAAAAACACGATATAAATTGTTTCAGCCTCTTCAAACATAGGAAATCATGAAAATGTCATGTGAATACTCTGTGTCACAAATGATACATGAAAAAACTATCTCTTTCCATATTGGTCTAAGAGATCAAAGAGACCACTAATCAATATCCAAGGATAAACTCTACTCGTCACCCTCTATATCATCGTCTCAACTTCCTGCTATCGGCACCTATAAGACAATTATATTGAAAATTAAATAGTGTTATATATTTATATTTAAACTTAAAACAAATAAAGTTTTGTGTACTGAATGATTTAAAAGTTTTTTAATTTACCTTCTCACCACCATTCATCGATGAAATATCACCAGGGAAAGATCCATTCGTCCTCTAATATAAATCAACCAATGATTTCTACAAAGTAGATATCTGAGCCCCCTATTCCCGAATTGTTCTTTACATAGAAACAAACTATCTCTAAGCATCTCGGGGTAGGGAGTGACTAAAAACAGGATTAGATGCAGCTGCAATCCATGATGGCCTGATAAAGACCTTAGATTGTAATGGTCCCAAACCCACCCCACACACTCGACTAAGATGCTCCTTCCCAAGGACTTTACCAACTAGGTCATCCTAGGAGACTGAGAAGGACACTGTAGGATTGACATCCCATAGTTCTTTAATTTTTACCTATAAATAAAATTTCAATCATATTTGAAGCAATATATATTAACATAGTGACAAATGATAATAAGTTATTATAATGAAAAATTAATTCATACCCCAACTTCTTTGGAAGACTCATTAACATAACTCCCATCAGATTTTTTATGAACATCCAACCACAACTCTGTTCAGGATACTTGGTTCCCTAAATTCTATGACTCCATTAAACAAAGATGAATCAACAATTTAATATATGAAATAGATAATATTGTCTTATAAATATTTAAACTAATTTAAAGAAAACCCATGTTGATCAGTTTTTGGAAAAACTCATTGACCTGTTAGTGTGAGGGATGATTTTATTAGCTCAACTCAATACATTCTTCCTTGAAACATCCTAAAATAAATAACATGTAATTTAATGGTAATGTATGAAGTGTCATATCCTTGTCATGTTCATTTATAAATGTAAAATGAGATTAAAATAATAATATATATTTAAATACCATGTGATTTTCATGATGATGGATATCAACAAAAACTTTAAATTACTCTATAGGTACCCCATTGGGTACCTTATCATACTATTGATGGGTTCTTAATGAAGTATCATTTAATTAATTCTATAATCTCTATTTAAAATCCTTCCATTTATTACCCAAAATTTTCAATGTCCACTTTCATTCTATAAGATTATCAAACAGAAAGTAGAAAAACATCTATATAAAGATATTCATATTGAAAATATTAGAATTTAATAACATAATGACATTCAATTACACCATAATGTATTTAAATTACCTTTATCTATGAATCAAAAACTTCATTTTCCAAGATAAAAGCATATGCCTCTAATTATCATATGTAATCGGAAGGGTAACTAGCTCCACCGATAGCTGGACTAGAATATGTACAAATAACCCCACAACGTCATTAATAGAGACCCCATAACAGTCAAATGGGACAACTATCTTCAGTCTGTTCAGATTCCAAACATTTGAACTTTTCATATTTCTCTCTGTAGTAGCATTGTTTACATATTTTATGAAAAAATAGTTAGTAGTATAAAAAATTTCAATAAATTTATTCATATTAAAATTTTTACTTACAACTGTCACCCTCTAATATCCCCATGAAGAACCAGAAGTGACAAACTTCTCCCTCACTGCTGAGGGTGCTGGATGGGGAGGCGTTGGCTAAGTTGCTGATGGGATAATGATGGAGGGTGTGAGGGATGGTATAAGGTGGAAAGCGGAGGGTGTCTCAGATACCGTAGAGAGGGATACTGATGGATCATTATCTATTGGTGTGGTTGAAGGAATTTTGACTGGAAGTTAACTAGAATTAGTATAATTCTTCCTACTTGGAATTCCTATCATTTAATCAAATAAAATTAACTTCAGAACATATATTTCAAAAAATTCATGCAAAAAAAAAAAAATAGAAATGATATCATATGAATAGTACTAAAAAATAAAATATACATAGCTATGATAATTAATGACTGCACAAATAACATAAGTGGTTGATAAATGAATGGATGACTATACATACAATAATTTTGTTCTTAAATCATGTTATTTTTCTACTCCATAATTACTTCATCTACTTCATACACTCTTACAAGATTAATATTTTCAATATCATGATTGAAAAATAAGTTCACTTATTTTTTTGATGGGATTCAATTTAAGAGGTTAAATATTCCACTTTATCACCCATATCATACAATTCTCTTTGTTTTAAGTGATCAACTACACTCCACCCTTCATCCACATCATCTTCCACATAATATACCATTTTCACTTGTAATGATAATATATATGGATCATGTAATTCATCTTTAATGAAATCCATCAAGTTAGATAAGTTCACATAAGTAAATTTAAAAGAATCTCTTTTAACACCCCTAATAATATCGACCCAATTCCTTTTGAATAAAACAACTTAAAAATGACCATGGTAGTTTAATTTGATAATATCAATCAAATTTCCATAGTATCCCACTTTATAAAACATAAATATACCACTATTTTTTGTTTTCAAACCCTCTTCCCGATCGACTATATGAAATTTAAATCTATTCACATAGTAAGCATAAAACTTTCTAGCCTGTTTTAGAGGACCTCAAATAAGAAATTTCAAATCTTCTTAAAACTCAGCTCGAGTATCAGTATTAATGATCTATAAAAAGTAATATAAATTATTATATTTACAAAATATATGTGTCAACCTAATATCTATATTGATTATAATATTTATGAACTTATACATCGTGCAAACCATTCTACAAGTTCTTTATTAATAGATTTTGTTATATATTTCTCATTTTGTTTTCGGCCTCTCATTAGTCTCTTTGTTTGTATCCTCAACACTTCAATAAATGGATTTTTAATTTCACTATTTAGCAGCACATATCTATGTACTTGTAATAATTTCATTTCTATCAGTGTAACTTTTGAGCTCCTCCAAACTGATCGGCCAATAACAGGAAAGATTTTTGATTTCCCGTGTAGTTGAGATTGAGTCGATGTGTCATCAACATGTCCAACTCAATTGAATCATTTCTCAATATCATACAAGTATCTAGAACAAAAGGTAAGACACCCCTACCAAATAGCCTTCAGGTTGAGATTTATTTTTCATGTATGATTTCAAATGCCCAAGATATCTGCGGAATAAAATAAAAAAACATAATTTTGTATTTAATGAAGTGATAATATTTTTTTAATTAAAATGAAAACATATGAATAAAGTACATCTCAATTGGATACATCCATCGATAATGTACGGGACCTCATAATTTAGCTTCCTCAACCAAATACACAGTTAAATGTATCATGGCAGTAAAAAATGACAGAGGAAAGATCATCTCCATTGCACAAAGTGTTAATAAAAATATCTCCTGAATGTTTTCAATCTCAAATGGTTATAGAGTTTTCTCACATAGTTGTATGAAAAATGTGTAAAATTGGAGTACAATACTAGTAACCTATTTAGGTAATAATGTTTTCAATGCCAATGGTAGTATCTGCTATAACAAAATATTTAAATCATGACTTTTCAATCCATTTAACCTATGATGCTTTAAGTAAAAACACCTTGAGATGTTACTTGAATACCCATTAGATACCTTCACATGTTTTAAAATTAGAATATATGTATCTTTATCCCTATTTTTCATTAAAAAAATTGATGGATCATACTTCCCATTATCATCTGTCTATAGATCATGCTTTATTTTCATTGTTTGTAAGTCTTTCCAAGAATTGGGATGGTCCTTCAATTTTATATGCTCATTAAACAATTTGAAGATAAAATTGTCACAAAAATTATTCTCAATATGCATAACATCAAGATTATTCCACAAAAAATTAAATTTCCAATACGAAAGTTTAAAGAATATACTTTTTTTCTTCCATTATTTTGTTCTAATTTCACTTGATGAATAACTTTGAACTAGTTTCCAACTATCATTCAAATAATGCACCTTCCCAAATTATATTTCAACATTTCCAAGTTGTGCCAATATTTTATAACATGTTAACAACTTTTTAGGTGGTTTACAATCAATAGAACGATTGAATTTTGACTTGTTCAACCGAAATATATGAGATGCATCGAGAAATCTTCGATGACACAAGAAGCACCATTTTCTGATATGAGTTAGTCATTCAGGTTTAAAATCAAATTTATAAACAGGATAATCCAAAACTATGTAAGTGTTTCAACCAACTAAATTCCCAAGTCTAGGTAAGTCACTAATGGTCCACATTAGAGCAACTTGCATTTTGAACATTGTTCTAGAAGATTAACCATATATATCAACACCATTTCTCCATAACTTCTGTAATTATTCAATTAGATGATATAAGTATATATCAATATCATTTATAGGAATTTGTTTCTAGGAATAATCATCAAATTGATAAAATATATTTGTTGCATACACATCTATGGGGGAAAATTTTAAGGGATCAAAACAACTGAAAAAATGCTATAACTGGTGTTGAAAGTCCCAAATGGGGTGAATCTATCAGCAGCCAATCCCAATTGAATATTCATAGGATCAGATGAAAAATTTGGATGTAATGAATCAAATGTCCTCCACTATTTTTAATCTCTTGGATGTCACATTAACCCATCATTTTTATTGTCTATAGAATGCTACTTCATGTGTACGGTAGTTTTCGATGACATGAATAATCTTTGAAATCGAGGCTTTAAAGGAAAGTAACTTAAAACCTTTGAAGGTGTGTTCCTTTTATTCTTTTTCATATTAGTATGTTGATTCATACTTCCAACATCACCCATTGAATTCCATCTATAAGAAGATCATTTTTTTCAATCCTGTTTGCTTGAATCCTCTCCCTAATAAAGCATACAATCATTGGGACACACATATTTTTTTTTGTATAATTCAAAACAAGCTTGTTAATTTTTTTTCTTATCATAAAAATACTTATGGATCTTTGATTCAGGAAATTAATCACACAAAAATTCCAATATCATATACATCACCTTATTTATAATTCCACATAGGCATTTGTCATGGTACAACTTTAGTAGAAAAGAAAGTTTTGAATATTTCAAACATCCACTATACAACTCTTTATTTCCATCGTCAAATAAACTATGAAACACATTAGTCTTCTCAATGAAGTTTTCTCTTACATTAGTCTCCATAAAATCTATAGGAGGATCCAATGATATGTTACAATCTTGATCTGGTTGTCCTATAGTCTCAAAAACATCACTTATCAAGTTGTTATTTGTAGCACCCTCAACTAGTTGTTTTTATATATTTTGATGTTGATGTTGGTGTATTTCAATGTTGAATGCATCATTTAGAAGGTTTTTCATTCCATTTTCCATTATTTATGAATTTGGTAGCTCATTCTTTCGATTAACATCAATACTCAAACTTTTTGTAACGTTCGATTCTCCATGCCAAATCTAACACAAATATTGAGCATGAAATTGATTCAATATAAAGTGTTTATAAACTTCATATCTCTTCAACCATATTATAAATTTACATTTAGGAAATATACATCTTATTCTCACATCAATGTATTGTTTAGAAATTAAAAAATCTAAAAACTTCTCCAAACCCTTATCTTACTAAGGTGTGTTCCTTAGTAATGTGATCTAGATTTTATCCATATATTTCACAATGTGCCTATACTTTATTAAAAAAATTAAAATACATAAGTATTAATAAGTAGGAAAAGAGATAAATGGATGTGAAAAAAACACAACCCAAGTAGTTATAAAAAGAGTCATATAAGTAATAAAAAATTCAAAGTGAAAAAAGGAAATAAATCATGGATATTATTATGTAAAATAAAAGAAAAATAAAAACCATACAATCATTAATTTAAAATAGAAATCATGGGAGAAACACCCTAAGGTTACTAAGTCTAGGTAAACCTAGTAATTATCTATCACTATAGCAGTGTATTTAGAGTTACAACACATCTCTAGCTGGAGGGGGTGTCACATAATGCTTCACTATCATTACTAGTGGTGATCTAAGAGGTTCTATTTATGTATGTCACATTTTATTTTTCTTTATTTAAAAATGGTACATCTCAAACCCACTAGAGTGGTTTTAAAATTACCTAAAAGATCCACTACATTCCAAGCGAGAGTATTTGAAGATGTTTCATTTGGATTGAATAATTTTATCTTCCCTGCTTATTTTTTTATTTTAATCATAAAGGAAGATATGAACTCTACTTAGTCACCTATCATCTTGGATAAAACTTTCCTAGAAATATAAAATATAATCATAAATGTCTATTAAGGTACTATAATAATGGATTTTGGTTAAAATGTTTTCCACTTTAATATTTTTGATTCCATCATGTACCCATAATAAGAGAACTCAATTTTTTACATTTTCATATTCTGATGAGTATAATCCATGTAAATAAATTTGTTTGATATAATAAATTTTTCATTTGGGAAACAAATCAAGATATTAAAATTTTATGAAAAACAATTGGTAAAAGCATAAATATTATATCCAACTATATGAAGATGAAATAACTTTTGATTTATTTGATGGATTTTGCTATTTATTCAATTAAAAAGTGTTTGATACTTCATCTCTTTCATAGGAAGTTTAAACCATTGAGTTAAGCAACCCAAATATATTTTTATCTTTAGTCTAGAATCTAGATCTAGAATTAAAACCTTTTCCTACTAATTTAATATATGTATTTCTAATAGAGAGAAACAAGACACCAATGACAATTTCAATAAAATGTTCTCTTAATAAAGAACAAAATTTGATAGATATTTTGAGAGAAAATGTACAAGTTATATTCTGGAATTAAGGATACATTCATGGAATAATTTATAGAATCTGTATGCATAGAATTTTATTAAATGTGAGGAAAATATTTTAGTTAACCCCAAATAAGATTTAACCCAAAAATTATTGAAGCAGTTTATAAGGAAATTATGAAGCTATTAGAATATTAAATCATTCACCCAATTTTTAATTCCTAGTGGGTCATCCCCATTCTCTTAGTGCCCAAGAAAATTGGACTATCCATTGTGAATAATGAAAAATTTGAGTTAATTCTTATAGGATTCCAATACAGTTTGAGTGTCTGTATTTATTATATAAAATTGAATCAAGTCATAAGAAAAGATCATTTTCCCATACCATTTTTGACTAAATGTAATAAAGAAAGGGAAAAAACTCATTACTTATTTTTAGATGGATTTTCATGGTATTTTTAGGTTCCCATTGTACCTAAGTACCATGAAAAGAAAAATTTCAATCGTCTTTATGATAATTTTTCTTACATAAGAATAATATTTGAACTACGAGATAAAATAATTATATTTCAAAGATACATGGTAATAATTTTCACTGATTCTATTAAATTCTACCTAAGTTTTTATTATTATTTCACTCTATTTTTAATTTCCATTAATCATTATTTTTAATATCATGAAAATATTTTGAAAACATGTATTGAATAAAATATTTTTTTTTGAATTTTGAAATGTTTTATTTCATGGTTTAAAGAGGAATTACACTTGGACATGTAATTTTAAAATGTGGTATTGAGGTTGACGAGTCTAAAATTAAATTTTTCAATGAATTACATTGCCCAACTTATTTGAAACATATTAGATACTTTTTAGGACATGTAGGATTTTATAGAAGATTTATCAAATATTTTAGTAGGATAACTCAGCCACTATCTGGACTACTTTTAAAATATTTTGACTTCATTTTTTATAATAATTATAGGCATAATTTTTATGAGTTAAAGAGTACTATGATAGAAAAATTAGTTATCGAAACAGCTCTTCCTGTATAGGTTATCCTACCCAAGAACCCTAGGTTTCTCATAAGGTTTATCAAAAAAGAACAACAGATAACAGAAAATATTTTATTAAGCATTAAACAAAAAAGTATCTTTAGAATACATTTAATCATTTTGAAAACCAAAGAGAGAATCAAGCATAAGGTTAAAATTCACTATTTTTATTATTATACCCACTTACCTTAACACATTTATGTATATACATATATCGCATTGCACAAATTCACATTTTCTCAAGTGAATTTGTACACACAAACACATATATGTATACTTATGTATATGTATTGAACCAATATATATATATATATATATATATATATCAAAATAAAATTTAAAAACATATAAATTTAATAAAAAAAATTATGATAATAGATAACCCCACTTTTAAAACCAAAACCTCTCTTAAAATATTTAACTTATTAATTAAAAGTTGTTCTGGAATTTACAAAACATTCAGTGTGCAAAAAGAATTAAAGTAAGATTTTAACAAACTTTAAATTAGATAAAAATCTTATAGATGAAGTATAAATCAAGTGAAACTTTATTTCCACATAAAATACCTTTAAAAAAAAATTATTATTATAATTTTATATTCAAATGAAGGATTAAAAATACAATTAAGAAACTTTCTGATATTTAAAGACCCAAAAGGGTCTCTTACCTAAAACTCATTGTCTTTGAAAATTGTGGCACTATCCCACCACAACAAGTTCTAATACACCATATAAAACCAAGTGGGACCTAAAAATCAAGAAAACCCTAATTAAAATCGATCAAAAAAAAATGAATAACGAACCAAAAAAAACCGTCAATCAATAGAGCAATGGCGGGGTGGTGATGGGGAAGGGTTAAAGATGAGGTAGATTAGTGGTGGGGCGATGACTAGAGGGATTAGTGGAAGTGAAAGTTTAGGGTAGAGAGGGTCCAATATCTTAGGATTGAGATCAGGGGGTTATGGGGAGAAGGGGGTCGACAATGAGGTCTGGGATTCAGGGGAGCAGGGTGTGAAGGGGCCTGATGGTGATGAAGAATCCCAGCGGTGACAGATTCTGGAGAAGCCAGGTGGTGAGGGGGATAGGGTTTGATGGGATAGGGGAATAGGGTGTGGAGTTTTGGGTTTGGGGGGTGGGTGGGTAATAAGTGTTGTGCCTAAAAAAATTAAAAGTTTTAACAACGGTTTCTTAAACCCCCACTAATTACTATTTTTGGTGTAGTGGACCAGGTAGATTATTATCACCATCAGGTATAGTTCTTATCTACTGATGGGGTCACTCATCTTTTCCAGGGTGATTGGGACTCTAGATCAGGAAGGTAAGGTCGTGTTGTTCCTTATTATGGTATAATATCATGCCAATTGTCAAAAATGTTTCTCAATGTAGTTGACCCCTTCTTGGGTGGTCAGATACTTTCTATTCTGTGTGCGTACCTTGAGGTCTTTTTAGATGATTTTTCTAGTTTACCACCATAGATAGTGGTTGATTTTACTATTGATCTTCTCCCTATAATTATTCCCATTTTTATGTCATCCTATAAAATGTAACCTTTCGAGTTGGCGGAACTTAAGGTCTATCTTGATAACCTGGAGGTTAAAGGATTTATTTTTCCCAGCGTTCCACCTTGAGCTTCACCAATACTCTTTGTTAATAAGGAATAAAAGAGCCTTAGAATTTATATTGACTATTGAAATATGAATTGGGTGACCATTAATAACAAGTATCCTTTACCCATAATTGATGATCTCTTTGATCTACAGAGAGGGAATCATTGGGTTTATAAGATTAACCTGTGGTCGGGGTACTATCAGTTGAGAGTTTGAGAAGAGGATATTTTCATGAAAATATTTCAGAGATGACATGGGAGTTTTGAGTTTTCTGTTATTCCATTTTATGTCACTAATTATCATGATATATTTATGGATTTTATGAACATAATATTTCATTAGTTCTTGGAATCTTTTTGTGTGTGTTCGTAGTTGATATCTTGTCGTACTCTAAGAAAAATGAGGATCATAAAACCATTTGGATATCATTCTTAAAACATTGATGAAGCATATTATATATGGTAGGATTTCTAAGTGTGAGTTTTGGATATGTTAATTAAGGTTTCTAGGTAATGTGATATATGAGAGGGGTGTCTCAGTTGATCCTAAAAAGGTATAGTCAGTTATGTATTGGGAGCATCCCAAAAATGTGTTTGAGATCTAGAGTTTCTTGGGTTTGGTAGGTTACTATAGATGGTGTGTTCATGAATTCTCCAATATTGAATCTTTGATGATAGACTTAATCCATAAGGGTGTAAAGTTTAAAGTTAATGTCAAGTTTCAGAGTTCTTTTGAGGATCTAAAGATGAGGTTGAAATCAACACCATTTTTGATTCTTTATAACTAGGGTCGGGTTATGATGTTTTCTGCGATGCTTCTGGTATAAAGTTGGGTTGTATCTTGATGTAGGGGAAACAAGTTGTGGCTTGTGGATCTTTCTAGTTACACCCACATGATAAGAACTACCCTAACCATTATCTTGAGTTATAATCTATTATTCATTCACTCAAATCATGGCATCATTATCTCTTTGGAGAACGTTTACGGTATAATTTGATCACAAAATCCTGAATTATATTTTTACTTAGATGGATCTAAAATTACAAAAAATATTCTAGGTTGAGTATCTTTAGACCTTTAATTTTGATATATTATATACCCCTAGGAAGGGAAATGTGGTTGTCGATGCAATGAGTAGAAAATTACCGACACAATCTGTAAAGGAATCAGTTGAGCATTGGTCTCTGATGAGTTTTTTTTGGTGAGTTGAGCTTGGAAGTGAAAGAGGTTAGTGGATAGGTATTATTGGATTTGATTAAGGTTGAATCATCTTTTGATGAGTGAGTTTGATTTGATCATATGATAGACACCGATATTAAACTCTTAGGAGAAATCCTAAATGGTGGGGAGATCTCAAGTGAGTGGTCTCATTCTCCTAGTGGAGCTTTATCCTTCTAGAGCAGGTTGGTTGTTCCATTTTCCTTAAGTTAGGAGTTTCTATACAGTAGAAACTAGTAATTTTGGTATATTTTCCCAGGGGATACAAATATGTACCATGATTTAATATGCCTGTACTGGTGGTCATGGATGAGGTGGTCAATTGCTGATTTTGTATCATGGTGTCTCACTTGTCAAAGATCTAAGACAGAACACTAGAGACCTACAGGTTTTTTTGCAGATTTTACCCATTCTGGTATGAATGTACGATGATATTTTCATGGATTTCATCATTGGTTTACCATAGAATCATAGTGGGAAGGATGCGATTTGGGTGATTATTGATAAACTCACTAAATCAGTGTGTTTCTTACCAATAAAGGAAATGGTGAAAGTAGAAAAACTTAGGGACTTATATGTTTGAGTGATTGTGAGAATTCACGGGGTTCCCTCTATGGTTGTTTCTAATAGGGACTCAGGGTTCACATATCAATTTGGGAAAGGTTTTTTGGATGTAATGGGTTCCTAGTTTAAATTGAGCATGGCTTATCATCTATAGACAGATTGACATAAAGAGAGGGATATCTAGGTTCTTGAGGATATTCTTTGAGTTTGTGTGATTGATTTATATGGATATTGGGACATACATTTTCCGTTGGTCAAGTTTTTCTATAAAAATAGTTATCAGGCTTCGATCATGATTGTTCCCTTTGAGGCTTTATATGGGCGGCCATGTCACTCTCCCTTATGATAGGTAGAATTGAGAGAGTGGTCCTTGGTTGGGATGAGTGTTGTTCAGGATATGAAAAAGGTGGTGAAGTTGATCCAGAGGTTTTTGATCATGATATATATTCTTCAAAAATCTTATGCGGACCCCCATAATTAGCTGTTGGAGTTTTAGGTTGGTGATGAGGTCTTTCTCAAAGTTTCAACTCACTTGGGACAACATCAGTTGTGTAAGTAGGGTAATTTGGAAGTGAGGTTTGTAGGCCCCTTTGAGATCATTGATTGAATTGTTAGGGTAGCCCATCAGTTGATTTTACCATCTGGATTGACTTCTATACATGATGTGTTTCATGTTTCCTAGTTGAGAAGGTATATACTAGATCCTTCCCATGTGATTAGATGGGAGGATGTTGATATTGAGCCTGGTACCACTTTGGTTGAGCATCCATTTCAGACTATGGATCAATAGGATAAGGTACTAAGTGGTAAAATGATCCCCCTAGTCTAGGTACTATAGTAGTGAAAACAAGATTTTCATGAGATGTGGGAGTGGGAGTCATTGATAAGGCAGTAGTGGCCTTATCTTTTTACAGATCTAGGATCTTGAGGGATTTATAGGGGAAGAAAGCATTTATAGCGGGGAGATTATAATACCCCATTACTTTTCTGTTAGTTATATTCTAATATTTGATTTTAGTTTCCTTTAGTTTCAGTATTTCCAACCATGAATTGGGAGGATACCTATAATGGTGATGTTAGGTATTTTTTGGAAATTTCAGTATAAACCTACAGTTTCTACTGCTTGTTGGGAAGTTACATGATGTGTAATGAGATTAAATTTTGTGTATTGGCTACCAGAAATATCCAATGAGTTGAATACACAGTGTGAGATCATTACACATCATGTAAGGGTTACACATCATGTAATGTGAAAAATTGATTTCTAATTAAAAATACAATGTGTTTTTCTGTGTAACTTAAAATAAAAGTATTTAATGACGTGTAAAATATTACATTCCATGTAATTCCCCGAGTTATAGATTTTAGGGTGTCATACGGGTGTTTAAGGATTTATTCTCTTTTGAAGCCTTCTTCTCTCAACCAGATCTCTTACACTAGTTGTTTTTAGGTGACTCCCTTCCCTCTAGATTACTCCATTCAACAATTGATCACTAGAGTTAGGTACTTCATCCCTTAGAGTAAGCCTTTACTCTCGGTTTCTATCTTGTTTGAGGTTGTGGTACCATTTATGGAAATTATTGATGATCAAATCATGTTTTCTATCAATCCTCTTCAGTTACTTATCATACCTTGTCTTCTGAAGGTAGATCTTATGGTTTCCAATCCCTGTTTTCAAAGGCGGTTAGGTTTTCTACATATTTGAGGTAGGTGGATCTATTCAAGTGTTCAAATTTATTTAATTTCTTGTTGTTCTTATTAATTACTTGAGATTTTAAATGTAATTTCATGTGTTGAAATTGAAAAGGTCATAGGTTATGTTTTAAAATGGGTTTTCTTACTTTGAAAAAAAAAATCATTGATTTGAATTGGAAAATGGATTTTAAAACCCTGAAGAAAATTGAATTGGATTTGAAATAATTTTATAAAAATTCAAAAATGGGTTTTAAAAAATATAAATTGAAAAACATTTCATAGTGGTAACCTTATGTGTGTCGAGAAAGAGACACATGTAGCCTTATTGTGTTTGGAACCACTAGAAGGTAACATCTTATATGTCGATAGTCTATGGTAGGACTAGATATTAGTTGGTTCTAACCATATCCCTTGTTAGGATCATGAGCATCTAGTATGTATTTTTCCATAGGATAGATCCTAGTTGGTAGGTTCATTTTTGTTTCTAGTTGTTTATTACATGATATATTATTTCATGTATATCGGGTCACATTTATATTTATATCTTGGTATGTTTACCTGCTTTGTTTCTAGATTTAAAAAATATGAAATTCAATTTGTGAAAACTCAAGGTCTATTTGAGAAATGTTTTTAAATTGGTTTATTTATAAAATTCTTATAAAACTATTTTATTTTAAAGCTAGAACTTGTTCATTCTTGTTATTATAACTTCTATAGATCTCTCGGTGGTATCCTATAAGGCTATGTTGTTCACACCCTACTTTTGCTTATTGGTGGATGTAAACCTTATTTTGTAGGATTATGGTAAAGGGAAGATCATTATATAGAATTCATGATTCTCTTTAAATTATTGTTTCAATTTTTATGGTTTGGAGGTGACAGTTGGTCACATGGAGACTAGTTTTTCTAGACTTGTCATTTATTCTGGTTTAGCCTATTTGGATTAGTTTTATCTCTCTTGTTTTAGCTTTTTTACTTTGGTTGTATGTATTTTTTTCCTTATATATGAGACTTGTTTTATTATCCTTGTTTTACCTCACCCCTTAATGGGATGACTTGGGTGACTAGTCTAGTTGGCCCGGGTTGGTCTGTTACAGGGTGAATCAGTGGTATAACTTTTTTTATAAATTCTTTCTCAACCTCTTAAACTTGTTAGAGTTCTTGATAAACTAAATATAATCTATCATTGTCACAACCCCCTCCCCAAAAAGTGTACCCCTCCTGGGCTGACAATGTGAAAAGGGAGATAATGACCCTGAGTCCCGCCTCTAGTAGGCCCCGGGTTGGCGACTAGCACCGAGGGTATAATAAACACACAGATGGGAGGCATTACCCTCTAAGAGAACACATGAGGAAGAGAGAGATAAGATAGATACCAACCAACTCCAACTCAGAACTTAAATATAAAAGAAACCCATTTACATATATGAAATGTCATGCAAAAGTACTACAATTGAAAGGGAAAACTACAAGTACCCAAAAGAAAGTAAAACGGAAGCGACCGCAAGCCCGAACAGCTCCTCCAACCACAAGCTAGTAGTAACCAGATTGATCTCCAACCTTCTACAAGTGACCTGAAAAACAGTTTATATATGCATAGGGTGAATATAACAGTATACTCAGTAGGATCCTCCCCGAAGCCTCTCATGAAAAAGTAAAGAAAGCATGCTAAAGCACAGTGAACAACAGTGAAACTAACTCGTCCCCTAAGCAGGTATACTATGTTCCCAACCTCACCATGGATACTCTCACCAAGTAACGCATAAAAGAATATATCATATAGAAAAGGATATGAAGGGTACCCTACTACTACTTCCCCACTGGTTTTCCGCTTTTCCCCAACGAAATACATCCTGTGCATCTCTCTCCAAAGGCTTACCCGTATACACCTGGGCTAAGCTCCACAATCTGCACCATGTGCACCACAAAGGCTTGCCCGCAGACACCTGGGTGAAGATCCACACCATCCTCATAACCAAAAGTAATCAGGTAGTTTCCGGGAGCCACCACAGCCCGCATAACGTGTATCATACGTCGGGTATTATACCTTAATCCATTACAGCCCATACGCTGAGTAAGGATCCTCAAGCCATCACATCCTATACACGTTACACCTATAGTAGTCCATAGGATACTATATCCAAAATATATGTGTGGAAACAACCACAAGCCATTACATCCCTCTACACACATATATGGGGAAAACTAACCGCTGTGCCAATGGCACTAGTATCTACCAAGAGAAGAGAGCGGGGCTAAAGGGGGTAGTCAGCCATTCAACCTCCCATCAGAATGTTGGGGAAAACACCCCCTCAGGGATCAGAATCCCTGGGGTTCCAGTTTCCCTTACTGACAGGGTGGAGTAGCGTATAGAAACACAAAAGTACAGAATATATATAACTCACAACCACACTATGGGCATAACCTAGTCTTAGTCTCAACTGCAGCAACGTATCTCGGACTCCGGGATGCTATTTCTAAGACTAGGTATCCTATAAGCACACAACCAATTAAAGAACTTCATTAGGTTACTTCATTCCCTTTTTCATCAGTTTCAATTTACGTTAATTAATTCTTTGCACATTAATTAACCATGAACACAACCACATTAAACTTCATTGGCATCACATTAAAAAACAACTGTTCCTTTAATGATTCAACATCACCTTTAAATTCCAGCATCTCCATCCCCGTGGATCATCACCATTTAATAAATCTTTCACTACAGAAATTACTTTCCCATATTCCCAGGCATTATAGAAAAGAAACCTATGCTACTAAACACAAGGGGGCTCAACACGGTGAGTAGATGTACTGCCCGTCGAGTCTTTGCCGCCTATAGCAAGAGCATAGACCCATCCTCCCTCAAGAATCTAGACACGAAAAGCACGTGGCATACCCCGCACGTCTTGGACTCCTTTGGAAGAAGGGTAATCAAGACCAGCTGCCTTGAGCAGTGGGGAAAAGTAAAGCAGATAGACATTCAATCAAAGTCACCACGCATCCAACAAACACATCCATCCCATTCCATCATCACTTGTGTCCTCCCTGACACCCACATGCATAAATTGATGCATCTCACCACTCTAAGTGTCATTCACCGCCACAACCACAAGGCCTCCCTACCTCCACATACCACAACACCCCTCCAGGATAACATCACAGCACAAGCAGCAGGAAATCAAACATCACATAAAATGGGTTCTTGGCCCTTTAACAAGGCATCCGGCCTTCATACGTAATGAGAACTCAAGGCTCTAAAGCACAAGGCAATCGACCTTATGAACAAGAGGGTAACTAAGAACCCTACCAGGCATTATCTTTTATCAACCAACTAGTTCTTTAATAACTCTTGAATTAACAGATTCAATTCGTAGGTTCCAATTCCGGGAAACCTAATCAATAAGCTATCACAAAATATTTAACATGCTTACTATGCCAATTTGATTAACGTCAAATTAGAACAACTACTACTACAACAACAACCAGATTCATTTACACACCTCATTATCTTTAGCCAATTGATTACCAATTAATTACGGATTTACATTCTTTATCAATTTCCATCAAGAATGAACAACTGAACAAAGCAAGCATAGATACCACTCTATCTAGAAAAACATGAGGCAAACCGTTACCACGGTACAAAGAAACAACAACATGCAATCAAACCAATCCTTTTAATCCAGTTCAAGTATTTAATTAGGTCAATTCCATTGTGATCCAAAGGTCTAAATCGTGCTAACTCTACGATTGCACATAAAAAATTAGAGAATCCACGAATCCCCTACCTCAAAGGTTTTCGAGGAAACCCACAACGGTCGAAGAACACCCTAGGAGACCGGGCTGATTCACCAAGGATCCTTCCTATATCTCTTCTCCTAACACAACCAAGACCAAAGATCATCACAAACATCATCCACACACTTAGATCTACCCATAACAGGCGTAGATCTAAGATCCTGAGAGAAAAGGAGGAGTAGATCTAGGTAGATCTAAGAAACCAAATAAAAAGGATCACTTACCTTGAGAGACCAGCTTCGATTTGTGAATAGAAGCCTCCAGATCGCCTCCAAAATGCTTGGGAGAGGTTCTTTCACCTCCAAGGAAGGGTAATCCCGAGTTATGGCCGCTTAAGGGCTTAAACGAGGTGATTAAAGGCAAAACAAGTTAGATCCACAATTTTAGGATCTAACTTTAAGTGCCCGAACGGTTAGTTCATATGGTTTAACAAACCGTGTGCTAACCGTGCGTTAGCTTCTGCCTCAACAACCCCTCCTCACACGGTTAGTCTGCATGGTTAGGCAAACCGTGCGCAAATCGTGCGTTAGCCACTGCCCTCAAGACCATCCTTGCACGGTTTGGCCGCACGGTTTAGGCAAACCGTGCGCCAACCGTGCAAAAGATATTACCCTTTATCTTTCCTCAAAAGTCCACCCAAACACACCCCCAAGTCACCTTGAATTCCCGGAACACCTCTAGTACCGCATTTTCACAAATGAATGGACTGGAGAGGTCCGGGCCATTATAATCATCCTCACCTCGTGTGTAGTAATAATGAAAGATAAATCATCACATAGTATTTACATGTTTTTTCCTAAAATTATACCCTCTTCCATGTTGTTTACTCCTCCCAATATAGATTCTCTATTATATTCAATAATTTTTACAACCAAGGATAATCCAATCATATATATACATATCCCACTATGTATACCATAAAAAAATGTTTCTTCAACATAGAATCCACTTTGGTTCACTACTTATAGAGTCCAATAAAATATTTTTCACTTCATCAATGATGATATAGTAAATAAATATCTTCTTCCTCCCCTTGGTTGCTTCTATGCCACTTGGAAATATGATCTTCCTCCATGAATTGATGGATCGATAGATCTACACATGTACCTCCTTCAAAATCATCACCAAAAACCAATAGTTATTATGACTACTGATCTTGAAACTCACTTAGATCTATAATAATCTAAGTCCTTACTTTGAATACTTGAAAAATAGTTCTTCTCCAATAGATGGTCTCTAGGATTCATACTTCTCTCTTTATTAAATAATAAATATTATCAGACTCTTATAATTCTCATAAATTCTCAATTCTTAAACATTACATCTTCATCACCTATATTATATATTTATACTCATATAATAATATATATCGAATAATATTTTCTATATTGAAAATATAGAAGTTCCTTTAATCACGATGGTATGTAATATTTGTATTCAAATTTAGAGGATATTTCTCCATTTTTAATTTTCATTTAAACTTGGTCCACCTTCCCATTTAAATCCTCTAAGAAACAGTATTTAATTTTTGAATTTATTATTCAATATCATCTAGAATACCTAGAATATTTAGTTATTCTTCATTTAGTTCAAATAACCATAAACTAATTTAACTCTCTAAATCACTTTGTTTTCATGCTTCTTCACACAATTTATTTTTACACTATATCTCCTTTATTTTCTCACATCTGTATGTATACATTCATCAAATGTAGAAGCTCATCCTTTTACTATGTTTTTTCTTTTTCATTTTAAAAACCATGTGACCTCTGTTTCTATTTAAACTCATTCAATATTTGAATTTTACATAAACAATACCTATACAAGACTTCTGTTTTTAGTTACATGTGACCTTCCTTATTTTGTGTAGTAATTCTAGATGTGTCTTGGACCCTTCATGAATGGTAATCACATTCATCATTTTATTCTTACTTCTTCAAGATAGATTAAACCTAGAAAATGTGTTTTCTTCTACTCATTTATTTTACATAAATGCATAGCAAATTTTTATGCATATACTATTATTTTGAGCTCACCAATATAAATACCAAGCTTTATCACCATTCAATATTTCCAATTTGATCTATGCTGACGTTGAGACTCAAGATCCTAAAAATAGGCATGGGAATATTCCACATGCCTAACTCTCATAGAATATCTATGATTTCAAATTATGCATGGAAGATCCATTCCATTAATGGAAGGTCCTCATGAATATAATGTATATTCACTTTTTGTAATCATGGAAGATATATGTGTTTTTCAAGGTAGCTCTGAGTTTTGAATGTGTAGAAGATGATCTATTATTATGATATATTCACTTTACATGTACTACACATGGTTGATCCATCCAACTTCTTATGTTCTATCTTTAGATTCATGGTATCTTTTAGTGATTCCTCATATTAGGTGGAATCTCATTCATGTGGTCAATTCATAGACGATGAAGTGAATGGTTGATCTAGTGTACACACTCATTCTTAATGGAAGATCCATGATAACTACTCATGGAAGATCTATATATATTCTATACTCATGGAATATTGTCATATAATACTCATGTTCTATCCTTATATACATGATAACTTCAGTGCTCATGCAACCGATCTCATCCACAACCCATACGGATGATCCTCATCTTGAATGTATGGTCAATCTATCGACTATGTAGTGTATAGAACCAAAACCACACATGGCGGAGAATATGATGTCATGGAGGTATGATTAGTATCAGATCATCAACAATTGAACAACATTGGATATATGTGTATCATTTAAAGATGGATGAATAGTACCCGTATAGCTGCATCCCACATCATAGATTCACTTGGTCTCAGCTTCGTAATAAATATATTTGTTTCCTTGAATACTCGACCATGGAATCATGGTTGAATCCCAGACATAGTCACACACAAACCTTCAAATGTGTGCATGCCACACCGTGTGTACACACTGTCACCCATGCGTTCTCTTGTGTAAACCTCGTGTGAGATATTATTGTTCCACCTTCTTGTGTAGGAACTATACCTTTAATATTATCTTTATCTGCCTATATCTACCCTATCTAGGTTGTCTCTTGCATGGATGATATTTCTCCCACAAGTGTGGTAGATATGGATTAGCTTATTCAGTTAGAGCTTGGAAATGTTTTTCCAACACTTATAAAAAGAGTTAATAAAAAATGTTCCCCTTTTTTTACATCTTTATGAAAATAAATATTTGCATGGTCTTATCTATCAAGATAATAAACTTAGATAAACTTCTTCAATAATATACTTAAATAGTTCTCACCAGCTCAACACATATTGAAACCAACACACTTCTTTACTTATTGAAAAAAATACAATAAAAATCAATGGGGACAACAATCTTCCCCTTTGTATTTTTTTCAATACCACTGAACACCTTTCACATCAATATGTATAATTTCCTTTTTTCCATAACCCTTATTGAAAATCAATTACAAAGGGGATACACGGATTTTTCTCACCTAAATTTTATCCTCCTCATACTCTTATCCAAAAATAAAGTCCCACAATAATCTCCTGAGAGGAGGATGACACCACATAAATATCTTAGTAATAATCCTTTAATCAGAAAACTCAAAGTCTAGGTGGGCTAAACCAGTGTAAAAAAAACAAGAGTGTATAATCAAGGAATTCAATTATGTCCATAAAATCTACTATATTTTATACAATTATAAGAAATTTTTAATTTCTCAAATAGTATAAGTATAAAAAAATTCATCAAGAAATATGTTGTATCCTGAACACAACTCAACAAACACATTAAAAGTTTTAAGTGAAAAGCATGAAACCCCCCTTTATCTCATATTTCTATCAACCCAAACACCCAATTATTATATATTTTAAATAATAAAAATTAATGTTTGAATTTCTGATTGGAAAACCCTATACATCATATCTCATGGAGTTTTTCAGAAATTCTAGATTGCATGGAATACTTGATTTTGATATCCTTATTCTATAATATTTATCCACCTAAAGGAATGCACTCATATCTTATTTATAATTTTAATTTTTAACCATTAAACTCATCTTATTTTCTATCTATAAATTATAGCCTCTACTTACATGTTATCTCAAAAACATGTAAAATAATATGGAATAAGGAGGGACCACTTTTTTCCTTAGAAGAAGAACTCACGATGAGAATTTATTCTCAACCCATTTCTTTATTTCCTTCTAAAATAAGGATGGTACATGCACTCATTTTTATAGATAAATATTTATCCATTAAAAGTAAACTTATTTTACTTAGAGATCGATATAGATTTACTACCTTATACTTTCACCATCCTATTCCAAAATTGTTCTTGGGATGTTAAGATTGTCATACAATATTTTGATCCATGCTTATCTTTCTTACACCTCTCATGTTTATTTTAGATTTTTTAAGTCACTACTAGTGGATAGATCCTCATGAACTTTGACCACATCATCTGAAACAATTTTGTTTCCTTTAGCCTCATAAATACTCACTCTTCCTTTATATATTTAGACTTGTCCAAATTGTTTGGAAAAAATACCATCCTTATTTGGTTTCTCCACTTATTTAGGATTTTCATACTTTCTTTTGTTAGGATTATCTTTGCATAAATTTTACTTTAATTTCTTCAAAATTATATTCTATTTTATATCATTAGGAACTTCTTATTTAATTATATCCATGTAAACCACAACTTTGTAACCTAATCCACACCTCCACATATTTATTCAAAAATATCAAATATGTTTTTGTGGAAAAATTTGATTTGGATATGGTTATATACATATTTATTTGAGATTTAGTCCTCATTTTATCACTAGATATCCCCTTGATTCTTTCCACTTTCCAATAAATGACATGATAAACCAAAAAAAAAATTATTTATTTCTATAACTTCCACAACACTAATAAAAAAAATACTAAATAGATATCTTATAGGTTGATTCTAGTTATGTACATATTCATATTAATGTTGTTATGCTGAAATATTTGTCTTATTTTACCAATGGGGATATGGTTTTCTTGGTTACACCTTTTCCTTTGATTGAGAAGAGTTCCTCTCATTATATTTCTTGGTATATCCTTGTACATGTTTGTTTTTGATACCTACACTATTAGTTTTGACATATCTTCCTTGAGAATTAAAAGTACCATATTTTATCTGATAGTTGGAACCCTTCATCTCACAAGATTTAAAATATTCTCTATTTACTTCCACTTATTTATTGAAGTCTTCTTTATCCTTGTTCAACTCATGTAGAACTGTGACACATATGGATTGTATCTCAAATAACTCTTTTTCTTTTTCAACCATCTTTCCTTCAAGATCACTCACCATTTTTTCAAGATCTATATATTTTAATTTATACTTCTTGATCTCATAAATAAAATATTATTACTTCTTTATTAACTCTTTATTTTATTCAAAAACCTTATTTTTCTCCTTTAGAAAGTTTTTATTTTATTTCATAGGTTTTGTAATCTCCTTAATACATGACTCCCAACTCATGCTTCAATTGCCTTTCTAGTTTTGTTATTTCATATCCATCATCATCACTACTTGATGTATCCAAACTATTTTCAACCTTAGCAAGAAATTTGATCTCATCATCTGAAGAGATACTTGATGATGAATCAAATTTCTCATGCTTTCTCATTAGATTAATTTTCTTGTTACTATAAAGTTTATTATTTTTTCTTATCCTTTTTATGTTTTTAGAACTTCTCATTATCCTCATATGATTCAGATTATTTGAATTGCTTCTTTGGGTAGTTTTTTTTAATATTTCCAATATTAACACAATTAAAACATCGAATTAATTTCATATCTTTTCATTTACATTTGAACTTCTTGAATCTATTTGAGAAAACATCTATGATTTGGTTGAGATCTTCATTAGCATCCTTATCATTTGAATTATATTATTCAACATATACTTATTCTTATTCTTTGGATTTTCTTTTTCTCATGGATTCAAAATCCATTTCATCTTTTAATTTTTTCTTTAAAGATTGTGTCTTTATCATTTAAAAATCTATGATAATGTTATTTAATACATGAAGAGTCAAATATTATCTTTATTCTAGAGATGATAATTTTGAAACAAATTAATCTGGAAAATCCCTCATTAGTTTCTTAACAATGATGGAATATTTAATCTTTTCACTAAATTCTCAAATGGTTCTCACAATCTCATTGAACCCTATGAATAAATCATCAATGATACAATCATCATCTATTTTAATATCTTCAAACTGGCTCTTTCAAATTTAAAGTTTAGCTTCCTTAACTTTAAAACTTACTTCATAGCTACTTATTAATTTTTTCTAGATCTCCTTAGCTGTTTGGAGACCCATAAACTTTTTGTAAACCTTCTCTAATAGCGACTTCAAGATGACATATTGAGCTTTACCATCTAAGACCACATTTCTATTATCATCTTTAGTCATAACATCTCCATTATAAATTGGTGTAAAAACCATTTTTGAAACATCTATAAATCCTATTCTAAGTGATAGGTGATAGGTAAACATATTATTCCTCTATATGTGAAAATTATTTCCATTGAATGTGAGAACACTTAAGCTATAGAATGAGTTGAGGTTCTCCATATATCAGAATTATTCTATGATCTTTATAGGAAACCTAAATGTTTTGATACTAATTGAAGATCCCAAGGACCAGTTAGGAACCACTGGGGGGAATCTGCACTAAAAATTTTATGAAAATTCATTATTAACCTCCTAAACCTGTCAGAGTTCTTTATCCATACAATATAATCTCTCAGCCCCACCTCATGTTCATTGATAATGAAAGATAGAGCATCAAATAATATTTACAAGGTTTTACTTAAAAGCCTACTCATTTTCATGTTCATTATTCCTCCCAATATAGATTCTCTACTATCTTAAATAATTATTACAACCAATGAAAATCTAGTACTATATACATAGAGTTCACTATGTATACCTTTAATAATTGTTCCTCCAACAAAAAATCCACTATGCTCTACCAGTTAAAGAGTCCATTGAAAGATTCTTAACTTCTTCAACGATGATCGAACAAAGAAATATATTATTCCTATCCCTAGTTTCTTTTGCACCACTTGGAAATATGATCTTCCTCCACAATCTTATAGATTAGTAGATCTGCACATGTACCTCCTTCAAGATCATCAGTAGTAACCAATAGTGATTAACACTATTGGTCTCAAAACTCACTCTGATATAAAATGATCTTATTACTTCCTCTAAATACACTGTAAGTAGTTATTCTCCTCTAATGGATGGTCTCCCAACTTCAGACTATTTTATTTCTTCAATAATAAAGATTATCAGACTCTTAGAATTCTCCAAATATTCTCAAGGCTAAAACATTACTTCTTCATCACCTGCATCATATATTTTTATACTCATAGAATAATATATCTCAAATTATATTTTTTATATTCATATTATAGAATTTTATTTAATCTTAAGGACAAATAATCTTCATATTCAAAACTAGAGGATATCTATCCATTTTGAATTCTCATTTAAATTCATCCATCCTTCTCATTTAAATCCCCTAAGACTTTTGATTTAATATTATTTTAATATATTATTCAATATAATCTTGAATATTGAAAATAATTAGCATCCCATTAATTATTCTCTATGTTTTATGAAAATAACCATAGCATCATTTAACTCCCCAAAGCACTCGGTTTCTTGATTCTTCACATGGTTTATTTGAAAACCACAATATCTTTATTTTATCATGTCTATATGTATACATGCATTGAACATGGAATATCATCCTCAAAATGTGGTTTTTATTTTTCTTTTAAAACCATGTAATCTCTGTTTCTATTTAAACTCATGTTATACTCGAATTCCACATAAAAAAACCTTTAATAATGAGCCCGTAAGGGGCATCGCAGCACTAGGGTTTCATCTTGCCGACGCCTCCTTGCTCCGTCCCGGATCGGCTCATCTTCCCTCTTGCACGACTATTCGTGGTGGCGTCTCTTCTTCCGCAGTGGTGTCATGCGTCTTTTGGGCTCGACATTCTTGGATTCACACTCCGGTGTCATCTTCTCTCACCTATCTCCCCTGATGGATAGGGTTTCATGATGGCGCAGCGGGAAGTAGAGGCTAAGGTCTTGCTTTCGGGGTTGGGGTTGGGGTCACCTCTTCATTTTTGCTCATCTGGTGGTTGAGCGTGGTTTTGTGGGAGTTTTGGATGGAGGCGACTAGGCTATGATCTATTTTGCAAGTGGTATTCCTCCTGAATTTCTGGTGATGGTTCGATTTTGTTTTTCTTCTTTTCATCTGTTTATGTTTTGTATGGTTTTGTTTTGTTCATGCTCCTGGGTTTGCGACTCGTGCGTTGACCCGACGGTGGTGATTCGTCGGAAGCTGGTCGCGTTGGGGATCGTACCCTTGTCTCCAGTGATTGCTTATGTATGGTTCGTTTTTGCGATGATGGTTGATTGCTGGGATGGATTGAGTTTGGTGGAAACGACGTTGATTTAAGTTTTATGAGGTTGGATGTTCTTCTTCGGTTTGTTTGCTGCGACCACCAGCTCTGATGATGGGCGGTGACGTTAACATTGATATCTGGTGTCGTTTTCTCTGGTCACGGGCTCCGGCGGCGTTGGATGGGTTGAAGATGACTGTGTTCAACGATGGCGATTTGCAGGCGATGATTGCGGATGCAGGAGACAGACTCTGGCTGTCACGGGTGGCCCTTTCCTCGAGGACTCCTCGAGTTGTGTGTTTTGAATTTCAAATTTGGTCCTATCTTGAATTGTGGTATCCTGCGTGAACTCTGTGGTTATCGCTTATCCTCAAAGTGGATTTTTTGGGTGATGTTTTTGAACATTGTAATGGTTACTGGTAACCCATAAACCAGATTTTATAAAATGAAAAAAATGGATTGCAGGCACATAAAAAAACCTTTACATGGATTATATTTTTAGTTTCATGTGGCCTTCAATATTTTTTGCAAGAATTATGAGTGTGTCATGAGCCCTTAATCCATGGAAGTTTCATGCATCATTTTTTCTTAATAATTTAAGCTTGATTGAACCTATACAAAATGTTTTATTCTTCTCGTTCATTTTATATGCATGCATGGAAAAGTTTCGTTCATGTGCTATTATTCTGAGTTCACCAATATAAATATTGGGATTCATCATCGTTCAAGATTTATGTCTTGATATCTCTTGATGTCGGGACTCAAGCTCCCAAAAATAAGCACGTGAATATGCCACATGAATAAATCTCACAGAAGATATGTGATTTAATATCATACATAGAAGATTTATTCTCTTTATAGAAGGTCCTCATGCATGGAAGGACTATGAATTGTCTGTCCTCACAGAAACTCCCTATTTCATTCATGGTAGCTCAGAGTTTTAAACACACGAAAGATTCTATATTATTTAGTTAGATTCACTTTCCATGTATTCTAAATGGTTTACCAAGTCACCTTCTTATAGTAAATATTTATATGCATGGTAGCTTGTAGTTATACCGCACGGTAGGTGGAAGCTTGTTCATGTGGTCAATACATCAACTACGAAGTACATGGTTAGTCTAGTGTGCACACTCATTCTTCATGGAATATTTGTGATCATTACAAATGGAAGATATGTGTATAGTATATACTCATATAATCTTATCATCTCATACCCATGGTCAATCCTTATATGCATGGTAGATTCAATGTCCATGTGATCCATCTCATTCACAAATCATACGGTCAATCCTCGGTTTGAATTTATGGTTAATTCATCAACTATATAGTGTATAGAAACAGAACCCTATGTGGAAGAGAATATAATTTCATATAGGTACAAGTAGTGCAATATCATTAGAAATCAAACGACTGTGGATATATGTGTATCATTTAAGGTTGGGTGGAAAATACCCGCATAATACATCCCATATTGGAGATCCGCTAGGTCTCACATCACTTAATAAATATCATTATTTCCTTGAACACTCAGCTAAGGAACTAGGGTATTCTCTTAGATTAACTCACACACACACACACCTTCATGGGTGCGTTCCACCTCACATACACGCACTAGCACCCATGAACGCTCCTATGTACACCCTACATGAGCTATTCTTGTTCCCGCCTACCTGTGCAGGTGATCTATATTCACTATGATATTCAACTGCCTCAAGATATCCTAGATAGGATAGATCCTACATGGATGATCTTTCTTCCACAAGTGAAATTGACTTGGCTTGTATTGGATAGTTATAGGTTGATTTTTTTTTCTAACACTTGTAAAAAGATTTATTGAAAATTGTTCCCTTGTTTTTGAATCTTCATGCAAATAAATATTTTCTTGGTATTCTCTATCAAGATGGAAAAATAAAATAAACTTCTATAATAATATCCTTCACTGGTTCTCAGAAACTCAACACATATTGAAACTAACAATCTTCTTTACTTATTGACAAAAAATATAATAAAAAATAATGGGCACAACATCTTTCATGGAGAAACACTTGTTCAACCATGTCTTAACTGACTGTAAGACTAGTATCTCATTTTCAATTAATAATTGAAGGTTATATGTGTTGTAATAGTGGGAAACCTAGACCTAAATTGAATAATATTTTTTGATTACCATATCATGTATATCATGAGTTATGCATGATGTACACTTACCTTAATAGTGTTGATATTTTTATATTCACTATTTACTTGGTAATGTCTATAGATTCTTTTATTGCAACAAAATGTTATAGTAGTTACTAGGATATAATGAGAACCTTGAGATACAATGAAATTAATCTTAAACATGTGTCATATTTTCTTGATATATTATACTGATTGGGTAAATATGATGTCCGTCCATCAGGTGATGGGGGGTCATAAGCATTGAGACTTCTTCTCATGAAGTTCTCACTTGGCGATATCGAGTAGATGAGACCATGAGGGTTGACTTTCCAATAGGAACACCAAATTTTTCAAGTGTCATCGGTTGTTACTATCTTTGAATTCATGTAATGGTCTCCTAACTTGAGATTATTATCAGTGTATACTATTTGATTATTTTCTTTGATATATGACAAAAACTATGGAATTTATTTCATTGTGAGGTATCTTATGTTTTATGCATCATTTATTGTATAACATTGATTGAATAATCAATATATAATTTTTTCTTCTGAATGAAAGTGACATCTCAGGCCTAGTGGACCAGGATGTAGCACCTTCATTAAATCCATGGTAATGGTAGAAGAAGGTAATTTTGTCTAGTTAGGTCAATGAATAATAAAGTAAGATAGGATGGTGACACAAAGTGTGTTTCCTGCTTTATGAGATATCATGGGACAAAGGGATTATATTACATAACATGTGTTAATAGGAAAGGTTTTCATTTATATGAATCTTCCTTATCTATTTAGGGGCATTGATGGTTTTCTAGACTTTGATCTTGGTCTGTGAATAGTATTCACTACTATCGAGATATGATCCTAGAGGTTCACACACTTAGAATATTCAAAATTCCACCCTATTCTTATGGACATGAGTTTAGGACATGGTGGGACCCACCACTAGGGTCCAGGGATGTTTGAAAATATGAATTCCAAGAAGGAATAAATTCATATTATTTTATTTTAGAATAATTTGAATTTAATTTAATTAAAGTATTCACAAAATATTAAGTGAATACATGGGATAATATTATATGAACGGATGTTATTTTATTATTCAAGGTTCATTTAATATTTGTGAGAACGTTGAGTTGAGTTAATGGAATTATTTTATCATGTAATACATTTATTATATTACAATAAAGTAATAAAAATATAAATGATATTTATGACCCAATTAGTTGGTCATAACACGTCGTTTATGGATTATTTAGTGGGAAATAAATATTAGGGGTTTGGGGAGCCATTTACAAGTATATAAGACCGTACCATATAAGTGATGAGAGGATCTCATATAGGGTTATAATCATCATGAAAATCTAGGAAAATCTCTATCTCCTCTCTCGCATCATAGTGAGAGAAGCTCTTGATCCAAGTAACCAGACCAATCTCTCCTTCACGAATCAAAGGAACATCGATGTGGTGATCTTCAGGACATTGAAGGAAACATTGAATATCCACACTAGATCCTAATTTTTTTTTAATGATGTTCCTGATAACTTTTAGTGCATGTGTGAATGATTTATAGGGAACTAACTTTGGTTCCTTCGGGAAATGCTTGCCGAGAATGAATGATTGAAGAAGGTAGCTTCAAACTGATTGAGGTGATTTTTTTATTTAATTTTAATGCTTAAAATTATTCATGGGGGATCCTCAGAGGTTTTTATGGGTAGAACATTACTATAGGTGATGTAGTTAGATCATTCAGTGATGATCTCTGAGAGAATTGATTTGGGTTGAAGGAGTATTCTTGATCTCTCAAGTATTGAGGGGTTAGTGGAGGAGGACCACTCTTCATTATTGAGAGTTTTTCAGGATAAAATGTATTTAGGGATTGAGATAATTCTCTCAATACTTTTCATTATGAACAAAGACTATTAGGTTTAGAAATTAAATAATCAGGTTTATATAGAGATAGAGTTAGACACACAATCATTTCCCATGAGCCCTTATTATTTTCTTAATCCCCAATAAACCCCATTTCTAAATAATAATAATAATATTATTATTTACTTGACATGCACCAAAATTATGAATAAATAAATATTTTTTTCTTGAATAAATTAATTAATATTTATTCAAATAATATTTAATATATCATTTCTAACCAGACTGTTAAACTCGATTTGTCAATCCTCCTCAATATTTATTAGACCTTGAATAAAGACTATTTATTTAAATAAATAAATATCATTTCATTATTTTTCAATAAATCAATAAATTTTATATTCAAAAAAACCATGAATACATATTTATTAAATATTCATATAAATAAATAAATAAATATATGTTAACTTGTGAATGAACCATAAATAAATATTATTTATTCATGTAATTAATAATTTCCTTGAAAAATGAATATTTATTTGACATTCAACTCACTTAATATTCTTTATAATAATTTGTGATTGAATATAGGTGATCAAATAAACATGAATAATTATTAAACCATGTAAGGGGATAATATTTATTCAACATGTTAAATTCAAATAAAATTTAATTTAGGTTCTAAATATTCATAGTGTGTGACCCTCTAGAACCCTTTCTCAGTGAGATTTGGTTATCACGCATAAAGTCCAAGTTTATTATATAGTAAAATTCTAAGACAACCATAGATAAAGAGGTAAAATTACACAATTACAAAAAACCACATACAAATGTACATTGTGTAATATAATTCCTTTATCATAATATCTATAACCAATCAGGTTGCATGCTGGTGTCATCGATCTATGTGCTCGATGTATCTTTCTTTAACTTTTTGAAAATGAACTTTCTAATGAAATGCCATGGCCATGGACTTAATAAGGTAGTTCCATGTTCATTAAAAGTCCCGAGACATAAACTTTAATTAAATAACATATGATAAAAAACCTTTCTCAGATTATTCATTAATACAATATTACTCATGATGCAATCAATATAGCCTACCTCACTACGATCCTGTATCATCATGGTTTTCATCAATACATCAAAGTAAATGACTCATAATATGAATTAATAATAATCTTAAATTTTAAGTATAATTACACACATCTATAGATAAGAACACAAAATGACACATATAAATGTGGATTTACTACTGATAGTTAATGTTCTCATTATCTCATGATCTAAATATTACTAAGGGCATATAAAATGATAAAGTGTCTCAAATTATTTTGAGTCTCCACCCTTGATAGAATATATCATTTACATCCTGTAAAATGATATCATCTGACTATAAAACATATATTTAAGAATACTATAATGGAACATCTAGGTTATCATCATACTAGGGAACTTCTACGACCTTTCAGTATGAAAAGTACCCAAGGAAATTATCACATAGATATCACATTGAAGAATGATAATCATTTGATAATTAATTAATTAATATTATAAATTATGAATATTATGGTAATAAAATATACACAGTAGTTAGTTCTAGGGAACTACTTCCAAAAAAATCCCATTTAAACGAAATACAACTCACTACTACAAATACGGCTTTTATCAGCGCTAAAAATGGCCTTTATCAGCACTAGAAAAGCACTGATAAAGCTGGATAAGATAAAGGGGGGGTCCCCTTTATCAGCACTTTTTTTTAGCGCTGATAAAAAAAATAAAAATAAAAATAAAAATAAAAAATAAAAAAAATAAAAAAATACTGCCAATCTCGGGGGGGGGGGGGGGGGGCTTTTTACAGCGCTTGAGCCCCCCTTTATCAGCGCTTTCCTGCACCTCCAGCTCCCTCCCCCGCACCACCTACACCCTTTATCAGCGCTAGCCCTTTAAATCAACCTTGCGCGCGCACCCATGCCTCCACCCGGATTTGATCTCGAGACCTCCCCCCTGCGCACCTAAAGCCTTTGCCACTACCCTATATTGATTTGTTCTCTTATTCATGATATATCTATTTATTTATATATATATTTAGTTATATTTATTTGTATAGTAATATATATTTATATTAATATATATAGTTATATTAATATATAGATATAGTTATATTAATATATATATATATATATAGTTATATTAATATATACATATAGTTATATTAATATATGTATAGTTATATTAATATATGTATAGTTATATTAATATATAGTAGTTATATAAATATTAATATATTGGTATTTTAAATAAAATGGATATTAGTTATTATTTAGATAAAGCTAATATATTTTATATGTAAATATGTATAATTATTTATTTAAAAAATTTAATTTTTAGGTATGAATATATAAAAAAATTGTACATATAGTTATATATTTGATTATAAATAGAAGTGAATTATAAAAAAGGATGAAATTTCAAATACATAATATCAATATGAATGTAATAACTTGGAATAAATTCAGTCCCCACCAAAAAATCCAATAATACCCCCTTAAATGAGGCTAAAAATCCACAAAATGTTAAAAAATATGGGTACCCCAAAAAAAACTCAGTTTTGGAGGCCTTCTGGGCCTCTTTTGGCCTCAAAAAATGCTTGACCAAGGTCCCTCGGGTCACAGCGACGTAGATCTCGTCGCAGGATTCGATTTGATATGTTGTAGAGCTCAAACGGACACCCGGATCAAAAGTTATGGCCATTTGAAGTTTGAGTTGCGTTTTCAACATATTTTGGATCTTTTTTTTAATTTTTTTTATTTTTTATTCTTCAAATTGTTATTAAATGACTATTACTCCATAATAATTATCAAATTATTAATTAAAAAATATTTTTTTAATTTTTTAAGAATCCATTTTCACTAAATATCTTATATATTAAGTATATTAAGTGTAAATGTACATTTGTACTTATATAAAATATATTTAAAAATTATATATTATATTTATATCAATATAACTATATAACTATATTTATATATTAATATATAATTTTTTTTTGAAGTCGACCCTTTATCAGCGCTAAAAAAAGCACATATAAAGGGGTACTTTTATCAGTGCTTTTTTTAGCGCTGATAAAGGCACCCTTTATCAGCGCTGATAAAGGCCCCCCCTTTATCAGCGCTTTTTCGTTAGCGCTGATAAAGGGGTGGTGCTAGCCTTGCCCAGTTTTGTGGTAGTGACTTTTAATAACTCAACTAGTTATACTCACATTATATACATTCTTCTTTTGAGATATGGCCATAGCTTTTGATCCCATCCCACTACTTGTGGCTGATATGCTTACTATGACATCAGTTATCTAAGAAAATACCTCAAAACATGATATTACCAATTATACACCCTCTATCATCACTGAAATATTAGATAATACCATAGTTAAAATTCATAATGATATTATGGAATTTTACTATCTTGGTAAATATTTTAAAATATTGAACAAATGGCTACTAAACTTTCTTCTTAAGCTGCATCATAATCCAAAACATACTCATTATAATATAGATATGGAAACCAATGGGTGAAATATGATTTAACCATTAATATTAATTTATACTTAATATTATATTATATCAAACTGATCTAAATAATACTAGTTTTATATCCCCTAATAACTGGAATTTCAATCTCTCTAATTTCTAAGAACTCATCCATTTTTTATTTAAAAATCATTGTATGTTAGTTTTATAACACCCTAGGATTTTAAAAGAATAAATTTAGGGTTTATAGAATATATGACATTAAATTAAGGTCTTATACAATAATTTAACACCCTAAGACTTTATGATATATTTATTTTTAAATAAATTTGATCTCTTCGATAGCTTGCGGAACATGAAACCTCAAGTCTAAATGAACTGTAATATAGTATACCATTATAACCTACCTATTAAGTTGGAGAGTATTAATAGTACTAAATAAATTATGAAAATTAGGGTTATCTATTAATTATAAATAAAGTAAGAATCATTTAAAATAAAAGGAAATGTTTTATAAAAAACTATATTTTTTCTAAAAAATGGTTTAATTGTTCTCCGCGCACACAATTTAAAATTATTTTTTACCACTTTTATAAAATTTATTTTAAAAAATTAACTACTTTTTTAAATAATCATATAAAAATTATATTATGATGAATTTTTTGG
This sequence comes from Viscum album, assembly GCA_963277665.1. Classification (NCBI taxonomy): domain Eukaryota; kingdom Viridiplantae; phylum Streptophyta; class Magnoliopsida; order Santalales; family Viscaceae; genus Viscum; species Viscum album. The sequence goes on from OY728145.1 coordinate 1,741,478,988, forward strand.
ATTTTTCTGAAAAGTTTTCTTTCTTGATGAATAGTGAAAAATAATGATTCTTAATGAAATCTATCCTTTTATTTAAGTAATTTACAAAGTTAAATTATATTTTAAATTAGTTTTAAAGTAAAATTAGTTCAAATATATTACAATTTAACTAATTTAGGTCATTATAATCAATTTAATATTGAATTTTTATATTAAAACCTTCTATACTTATGAGAATTCTCTCTTTGGAAACCCACTTTTTCATCGTGTATACCAGTATAATTTTAAATTGGATTATTCCAATTATGTGAGTTTAATTTTTAAAAAATATAATAAATATTTGGGATTAGAATAATTTATATTATATAATAAGATAAACTTAATTTTTTACCATAATGAATAGAGAAAATATTAAAAATTAATTACCATGGTTAAGGTAAAAACAGGTTTACCAGGGGTTAAACTAAGAAGATAAGGGTAAAAAATGACCTAAAACTTTTCTAACATATATTTTATGGAAATATTTAAAATTTATAAAATATAAGGTTAAATAATTATTCATTATTTAGTCTTTTTTCAGGATAAAAATATGGATGTAATTGATTATTTTTAAAAAGTCCATAATGTCCTCGCCCCAACTTAAAAAGTCCACCCACTCTTCCCCCTCTTTAGACTTCTAAATCCATATAGTTTAGAAAATAATTTTATAAAACAATTAATTTATCCCATAAAAACATACTAAATCCTCTTTTATCATAAATATAACCTAATAAGGATTTTGGTGCAAACCTACCGAATTTTTCTGAAGAAGAGGTAATGTTCTTAAACAAGAACTTTTATTTTTTTTCTTATTAAACCTAATTAAAATATTATTAATACATTATTATATAATAAAACCAATATCTTAAATATATTGATATGTTATTATATGATGTTAAGGACCTATATCCATCTTATCTTCCATCAAATGGGAAATGAAACTGTTGATCGTGTGTACGGTGGACTACCGCCTTACGAACCGATGTGATTCATTTTCCATCAGCACCTTTCAACGATGGATATAATGATGGATTTAATAAATTTATATGATATTTATAATATTATTATACTTCTAAAATTATAATATCACATATAACTTCTTACTTTCCATGCCTTTTAAAATATAATAATGTCTCTCGTGTGTACAACAAACTACCGTCTCACGAAGTTATGTGAGTTGTTTTTCACTTACCATTTACATAGAAATTAATAAGGATAAATTTAATAAATATATGTGATATATATGAAATGATATTATTTATTTAATATTAATATATCACACACTTACTTACACTTTCACTCATTAATGGAATGATATCATGTAACGCCCCGACCCCAGCTACCCAGAGTCGGTGCATTACTTCGTAACATTGGCATGATCACAAAAGATCAAGTCTCGAAAGACCGATTAGTTTAGTAGCCTTGGAAACACTAGATACATTCGTAAACGTTACATTACATCATAAAGTGAAAAACTACAATAACAAAGTCTCCATAGTCCACACTCATATCCTCTTCTGACTATCCCTGCAGGTCATTCATAAAATACTTCTTCACATCCTGGAAAAATATTAAAACATTGAAAGGGGTGAGCTCAGATGCTCAGTAAGGTTAACAATATAGCAGAAGCTTTCATAAATAAACATTAACATTTAAGGCAATGTATAACTAAAACAAAAGCCTTTTAAACTTGAACTTCAACATAATATGGCAAAAGTAAAATGAGATAATTCCATTCACTTCTTCACATGGATATTCTACTGGTCGAATAATCACATGCAAAATCAATAACCACTTTCATAATGAGGGAATGTATAATGCCAGACATTCTGAAACATTTTGTCAAGGCCTCATCCAAGACGTCTAAAATGATTAAGGCCTCGGCCAAAACCATAAATCAAATTGGGAAAGGGCCTTGGCCAATTCCACGTATAGTTGTCTCATGAGACCTATCGATGCATCGAGGAGCTATAGCGGGCTCCACCCATCACTTATTAAGTCCAATACATTCCTCATATGAATAGGTTTAAACATATCATAAACCATAACATAATCGTATCACATAAAACATGCATAAAGGAAACATAACATTTCCACATAACAATCACAAGATATCAATACAACACATTGTTATAATAAAAACGCTTTCAAAACCATTTTCAATACCAAAATAAAAGAAAGTTAAAACTTTGTATTTATTTTTCATTAAAAAAATGATGGCTTTTAGAGGAAGCCGAAACTCAAATAATGGTCACGGCGGCGGAGAAGTCGTTGTCGCCTCATAAGTACGAAAAAAAAAACATTCCCTTTTGTCGTTTAGTAAAACGCTTCGTATAAAAAATATTCCTTTTGAATAAACTTAAAAGTCAAAGGGGTTTATACACCGTATAAAAGAAAAGTTGTGTATAAAACCAAATATGCCTCAATGAAAGGAGATTGAGACGAAGTCCTTAAAAAATCATTTTTAAAATAAAATAGATCTATTATGTGTATTCACTATAGGTACACATAAAGAAAGTAAAAATACAAAATAGGACATAATAATATCATGACATAATTTGAAAGTAGGAGATTAACCCAAAGAATAGAAATTGGGTTAAGAAGTTCCCTTACCTCGTGTTTGACTTGACTCAACCGTTATTTAACCTCCTGAATAATAAACTAGAGTTAATATATACCTTATTAAGAACCATTTTCAATTTCATTATCCTTTTTATATCACTTATTACAATGATATGAACATTATGTAATTATTTAAGTTAATAACGGTCGTTTTGTCGATCTTTGGTACTTGAGTCAACAATAAAATTCTTATAATTACAAGTTGTTTATGTGGTAGAATATCCATTATCTCCAGAATTATATTCATTATTTAGATGTCATATATATCTCATATATCCAGTATATACATTCATTTGTAATATTACGTAACATTTAGAGGTAAGAAATGAAATGCACCGTTCATGGAGACGGTAAGCCGTACGTACGCATGAACGCTACTTTCATTTCAATTTCATATTTAATGGAATGAAATCATAATGATATAAATGTATAATATAATTCCAGTATAATATAGTGTATAATACCATTTACTCCATCCTTTATACATCCCACATATGGCATTAACGATTCAAATCACTTTGAGGGGGTGGTAGTCCGCACTTCCTAAAATGAAATTATCGCGTTTTACCCATAATGGATATCATAAAGTATGCCATAAATGAGAAATACAGAAGCATAAGTAAAACATAAACATATTATATATCATATATAAAAATAGTGACATCTTAATGGCCACCTTTGGAGGTGTTATATGAGTGTTGAACAATCATCGTTTCGTGAGGCAGAAATTCTCCATCCACAGAAACCGTATGTTCTTTAACCATTAGATGTAGGTGTGTGTAAGTGTAGCTCGAATAATTCTTATAACAACATCATAGTATATTGAGGATACTGGTGTTGTTACAAAATAAATGAATAAAAAGAGTTTAGGGGGTTGGAGAAGAAAAATAAAACAAAACCACATTAGAGAAGACATTACCTCAAAATCGGGTAACTCTTTTTGATTTGAGCCAAAGGCTTCCTTGGAAAGAGTTATGACCAAAGTGAGGCTTCTAGGAGTAAGAGGGGGAAGTTGAGAGAGTATTTGGGCAGAGGTTGGCAGAGCCAAATGGCTTGAAAGTGTAAATGAGGTGGGAGAGGTGGGGGCCTTTTATAAGAGGAGAGGAGGGGCTCTTTTGGAAAGATTGAAATGTTACATTATTACACAATGCTTTTCGGATTCTAAAGGTCCCACACTTATATAATTAGAGGCTAAGGTGATAAGGGTTCTAAATATCCTCATCCAATTGGCTTTGGACAAGTGTAAGCCTTGGATTTTGCATTATCTTCCCATTTTATTTAAATCGTTAAATAATGAGGTCATCGCTGCATCATCATGATGTCATAAATAATTTAATTTATTTAATGTCTAAAAATTATAAAAAAAATATTATGATGTAGGAAATATTTTTAGCTTTCTAATGAATATTTATAGTCAAAATTTGGACTTGTTTAACCCCACTTAAAAACTGTTTTAGTAAAACAACTCATGTTTGTGTCAATTTAATTTTAACATTAAATAAATATATATTAATGTCATTTTCCAACCAAAGTGGCTCCATGGGGTCCCCAACTTGACCCATGGGTTGTCTTGGTCGGCCATGACTCATACAATAGGAGTAGGACAAGTGTCATGCTCATCTCATATTATTAAAACATTATTTGTACCTTAAACTACACTAATTACCTCTAATCGCGATTAAGAACTTAAAAGTTACTATTCACCAAAAAATTATTTTAATCTCATTGAACCACATTTTACTTCTTAATGACAACCATATATGTCGGATTTTTGAAAATCAAATCACAGAAGTGGTAATATTTTATTTAAACGAAAAATCAGTTATTTAACTACCACTTAGTGGTTTCACTATTCATCAAAAATTGAAGTTTTTCAGAACAATGCCAAAATTTCACCCTAAGCTATAATTGATATTCCGATTTCAAAAATGATGTCTATTTTACAAAATTACAAACATATAAGTTTCATTAATTAATTTTATAATTAATTCCCACTGTCACAACAAATAGCGTGTTTTTAAGAAACAATTTATATCAAAAGATTGGCAATTGTTTATGTCCAATTTCAATGTTAAAATAATTCTAATGACCACCATTGGATAAAATGGTAAAAATATATTCTAATTATATTTTAAAACCACTAAATAGTGTAACTTATCACTATAAATTATTTTGATTAAAAAAGTTGTTTTTAAGTATTTTTCACTATTCATAAAAAATTAGAAGTTCTCAGAAAAATACCAAAAATTCAACATAGGCTAATTTCGATATTCCGAATCCAAAAATGAAGTCCATTTTGAAATATAAAATTTCTATAATTTTAAAAAGTGGTTATTACTATTCATAACTGCTACTTTGATTAGTCGCGGTGTTTTAGAACTCGAAGTTGCGTACAATGCAAGCTATTGCATTATTGAATGAGAAGCGTATCGTGGAAGCTCGGGGTGTTAAATTCTCCCCTCCTTCAATAAATTGCGTCCTCGCAATTTGAAAATTTTTTTCTTTGAAAATAAAAGGTTGAAAAGAGAAAATACCTTTGTGGAAAACCCACATCGGAAATAAGATTAATAAAATTTAGCCTTAATAAGAGGGAAAGGGAAATGAAAATGTCACCACCCAATTATGATCTCGATTAGGAGAACATTGGTGGCAATTAGAGACATATAATTAGAGGAAAAATGTAAATATTTGTAGGGAGTGATTGAGGTCATCAATCACAATCAACTGTCAAATTGAGGGCCTCAAAGTCTTCAATATATGTTGATTTAAAATATCATCAGTTCAACAAGACATAATGTATTAGGATAACACATTTTTTTGTTTTAATATCCCTTTAATAAAGTTTAAGAATTAATTTATTCATTGAATAAGAGATAGGTATATATTTATGCTTGACAATTAGAGTTTCAACCTTCAACTCATCTTTCACTCAAAAAGATAATAGAACTCAAAAATATTATACTTATCCTAATTGTATAAGGTTCCAAATGTTAACACATACCATTTAGATTAGTAAAATTATTTTGTAATAACCAGGGACTTCCTGTAGGCTAGTGGTAGGAAATAAAGGCCTGTCGCACTATGATTGTGGGTTCGATTCCTGCAGCTTTGTCCGACGCGACGGGTTATGCACCACCCTGCAGGTTGTCCTTTTTCCTAAAACTATAGTATTATAATATTCCAAAAATAATCTTCAGAAATGCTTTAACCTTAAACAATACTATCCATGGTTCAACTTAATCCATTCCAACCTTAATAGTTATCCAAAATACCTCCGTCCAGACTTTCTCTAAAGGGTCGTTAAATTCCAAAATCAATTGTAACCTCAGATTCCCCAAACAAAGTAAAGTTTCTCTTATTGTCACATACTAAAAAATATGATTACCTTCATCATATTAAATCCTTAATGAAAACAACATGTACTGCAGTACAATCCTTATATATCACATTATTCTTATAACCATAATCTAGTTCTTGAGTCCAAAAACACAAATACAATAATTATTCCGCTTCAATTGTAGTCACAGCATAAGATTGGCCTTGATCCCTTGGCCTTTTCTGAGGTAAGTTTCCTTGACGCTTAGGACATTCATTTGCATAATGACCCATTTCTCTACAATTGTAGCATTCAACTTTGACAGCCTCTTTCTTTCCCTTGCAATCACGAGCCTGGTGACCCTTTTCTCCACATTTATAACAAACTCCCATTCCTTTTAGGCACGTACCAGGGTGATTCTTCCCACAATTATCACATAATGGAAAATCCTTCTTTCCCTTTTTCCCTTTATCTGTCTCTTGTTCCACCGTTCTCTTCTTCTCTTGCTTTACTTTATTGTCATAAGACTTAGAGAATTCCTTTTCTGTCTTGATAGCACACGAGACAATATCTTCGTATGATGAGAAGTATTGTGATACTAAAGCTCGACGGAGAAATGGTTTTAACCCATCAAATAAACGATCAATCTTACTTATTGGGTTACGTATATAATCGAAAGCATGCCTCGCTAACCTTGTAAAGTTAGACTCATACTTTGTGACATTCTCATCCTCCTTCTGCCTCAGACTCAGAAATTGCCTTTCCATATCTGCTCGATGGTCACGAGGAAAGTATTTTTCTAAGAAAAGCTCTTTAAACTCCCTCCATTCCATATTCGATACGTCATCATCTTTCTTTGTGTTTTGAATTAGCGACCACCACTGATCGGCATCTCCAGTGAGGCGGTAAACTGCCATGACAACCTTCTCCCTTTCACTACTCCCCAAGGCATGAAATATTTTCTCTAAGGAATTTATCCATTGCTCAGATACTATAGGATTTGAACTCCCATTGAAGGTTGGTGGTTGTTGCCTCATGAATCAATCTAACATTGATCCTCCACGCTGTGGATCAGGGTGCTCCATACGGGTAAGGTTATTATTCATAACCAGAGTAAGTTGTCCCAGTATGGTGATTAGCTGATCGGCACCAGTTGCATCACCAGCCCCACTATAATTATCTTGAGCATGAGGGAAATCCCTACATGGAGTGCGTGCATTGATACGGTTTCCATTTCTTCCACTAGGCGCCATTTCTAAACAATTTCGTAAACTAGATCAGTTTATGAATCAAAATACATAATCCCATACTTATAAAACACTTAACATAAATTGAACTATTTATGGATATAATCCATAATCATAAAAATGTTTTCTTTGAGGAAGTATATACTCATAAACCCTTCATAATGATTTGTAAAGAAAATGAGAGTTATCCTAAGCATATCCCCCGGGAGTGTCGTAACCAAGAGTGCAGCAAGGCCCGTTGTCGTGCACCAGTTCCCGTTTGAGTCTAGCTCAAAGCGGTGTTTTCGGGTTTTACCCCTAGGTACATCTGTGCCAGAGCCGCCTCTACCTGCTCGTATCCAGACAGGGATGTATTTCTCGGAAAACTCATAACATCTCTATAATACCAAAATTCTAGGAAGTTTTTCTATAATAATCCTCAAAGTCTATCTTCGGGCTATGTGCTCTAATCAGAGTTTATCTAAATCTAGATTCCAAGGTTAGTACTAAACTGCCTCTCATACCAACTCTAATGCCCCGAACCCAGCTACCCAGAGTCGGTGCATTACTTCGTAACATTGGCATGATCACAAAAGATCAAGTCTCGAAAGACCGATTAGTTTAGTAGCCTTGGAAACACTAGATACATTCGTAAATGTTACATTACATCATAAAGTGAAAAACTACAATAACAAAGTCTCCATAGTCCACACTCATATCCTCTTCTGACTATCCCTGCAGGTCATTCATAAAATACTTCTTCACATCCTAGAAAAATATTAAAACATTGAAAGGGGTGAGCTCAGATGCTCAGTAAGGTTAACAATATAGCGGAAGCTTTCATAAATAAACATTAACATTTAAGGCAATGTATAACTAAAACAAAAGCCTTTTAAACTTGAACTTCAACATAATATGGCAAAAGTAAAATGAGATAATGCCATTCACTTCTTCACATGGATATTCTACTGGTCGAATAATCACATGCAAAATCAATGACCACTTTCATAATGAGGGAATGTATAATGCCAGACATTCTGAAACATTTTGTCAAGGCCTCGGCCAAGACGTCTAAAATGATTAAGGCCTCGGCCAAAACCATAAATCAAATTGGGAAAGGGCCTCGGCCAATTCCACATCTATTTGTCTCATGAGACCTACCGATGCATCGAGGAGCTATAGCGGGCTCCACCCGTCACTTATTAAGTCCAATACATTCCTCATATGAATAGGTTTAAACATATCATAAACCATAACATAATCGTATCACATAAAACATGCATAAAGGAAACATAACATTTCCACATTTCAATCACAAGATATCAATACAACACATTGTTATAATAAAAACGCTTTCAAAACCATTTTCAATACCAAAATAAAAGAAAGTTAAAACTTTGTATTTATTTTTCATTAAAAAAAATGATGGTTTGTAGAGGAAGCCGAAACTCAAATAATGGTCACGGCGGCGGAGAAGTCGTTGTCGCCGCATAAGTATGAAAAAAAAACATTCCCTTTTGTCGTTTAGTAAAACGCTTCGTATAAAAAATATTCCTTTTGAATAAACTTAAAAGTCAAAGGGGTTTATACACCGTATAAAAGAAAAGTTGTGTATAAAACCAAATATGCCTCAATGAAAGGAGATTGAGACGAAGTCCTTAAAAAATCATTTTTAAAATAAAATAGATCTATGATGTGTATTCACTATAGGTACACATAAAGAAAGTAAAAATACAAAATAGGACATAATAATATCATGACATAATTTGAAAGTAGGAGATTAACCCAAAGAATAGAAATTGGGTTAAGAAGTTCCCTTACCTCGTGTCTGACTTGACTCAACCGTTCTTTAACCTCCTGAATAATAAACTAGAGTTAATATATACCTTATTAAGAACCATTTTCAATTTCATTATCCTTTTTATATCACTTATTACAATGATATGAACATTATGTAATTATTTAAGTTAATAACGGTCGTTTTGTCGATCTTTGGTACTTGAGTCAACAATAAAATTCTTATAATTACAAGTTGTTTATGTGGTAGAATATCCATTATCTCCAGAATTATATTCATGATTTAGATGTCATATATATCTCATATATCCAGTATATACATTCATTTTTAATATTACGTAACATTTAGAGGTAAGAAATGAAATGCACCGTTCATGGAGACGGTAAGCCGTACGTACACATGAACGCTACTTTCATTTCAATTTCATATTTAATGGAACGAAATCATAATGATATAAATTTATAATATAATTCCAATATAATATAGTTTATAATAACATTTACTCCATCCTTTATACATCCCACATATGGCATTAACGATTCAAATCACTTTGAGGGGGCGGTAGTCCGCACTTCCTAAAATGAAATTATCGCGTTTTACCCATAATGGAAATCATAAAGTATGCCATAAATGAGAAATACAGAAGCATAATTAAAACATAAACATATTATATATCATATATAAAAATAGTGACATCTTAATGGCCACCTTTGGAGGTGTTATATGAGTGTTGAACAATCATCGTTTCGTGAGGCAGAAATTCGCCATCCACAGAAACCGTATGTTCTTTAACCATTAGATGTAGGTGTGTGTAAGTGTAGCTCGAATACTTCTTATAACAACATCCTAGTATATTTAGGATACTGGTGTTGTTACAAAAGAAATGAATAAAAAGAGTTTAGGGGGTTGGAGAAGAAAAATAAAACAAAACCACATTAGAGAAGACATTACCTCAAAATCGGGTAACTCTTTTTGATTTGAGCCAAAGGCTTCCTTGGGAAGAGTTCTGACCAAAGTGAGGATTCTAGGAGTAATAGGGGGAAGTTGGGAGAGTATTTGGGCAGAGTTTGGCCTAGCCAAATGGCTTGAAAGTGTAAATGAGGTGGGAGAGGTGGGGGCCTTTTATAAGAGGAGAGGAGGGGCTCTTTTGGAAAGATTGAAATGTTACATTATTACACAATGCTTTTCGGATTATAAAGGTCCCACACTTATATAATTCTAGGATAATGTGATAAGGGTTCGAAATATCCTCATCCAATTGGCTTTGGACAAGTGTAAGCCTTGGATTTTGCATTATCTTCCCATTTTATTTAAGTCGTTAAATAATGAGGTCATCGCTGCATCATCATGATGTCATAAATAATTTAATTTATTTAATGTCTAAAAATTATAAAAAAAATATTATGATGTAGGAAATATTATTAGATTTCTAATGAATATTTATAGTCAAAATTTGGACTTGTGTAACCCCACTTAAAAACTGTTTTAGTAAAACAACTCATGTTTGTGTCAATTTAATTTTAACATTAAATAAATATATATTAGTGTCATTTTCCAACCAAAGTGGCTCCATGGGGTCCCCAAGTTTCCCCATGGGTTGTCTTGGTCGGCCATGACTCATCCAATAGGAGTAGGACAAGTGTCATGCTCATCTCATATTATTAAAACATTATTTGTACCTTAAACTACACTAATTACCTCTAATCGCGATTAAGAACTTAAAAGTTACTATTCACCAAAAAATTATTTTAATCTCATTGAACCACATTTTACTTCTTAATGACAACCATGTATGTCGGATTTTTGAAAATCAAATCACAGAAGTGGTAATATTTTATTTAAACGAAAAATCAGTTATTTAACTACCACTTAGTGGTTTCACTATTCATCAAAAATTGAAGTTTTTCAGAACAATGCCAAAATTTCACCCTAAGCTAAAATTGATATTCCGATTTCAAAAATGATGTCTATTTTACAAAATTAAAAACATATAGGTTTCATTAATTAATTTTATAATTAATTCCCGCTGTCACAACAAATAGCGTGTTTTTAAGAAACAATTTATATCAAAAGATTGGCAATTGTTTATGTCCAATTTCAATGTTAAAATAATTCTAATGACCACCATTGGATAAAATGGTAAAAATATATTCTAATTATATTTTGAAACCACTAAATAGTGTAACTTATCACTATAAATTATTTTGATTAAAAAAGTTGTTTTTAAGTATTTTCACTATTCATAAAAAATTAGAAGTTCTCAGAAAAATACCAAAAATTCAACATAGGCTAATTTCGATATTCCGAATCCAAAAATGAAGTCCATTTTGAAATATAAAATTTCTATAATTTTAAAAAGTGGTTATTACTATTCATAACTGCTACTTTCATTAGTCGCGGTGTTTTAGAACTCGAAGTTGCGTACAATGCAAGCTATTGCATTATTGAATGAGAAGCGTATCGTGGAAGCTCGGGGTGTTACATTCTCCCCTCCTTCAATAAATTGCATCCTCGCAATTTGAAAATTTTTTTCTTTGAAAATAAAAGGTTGAAAAGAGAAAATACCTTTGTGGAAAACCCACATCGGAAATAAGATTAATAAAATTTAGCCTTAATAAGAGGGAAAGGGAAATGAAAATGTCACCACCCAATTATGATCTCGATTAGGAGAACATTGGGGGAAATTAGAGACATATAATTGGAGGAAAAACGTAAATATTCGTAGGGAGTGATTGAGGTCATCAATCACAATCAACTGTCAAATTGAGGGCCTCAAAGTCTTCAATCTATGTTGATTTAAAATATCATCAGTTCAACAAGAAATAATGTATTAGGATAACACATTTTTTTGTTTTAATATCCCTTTAATAAAGTTTAAGAATTAATTTATTCATTGAATAAGAGATAGGTATATATTTATGCTTGACTATTAGAGTTTCAACCTTCAACTCATCTTTCACTCAAAAAGATAATAGAACTCAAAAATATTATACTTATCCTAATTGTATAAGGTTCCAAATGTTAACACATACCATTTAGATTAGTAAAATTATTTTGTAATAACCAGGGACTTCCTGTAGGCTAGTGGTAGGAAATAAAGGCCTATCGCACTATGATTGTGGGTTCGATTCCTGCAGCTTTGTCCGACGCGACGGGTTATGCCCCACCCTACAGGTTGTCCTTTTTCCTAAAACTATAGTATTATAATATTCCAAAAATAATCTTCAGAAATGCTTTAACCTTAAACAATACTATCCATGGTTCAACTTAATCCATTCCAACCTTAATAGTTATCCAAAATACCTCCGTCCAGACTTTCTCTAAAGGGTCGTTAAATTCCAAAATCAATTGTAACCTCAGATTCCCCAAACAAAGTAAAGTTTCTCTTATTGTCACATACTAAAAATATGATTACCTTCATCATATTAAATCCTTAATGAAAACAACATGTACTGCAGTACAATCCTTATATATCACATTATTCTTATAACCATAATCTAGTTCTTGAGTCCAAAAACACAAATACAATAATTATTCCGCTTCAATTGTAGTCACAGCATAAGATTGGCCTTGATCCCTTGGCCTTTTCTGAGGTAAGTTTCCTTGACGCTTAGGAAATTCATTTTCATAATGACCCATTTCTCTACAATTGTAGCATTCAACTTTGACAGCCTCTTTCTTTCCCTTGCAATCACGAGCCTGGTGACCCTTTTCTCCACATTTATAACAAACTCCCATTCCTTTTAGTTACGTACCAGGGTGATTCTTCCCACAATTATCACATAATGGAAAATCCTTCTTTCCCTTTTTCCCTTTATCTTTCTCTTGTTCCACCGTTCTCTTCTTCTCTTGCTTTACTTTGTTGTCATAAGACTTAGAGAATTCCTTTTCTGTCTTGATAGCACACGAGACAATATCTTCGTATGATGAGAAGGATTGTGATACTAAAGCTCGACGGAGAAATGGTTTTAACCCATCAAAGAAACGATCAATCTTACTTCTTGGGTTACGTATATAATCGGAAGCATGCCTCGCTAACCTTGTAAAGTTAGCCTCATACTTTGTGACATTCTCATCCTCCTTCTGCCTCAGACTCAAAAATTGCCTTTCCATATCTGCTCGATGGTCACGAGGAAAGTATTTTTCTAAGAAAAGCTCTTTAAACTCCCTCCATTCCATATTCGATACGTCATCATCTTCCTTTGTGTTTTGAATCAGCGACCACCACTGATCGGCATCTCCAGTGAGGCGGTAAACTGCCATGACAACCTTCTCCCTTTCACTACTCCCCAAGGCATGAAATATTTTCTCTAAGGAATTTATCCATTGCTCAGCTACTATAGGATTTGAACTCCCATTGAAGGTTGGTGGTTGTTGCCTCATGAATCAATCTAACATTGATCCTCCATGCTGTGGATCAGGGTGCTCCATACGGGTAAGGTTATTATTCATAACCTGAGTAAGTTGTCCCAGTATGGTGATTAGCTGATCGGCACCAGTTGCATCACCAGCCCCACTATAATTATCTTGAGCAGGAGGGCAATCCCTACATGGAGTGAGTTCATTGATACGGTTTCCATTTCTTCCACTAGGCGCCATTTCTAAACAATTTCGTAAACTAGATCAGTTTATGAATCAAAATACATAATCCCATACTTATAAAACACTTAACATAAATTGAACTATTTATGGATATAATCCATAATCATAAAAATGTTTTATTTGAGGAAGTATATACTCATAAACCCTTCATAATGATTTGTAAATAAAATGAGAGTTATCCTAAGCATATCCCCCGGGAGTGTCGTAACCAAGAGTGCAGCAAGGCCCATTGTCGTGCACCAGTTCCCGTTCGAGTCTAGCTCAAAGCGGTGTTTTCGGGTTTTACCCCTAGGTACATCTGTGCCAGAGCCGCCTCTACCTGCTCGTATCCAGACAGGGATGTATTTCTCGGAAAACTCATAACATCTCTATAATACCAAAATTCTAGGAAGTTCTTCTATAATAATCCTCAAAGTCTATCTTCGGGCTATGTGCTCTAATCAGAGTTTATCTAAATCTAGCTTCCAAGGTTAGTACTAAACTGCCTCTGATACCAACTCTAATGCCCCGACCCCAGCTACCCAGAGTCGGTGCATTACTTCGTAACATTGGCATGATCACAAAAGATCAAGTCTCGAAAGACCGATTAGTTTAGTAGCCTTGGAAACACTAGATACATTCGTAAACGTTACATTACATCATAAAGTGAAAAACTACAATAACAAAGTCTCCATAGTCCACACTCATATCCTCTTCTGACTATCCCTGCAGGTCATTCATAAAATACTTCTTCACATCCTGGAAAAATATTAAAACATTGAAAGGGGTGAGCTCAGATGCTCAGTAAGGTTAACAATATAGCAGAAGCTTTCATAAATAAACATTAACATTTAAGGCAATGTATAACTAAAACAAAAGCCTTTTAAACTTGAACTTCAACATAATATGGCAAAAGTAAAATGAGATAATGCCATTCACTTCTTCACATGGATATTCTACTGGTCGAATAATCACATGCAAAATCAATAACCACTTTCATAATGAGGGAATGTATAATGCCAGACATTTTGAAACATTTTGTCAAGGCCTCGGCCAAGACGTCTAAAATGATTAAGGCCTCGGCCAAAACCATAAATCAAATTGGGAAAGGGCCTCGGCCAATTCCACATCTAGTTGTCTCATGAGACCTACCGATGCATCGAGGAGCTATAGCGGGCTCCACCCGTCACTTATTAAGTCCAATACATTCCTCATACGAATAGGTTTAAACATATCATAAACCATAACATAATCGTATCACATAAAACATGCATAAAGGAAACATAACATTTCCACATTTCAATCACAAGATATCAATACAACACATTGTTATAATAAAAACGCTTTCAAAACCATTTTCAATACCAAAATAAAAGAAAGTTAAAACTTTGTATTTATTTTTCATTAAAAAAAATGATGGCTTGTAGAGGAAGCCGAAACTCAAATAATGGTCACGGCGGCGGAGAAGTCGTTGTCGCCGCATAAGTACGAAAAAAAAACATTCCCTTTTGTCGTTTAGTAAAACGCTTCGTATAAAAAATATTCCTTTTGAATAAACTTAAAAGTCAAAGGGGTTTATACACCGTATAAAAGAAAAGTTGTGTATAAAACCAAATATGCCTCAATGAAAGGAGATTGAGACGAAGTCCTTAAAAAATAATTTTTAAAATAAAATAGATCTATTATGTGTATTCACTATAGGTACACATAAAGAAAGTAAAAATACAAAATAGGACATAATAATATCATGACATAATTTGAAAGTAGGAGATTAACCCAAAGAATAGAAATTGGGTTAAGAAGTTCCCTTACCTCGTGTCTGACTTGACTCAACCGTTCTTTAACCTCCTGAATAATAAACTAGAGTTAATATATACCTTATTAATAACCATTTTCAATTTCATTATCCTTTTTATATCACTTATTACAATGATATGAACATTATGTAATTATTTAAGTTAATAACGGTCGTTTTGTCGATCTTTGGTACTTGAGTCAACAATAAAATTCTTATAATTAAAAGTTGTTTATGTGGTAGAATATCCATTATCTCCAGAATTATACTCATGATTTAGATGTCATATATATCTCATATATCCAGTATATACATTCATTTGTAATATTACGTAACATTTAGAGGTAAGAAATGAAATGCACCGTTCATGGAGACGGTAAGCCGTACGTACGCATGAACGCTACTTTCATTTCAATTTCATATTTAATGGAACGAAATCATAATGATATAAATGTATAATATAATTCCAGTATAATATAGTGTATAATACCATTTACTCCATCCTTTATACATCCCACATATGGCATTAACGATTCAAATCACTTTGAGGGGGCGGTAGTCCGCACTTCCTAAAATGAAATTATCGCGTTTTACCCATAATGGAAATCATAAAGTATGCCATAAATGAGAAATACAGAAGCATAATTAAAACATAAACATATTATATATCATATATAAAAATAGTGACATCTTAATGGCCACCTTTGGAGGTGTTATATGAGTGTTGAACAATCATCGTTTCGTGAGGCAGAAATTCGCCATCCACAGAAACCGTATGTTCTTTAACCATTAGATGTAGGTGTGTGTAAGTGTAGCTCGAATCCTTATTATAACAACATCCTAGTATATTGAGGATACTGGTTTTGTTACAAAAGAAATGAATAAAAAGAGTTTAGGGGGTTGGAGAAGAAAAATAAAACAAAACCACATTAGAGAAGACATTACCTCAAAATCGGGTAACTCTTTTTGATTTGAGCCAAAGGCTTCCTTGGGAAGAGTTCTGACCAAAGTGAGGATTCTAGGAGTAATAGGGGGAAGTTGGGAGAGTATTTGGGCAGAGGTTGGCCTAGCCAAATGGCTTGAAAGTGTAAATGAGGTGGGAGAGGTGGGGGCATTTTATAAGAGGAGAGGAGGGGCTCTTTTGGAAAGATTGAAATGTTACATTATTACACAATGCTTTTCGGATTATAAAGGTCCCACACTTATATAATTCGAGGATAATGTGATAAGGGTTCGAAATCTCCTCATCCAATTGGATTTGGACAAGTGTAAGCCTTGGATTTTGCATTATCTTCCCATTTTATTTAAGTCGTTAAATAATGAGGTCATCGCTGCATCATCATGATGTCATAAATAATTTAATTTATTTAATGTCTAAAAATTATAAAAAAAATATTATGATGTAGGAAATATTTTTATCTTTCTAATGAATATTTATAGTCAAAATTTGGACTTGTGTAACCCCACTTAAAAACTGTTTTAGTAAAACAACTCATGTTTGTGTCAATTTAATTTTAACATTAAATAAATATATATTAGTGTCATTTTCCAACCAAAGTGGCTCCATGGGGTCCCCAAGTTGACCCATGGGTTGTATTGGTCGGCCATGACTCATCCAATAGGAGTAGGACAAGTGTCATTCTCATCTCATATTATTAAAACATTATTTGTACCTTAAACTACACTAATTATCTCTAATCGCGATTAAGAACTTAAAAGTTACTATTCACCAAAAAATTATTTTAATCTCATTGAACCACATTTTACTTCTTAATGACAACCATGTATGGCGGATTTTTGAAAATCAAATCACAGAAGTGGTAATATTTTATTTAAACGAAAAATCAGTTATTTAACTACCACTTAGTGGTTTCACTATTCATCAAAAATTGAAGTTTTTCAGAACAATGCCAAAATTTCACCCTAAGCTATAATTGATATTCCGATTTCAAAAATGATGTCTATTTTACAAAATTACAAACATATAAGTTGCATTAATTAATTTTATAATTAATTCCCGCTGTCACAACAAATAGCGTGTTTTTAAGAAACAATTTATATCAAAAGATTGGCAATTGTTTATGTCCAATTTCAATGTTAAAATAATTCTAATGACCACCATTGGATAAAATGGTAAAAATATATTCTAATTATACTTTAAAACCACTAAATAGTGTAACTTATCACTATAAATTATTTTGATTAAAAAAGTTGTTTTTAAGTATTTTTCACTATTCATAAAAAATTAGAAGTTCTCAGAAAAATACCAAAAATTCAACATAGGCTAATTTCGATATTCCGAATCCAAAAATGAAGTCCATTTTGAAATATAAAATTTCTATAATTTTAAGAAGTGGTTATTACTATTCATAACTGCTACTTTGATTAGTCGCGGTGTTTTAGAACTCGAAGTTGCGTACAATGCAAGCTATTGCATTATTGAATGAGAAGCGTATCGTGGAAGATCGGGGTGTTACATTCTCCCCTCCTTCAATAAATTGCGTCCTCGCAATTTGAAAATTTTTTTCTTTGAAAATAAAAGGTTGAAAAGAGAAAATACCTTTGTGGAAAACCCACATCGGAAATAAGATTAATAAAATTTAGCCTTAATAAGAGGGAAAGGGAAATGAAAATGTCACCACCCAATTATGATCTCGATTAGGAGAACATTGGGGGAAATTAGAGACATATAATTGGAGGAAAAACGTAAATATTCGTAGGGAGTGATTGAGGTCATCAATCACAATCAACTGTCAAATTGAGGGCCTCAAAGTCTTCAATCTATGTTGATTTAAAATATCATCAGTTCAACAAGAAATAATGTATTAGGATAACACATTTTTTTGTTTTAATATCCCTTTAATAAAGTTTAAGAATTAATTTATTCATTGAATAAGAGATAGGTATATATTTATGCTTGACAATTAGAGTTTCAACCTTCAACTCATCTTTCACTCAAAAAGATAATAGAACTCAAAAATATTATACTTATCCTAATTGTATAAGGTTCCAAATGTTAACACATACCATTTAGATTAGTAAAATTATTTTGTAATAACCAGGGACTTCCTGTAGGCTAGTGGTAGGAAATAAAGGCCTGTCGCACTATGATTGTGGGTTCGATTCCTGCAGCTTTGTCCGACGCGACGGGTTATGCCCCACCCTGCAGGTTGTCCTTTTTCCTAAAACTATAGTATTATAATATTCCAAAAATAATCTTCAGAAATGCTTTAACCTTAAACAATACTATCCATGGTTCAACTTAATCCATTCCAACCTTAATAGTTATCCAAAATACCTCCGTCCAGACTTTCTCTAAAGGGTCGATAAATTCCAAAATCAATTGTAACCTCAGATTCCCCAAACAAAGTAAAGTTTCTCTTATTGTCACATACTAAAAATATGATTACCTTCATCATATTAAATCCTTAATGAAAACAACATGTACTGCAGTACAATCCTTATATATCACATTATTCTTATAACCATAATCTAGTTCTTGAGTCCAAAAACACAAATACAATAATTATTCCGCTTCAATTGTAGTCACAGCATAAGATTGGCCTTGATCCCTTGGCCTTTTCTGAGGTAAGTTTCCTTGACGCTTAGGAAATTCATTTGCATAATGACCCATTTCTCTACAATTGTAGCATTCAACTTTGACAGCCTCTTTCTTTCCCTTGCAATCACGAGCCTGGTGACCCTTTTCTCCACATTTATAACAAACTCCCATTCCTTTTAGGCACGTACCAGGGTGATTCTTCCCACAATTATCACATAATGGAAAATCCTTCTTTCCCTTTTTCCCTTTATCTGTCTCTTGTTCCACCGTTCTCTTCTTCTCTTGCTTTACTTTGTTGTCATAAGACTTAGAGAATTCCTTTTCTGTCTTGATAGCACACGAGACAATATCTTCGTATGATGAGAAGGATTGTGATACTAAAGCTCGACGGAGAAATGGTTTTAAACCATCAAAGAAACGATCAATCTTACTTCTTGGGTTACGTATATAATCGGAAGCATGCCTCGCTAACCTTGTAAAGTTAGCCTCATACTTTGTGACATTCTCATCCTCCTTCTGCCTCAGACTCAGAAATTGCCTTTCCATATCTGCTCGATGGTCACGAGGAAAGTATTTTTCTAAGAAAAGCTCTTTAAACTCCCTCCATTCCATATTCGATACGTCATCATCTTCCTTTGTGTTTTGAATCAGCGACCACCACTGATCGGCATCTCCAGTGAGGCGGTAAACTGCCATGACAACCTTCTCCCTTTCACTACTCCCCAAGGCATGAAATATTTTCTCTAAGGAATTTATCCATTGCTCAGCTACTATAGGATTTGAACTCCCATTGAAGGTTGGTGGTTGTTGCCTCATGAATCAATCTAACATTGATCCTCCACGCTGTGGATCAGGGTGCTCCATACGGGTAAGGTTATTATTCATAACCTGAGTAAGTTGTCCCAGTATGGTGATTAGCTGATCGGCACCAGTTGCATCACCAGCCCCACTATAATTATCTTGAGCAGGAGGGAAATCCCTACATGGAGTGAGTGCATTGATACGGTTTCCATTTCTTCCACTAGGCGCCATTTCTAAACAATTTCGTAAACTAGATCAGTTTATGAATCAAAATACATAATCCCATACTTATAAAACACTTAACATAAATTGAACTATTTATGGATATAATCCATAATCATAAAAATGTTTTATTTGAGGAAGTATATACTCATAAACCCTTCGTAATGATTTGTAAAGAAAATGAGAGTTATCCTAAGCATATCCCCCGGGAGTGTCGTAACCAAGAGTGAAGCAAGGCCCGTTGTCGTGCACCAGTTCCCGTTCGAGTCTAGCTCAAAACGGTGTTTTCGGGTTTTACCCCTAGGTACATCTGTGCCAGAGCCGCCTCTACCTGCTCGTATCCAGACAGGGATGTATTTCTCGGAAAACTCATAACATCTCTATAATACCAAAATTCTAGGAAGTTCTTCTATAATAATCCTCAAAGTCTATCTTCGGGCTATGTGCTCTAATCAGAGTTTATCTAAATCTAGCTTCCAAGGTTAGTACTAAACTGCCTCTGATACCAACTCTAATGCCCCGACCCCAGCTACCCAGAGTCGGTGCATTACTTCGTAACATTGGCATGATCACAAAAGATCAAGTCTCGAAAGACCGATTAGTTTAGTAGCCTTGGAAACACTAGATACATTCGTAAACGTTACATTACATCATAAAGTGAAAAACTACAATAACAAAGTCTCCATAGTCCACACTCATATCCTCTTCTGACTATCCCTGCAGGTCATTCATAAAATACTTCTTCACATCCTGGAAAAATATTAAAACATTGAAAGGGGTGAGCTCAGATGCTCAGTAAGGTTAACAATATAGCAGAAGCTTTCATAAATAAACATTAACATTTAAGGCAATGTATAACTAAAACAAAAGCCTTTTAAACTTGAACTTCAACATAATATGGAAAAAGTAAAATGAGATAATTCCATTCACTTCTTCACATGGATATTCTACTGGTCGAATAATCACATGCAAAATCAATAACCACTTTCATAATGAGGGAATGTATAATGCCAGACATTCTGAAACATTTTGTCAAGGCCTCGGCCAAGACGTCTAAAATGATTAAGGCCTCGGCCAAAACCATAAATCAAATTGGGAAAGGGCCTCGGCCAATTCCACATCTAGTTGTCTCATGAGACCTACCGATGCATCGAGGAGCTATAGCGGGCTCCACCCGTCACTTATTAAGTCCAATACATTCCTCATATGAATAGGTTTAAACATATCATAAACCATAACATAATCGTATCACATAAAACATGCATAAAGGAAACATAACATTTCCACATTTCAATCACAAGATATCAATACAACACATTGTTATAATAAAAACGCTTTCAAAACCATTTTCAATACCAAAATAAAAGAAAGTTAAAACTTTGTATTTATTTTTCATTAAAAAAAATGATGGCTTGTAGAGGAAGCCGAAACTCAAATAATGGTCACGGCGGCGGAGAAGTCGTTGTCGCCACATAAGTACGAAAAAAAACATTCCCTTTTGTCGTTTAGTAAAACGCTTCGTATAAAAAATATTCCTTTTAAATAAACTTAAAAGTCAAAGGGGTTTATACACCGTATAAAAGAAAAGTTGTGTATAAAACCAAATATGCCTCAATGAAAGGAGATTGAGACGAAGTCCTTAAAAAATCATTTTTAAAATAAAATAGATCTATTATGTGTATTCACTATAGGTACACATAAAGAAAGTAAAAATACAAAATAGGACATAATAATATCATGACATAATTTGAAAGTAGGAGATTAACCCAAAGAATAGAAATTGGGTTAAGAAGTTCCCTTACCTCGTGTCTGACTTGACTCAACCGTTCTTTAACCTCCTGAATAATAAACTAGAGTTAATATATACCTTATTAAGAACCATTTTCAATTTCATTATCCTTTTTATATCACTTATTACAATGATATGAACATTATGTAATTATTTAAGTTAATAACGGTCGTTTTGTCGATCTTTGGTACTTGAGTCAACAATAAAATTCTTATAATTAAAAGTTGTTTATGTGGTAGAATATCCATTATCTCCAGAATTATATTCATGATTTAGATGTCATATATATCTCATATATCCAGTATATACATTCATTTGTAATATTACGTAACATTTAGAGGTAAGAAATGAAATGCACCGTTCATGGAGACGGTAAGCCGTACGTACGCATGAACGCTACTTTCATTTCAATTTCATATTTAATGGAACGAAATCATAATGATATAAATGTATAATATAATTCCAGTATAATATAGTGTATAATACCATTTACTCTATCCTTTATACATCCCACATATGGCATTAACGATTCAAATCACTTTGAGGGGGCGGTAGTCCGCACTTCCTAAAATGAAATTATCGCGTTTTACCCATAATGGAAATCATAAAGTATGCCATAAATGAGAAATACAGAAGCATAATTAAAACATAAACATATTATATATCATATATAAAAATAGTGACATCTTAATGGCCACCTTTGGAGGTGTTATATGAGTGTTGAACAATCATCGTTTCGTGAGGCAGAAATTCGCCATCCACAGAAACCGTATGTTCTTTAACCATTAGATGTAGGTGTGTGTAAGTGTAGCTCGAATCCTTCTTATAACAACATCCTAGTATATTGAGGATACTGGTGTTGTTACAAAAGAAATGAATAAAAAGAGTTTAGGGGGTTGGAGAAGAAAAATAAAACAAAACCACATTAGAGAAGACATTACCTCAAAATCGGGTAACTCTTTTTGATTTGAGCCAAAGGCTTCCTTGGGAAGAGTTCTGACCAAAGTGAGGATTCTAGGAGTAATAGGGGGAAGTTGGGAGAGTATTTGGGAAGAGGTTGGCCTAGCCAAATGGCTTGAAAGTGTAAATGAGGTGGGAGAGGTGGGGGCATTTTATAAGAGGAGAGGAGGGGCTCTTTTGGAAAGATTGAAATGTTACATTATTACACAATGCTTTTCGGATTATAATGGTCCCAAACTTATATAATTCGAGGATAATGTGATAAGGGTTCGAAATCTCATCATCCAATTGGATTTGGACAAGTGTAAGCCTTGGATTTTGCATTATCTTCCCATTTTATTTAAGTCGTTAAATAATGAGGTCATCGCTGCATCATCATGATGTCATAAATAATTTAATTTATTTTATGTCTAAAAATTATAAAAAAAATATTATGATGTAGGAAATATTTTTATATTTCTAATGAATATTTATAGTCAAAATTTGGACTTGTGTAACCCCACTTAAAAACTGTTTTAGTAAAACAACTCATGTTTGTGTCAATTTAATTTTAACATTAAATAAATATATATTAGTGTCATTTTCCAACCAAAGTGGCTCCATGGGGTCCCCAAGTTGACCCATGGGTTGTCTTGGTCGGCCATGACTCATCCAATAGGAGTAGGACAAGTGTCATTCTCATCTCATATTATTAAAACATTATTTGTACCTTAAACTACACTAATTATCTCTAATCGCGATTAAGAACTTAAAAGTTACTATTCACCAAAAAATTATTTTAATCTCATTGAACCACATTTTACTTCTTAATGACAACCATGTATGTCGGATTTTTGAAAATCAAATCACAGAAGTGGTAATATTTTATTTAAACGAAAAATCAGTTATTTAACTACCACTTAGTGGTTTCACTATTCATCAAAAATTGAAGTTTTTCAGAACAATGCCAAAATTTCACCCTAAGCTATAATTGATATTCCGATTTCAAAAATGATATCTATTTTAAAAAATTACAAACATATAAGTTGAATTAATTAATTTTATAATTAATTCCCGCTGTCACAACAAATAGCGTGTTTTTAAGAAACAATTTATATCAAAAGATTGGCAATTGTTTATGTCCAATTTCAATGTTAAAATAATTCTAATGACCACCATTGGATAAAATGGTAAAAATATATTCTAATTATACTTTAAAACCACTAAATAGTGTAACTTATCACTATAAATTATTTTGATTAAAAAAGTTGTTTTTAAGTATTTTTCACTATTCATAAAAAATTAGAAGTTCTCAGAAAAATACCAAAAATTCAACATAGGCTAATTTCGATATTCCGAATCCAAAAATGAAGTCCATTTTGAAATATAAAATTTCTATAATTTTAAGAAGTGGTTATTACTATTCATAACTGCTACTTTGATTAGTCGCGGTGTTTTAGAACTCGAAGTTGCGTACAATGCAAGCTATTTAATTATTGAATGAGAAGCGTATCGTGGAAGATCGGGGTGTTACATTCTCCCCTCCTTCAATAAATTGCGTCCTCGCAATTTGAAAATTTTTTTCTTTGAAAATAAAAGGTTGAAAATAGAAAATACCTTTGTGGAAAACCCACATCGGAAATAAGATTAATAAAATTTAGCCTTAATAAGAGGGAAAGGGAAATGAAAATGTCACCACCCAATTATGATCTCGATTAGGAGAACATTGGGGGAAATTAGAGACATATAATTGGAGGAAAAACGTAAATATTCGTAGGGAGTGATTGAGGTCATCAATCACAATCAACTGTCAAATTGAGGGCCTCAAAGTCTTCAATCTATGTTGATTTAAAATATCATCAGTTCAAAAAGAAATAATGTATTAGGATAACACATTTTTTTGTTTTAATATCCCTTTAATAAAGTTTAAGAATTAATTTATTCATTGAATAAGAGATAGGTATATATTTATGCTTGACAATTAGAGTTTCAACCTTCAACTCATCTTTCACTCAAAAAGATAATAGAACTCAAAAATATTATACTTATCCTAATTGTATAAGGTTCCAAATGTTAACACATACCATTTAGATTAGTAAAATTATTTTGTAATAACCAGGGACTTCCTGTAGGCTAGTGGTAGGAAATAAAGGCCTGTCGCACTATGATTGTGGGTTCGATTCCTGCAGCTTTGTCCGACGCGACGGGTTATGCCCCACCCTGCAGGTTGTCCTTTTTCCTAAAACTATAGTATTATAATATTCCAAAAATAATCTTCAGAAATGCTTTAACCTTAAACAATACTATCCATGGTTCAACTTAATCCATTCCAACCTTAATAGTTATCCAAAATACCTCCGTCCAGACTTTCTCTAAAGGGTCGTTAAATTCCAAAATCAATTGTAACCTCAGATTCCCCAAACAAAGTAAAGTTTCTCTTATTATCACATACTAAAAATATGATTACCTTCATCATATTAAATCCTTAATGAAAACAACATGTACTGCAGTACAATCCTTATATATCACATTATTCTTATAACCATAATCTAGTTCTTGAGTCCAAAAACACAAATACAATAATTATTCCGCTTCAATTGTAGTCACAACATAAGATTGGCCTTGATCCCTTGGCCTTTTCTGAGGTAAGTTTCCTTGACGCTTAGGAAATTCATTTGCATAATGACCCATTTCTCTACAATTGTAGCATTCAACTTTGACAGCCTCTTTCTTTCCCTTGCAATCACGAGCCTGGTGACCCTTTTCTCCACATTTATAACAAACTCTCATTCCTTTTAGGCACGTACCAGGGTGATTCTTCCCACAATTATCACATAATGGAAAATCCTTCTTTCCCTTTTTCCCTTTATCTGTCTCTTGTTCCACCGTTCTCTTCTTCTCTTGCTTTACTTTGTTGTCATAAGACTTAGAGAATTCCTTTTCTGTCTTGATAGCACACGAGACAATATCTTCGTATGATGAGAAGGATTGTGATACTAAAGCTCAACGGAGAAATGGTTTTAACCCATCAAAGAAACGATCAATCTTACTTCTTGGGTTACGTATATAATCGGAAGCATGCCTCGCTAACCTTGTAAAGTTAGCCTCATACTTTGTGACATTCTCATCCTCCTTCTGCCTCAGACTCAGAAATTGCCTTTCCATATCTGCTCGATGGTCACGAGGAAAGTATTTTTCTAAGAAAAGCTCTTTAAACTCCCTCCATTCCATATTCGATACGTCATCATCTTCCTTTGTGTTTTGAATCAGCGACCACCACTGATCGGCATCTCCAGTGAGGCGGTAAACTGCCATGACAACCTTCTCCCTTTCACTACTCCCCAAGGCATGAAATATTTTCTCTAAGGAATTTATCCATTGCTCAGCTACTATAGGATTTGAACTCCCATTGAAGGTTGGTGGTTGTTGCCTCATGAATCAATCTAACATTGATCCTCCACGCTGTGGATCAGGGTGCTCCATACGGGTAAGGTTATTATTCATAACCTGAGTAAGTTGTCCCAGTATGGTGATTAGCTGATCGGCACCAGTTGCATCACCAGCCCCACTATAATTATCTTGAGCAGGAGGGCAATCCCTACATGGAGTGAGTTCATTGATACGGTTTCCATTTCTTCCACTAGGCACCATTTCTAAACAATTTCGTAAACTAGATCAGTTTATGAATCAAAATACATAATCCCATACTTATAAAACACTTAACATAAATTGAACTATTTATGGATATAATCCATAATCATAAAAATGTTTTATTTGAGGAAGTATATACTCATAAACCCTTCATAATGATTTGTAAATAAAATGAGAGTTATCCTAAGCATATCCCCCGGGAGTGTCGTAACCAAGAGTGCAGCAAGGCCCGTTGTTGTGCACCAGTTCCCATTCGAGTCTAGCTCAAAGCGGTGTTTTCGGGTTTTACCCCTAGGTACATCTGTGCCAGAGCCGCCTCTACCTGCTCGTATCCAGACAGGGATGTATTTCTCGGAAAACTCATAACATCTCTATAATACCAAAATTCTAGGAAGTTCTTCTATAATAATCCTCAAAGTCTATCTTCGGGCTATGTGCTCTAATCAGAGTTTATCTAAATCTAGCTTCCAAGGTTAGTACTAAACTGCCTATGATACCAACTCTAATGCCCCGACCCCAGCTACCCAGAGTCGGTGCATTACTTCGTAACATTGGCATGATCACAAAAGATCAAGTCTCGAAAGACCGATTAGTTTAGTAGCCTTGGAAACACTAGATACATTCGTAAACGTTACATTACATCATAAAGTGAAAAACTACAATAACAAAGTCTCCATAGTCCACACTCATATCCTCTTCTGACTATCCCTGCAGGTCATTCATAAAATACTTCTTCACATCCTGGAAAAATATTAAAACATTGAAAGGGGTGAGCTCAGATGCTCAGTAAGGTTAACAATATAGCATAAGCTTTCATAAATAAACATTAACATTTAAGGCAATGTATAACTAAAACAAAAGCCTTTTAAACTTGAACTTCAACATAATATGGCAAAAGTAAAATGAGATAATGTCATTCACTTCTTCACATGGATATTCTACTGGTCGAATAATCACATGCAAAATCAATAACCACTTTCATAATGAGGGAATGTATAATGCCAGACATTCTGAAAAATTTTGTCAAGGCCTCGGCCAAGACGTCTAAAATGATTAAGGCCTCGGCCAAAACCATAAATCAAATTGGGAAAGGGCCTCGGCCAATTCCACATCTAGTTGTCTCATGAGACCTACCGATGCATCGAGGAGCTATAGCGGGCTCCACCCGTCACTTATTAAGTCCAATACATTCCTCATATGAATAGGTTTAAACATATCATAAACCATAACATAATCGTATCACATAAAACATGCATAAAGGAAACATAAAATTTCCACATTTCAATCACAAGATATCAATACAACACATTGTTATAATAAAAATGCTTTCAAAACCATTTTCAATACCAAAATAAAAGAAAGTTAAAACTTTGTATTTATTTTTCATTAAAAAAAATGATGGCTTGTAGAGGAAGCCGAAACTCAAATAATGGTCACGGCGGCGGAGAAGTCGTTGTCGCCACATAAGTACGAAAAAAAAACATTCCCTTTTGTCGTTTAGTAAAACGCTTCGTATAAAAAATATTCCTTTTGAATAAACTTAAAAGTCAAAGGGGTTTATACACCGTATAAAAGAAAAGTTGTGTATAAAACCAAATATGCCTCAATGAAAGGAGATTGAGACGAAGTCCTTAAAAAATCATTTTTAAAATAAAATAGATCTATTATTTGTATTCACTATAGGTACACATAAAGAAAGTAAAAATACAAAATAGGACATAATAATATCATGACATAATTTGAAAGTAGGAGATTAACCCAAAGAATAGAAATTGGGTTAAGAAGTTCCCTTACCTCGTGTCTGACTTGACTCAACCGTTCTTTAACCTCCTGAATAATACACTATAGTTAATATATACCTTATTAAGAACCATTTTCAATTTCATTATCCTTTTTATATCACTTATTACAATGATATGAACATTATGTAATTATTTAAGTTAATAACGGTCGTTTTGTCGATCTTTGGTACTTGAGTCAACAATAAAATTCTTATAATTAAAAGTTGTTTATGTGGTAGAATATCCATTATCTCCAGAATTATATTCATGATTTAGATGTCATATATATCTCATATATCCAGTATATACATTCATTTGTAATATTACGTAACATTTAGAGGTAAGAAATGAAATGCACCGTTCATGGAGACGGTAAGCCGTACGTACGCATGAACGCTACTTTCATTTCAATTTCATATTTAATGGAACGAAATCATAATGATATAAATGTATAATATAATTCCAGTATAATATAGTGTATAATACCATTTACTCCATCCTTTATACATCCCACATATGGCATTAACGATTCAAATCACTTTGAGGGGGCGGTAGTCCGCACTTCCTAAAATGAAATTATCGCGTTTTACCCATAATGGAAATCATAAAGTATGCCATAAATGAGAAATACAGAAGCATAATTAAAACATAAACATATTATATATCATATATAAAAATAGTGACATCTTAATGGCCACCTTTGGAGGTGTTATATGAGTGTTGAACAATCATCGTTTCGTGAGGCAGAAATTCGCCATCCACAGAAACCGTATGTTCTTTAACCATTAGATGTAGGTGTGTGTAAGTGTAGCTATAATCCTTCTTATAACAACATCCTAGTATATTTAGTATACTGGTGTTTTTACAAAAGAAATGAATAAAAAGAGTTTAGGGGGTTGGAGAAGAAAAATAAAACAAAACCACATTAGAGAAGACATTACCTCAAAATCGGGTAACTCTTTTTGATTTGAGCCAAAGGCTTCCTTGGGAAGAGTTCTGACCAAAGTGAGGCTTCTAGGAGTAATAGGGGGGAAGTTGGGAGAGTATTTTGGCAGAGGTTGGCCGATCCAAATGGCTTGAAAGTGTAAATGAGGTGGGAGAGGTGGGGGCCTTTTATAAGAAGAGAGGAGGGGATCTTTTGGAAAGATTGAAATGTTACATTATTACACAATGATTTTCGGATTCTAAAGGTCCCACACTTATATAATTCGAGGCTAAGGTGATAAGAGTTCTAAATCTCCTCATCCAATTGGCTTTGGAAAAGTGTAAGCCTTGGATTTTGCATTATCTTCCCATTTTATTTAAATCGTTAAATAATGAGGTCATCGCTGCATCATCATGATGTCATAAAATTTTTAATTTATTTAATGTCTAAAAATTATAAAAAAAATATTATGATGTATTAAATCTTTTTAGCTTTCTAATGAATATTTATAGTCAAAATTTGGACTTGTGTAACCCCACTTAAAAACTGTTTTAGTAAAACAACTCATGTTTGTGTCAATTTAATTTTAACATTAAATAAATATATATTAATGTCATTTTCCAACCAAAGTGGCTCCATGGGGTCCCCAAGTTGACCCATGGGTTGTCTTGGTCGGCCATGACTCATCCAATAGGAGTAAGACAAGTGTCATTCTCATATCATATTATTAAAACATTATTTGTACCTTAAACTACACTAATTACCTCTAATCACGATTAAGAACTTAAAAGTTACTATTCACCAAAAAATTATTTTAATCTCATTGAAACACATTTTACTTCTTAATGACAACCATGTATGTCGGATTTTTGAAAATCAAATCACAGAAGTGGTAATATTTTATTTAAACGAAAAATCAGTTATTTAACTACCACTTAGTGGTTTTACTATTCATCAAAAATTGAAGTTTTTCAGAACAATGCCAAAATTTCACCCTAAGCTATAATTGATATTCCGATTTCAAAAATGATGTCTATTTTACAAAATTACAAACATATAAGTTTCATTAATTAATTTTATAATTAATTCCCGCTGTCACAATAAATAGCGTGTTTTTAAGAAACAATTTATATCAAAAGATTGGCAATTGTTTATGTCCAATTTCAATGTTAAAATAATTCTAATGACCACCATTGGATAAAATGGTAAAAATATATTCTAATTATACTTTAAAACCACTAAATAGTGTAACTTATCCCTATAAATTATTTTGATTAAAAAATTTGTTTTTAATTATTTTTCACTATTCATAAAAAATTAGAAGTTCTCAGAAAAATATCAAAAATTCAACATAGGCTAATTTCGATATTCCGAATCCAAAAATGAAGTCCATTTTGAAATATAAAATTTCTATAATTTTAAAAAGTGGTTATTACTATTCATAACTGCTACTTTGATTAGTCGCGGTGTTTTAGAACTCGAAGTTGCGTACAATGCAAGCTATTGCATTATTGAATGAGAAGCGTATCGTGGAAGCTCGGGGTGTTACATATCATCACTCGTGCTTACGTATGACCAACTGTCTCCAAGAAGCGATGTAATTCATTTTCTATCTATAACCTTAAAGAATGATTATAAAAATGTATATAATGATTAAATATGATATTTATAACACTAATATAATTCTAGGGATTATGTATATATATCCTACACCAAATAACTATAACATTCATGAAAAAACACACATGAGAAAACTGGGCAATTAACACGCGAAACAATGAAAATAATGAAATATTATTAACAAACATGTGGTAAAATATAATAATAGGATAATAAATGATATTATAAATATGAATATTATTGTTTTATAAATTAATAAAACAATTAAAACCATTATAAATTATATTAAAACATGTTCCACCAAAAGGAAGCGTGAGGTAAGGGACTTCATCTCAATTTCCCTTCGTTGAGGCATATTGTAATGTTATGAATCTAATTTATTTTACATGGTGTATGTACTACCAATTTTAATGTAATATAATGAAAAATTCATACTTATATGGTATTTTAATTTTTAATTTTAATTATTTCATCTAAGGATATTTTACATGAAAATTACCAAGTGGTAAATAATTTCACAACTCAATTTCTGTTCATTAGGTTATATCACTTCTTCATTATCGTTAACATTCTAAGATTATGTGTGTGAATAATTTTGAATATATTATTTTTTATTTACACTTATTTTATATAGATTTAAATTCTACACACATAATTGATTCATTGATTAATTCTCAATTAAACGTTAGGATCTTTGTAAGGGGTTATTTCAAAATCTCATTTTAATCAGGAATATTTATACTTTAATTTCCATTGAAAAAAATTATTTTATCATGATTTAATAAAAACCTTCAATTTAATTATCATATTGTTATTCATGATAATTTCAAATAATATTACTATATACCTCTTTTTGGTACTTAAAATGATTTGGAAAATGTTTTTAATAAAATACGACATCATTTCACTCTTCAATTGAAAATCCTTTTTATTCAAAAACTGTGTTTTCTAAAAATGCTTTGAAAAATGTTTTTAACATTTTAAAAATAGTTTATTAAATACATTTTTACTCATGTTTAACTTTTTATAAAATTTTTTAAAAGAAATATTCCTGTTATTTTCTAAAATATGTTCGTTTGGATTTTACCAAAAATGTGAAAATAATATTTGTTTTAATGTGTATGGCATGTACAGAATTTACCCCCATCATGGAAATTTAATGTTTTAAAGATTAATTTATTTATTTTAAAGATTATTTTCAAAGAAAATTATTTTCAAAATATTTTATGATCGTTTATATTTAATTTTTTTTCAAAGCTAAAGGGTTATCTTCATCAAAAATGTTTTATTGACATATTTATGGAATTTATATTCATCAAAGACATAAAACCTTTATTTTACTTGAGATCCAATAGGGATATGTTGTATTAATACCATCCTTATTATTTCTCTTGATGGTTTATGATCAGTTTGACCCGGGAAAGTATTGAAATTATCTTTCTTGATTAATTTTTATATTCATTAACTTTCCCTTTAAATATTCACTTTCTTGTAATAATTTTACATTACAATTCCCCTAAATATACATATTATTTATTATGGATATTCTTATTACTTAAACCATATATCATTTATACATATATTATTTTAAATTTAAAGTTATATGATTTCCTGGGGAAATTATTGTTAATCCACATTCCTTACTCAATATGGAAATTTATTTATAAGGAATATTATTAATGAATTAAATCGATTATTCAATATATGAGTAATGATTTGGAAATATAGATATAGTTGGGGATTGTTTATAGATAACCCCTAAATGCATTGGTAGTCTGATGATATGAATTAGTCGGTTAGCCTTAGTTTAATGGGTTTTTGGTGTATAACTACCCATCATTTTTAAACTTCCTTGTAAAAGGTATTAATAGTAGAGGTATCATAATACATGAGATTATGATGGAAAATAATGAAGAATTTTCTTAATCAAGAATTCAATTATTATTATCATTTATATTATCTCTAGATGTATTTAATTATTAGTTTATTTATTAAATGGATTGTGTTTTTAGTAATTTACCTTTACATATTGATTATGCCTTATCTAATCATGATGGTCAAGTTATTGATTAAATGATATGAATGTTCAGTTATTTACCTTTCCATATTAATTATTTCTTATCTAATCATGATAGTAAATTTAATGGTTAAATGTCACATGTGTTCAGTTATTTAAATTTCTATATTTATTATGCCTTATCTAATCATGATAGTAAATTTATTGATTAAATGGAATGTGTGTTCAAATATTTACCTTTCCATATTTATTATTCCTTATTGATTAATATTTATTTAATCATGATAGATTCTACTTTACGTAACTCTTACTGAGAATTTTATCTCTCCCTTATTTCATTTCCCTTCCTAGAAATATAGTAAGTGTGCTATGAATGATATGTAAGGATATGATTGAGGTAATAATGATATTATCTATTTTTTTTTGAAATTTATGTATTTAAATGTAATATGGAAATCATGTATGTATCTTGTTTACCCATACTACTAAAATATTTGGTCCTTTGGGATGTGATTCCTTGTATCTTATGCCAATGTAATAAAGAAGAAACTGAATTCAGGTTACGAGGGTTAGGTTCGTTATAGTTTGTATACAAGGAATTTTAGTAGAAACCTTGGTAACTAGATTTAGGAAAACATTGATTAGGTAATATAAACTTATGATAGAATTTGATGATAAATACAAAAAAATGACCTAATTATTTGGTAAGGTAGATATTATATAGTTTTTTTAGAAATACATATCTGTATAGATACTAAAACTGAATGTGGTTCTAGAATAGATGTACCTATGGGTTATAAATATAAAATAGGTGCATCATACTCGACTTAATGTTACCTAGTACATGACAATGGGCCTTATTATGCACCTAGTTTGGCAGTCTTAGGGGATATTCTTTGGATAATTAACATTTTATTTACAAACCGTTATAAAAGATTTGAGTAGATGATGATAATGAATAACCTAGGTTATACCTAAGTTTTCTTAGATTTAAAATAAGGTTTCATGATTTATATATCCTATACATGATTATATGGTTTTCCCACTATGATTATTATTACTCACACTATAGTTTTGGGTTTTAGTTAATGGATATAACTCGAAGGAATCATGTTGACATTGAATATGAAGGAAAATGTGGTGAGTATGAGATAAAAAAATAAGATGATGAATGAAGTGAAATATTTAATGATTATTATAAAATCCTGTTACATTGATCAGGTACATTTCTCCCTCTTTACAAGTTACTTTTTTGGCATGGAGTTTTAGATATTGGTTTTTGGATTTTTCTATAGTCTGTAGGAGATATACATGCCGTGTAACTGGGTTACACAACTTTTAATGGTTTCTGGGTGCATTCTATGAGAAGGGTTCATGATGTTAAAGGTTACACAATGTGATGATCTTTTACACATCATGAGTTAAATAAAGATCGGATTTTAATCTAAGGTGATGGGTTTTTAAGTGCATTTGGACATCATGGCGTTTACAATGTGTAAAGGTATTACATGTGGTGTAATTTCCCAAGCATAGATTTTTAGGGTGTTGTATGGGGTTTGAGTTCCCATTTGGCTTCTGATTCTTCTTTTCTCTTGATCGGGGGTCTATCTCCAACAATTTTTGGAGATGCCATTCCTTCCTAATCAATCCATTCGGTGTTCAATATTCGTTGTGGTTGTAGTGAATCTCTTCGGGTGAGTGGCCTTTCCGCTTCTTCATTTTCATTGATTGTGGTAGTGCCCTTTCATTTCATTATCATATTCATTGGTCTAAAATAGTGTTTCTTATTATCTTCTTTCAGATCCATTGTATGATCTTTTTCGGGAGGCTATGCCTTTGTTGGTTGTGGTGCGGCAAGTGTTCTTTCTTGAGGACCTTTGTTGATGTCATTGATTTTTAGTTCTTGGTGGATCCCATTGTGGGCATGTGTGACCTAAGTTTTGAGGTAGGTGGCTTCATACCCAGCCTATTTTGATGAAAATTATTGTTCTTGATTTATAAATTGATCTATATATGGAATTGGCATAACTGTTTTGTGTGTGTTGAAAAGGGTTTTTAAATAAAAATGCTTTTCCCTAGTTGTTGATAAATGGGAATAAAAGAGGTATTTTTAAAACATTGAAATGGATTTTGAAATGGTTTTGAAATGGTTTTAAAATAATTGAAAAGAACTATGAAAAACGATCACATGGGTTACCTTGGGTACTTAGTTGGAAGGCTTAGCTTGAGGTCATCATATATTTTTGTGATTATCAGGAGGTTTTCTTATGGGGATTTCCTATGTTTCTTAGGAATATTGTTCTAGGGGACTGATATTGACATTGTTAGGGTGGGTGGGTGGGGGGTTACTCATGGGGTATTCGTATACTTCTTAGACCTGTGTTCTTGGAACCGTATTGTGCACTTGATTGATTTTTGTATGAGTAGTCTGAGTAGTCTGAACTATAGTGATCCTTGGTGTTGATACATGTGCTTATGTTTTTTTTTGCATGGATTTTTGTTTTAGACTTGATATTCATATTTATGCTTGTGAAAGATAATATGGAAAATGTTTTTTAAATTGATATACTTAATTTTTTTTTAAATTTGAAAAAGGGAAATGTTTACCACGTTTTCTATAAAACAACTTTACTACTTATCATGCCATGTTTTATTGAAATGAACATACTATAATTGTTATACATAAACTTGGTATGGAACACCTAGGTGAGATCTTATTTATCCTATTAGCTCACACCCTGCGCACCCGTTTGGTGGTGTGTAGACCTATGTATGTCTTACAATGCAGGGAAAGGAAAGGTGCCATAGTGAGGTGGCGAGGTTTCATGTCAGCTAAGTTAGGTAGATGGTGTTGAGATTGTGGGAGTTCGTCCATACTATCACATGGAGTAACTATTTAACTTTGGTCCTTTGTTGTTGGACTTGTCTCTTGGATATTTTGGATACTTTTACATTTGTTTTGTTTCCACTAGTTATGTAATATATTTACTAGACTTTTGTTGTTCCTTCCTACTCTGTGTATATATATTCCATGTGTTTGTTCAGGTTTTAAGAAATCATTCCCTTTGGTTTGTTTTTCGATGCTCGGATTCCTATCGCCAGCTCGCAGGGATTAGGAACGCCATTCGGGTATGTGACGGAATGGGTTAGGTGCCAGGTTTGAGGGTCACTCGGTTCAGTTTGTTAAAAAATGGTATCAGAAGAGGTCTGTCCTCAAGAGTCCTTTTCTTAGGACATCTGTTAGACTACAGATAGGATTGTCGGGACTTGAGAGGTATGTTTCGATAAGTTCCTGACCATCTCTTACTGTGATAAGACTCAAGTTGACATGGGACATTGGCATATGCATCTCTAGTGTTGGGTATTATTTTAAACATTAGTTTTTTACTTATGGTTTTTCTAGTTTAATCTGAGATTTACTCTATTGTTTTATCATTCCTTCTATTTTTGTGTGCAACAGTATTCCTGTGAGACGTCTTCCATGAGTTCCTTAGAAGGATGTAGTTTATGATCCTCAATAAAATCCTCCAATAGATCAAAATTTCATCAAGTCTATTATACAAGAATTTTTCATTGTTGATCATAACATACCATTAGTTCATAATGTAGTTGTTGAGGTACAACTAGGAGCTGGAGGTGAGAGAGACTGGTCATGAGAATTCTTTCATGAGAAGCCACCATTCTTTAAAGGAATGAATGAACCTCAAGAGGTGGAGGAATTCCTGGATAGGATTGATCAAATTTTTTACTTCTTGGATATAAATTGGAATATCAAGGTAAAGTATGTAGTGTTTAGGATCGAGGGTTCTGGTAAGTGATGGTGGGATTCCACAGTCCAGGTAGATAGACACGTGGAATTGGATTGGATGGGTTTCAAAACCTTGTTCTTCTAGTAGTTTTGTCCAAAGTCTTTGATGTTGGAAAAGTATATGGAGTTTCTATATTTTTAGTAGGGAGAGCATTTAGTGTCAACATACACCAATCAGTTTGCTGAGAATGTCCATTTTTCTCCAGATGTGGTGAAGAATGACTAGTTGAAGGCTCAGAAGTACCTACAGGGTTTGCGAATGGATATCAGATTGCATGTGTTATGATAAATATTTCTACCTATGTGGAGATGGTATATAGATCTATGATGAAAAATATGAATATGGTATGAAATGTTGGATTTTCCACCCCTTCTCTTCCATCCAGTGGAAATTTTAGTAGCGTGCATGGGAGGAAGAGGAAGTGGCAAGATCATCACAGAAGTGATGGATGTGGGTCTCAACAACAATCCTCCTCCACACCATCTGCTATGAGTAGTGATGATCCTCTAAATTTATATCAGTGTGGAAGGGTAAGACACATAAGACATTCTTGTTCTATTCCTATGAATACATGCAATAGCTGTGGATGAATTGGTCACTTACAACGCTTCTATCCGGCTATGACTACACCTTGTTATGATCAAAGTTCATTGGCTCCAAATGCTACTACGGGGAAGTAAGATGCTTCAAGGACTAAAGGGATCTAGAAACAAGACTCTAGAGTGAATCAATTTCATATAGTACATTATTTTCTAGTGGATGTCGATGTAGGTCCAACAACAGTGAGAGTTACTATCTTTATTTCATCTTCCATAAAAATTTCTTTATTTGATAGCGATGCCTCCCACTCATTTGTATCTAAAATTTTTGTTGATATTTTTAAACTTCCAATGGAACTTATTTCATTTTTAATGGAATTAGTGATGCCTGTTGGTAAGAGGAAAGATCAGGGGTTTCAGTGTCCTTGTTCATTATTAATAGAAAATATAGAGTTGGCCTAGGATTTCCTTGTTCTTGATCTGGATCTGTTTGACATCATCATCAATCTGGATTGGATTGTCACTCATCAAGATGAGGTTGATTGTTATCATTGTCATATTTCATTTATTATTTTCAATGGGATATATCATGTGTTTTAGGGGGAGTGGGACCTAAAGTCTGGTCGTCCAAGACCTTCCTACCCAGAGATCACGAGTTTATTGTCTGTTGTTGCGATTTAAGATGATGAATTTTCTTATGTTTTTGATCTTCTCGTTGTTGTTTTGGAATTTTATGATGTTTTCCTAGGTGACTTATCTATCCTTTTTCCATAGAGAGAGGTATCGTTTATGATTGAATTGATTCCAGGTACATAGAAAATGTCGATACCTTCTTATCGTATAGAACTAGAAGAGCTGAAAGAGATCAAGATTAAGTTGGATGACCTATTAGAAAAAGGTTTCATTTTCCCTAGTGTTTCCCCATGGGAATCCCCTATGATTTTTTCCAAGAAGGCAGATGGTTAACTTCGATTGTGTGTATACTATCAGATGTTGAACTGGGTAACAGTCAAGAACAAGTATCCTTTTACTCATGTGGATGATTTGTTTGATTAGTTAAAGGGGGTAAAGTTGTTTTTAAAGATTGATATTAGCGGCAACGGTTACTGTAGCAGCGCAGGTACTGTAGCAGTACTGTTCACCGAGGGGTCCTTTGGGCCAAAAAAATGGGCCTTCAAGCCTTGTATTCAGGCCACTTGGCCTTGGGCCTTCGGGATATGTAATGGGTCACCCTCTACCCTATCTAAAGAGGTATTTGCTTTAAATAATAAAAATTGAGGCTTCGACCCCAACCTTTAAAAAAAAAGAGTATGATAGTATGATATACCAAAGACAAATTTTATTAGTATGTATGAAAATTATGAATATCTTGTGATGAATTTTGTATTATTAGCGCTCCTATAATTTCTATAGCTTTGATGAACAGAATATCCCATCAATATCTTGACACTTTTGTAGTAGTTTTCATGGATGATATTTTGGTTTATTCAAAATTTGAGTGCGAGCATGAGCACCATCTGAGTTTGGTCTTAGAAATTCTAAAATTTCACCATTTTATGGAAAGATTTCAAAATGTAGTTTCTGGATTCATGAAGTGAAGTTCTTTGGGCATGTGATTTCTAAACATGGCTTATCATTTTAACTTGAAAAGGTGGATGTTGTCTTTTCATGGAAAGAACCAATTTTTTTGAGATATAGAGCTTATTTGGTCTTACTAGATACTACTGATGGTTTGTTAATAATTTTTCTAAGATGGAGTCACCTTTAACTTCTCTTACTAGGAAAGTAGTGAAATTCACATGGGATGCTAAGTGTAAGTCTTTTTTTGATAAACTCTAGGAAATTATGACATCAGTTTTTTTTTCAATCTTACCTGAGACCGGTAAGGGGTACATGGTGTTTTGTGATGATTCTGGTGATGGTTTGAGATTCATGATTATACAGGATGACCATGTGGTATCTTATAACTCTTTTTATCTTCATCCATATGAGAATAATTACCCCACTCATGATTTAGAGCTTTCTGTAGTTATGAATAAGTTTAAAATTTGGTGGAACTATCTTTTTAGGGATAGGTTTATAGTATTTTATAATCATAAGAGTTTGAATTATATATTTTCTCAAAAATAATTGAATATCAGATAGAGATAATAGGTAGAATACCTTAATACATTTAACTTTAAGATAGGCTATACCATGGGGAAGAGGAATGTCGTTGTAGACACTCTTAGTAGGAAAGTACTATTGCAGTCTGTTTTAGAATCAATAAAGGAGTGGAACCTTATGAGGATTTTCACTAAATTTTACCTGGATGATTAGAAGGATATTTCAGGTATGCTTTTGACCAGTGTTTAGTTATCATCATCTCTCCTGGAGTCAATTTTTCAGTGTTAGTATTAGGATGATGAGTTTAGTGAAGTTAGAGAAAGCCTTTATGGTGGGGAGACCGTTTCTAGTTGGTATCTCTCTTTAAATAGTATTCTACACTTTAGGAATCATGTTTTCATCCCAACATATGTGAGGAGTTTCGTCTTGTTTAATTATCAAATCTCTTCATGGGTCATTCATCCAGGCACTACAAAGATGTATTATGACATGAGATTATGATTCTGGTGGTTGAGTATGAAGCATGACATTGCGGATAATATGTCCCACTATTACACCTACCAACAAATAAAGTCAAAGAACTTGAAACCCTCTAGTTTTCTTTAGTCTCTTCCAGTTCCGTTTTGGAAATGTGATGAGGTATCCATGGATTTTTTTATTGGATTTCCACAGACTCCCCGAGGGATAAATTCTATCTAGGTAGTTATTGATAGGTTGAAAAAGTTTTATCATTTCATTCTGATCAAGGATATCACTAAGGTTGAATATCTGGGAAATATGTATGTGAATAAGATTGTGAGGTTACATGGGAGTCCTTCTACCATTTTTTAGGATAGGGATCTAAGGTTTACCTCAAGGTTCTGTTGGATTCTCCATGAGGTGATGAGAACCCAGGTCAAGTTGAATACAACTTACTATCCACCGACAAACGGTCAGATGGAGCATGTGATTCAGATCCTGGAGGATATGATTCATGTTCGTGTCTTGGATTTTAGTGGATCTTAGGATAGTCATTTAGAATTGGTTGAGTTTTTTACAACAAAATTTATCAATTGTCGATCGTAATGGATCCCTTTTAGGAGTTGTATGGTCGCTTGTGCAGATAACTTCTTTGTTGGGATGAGGTTGGAGAAGTATCTTTAGATTGGCCAAGTTTGGTTTAGAAGACATCAACAAAGATTTAGGATGTACATAGACATCTGGTTACATCCCAGAGTCAATAGAAATCCTATGTGGATTGGCAGCATTTTCCTTTGGAGTTTTCTATTGGTGGATGGGTTTTCTTGAAAGTTTCTAATAAATTGGGTCATCATCAGCTTGGAAAATAAGGAAATTTGGATCCAAGATATGTTGGACCATTTTAGTTCATTGAGTGGTTCAGGTAGGTTTCATATCGGTTAGCATTAATTATTTAGTTGGCTGGTATTCATGTTGTTTTCCACATATCTCAAATCAGGAAGTACCATAAAAATACTTCTCACATTATGAGTTGAGAAGAAATTGAGTTAGATCTAGATGTTTCTGTTTTAGAGAAACCAATTGAGACCATTGACGCTCAAATAAAAGCCTTTCTTGGTAATTTGATTCAGTTGGTCAATTTTTTATGGAAACATAGATCAGATTCTCATGAGACTTGAGAATGTGAGTTGTTGATGAGGGAGTAGTGACCTCATCTTTTTCTAGGGGTTACATATTCCACATGAATTCCTAGGGATGGAAAGTATTTATAGAAGGGAGTTTGTAACATCTTGTTACCTTGATCGGGTATATTTTTCCCTCTCTCTGAGATCCTTTTTTGGAATAGAGTTCTAGATATTGATTTCTATATTTTTTGTAGACCATAGGAGATTTACATGCCATGTAACTGGGTTAAATAATGTGTAATGGTTGTTGGGTGCTTTCTGTGAGAAGGGTTCACACTGTGAAATGTTACACAATGTGAAGAAATTTTAAACGTCATAAGTTAATTAAATATAGGATTTTAATCTGAGGAAATGGGTTTTTTAGCATCTTTAGACATCGTGGAGTTCATGATGTGTAAAGGTATTGCACATGTAATTTCCTAAGAAGGGATTTTTAGGGAACCATATGGGGTTTGAGTGCCCATTTTTTTTTTCCGGTTCTCCCTTTCTCTCAACCAAGGGTCCCCCTCCGGTGATTTTTGGAGACACCATTCCTTCCTGATCGATCCATTCAACATTCAATCTTCTTTGCGGTTACAGTGAGTCTCTCCATGTGAGTGACCTTTATAATTATTAATTTACATTTATAGTGGTATCACCCTTGTGTTGCATTATCATATTCGTTGGTCTGAAATAGTGTTTCTTATTTTCTTCTTCCAAATCTATTGTACGATATCGTTCAGGAGGTCATTCCTTTTTTGGTTGTGGTGTAGTGGGTATTTATTCTTGAGGGCCTTCATTGATGTAGTTGAGTTTTCATTGTTGGTGGATCCCATTGTGGGCATGTGTGACCTGAGTTTTGAGGTAAGTGGTTCTATCTCTAGACTATGTTGATAAACCTTATTATTCTTGATTTATAAAATGATTTATACATGGAATTGGCATGACTGTTTTTTGTGTGTTGAAAAGAGTTTTTAAAGAAAAATGGTTTTCCTTGGTTGTTGATAAATGGAAAAAAATGGGTATTTTCAAAGCATTGAAGTGGATTGTGAAATAATTTTGAAATAGTTTTCAAATTATTGAAATTATTAGTGAAAAATGAGTAGATGGGTTACCTTGGGCACTTAGGTGGAAGGTTTAGCTTGAGGTCATCATCCATTTTTGTGATTATCGGGAGGTTTGCTCATGGGTATTTACTCTGTTTCCTAGGCCCGTTGTTCTAGGGGAATGATATTGACATTTTTAGGGGGGTTTACTCATGGGGTATTACTATGCTTCCTAGGCCTGTATTCTAGGAACCAGATTGTGCACTTGATTGATTGTTGTATGAACAGTCTACTAGACTGACCTATAGTGATCCTTGGTTTTGATACATGTGCATATATTTTGTTTTTAATGGATTTTTTTAGACTTGGTATGCATGTTTATTCTTGTGAAAGATGACATGGAAAATTTTCTTTGAAATTAGTATACCTACTTTTGTTTTAGAACCATGAAAAAGGAAAATGTTTACCATGTTTTCTATAAATATTCTTTACTACTTATCATTCCATTTTTATTTAAATTAGCATACAATAATTATTATACAAATAATTTTTAAGGAACACCTGGGTGGGATCC
Organism: Viscum album; assembly: GCA_963277665.1. NCBI lineage: Eukaryota > Viridiplantae > Streptophyta > Magnoliopsida > Santalales > Viscaceae > Viscum > Viscum album. The sequence goes on from OY728145.1 coordinate 1,741,521,347, forward strand.
TATTGATCCTATTATCACACACCCTACAAACCCCTTCAGAGGTTTTCAGACCTATGTATGTCTTCCAATGAAGGGAAAGGAAAGGTGCCATAGTGGGGTGGAGAGGTTTAATGTCAACTAAGTTAGGTAGCTAGTGGTGATATGGTGGGAGTTCATCCATGCTATCTCATGGAGTAACTATTTGGTTTTGGTCCATTGTAGTTGGATGTGTCTCTTGAGGTTTTTGGATACTTTTATAGTTTTTTTTGTCTTCAATATTTTCTTATAGTTATGGAATATATTTATTAGACTTCTATTATTACTTCATGATCTGTGTATATATATGCCATGTGTTTGTTCAGGTTGGGTGATATCATCCCCTTTGGTTTTCTGTTCAAAGCTTGGGTGATTTTTGTCAGCCTGTAGGGATCGAGAACTCCCTTCGGGTATGTGACAGAACAAGTCAGGTTCCAGGTTTGAGGGTAACTTAGGTTAGTTCATTACAATTATGAATAATTATTTATCCTGAAATATGATTAAAAATATATACCATAACCAACTCTCAAACTCATCAAAGAAGATAATAATATAGTTCTTTAAGAGCTCGATTGGTGGAGACCATAGATTAAATAAGGATCGATTTCCTTCATGTGACAAATTTTTAAAGATAAACCTAGGAAAGTGTCTAAATGGAATAAGAAAATATTTTTTTGCAGAAAATAAGGGCATAAAGTAATGAATTTCCAAGAAAAAATGAAGATTTCGTAGAAGGAAATAAATTTTATCCTAGGGATCCATTTATAGTTATTTTCATTAAATGTGGGGAACCTAGGAATTATGAAAGTTAATGCCTTCTTCTAAATGTTAACCTTTGGAATAATGAAGGGCCTATGTTGAACTAAAATGGTAGAAATATTTATGTACTGGAATTCGAGGATTAAATAGTAGAGTTATTTTTTTACCAATGGTATTTTGGTTATAATAATCATGAAACATTTAAGGATTTTGTAAAATTTCAGAAGCATATATGTCTTCATTAACTCAATAGTTATGGATACCATCATGGGTTTATGAGTTTAAGATTGATCATAATTTAAAAGTATTAAAACCACTTTTTAGATTTTATGTGATGAGAGGCTTCCAAGATTAAGGATATTTTGGGAAACATTTATGGAAATAAAACCCATTGGTTTAATATATATTTTAGTGAAAAAGTTATTTAAAGAAGAATTCCCTTAAATTTTGTGGGAAAATGTTTAAAGGTATTGGAAAAATTTAGGGTTTAACATATATTTATGTTGAGGTAATTATGGGTTATTACAATTTGGTGACATTATAGTAATTGTATTAATATTGTTTTAGGAAAAGGACAACCCACATATCATGTGACAACCCATCACATCGGGCAAGGCTGTGTAGATTGAACCCACAATCGAAGGGAGACAAGGGTGTTGTGCATACCAATAACCTATGTGATATTATAGTTAGTATGTATTTTTTTACTTAAACTATTTGATGGGTAAATATTAATGTTTAAATAGTGGTGTTACTTTTGAGGTTTAGAGATTAATGCATAATATTAAATAACTTATGCTAATCATACTGGTTTTGGGAAATAGTAAGAGATATATGAAAAAACTTGTCACTCTTTTATGGATCTTATGACATGTTAAAAGTAAATTTTATTTCTTCAAGTATAAAAAATTCATTTTTAGATATTAATTTCTTAGAGTAAGTGATGAATTGGAAATTGATCAAGGAAAAACAAAAGTATGAAATTTTGGCTTGGTAATAGAAATATATTATGTAAGTATATTTTTTTATATTCTGAGATAGTAAAAGAATTACTCAAATTTAGGAAAAGGATATCAAATAATAAATTTTATCCAATTATATTCATATACGATGAATCAAATTATCATTTAAATGATAAAAAAATTATGTTTTTTGGTCCTTAACTTTCAATTGATCATTCACTTTCTTGTGATCAATGACCTTAATCACTCTCTATAATTGCTTACTCTTTTATTAAATGTCCATATCTTCACTTTACACCAATGTTCTTATACTTAGAAACCTAGTTATGTGTTATTACGAATGACCTTTATACCTCTCTTTATCACTTATTAAGAGGATGTTTTATTAACCCTTCTTAATATGTCAGTATTTCAACAATGGTATTTCCAAATTTGAAACCCTTGATTACTGAGATCAAGTTTAAATTACGAGGATGCAATTTATTTAATTTGGGGAGAATATAAAACCCTAAGATTATAAAATAAGAAATTTGGGTTTGATAGAATATATGAAACACAACTTCAAGCTAATATGATAATGTAACACCCCAAGACATTATGATATATTTCTTTTTAAATAAATTTGATCGATTTGATAGCTTTCAAAACACGCTATCCTGAGTCTAAATGAATCATAATATAGTATACCATTATAACCTGGCTTATAAATTTGTGGGTATTAATAGTACTTACTAAATTATTCAAATTATGGTTATCTACTAATTATAAATAAAATAAGAATCATTTAATAAAAAAATAAATGTTTTCTAGAAAACTGTATTTTTTTAAAAATGGTTTAGTGGTGCTTTGTGCACATAATTTAAAATTAATTTTAATAAATTTTAGATAATTTATTTTATAAAATAAACTTAATTTATTAAATAATAATATCAAAATCATCTTAGGTTGATTTGTTTCGATTTTTATGAAAATTTTCATTTTTCGATAAATGGTGAAAAGTACTCTTTTTATTGAAAAATTCCTTTTCATTTAAAAAATTTACAAGGTTAATTTATATTTAAAATTTATTTTAAATTAAAATTATTTAAAATATATTATAATTTAACTAATTCATCTCATTTTAATCAACTTAATATTTAATTTTGATATTAAAACCTTTTATAATTATGAGGATTTTCTCTTTGCAAACTCGCTTTTTGATCCCGTCTTCGAGTATAATTTTAAATTGGATTTTACCAATTATATGATTTTAATTTGAAAAATTGGATTAAATATTTGTAATAATAATATTTTATATTATATAATAAGGTCAACTTAATTTTTGACCATAATTAATAGTGAAAACATTAAAAATTAATTATCACGGTTAAGGTAAAAACAGGTTTATTGAGAAGTAAAACTAATAATATAAAACTTAAAATAACATAAAATTTTCCAAAAACCATTAAATATCCATATTTAAGCCTTATAACCTCCATTTTTATATAATGGACCATTTTTAGTATTATTTCATGATAAAAATGTGGGTGTAATTGATTCTTTTAAAAAATTCCATGTGTGTCCTCTCCCCCAGTTATAAACGGTCACCCCTTATCCTCCCGTATTTAGACTTAAAAATAATTTTTGTTTGTCCAATTAATTCACAAATAACTTACTTACTCCACTACCAACATCCTATATCCATTTTTGTGATCATAAATCCATCCTAGTAAGTATTTTGGCACAAACCTAAAGAAGTTATCCAAAGAAGAGGTAACGTTCTTAAATGATTATTTTTATTTTGTTTCTTATTCCAACTACTTAAAATATAATAAAAACATGATTATATTATAACATTTGTATATTACATATACTTAGATTTTATTATGCTAAGTTAATGACCTATATCCATTTCCTCTTCCATCAAATGTGAAATACAACCATCGACCGTATGTACGATGGACTACCACCCTGTGAACCGTTGTAAATCATTTTCCATCACCACCTTCCAAGGATGGATTTAATGATGAATTTAAAAAAATTATATGAAATTTATGATTTTATTATACTCATTTAATTATAATATCACATATTACTTCTTACTTACCATGCCTTTTAAAATACAATAACGATGCTCGTGTGTACGGATGACTACCGCCCCACAAAGATATGTGATTCATTTTCCACTTACACTTTTCATGAGAAGTAATAATTATAAATTTAATTAATATACGTGATATATATAAAATGATATTGATTATTTAAAATTAATATATAACCCAATTACTTACCCTTTAACTAATTAATGGAATGATATTGTCGCTCGTGCGTAAGTACGACCTACCGTCACCATGAAGCGATGCGGTTCATTTTCTATGTCCAACCTTCAAGAATGATTCTAAAAATGTATATAATTAATAAATATGATATTTATAACAATAATATAATTATTTATATTATTTACCTATATTATATACTCAATAACTAGAACATTCATGACAAAACACACATGAGAAAACAAGGCAATTGACACCAAAAAATTGAAAATAATGAAATATTATTAACAAACAAGTGGTAAAATGTAATAAGATGATCATATTTGATATTGTAAATATTAATATAGTTCTTTAATAAATTAATAACATGGTTAAAACCATTATATAAAATATTAAATCACATTCAAACAAAAGGAAGTGTGAGGTAAGGGACTTTATCTCAATTTCCATTTATTGAGGCATATTGTAATGTTATGCACCTAATTTATTTCATATGGTGTATATACTACCCCTTTTCATGAAGTATCATTAAAAATTAATACTTAATGGTATTTTAAGTTTTAATTTTAATTATTTTATCTAATGGGATTTTAAGTGAAAATTACCTAATGGTAAAGAATTCCATAACTCAATTTCTTTTCATTGGGTTATATCATTTCTTCACTATAGTTGGAATTATAAGATTATGTGCGTAAATAAATTTGACTATATTATGTTTTATTTCCACCTATTTTATGTGGATTTAAATTTGGAACACATAATTTATTCACTGATTAATTGTCACTTCAACATTATGATCTTTGTAAGGGTTTATTTCATAATCTCATTAGTTGGAATTGTTTATACTTGAATTTCCATTGAAGGAAATTATTTGATCATTGTCTAATAAAATAATTTTATTTTATTATAATTTTTTATTCATGATTTTTTAAAATAATAGTACCATATACCTCTCTTTGGTACATAAAATGTTTTGAATTTTTTTAATAAAACATTACATTATTTATCTCTTTGGTCAAAAATCGATTTTATTCCATAAAAAAATTTTATATTTTTTTTTCAAAAATGATTTTAACATTATAAAAATGATTTATAAAATAATTTTTTATTATTTTTTGAATTTTTACAATTTTTTTAAAAGGAATCATCATATTTGTTTCTAAACAAGACCAATTTTACTCTTACAAAAAATGTGAAAAAAATATTTGTTTTGACATGTATGACATTTATGAAATTTCCCACCACCATGAACAATCAATGTTTTAAATATTCCTTTATAAGTTTAAATGGTTATTTTCAAAGAATATTTCTTTCAAAATATTTTTTATAATTTAGTTTTAAAAAGGATTGTCAAAGTGAAAAGGTTATTTTTCTCAAGAATGTTTTAATGACATCATTATGGTATTTCTATTCATAAAATAAATAAAACCTTTATTTTACTTATTATACAATGAGGATATGTTTTATTGTTACCATATTTATTATTTCTCTTGATAGTTTATGATCAATTTTACCATGGAAAGTATTTACAGTCTCTTGATTAATTTTTGTATTCATTAGCTTTCCATTGAAATATTATCTTTCTTGCTATAATTGGACATTACACTTCCCCTAAATATCCATATTATTTATTATATATATAATTATTATTTAAACCAAATATCATTTATACATATGTTTTTTTAATTTCAAAGTTATATGATTGACTAGGTAAATTATTGTTAATCCATACTCCTTACTCAATAAAAAATTTTGTTGATAAGGAATATTGTTTGTGAATTAAATCGATTATTTTATATATGTGGAATGATTTAGACATAAAATATATATGGGGCCTAGTTATAGATAACCCCTCAACGTATCATTAGTCTCATAAGATGAATTAATTGGATGAACTTATTTAAATGGGTTTCTATTTTATACATACCAATCAATTTTAAGCTGTCTTGTGAAAGGTCTTGATAGTAGAGGTATCATGATGCCTAAGATCATGACATCCAATAATTAATAATTTTCTCCATTAAGAATTTGGTTATTATTATCCATAATATTTTCACAAATATATTATCTCTGGACACATTTCATTCTCCATTTATTGATTAAATGGCACGTGTTTTTAATTATTTACCTTTCCATATTTATTATGACTTATATAATCATGATAGTAAAGTTATGGATTAAATTTCATGTGTGTTTAGTTATTTACCTTTCCATATTTATTATGCCTTATCTAATCATGATAGTCAATTTATTGATTAAATAGAATATGTGTTAATTTATTTAACTTTCTATATTGATTATACATTATCTAATCATGATATTCAAGTTATTGATTAAATGGAATATGCGTTCAGATATTTAATTTTCCATATTGATTATTCCTTATTAATTATTCTCCATTTACTCATGATAGCTTCTGATTTATGCAAATCAGACTGAGAATCTGAGATTACCCTTGTTTTTTACCTTACTAGGAATCTAGGAAGTGTACCATTAATGATATGAAAGGATATTCTATAATGAATGATGATATTCTCAAAAAAAAATTATTCTTTAATTTTTTTTATTCAAATGTAATATGGGAATCATGTATGTATCTATTTTACCAATACTACTAAATAATTCAATACTTTGGGATGTGATTACTTGTATCTTATTCCAATTTAATAAATAAGACACCCAATATGGGCTACTGGGGTTGGTGTCATTACAAGTTTTGACTTCCAACCTATGTATTTATCTTGGTCTTATGTAATATTTTCATTCTTTGATTTATGCATAAAAAAATCAAACCGGTGTACATATCTTGACATGAGAGATAGATTTCCAAAGTATTCCTAGATATATGTATTCTATACATCACAAAAATACCATGTGATATTGGAATAATTTAGGTGTATTGTTTCATCTTTTTTTTCAACACCATTTCAAATGAAACTATGAATCATATTAAGCAACCCATTGATATAAACTAGTAGATCTTATTCCCTAGAACTTGAGATACTACCTAAGTCATATTTAGATAAATTATTTATCATTATATAACCATAATACTAATCACATGTTTTCCATATGTCGTTGGAGAGTCATTTCACCAAAGGTATGTTTTCAGTGTCTCAAATTATATTTACCCTAACAAGTATAGCACCAATAAGGGGTCGATCCACAGGGAACTAAGAGGTTATTTTATCTTGCTTAACTTAGTTTTTATTTTTGTTTTAAGTGAAGTTTTCTGAATTTAGAGTCGATTTCTGTTAGTTATTTGGGTATAAAAAGAACAATTGGTTTTAATCTTCTTTTAACAAATTAATTTCTGGAATGTAAGTGAATATGGGAAAATCTGATTTTGATGCAAATAAAGATAGAAATGCGTTGGTGTTATGGGTTTTTGATAAGTTGATTATTAAATCAAATTTCTTACGAGGTTGTGTTGTTCACAATAACCCAACTCTCTGGGTTTAATTTGTAATAAAGTTTCATTGGTACGGTAAACTTTATATTTAAAGCTGAAGAAACTAACTCTTTAGTCCAGTAGTTAGTGTTTAACAGATATTTATTTGGCTTAGTCCATTTTGAGATGATGGATACTTCCAATGGTCATGAATTTATTTTTCGTTATTCTTATTTTGAATCCCTGAAAATTCCGCCCTTGGTTCGGTACATAATTTCCAGTGATAATATGAAGCGATTTAAGAAAAATAAGATGATATTATTAAAGAAAACACATTCAGAGCAACTTAATTCAAATTACAACTCATCAGCTTCCACAACCCCAACACACTGGGTGTTTAGTTACACATATTGAGAATGATAAACACAAAACTATTGATACCTGATGAAATCATGCTTGGAAATTTGAAAAAGGAATGATTCTTCGGTAGAGGTAAGAATGGTGGTAGTATGACGGCAGATCATCAATCCTTCGGGCCTTCAACCTTTCCTCTATAATTTCTCTCCACACCACCTACTTTTGGTCCGGAGGCCAAGGCCTCCTTTTATAGAAAAAACAAGTACACGACGTGTAGAAAAAGTACACGCCGTGTACTTTTGTCAACACGCTTTTTCCTCTATTTTCTCCATTGGTAGGCAGCCTAACACGCCGTATTTTACCTGGAACATGACACCACCTCTTAGGTAAATGTAAACGGAATGTATCGCCGCTATACATGGCATGTAGTCTCAAAATTTGGCCACCAAACGCTTCTAGAAATGCATACACGGCGTGTAGAAATGGAACAAAACGTGTCTCCTTCAGCTGGACAGATGGGCGTTGATGTTATTAATATTTTCATGACTTATTATATACTCCCTTTACTTATTTTATATGAAATGTGCATAATTTGTGTGAAATATTAATGTTTTAATATTAAGTATAATTTTTGAGCATTTTTAGAAGTAGTCCAATTGAGTCATTTTACTATTTTAATAATAAATATCACTATAATGATCCAAATTGTGTGGTTCTTGTTTTTTAGGATTCTCCTTTAAATATAAAAAATTTCATTAGAAGGTACCATGAGCCAATTCTTCCATTTGAAGGGTCATATGGTCCTCACAAACAAGACCAAAGAATCTGTGAAGAAACTGGACTATTCATGAAGATTGATTTACTGGGCTACATGCAGAAGTCCAAATTCTATTATTCTCCACCATAGTTTGGGGGAAAATGCAAGTAGTCTTTTATAAAACTTTCAGGGCCCAAATCTAAGAACAAGAGGCCCAAATGAAGCTTTAAAATCCATCCCACCATTCTGGACTAGAATTAAAATCAGTATAGTATGCATGACATATCTCATGATGTAAGAATACAATAGAGCTGAGATTTTATAGTGTGAAATAGAATATATAGGCTGAAAACTTTTTTGAAGAAATAATTTGGATTTGAAGGAATCTTCATATTCAAAAACCCTTTCACATTTTGGACTTTAAAAAGACTAGATTGAAATGGACAGTTTAACTTTTTTTAATCAACCGGCCATAACTTTTGATCCTTAAGTCCAAATGACTCCAAATTTTGAGAGTAGTCGTCCAACTTTATTATCTAAAACTGGGAAGAAGGATATTTCTTGAGATTAGGCTTTCAGTATATCCAACTTGGAAATGAAAGTGGAGGGACAGATTGGGAATGCAAACAGTCCACTCCTTGGGCTATAAATACTCTCCCCTTCTCTCCTTGAGAGGGGTTGGCATTTCAGAAGAGAGGAGAACATATTGGAACTAACAAATACTTTACAAAGGCTTGGTAGGATCTTCCATACTCATGTTTTCACTTGAGAGACCTTTCCTCCTCTCTTTGTTTTCACTTACTTTCGTGTTCTTCGTTTTTGTAATTTTGTAAGTCCTTTCTTTTGTAATTTTGTTTTAATAAAAGTTTCTTCTTCAATATCTCTTATTATCATCCACATTATATAGTTTAATATTTATGTTCTTAAAATAGTTTAAATTCAGTTGAATCTCCTTCCCTTATTTTGCTTCCTCATTCAATCAAAAATCCGTTTTTAATTATCATCATCGTTCGTGTGTGTGTGTGTTCGACGCAAAAATATTTTCTTATCCCTTTATTTATCTTATCTTATTAATTTATCATCATAATAATTATAACCATATTAGTAATCATTTTAATGTATGAGTAAATCTTTAATTGGGGTGAGTTATAATTTAGGTATGTTAAGTGATTGAGAGCTTTTGCTCGACGAATGTTCTTTAAATTAATATTGTGTATGTTGAACTTTATATGTCATGGATTAATGACATGTTTTGTTTAATATGTGGATTCCATGGATTATTGGAACCAAAAATACACTACCATAAACAAGTAATGTTAATGATTAGAAACCTAAGTTAAGTTACAGCTTGGATTAAAGCTTTAACACTTGGGAATTCCGATCAAAATCATCTTGTGAAATGGGTGTTAATTTAATGCAATATAAAGAAAAGATCAAGGATATCACAAGCTTAAATACATAATGATGAACTCACCCCAATATTTATCAATTTGTTAAATCAAACATCATCCATAAATTGTTTCATAAGCTCTGCAAAAAACCCCCCCAATCAGAATACAATTAACTAAAAACAAATGACTATTACAAAGTATCATCGTCGAGGATTCGACCCGAGTGCTGCTACACACATTAGCAGAGCACCGGAACCTTGACTGGTCGATAGGTGACAATCGGCCATGCATTTCAAATGGCACCGTTCCCAGGGATGGTGCTTTATGTATTCATTAGTTTCTAGTTATTATAAAAAAAATCCAAAAAAAAACAAAATTTAAAAAAAATTGAAAAAAAACACAAAGAAAAACCCGTCTTCCTCGTAAAAATCATAAACTGAAAAAAATACAAAGAAAAACCCATCTTCCTCTTTCTTCCAAAATCTCTCTGAATGCCCCGTAGTCTTCCAAACAATCCTTCGGATTTTTTTGACCCTGAAATTGAGTGAACACTTCGCCAACTTAGGAGGAACATCAGAGATACTCAAATAATTCAAGAACCAGTCCTCATCCAACCAGTTGAATTCGAAATGACCAATCCTAGGGAAAAAACACTTAAATAACTCGCTGCCCCTGATATGAATTACCAACCTCTTGGTATTCAATTCCAAACATAGAAGCTAACTTCGAACTCAAATCGGGTTTGATTCATCTTCTCCCTCATTTCCACGGGCTAGCCGGTGAGGATCCACATCTCCACCTTAAAGAGTTCCAAGTAGTGTGCTCTACCATGAAGCCTCAAGGGGTTTCTGAAGAACAAATCAAACTTCGAGCCTTCCCTTTCTCCCTAGCTGACACTGCTAAGTCATGGATCTACTACCTTCTTCCTGGTTCCATAACTACATGGAATGACATGAAGCGACTCTTCTTAGATAAATTCTTTCCTTCTTCTCGTACTGCTTCTATCCGAAAGGAAATAAGTGGTATACATCAATTCCCAAGTGAATCACTCCATGAGTACTGGTAGAGGTTCAAAAAGCTTGTGGAAACCTGCCCACATCACCAAATACCTGACCAAATCTTGATCCAATACTTCTATGAGGGGTTATTGTCTATGGAGAGAACTGTCATAGATGCCTCAAGTGGCAGTGCTCTTGTTGATAAAACTCCTGAAGCTGCAAGAGATCTCATAAGTAACATGGCTGCAAACACACAAAAATTCCATACTCGAGCACATGCTCAAGTCAAACAAGACCAAGATAATCAATCAATTGATCCGAACAAGATGACTGAGTGGATGAGTGAACTTACAGGTCTTGTGCGACAGCTAGCTGTGGCCACCAAATCTCCAACCTCATCTTCTCCACAATCAATGTTTCCTGGACCTATCAAAAACTGTGGAATCTGCAACTCTCCATCTCATCCAATTGACACTTGTCCACAACTTCAAGAGGATCAATCCAATTCATCTGGACCAACGGAGCTCAATGCAACATATGGTCAGAGGAACACCAATCCTCAACTATCAGGTCACTTTGTTAGAAACTTAAACCAACCTCACTTTGAACCCTTATCCTCTAAATTTAACCAAGTATTGAGGTATGGTAACCCCATGTCTCACCCCCCTCAATTCCCTCCTCAAAACCCAAACCAATTCCAATATGGTCAAGGTCGTGGTAACTTCCATCAACCTTATCCTTTTGTTCCTCAACCTCAAAGGAACAATCCTCCTCCTGGATTCCATTATCCTAGCGAGTCTTCCCAATTCCAAAAACAATACAATCAATTTCCCAAGAACCAAAATCAAGGCAATCCCAACCAGGGACAATCCTCTTCTTCCAAGCAACCATGGGAAAGTGCAGTGGAAGATCTTTCCTCCTTCACCCATTCTAGCCTTAAAAACATTGAAACTCAAATAGGTCAACTTGCATCCCACCTGAGCCAGCAAAAACAATAAAATTCTCCCCAACTCCCAACTCAACCATTACCCAACCCCGAGGGTAATGTAAGTGCAATTTCACTTAGATCAGGAAAGCAACTTGCTATGCCTCAAGATAAATCCTCAAACACTCCTTTGAATGTTGACCTAGAAAACGAAAATAAAAAGAAACTTGAAAAGGAACCTGAATCCATTCCCTCACCTCCTTCCATTCCACTTAGGAATCCAATTCCTTTTCCTCAAGCTGTTTCTAAACCAAGGAAGTCCTTTGAACCTGATCCTGAAATGCTCGACATGTTTAGACGCGTTGAAGTCAACATTCCCCTCTTAGATTCCATAAAACAAATTCCTTAAGAATGTCAAGTTTCTAAAGGAGTTGTGTACCCACAAGAGGAAACTTAGGACCTTCAAAAATGTTTCCACCCAGCAGTCTATTCCCATAAAGTGCAAAGATCTAGGGACCTTTACGGTTCCATGCCAAATTGGATGTTCGAACTTTGATGATGCACTCATAGACCTAGGAGCCTCAATTAATGTCATTCCCAAATCCATATTCTCCAACCTTGGTCTAGGTCCTTTACACCCAATGGGTGTTGTCATCCAGTTAGCCAATCAAAGCACAGCTAGTGCCGAGGGAATAATTGAGGATGTCCTTGTCCGAGTTAATGATATTATCTTCCCTGCTGATTTCTATGTCCTTGAAATGGAAGGTGAGACGACCTCTTCTCGATCTCCCCTAATTCTAGGAAGACCATTCCTCATGACTGTGAGAACCAAAATTGATGTCCATTCAGGCATCTTATCCATGGAATTCGGTGACCAACTGGTCAAGTTTGACATTTTCCAAGCCATGCGATACCCATCTGAGGACCACTTTGCATTCTCAATTCATGATTCTGAGGACACTTCTAAGAGTAAATCGAACCCCAATCCACCTTTTTCTTCATGTTCTAATGAAAAAGGACCTTGCGAAATATGCACTATGATTAACCAAGTCATAAATGGTGATGTTGATGTGGACCTCTCATTCATAGACTCCATCAATCTAGAGGAACTTGAAAACTCTCTTGAATTCCACATCAATTCTGATCTCTACTGCTCCACCTTGGAAAGTATTAAGGAAAATGAACCTGAAGAAACTGAAGTCCCTTCTTCCATTCTTGAGTTGTATAGCCCAAAAGTGAAAGATGAGACTGATCTGAAACCTCTTCCTGCACACCTGAAATATGCATTCCTCTTCCATGATCACTCATATCCTGTCATTATCTCTGCCACACTTACTGAAACCGAGGAGTCCAAACTTGTTCAAGTGTTAGAGGAAAACAAAAAGGCCTTAGGTTGGACCCTAGATGACATACCAAAAATCAACCCTGCCCTTTTCATGCATCACATCCATCTTGAAGAGTCATCCAAACCAATTAGACAACCACAAAGAAGACTCAATCAACTCATCCTTGAGGTAGTTAGGGAAGAGATCACCAAGCTTCTTCAAGCTGGTATTATCTACCCAATTTCTGATAGTGAATGGGTTAGTCCAATTCAAGTTGTACCTAATAAGGGTGGGATAACTGTTGTCACAAATGAACATGGAGAGGTAGTCGCAACTCGAGTGAAAAACAAATGACGTGTGTGCATCGACTATAGAAAATTGAATGCTGAAACACGAAAAGATCACTACCCTCTTCCATTCCTTGATCAAATGCTGGAAAGATTAGCTGGAAAGTCACACTATTGCTTTCTTGATGGATACACCGGCTATTTTCAAATCCCAATCTCACCTCAGGACTAAGAAAAGACTACTTCCACATTCCCCTTTGAAACATATGCATATAGAATAATGCCTTTTGGCCTTTGTAATGCTCCTACAACATTCCAGAGGTGTATGATGAGTATCTTTTCAGAATTCATTGAACACTGCATATAAGTCTTCATGGATGACTTCACCATTTATGGTGAGTCATTTGAATCTTTTTTGAATTAACTCTCTCTAGTCCTTCAAAAGTGTTTCAAGTATAACCTTGTGTTAACTTTTGAAAAATATCACTTCATGGTTGAAAATGGGATTGTTCTAGGGCACATAGTTTCAAAAGATGGTATTGAAGTCGATCCTACCAAAATTGAAGTGATCCAATCACTTCTTGAACCCAACTCTAATCGAGACATCTGTTCATTCCTCGATCATGCTGGTTTATATCGGCGATTCATCCATAACTTCAGTAAAATTTCCCTCCCACTCACTCGTTTACTCCAAAATGATGTCACTTTCCATTTTGATGAGTTTTGCAAGAGATCCTTCATTGAACTCAAAACTGCTCTTACATATTCCCCGATAATCCAACCCCCAGATTGGTCATTACCCTTTTAGTTGATATGTGATGATTCTGATAGAGCTGTTGGGGCTGTTCTTGGTCAAAGAAGAGAAAGAATTCCTCATGTCATCTATTATGCCTCAAAAACATTAGATGAAACTCAATCTCTCTACACTGTCACTAAAAAGGAACTTTTAGAAGTGGTTTTTTCCTTAGATAAATTCCAGCCCTATCTCTTAGGTGCCAAAATCTTAATCTTCACAGACCATTCTTCTATAAAGTTCTTACTCAATAAAATTGATTCCAAACCGAGGCTAATAAGATGGATCCTAATTCTCCAAGAGTTTGACCTTGAAATCAAAGATAGACCAAGAAAATAAAACCCTGTTGCTGATCACTTGAGTAGAATTTATAATTCTTCTCAATATAAAATCATCGATCCTAAATTCCCCACTGAGCACCTTTCATCTCTCACTCTGAAAATACCATGGTATGCCCCAATTGTAAATTACTTGGTTTCTGGTGTTTTTCCTAAAAAGTTTTAAAAAGAAAAAAAAATGAAGTTGAAAAGTGATTCAAAATACTATTTTTGGGAAGAAAATAAACTTTGTAAAACTGGGACTGACATGGTAATAAGGAGATGTGTCGATGAAAATGAACATTCTTCCATATTAGAATTTTTTCACTCACTTCCCGGAGGTGGCCACTTTGGACCACAAAGGACCTCCCGAAAGGTCCTAGACTCTGGACTCTTCTAGCCTTCACTCTTCAAGGACTCACATGAGTTCTGTCAATCATGTCCCACTTTTCAAAAGTTTGGTACAATTTCTAAGAGAAATGAAATGCCCCAAAAGCCTTTAATTTTCTGCGAGATCTTCGATGTTTGGGGCATCGATTTCATGGGACCATTTCCCCATTCCAATTGATTCTCATACATTCTTCTTGCGGTCAATTATGTTTCAAGGTGGGTTGATGCTAAACCCACTAGGAAGGATGATGCTCATACTGTTAGTGAGTTCCTAAAGACCCACATCTTCCAAAGATTTGGCACACCACCTTCCTTGATTAGTGACTTAGGAACCCATTTTTGTAATAGAACCATGGAAGCTCTTCTGAAAAATAATGGGGTTGTACATAAAACTTCAACTGCATATCACCCTCGAACAAATGGCATGGATGAACTCTCTAATAGAGAAGTGAAAAGGGTACTTGAGAGAATTGTTAAGCCCACCAGAAAAGACTGGCCTGAGAGACTTGGTGAAGCCCTTTGGGCTTATCAAACTGCCTATAAAACATCCATTGGGATGTCTCATTTTAGGCTAGTTTTTGGTAAAGCATGTCACTTACCAATTTAAATCCAACATAAGTCTTTTTTGGGCTGTGAAAACCTATAATTTTGATTGTGAAAAATCTGGTGAAGAAAGGTTGTTGCAATTGGCTGAACTGGAGGAGCTTCGACTTGAATCCTATGAGAATTCCAATCTGTACAAAGAGTAGGCTAAGGTACTCCATGACAGACACACCCTGAGAAAGGTATTTCATGAAGGTGAAAAGGTAATGCTCTTCCATTCTCGATTTCGAATTCACCCAGGTAATCTTAATTCTCGTTGGGAAGGTCCTTTTGTGATTACTAATGTTTACCCATTTGGTGCAGTCCAAGTCTAAGACCCCTCTTCCAAAAGGACATTCACAGGTAATGGACATCGGTTAAAGCATCACTATGAGAGGAAACACAATCCTGGATCATCATCTACTTCCATTGGATACCCAACTTCTCCAGTCAACCCACCACCGGATGGAGATGACGACCCACCAAATCTAAACCAGGGGCACCTCTTTCCCTTTAACTCTCTCTCTATCTCTTAATCTCTCTACCTATTTCTTCTTTTTCCTATATCTTTAATTTTTTACCACTTTATTTATCAAAAACTTTTTTTTCACTTTCTCTTTTGTGTGGGTGTATCTTTATAAAAAAACAAAAAAATATAAAAACCTAAAAAACTAAAAAAAAACTAAGCAAAAAATCACTTAAAAAAATACAAAAAATTAAAGAGTCATGCTTACTCACCATCGAGTTTTGAAAATTTTTCCAACCATTTTGGGGAGTTAACAGACATGTTTTCATCTCAATTTTTTTTTTATTTTCATCATGACTTTGGATAAAGAATTTTGTGACAAAATTAACAAATTTTTAATGCTCAATTTTTGATTTGGAAAATGCTTTTCCCTAACAGTGAGGAAAAACATTTTCTTTCATGCCAAGGCCACCTATGGACATATTTTCAAAATTTGTGTTTTCACCCCCATTTGTGAGTCTTGAGTTTGTGGACCTTCGAGCTTAATTTCCTGCCTTAGTGTGCATTAATATGATAGAGAAATTTTTTGAACCACATGAGAATCACAATAACCAAATAGACTCCCATTTCCCTTACATTAATCCTCCTTTTGAAAGCCCCTTCGAGCCTATGAAAACCTTTTCTTTGATAGCCACATTACAATCCCAATACCTTTTCCCACCCAATATCAACATGGATTTTAATTGCATATTTTTTTTAAATTTAAGTGTGGGGGGAATGGATTTCATTGTTCGGGTACCCTATTATTGATTTTCAACGAGTTATCATCTTCTTGAGGGAAAGAATCCATTTCAGTGTGGGGGAGAGGTTGTCATTCAGTGTGTTTTGGGGAATGTAATGTACTTTCATTTATGTAATTTTGTAAATGTTTTTGACAAGTGTTCAAAAAAAATCAAAAATGATGAAAAAAAATCAAAATTTTTTTTTTGTAAAAATGGGTTGTGTCTTGGGTAGGTCAAAAATCACCCTTTCTAAACCTTTGATATTGTTATAACTATTACAATTAGTGTCGTGAGGAGATCAAACATGGGTTGGGATATGAGTGTGAGATCTGTTTCAAGGTCAACTTTTGAAAAAACAAAGAAAAAAAAGAAAAAAAATAACACTTGAATTACATTCTTATATCATTGGGAGAAGTTTTGTGGTTTGTAAATATTTAATCTTCTAATACCCTTCATATTTTCTTACTCTATTGTGTCTTTCTTCACACAATCATTCCCTTGTAAATATGTGTTTTCATTTCCTTCCATGTTTTATTTCAAAAAAATGTGCATTTCTTTTTATATGTTGGTATTTTACCCCTCTTCTTCTCTCTTGGATATTATATTCCTACCATCCCATAGACACAGAAAAACCCCTTAAAAAGACATCTTGATTCTTTTGCACTTTGGATAGGTATTTGAAGCTGAGATCTCTTTTCAAACTCTAAGATTTTCACTTTTGGTTGGTGAAAGAGTGAACCTCCACAAATGAATTTTATCATCTTGAGAGGTGTGAGTTTTGAGTGTCCACATTTTCCATTTCTAAATTTGAGCATGAAAAAATGAATTAGTTTTGGAACATTGTTTCTGTAACAACTTGTGGTGTAATTAAAAATGGATGAGTGAAATAGTCTAAACCTCCCCTGATTGGAGAAAACAAAATTTTAATATTTTTTGGTGAGTGAAAATGATTTTGTCATGTTTTTATATTTGTTTCACATGAGGACATGCACAAAACTAAGTGTGGGGGAGTTGATGTTATTAATATTTTAATGAATTATTATATACTCCCTTTACTGATTTTATATGAAATGTTCATAATTTGTGTGAAATACTAATGTTTTAATATTAAGTATAATTTTTGAGCATTCTTAGAAGTAGTCCAATTAAGTCAGTTTACTGTTTTAATAATAAATATCACTATACTGATCCAAATTGTGTGGTTCTTGTTTTTTAGGATTATCCTTTAAATATACAACATTTCATTAGAAGGTACCATGAGCCAATTCTACCATTTGTAGGGTCATATGGTCCTCACAAACAAGACCAAAGAATTTGTGAAGAAACTGGACTATTCATGAAGATTGATTTACAGGGCTACATTCAGAAGTCCAAATTCTATTATTCTCTTCCATAGTTTGGGGGAAAATTCAAGGAGTCTTGTATAAAACTTTAAGGGCCCAAATATAAGAACAAGGGACCCAAATGAAGCTTTATAATCCATCCCACCATTCTATCCTAGAATTAAAATCAGTATAGTATGCATGACATATCTCATGATGTAAGCATCCAATCGAGCTTAGATTTTGCAGTGTGAAAGAGGAGATATATGTGGCCGACTTTGTTTAATAAATCATTCGGATTTGAAGGCATATTACTATTCAAAAACCCTTTCACATTTTGGAATTTAAAAATACTGGATTGAAATGGACAGTTTAACATTGTTTAATCAACCAGCCATAACTTTTGATCCTTAAGTCCAAATGACTCCAAATTTTTAGAGTAGTCGGAAAACGTTGTTATATACAACGTTTAAGAAGGATATTTCTCTAGATTCGGCTGTCTAAATAGCCAACATGGCGATGAAAGTGGAGGGACAAATTGGGAATTCAAACAGTCCACTCATTGGGCTATAAATACTCTCCCCTTCTCTCCTTGAGAGGGGTTGGCATTTAAGAAGAGAGAAGAACATATTGAAACGAAAAAATCATTTCCAAAGGCTTGGGAGGATCTTCTATACTCAAGTTTTCACTTGAGAGACCTTTCCTCCTCTCTTTTTTTTCACTTACTTTCGTGCTCTTCGTTTTTGTAATTTTGTAAGTCCTTTCTTTTGTAATTCTATTTCAATGAAAGTTTCTTCTTCAATATATTTTATTCTCATCCAAATTATGTAGTTTAATATTTATGTTCTTAAAATAGTTTAAATTCAGTTGAATCCAATTCTCTTCTTTTTCTTCCTCATTCAATCAAAAATCCATTTTTAATTATCATCATCATTCGTGTGTGTGTGTGTTCGACGCAAAAATCTTTTCTTATCCCTTTCGTTATCTTATCTTATTAATTTATCATCATAATCATTATAACCAGATTAGTAATAATTTTAATGGCTAGTTAAATCTTTAATTGGGGTGAGTTATAATTTAGGTATGTTAAGTGATTGAGAGCTTTTTCTCGACGAATGTTCTTTAAATTAATATTGTGTATGTTGAAATTTATATGTCATGGATTAATGACATGTTTTGTTTAATATGTGGATTCCATGAATTATTGGAACCACAAATACACTACCATAAACAAGTAATGGTAATGATTAGAAACCTAAGTTAAGTTATGTCTTGGATTAAAGCTTTAACACTTGGGAATTACGAACAAAATCATTTTGTGACATGGGTGTTAATTTAATGCAATATAAAGCAAAGCTCAAGGATATCACAAGATTAAATACCTAATGATTAACTCACCCCAATATTTATCAATTTGTTAAATCAAACATCATCCATAAATTATTTCATAAGCTCTACAAACAAACCCCCCAATCAGAATACAATTAACTAAAAACAAATGACTATTACAAAGTATCATCACCGAGGATTCGACCCGAGTGCTGCTATACATATTAGCAGAGCACCGAAACCTTGACCGGTCAATAGGTGACAATAGGCTGTGCATTTCAGGCATATATACTCTTATCTACCACCAACTGCTTCCAGATCGATATACACGGTGTGTAGAAATGGAACACGGCGTGTACCGAGTTCTGGTTACTTGTGAATGTACTTGTCCTGGTCAACCCATGTCTGAGATTGAAAGTACACGGCGTGTATATAGGTACACGCCGTGCAGTTGTAAATTTTTTCTATGTTCTTCTCTATTTTGTGTATTTTTCCATAAACCTCATGGAAATGAACAATATCACCAAAATCAAAGTATTTGTTCCCTAAGCAGTAGGTAATTTCTGAAAACATGTTCTTATTTTTCAATAGAGTATATGAAAATGTATACACCAATTGGGTATATCAAACTCCCCCATACATAATCATTTTCTTGACCTCAAGAAAATCTCAACATCTAATTAAAAGAATCTATATTTTAAAAGGAAAAACTTTAGTTAATCATAAATGTAAATAATAAGTGACATGAGAAAATTTCAAAAAGAATACAAAACATTTTTAATCCAGGAGATATTCTAATCATGCCTCATATATAATTCAATTAACTACTTTTATCCTCTTTTAACACATATTTCAACCTTTCAAATATAAGAAATCCACTTTATGATTTACCTCACCAAAAATATTCTCAACACTCAATATGTTTTTAAACAAAGTTATTCTCAATCAGAGATATATAAACTCTATCCATAGGTTTGCAAGAAATCTAGTTCTACACTTCAGAAAATTTGACTTACAAAAATTATGAGGACTTTTCAAATAGGATCAAATGTTTCTGTGGCTAAAGGTTGGTAGGTAAAGATGTGAAAAAAAACTCCGAGTCTTGAAAAAGGAGGCTATATTCTTAAATAACAATGCATGATATTAAAAGTTAAACTCAATGTAAAAACTTCCTCAATAGGTTTTATCAAATAATATCATCACCGCTATCTCCTTTAGTTGAGTAGGAGTCACAAACCAACAAATGTGTATAAGGTCCCTTTGTTTGTACCAGTTTTTTAGAACATAAAGGGAACCTTTCTGAATTTCCAAAAATAGAGGTTTGGAACCCTTTTCACCCCCAATGATCAAGAGGCTCTCTCCCATACTTAATTTCTTGAAAATTCACGAATTTATACCATGTGTTTCCAATCCCTTCTTGTGAGCTCAAATGAATAATCATGAAAAATCATAAAATAATTATGGTAGGAAGGGAAATAGGCTTGTAATATAGCTTCCTATAAAGGCTATTCATGGTCTCTAGGGGCTTCACGAAGATAAGACGTAGGGTAGGCTCAAGATAAATAGGTTAAAACAATCTAATGCCTCAATTATTTTAATGTAATTAAAAAATTATTCATATTTCAAAAAGAAAACTTGAAAATTCTGGTATTTATGTATATTCTAAGAATCTCTCAAGAATGAGGGTATTATAAAGAATACGACAAAGAGTTTAGAATACCTCTCGGGAGTGGGAAAAATAAATAAAGAGACAATCAGGTTATGACTTGAAAAATAATTTATTAGTCTAATCGATGTAATTATCCAAGGACTAAAAGTTGTAATTTGAATTATATCAGCAATAATTTTAAAATACTTAAGAACCAAAATAAGCATGCAATTTTTTTTAAATTTTTTTCAATTTCAACTTATTATTTAAAAATATGATTAACCAAAAATGTATTCATGTTTTCAAATATATATTCTAATAATGATGTTTCCTATAATCTTAAAAGGGAAAATACAAAAGAGGTCGAGAGATTCCCCCCCATACGTAAAACCGCACGTGGTCTACCAAGTGCCCAAAAATAGGAACAAGGGAAGGTGGTTACACAATAGTGGACCAGACCGAGGGGAAGTAAGGAAAGAAGTAAACTAATAAAGAAAAGTAAACAATGGAAAAAGAATACCCCCTCGTGTCTAGGCATAGGAAAATGGAATGTGATGGAAAAGTGCAGCCCAAAACGTTCCAGAGTACCTGTGATGGGTGGAGAAATATAACACTGTAAGCATGCATAAAAAACACAGGCACAAGATATTACAAAAATATATATACAATGAAAAGCATGTGTCCCAAAACTAGTCAAGGGGTCACCTCAAAAGAGGCACCATCTAGTACAGAACTAGCCGGTATAGATGGCTCAGGAGTCTTAGAATCGGTACTTGGAAGGGAAACTGAAGAATTAGAAGCCATTGGTTCTAGACTCGGTAAAGAAAACTCGGCATCCCCCCTAGACTGACAATAGCGGCGGAGGAAACAGTAGAAGCATCTAGGCCCACAGTAGAGAGGAGAACGGAATCTATGGACAGTGTAGTATAAGGCAGTGGAGCAGCAGCAGAAGGGTAAGGAGTCGAGGCAGAGGCAGTTGGCGTGGGCAGTGGAATACTAAGATGCTGAACAATAAGCCCCAATAGCTGCTCTATGCAGTCCTGACGGCTGTCGATACGAACTAAGTGCTGCTCCAGTGTATCGAGGTAGAGGGAAAGGGAGAGACCGAATGAGGGTGTGGGGGTAGGTGGGGATGGTGGTGGTATAAAGAAGGAATGCTAGAATAAGTGGGGTCAGTAGGAAGGGGGTGGGGTGGGGAAACTGGAGGGGGTGGGGAAGGAGGAGCTGGTGCATCAGTTGGGGCAGGAGGGTCAACAGGTGGGTGGGGGCGAGCCTGGGCAAGGATGTAGGCACCCCTGCTTCCAGACCAATCCCATGTAAATAAGCATGAGATGGTCCATCTGTTGGGGAAAACCTAATAGGTCATGGGCTAAATAAGGATCAAAAAACCCAAGGTGGTGGGTGAGGCGAGTGGCGTAAAACCCACCGTTCAGGTTTCCCTGACGGTCGGTAAACATAGCATGGAAATAGGAGGAGGCTAGGTAATGGAGCTCCAATTAGTCCTATCAGATGACACAAGTAAGTAGATCCATGTCACGACCAGTCATGACCCCCATATCCTCATGGCGGGGAAAAATAATGGTGCTGAAGCACCGGTGGGTAAAACGAAGGATGAGGTCAGTGATAAGGGTACTCTTCTGCAAGGTAGGGGTGTAGTGATGGTCAGGCCCAACAATCTTCCACCACATGGTAACGAACTCAGAGCGATCGGGACTGGTTAAGGTAGAAATAGGGGGTGGGGTGATGGGATGGGGGTAGAAACCGCACCCTCGGCCGAACTCGGTCATGGTAAGGGAAAATCCTCGGCCGCCCAGCTGGAACCGAACCATGGGCACCGCATCACCAGGTGTCTCCTGGTACTCAGCTCCATCGAACTCGAACGAGGCAGAAAACTCCAAAAATCAATCATGGAATATAGGAGTGCTGACCTGAAAAATAGCCTATAGTGGAGTGTGTCCAAGGAGATCATCTAACTCTCCCCAAATACCGAGCTGCTGTGGGATGCTGTTGTCGAGGTAGCGGCCACTCAATAGAATTGGGTGGCGAGAGAACCACCATACCCGGTCATGTGCCAAATTGGTGACCGGGAATACCATTCATGGGTAGGGAACACCCATAGGTCCTGGTCTAGGTGGAGGTGCAGCAGCTGGAGCTAGCTCTGGGGGTGGATTTGCTGAAGTATATGGAGGCCCGCTGGATGGGGCAGTCGATGTGGGGCCAACAACTACTGGAGAGGGCTCAGGAAGTGCGGAAGCCAGTGGAGAAGTATCGATGGTGCTGAGAGGCTCTGGATGGGGTGGTGAAGAACCAAATGTTCTAGGCCCAGCCTCCGCTGAGGTAGTGGGTGGTGGAGGGATGGCCAACGGTGGGAGCTTGTAGACCGGAGTGTCGGGGTATGGCTGCGTCAGAGTCCGGAGTCGGATCTGATGATAAATGGGCCTCTCTCCCTCAGTGGTGGAGGCAGGCTGCTTCCCATGACAAGGATCTAGATCTTCTATAACCTAAAAGAGAAAGAAAAACCAAACAAAAGAAAAAGAAAAGAAAAGAAAACAAAGAAAATGTTAGAAATCTGAAAAATAAAAGTACACGGCGTGTACATCCAGAGTACACAACGTGTAGTGGAAGCTAGGTATCATCCTGTGTTCTCTGGATAAACACACCAAGGGAGTAGAATATAGACCATGTAAGGGTACATAGTGTGTATAGAGTATACACGCCGTGTTCATGCAAAGGAGACACATTCGTGTATGAGTAAAGATACGACCATGTGTGTTAACAGTTCTAATCATAAAGGATATACCGTGTACGGCCCAACACAGCGTGTATATGAGCAGAGGAACATGGCCATGTGGAGGGCTAGACACGATCCGGTTGAAAGAAATGGTATACATGGCATGTACTGAACACACACGCCATTTAGAGGAATATGGTATGTGAGGCCATGTTAAGTACTACACATAGAGGGGCCAAAAGAAATGACATACACAGCGTGTACCGAACACACATGCCGTGTACGTGAAAATGGTGTGTGAGGCCCTGTGAAAAGGAACCCAGGCACGATTGGGGATGGTACACGGTGTGTACCGAACATACACACCGTGTATATTTCAAATTGCGAAGAATTCCGTGTGTGGCCATTTACAAAAGTACAGGGTGTGTGTTCTTCATTTCGTGGCCGTGTATCGTGGAAGACGAATGGTCGGTAGATCCCAAAACACCCTAAATGCTTCTAATAACTTCAAATAGTGAGTGTAGAAGGGCATACCATGACTGATGATCTCAATGCAAGAGAAATCAAAACCCAAAACAAACCAAATCGACAGATCTGGAAGTGTGGAGGTCGGGTGTCATTCGGGAGAAGAAACGGGAAGAGGGGAAGCACTGCATGACACGGCGTGAAGCCAGATGGACACGACTTATATAGATGAGGTACATGGCATGTACATTTTTACTACACACCGTGTATCTCAATTTTTTTAAACATATATATATATATATATATAATTATTATAGTAAACTATATAATAATTAATATTAATAATTAAAAATAATAAAAATTGATATATATATATATATGTATATACATAATTTTAAAAATAAAACTATACATGTAATGTATCGAGAAATACATGCCGTGTGTTCTAAAATTGTAAAAAGAGAAGTACAACCTTTGGTCCGGTGCTTGGGGTGAGGTTCGAACCAGCGATCGACCGCTCCGAACGGAATCCCTCAACCACTGGAGAAAAGGTTGTACTACCACCCATATTTATTATTTATATATAGTTATTGTATATAGCCTATACTACATGGAAAGAAGAAAATTCACGACGTGTGGTTTTTAATTATACAATAAGGGGATGAAGCAGTGAGATTAGCCGAGTTCGAACCCGGGTCTTTTGGATCTAGGGCCGAGACTTTTCCAATCTTCCAAATTCATCTGCATGGATTACTTTATATGGAAAAGTGTTAAATTAGTAAAGAAAAATATTTCACACATGACGTATATCTAAAGACACTCCGTGTGGTTTTATTAAAAGGGTAAATGATGGAAATGGAGCGGTTGCCAGGATTCAAACCCGAGTCTTTTGGAACCGGGTTACGATCGTGGCCAACTGATCCATACCCACCATGGGTTTTCTTATAAGAATATATATATATATATATATATGAAATTTACTACACACGCCGTGTAAGAAAATATAAAAAGGAGGAACCCCGTGTTGAAGGTAGGTCAGGAGGATTCGAACCAGGGTCGGCTTGGATAAACTCTAGTGACCTTACCATCGGCACCGACATCATCCCTGTTTATACTTAGATACTATATATATTTGTAATAGTTAGAAAATAAATGAAAAAGAAAAGTACATGCCATGTGTATAGAGGGGACACGACGTGTATTCTCTGGGTTGCCTCCCAGGAAGCGCCTTTGTTTTAGGTCGTTGGATCGACCTACTTACCTTTGGTTACCTAAGCTGTATAGTGGACAATGTTCCCACCGTGTCGTCTATGTGATGGTAAGCCTTCAACCATTTCCCATTCACTTTGAATGGTTGACCATCCTCTCTAGAAATTTCCACTGCTCTATGATTGAATACGCGTATGACTTGGAATGGTCCCAACAATCGTGACTTTAACTTTCCTAGAAATAAGTAGAGAAGGGAGTTAAAGAGAAGTACCTGATCACCGGGTTGGAAAGATTTTCGTGAAATCACCTGGTCGTGAATAGATCTCGTCTTCTCCTTATAAAGCTTGGCATTTTCTTATGCCTCTAATGAGGTATCTCTAGGCGAGATGCAATGGTGACCCACCTTGATGAGCATATCCTAGAGAATGAAAGATCTGCTGACCCACCTTGACGAGCACGTCCTCCAGTAGTCCCTTCAGATTTTTGATGGATCGATTAGCAAGTTGAAGGTCTATTCGGGTAGGCTTCAAATCATGGATCCCGAGCTTCTTGAAAACTCCAAGGGGAATGAGGTTCATGCTGGCCCCCAAGTCACAAAGAGCCTTCCCAAACTCGCATGGTCCAATGGTACATGGAATAGTGAAACTACCTGGATCCGGGAGTTTGGGAGGAATTGAGTGTTGGACGACTGCAGAACACTCCTTGGTTAGGGAAATGGTGGCTAGATCCTCTATATTTATTCTATTGGAGAGTATTTCCTTCATGAATTTGGCATAAGTAGGCATCTGCATCAGTGCCTCTGTAAATGTGATATTTATGTGCAGCTTCTTGAACATGTCCATGAATTTTCCGAACTGGTGGTCCAACTTTCTCTGTTTCAATCTCTATGGGAAGGGTATGGTAGGTACAAAAGGTTTGACAACCTCCTTTACTTTATTATAATAAGACTCCTTTTGTGGTATTTTAGATGAGGAGGGGTCGATATTGGTACCTTCTTCATCAACATGGGGTGTGGATGCACCTGGCTGTGATGGTTGGTTCTGTTGGAGCTCTTTTCCACTCTGGAGCATGACATCATGGGCCTCCTCCCACGGGTTCTTCTTTGTATTTCCCGGTAAAGTACTGGGTTTCCTTCCTGAGAGTTGGTTCACCAACTGGCCGATTTGGTTCTCCAGGCCTCGAATGGAAGCCTCCTGATTTTGGATCCTCGTCTCAACAGTAGATATGAATTTGGTCATAAGATCCTCTAACCTTGATGTGTTCTCCTACCGAGGAGGTTGTTGAGATGGTGGAGGTGGTGGCTGCCGCGGCTGCTATGGGTGAGGGTTCTGTTACCCTTACTGCTGATAAGAGCCCTATTAGGGCTGTTGCTCCCTCTGGTACTGGTTCGGATAGAGAGGCTGGTTGTAGCCGGGTGGTCGCTGGGGCGGCAGATTTTTCTGTTGTTGGCCCCAACCTGTGTTTTTCTGATCACACTATGTCGGGTTCTGGTACTGCTGGTACTGGTTGGGCCCTTGGTTTTGTGCAACATAACTCACCTCTCTTGTCGAAGGGCCTCCAGCAGAACCTGGGCATTCTCCCATTATGTGGTTATCACCACATTCTCTACACACCAGATGGTATGCCTCATGTACTTGGGACATTCCATTTAGATTGAGCGCGTCGATCTTCTTGGACACATCATCCAACTGGGCAGCTAGCATGGTAGTGTCATAAATGTTATGCATACCTCGTTTATATGTTCCATGCTCAGAATTCCATTGAAAGTTGTTGGAAAACATATCCTCCAGCAGTTCGAAGAGTTCTTCGGGGGACTTCCTCATTACCGTACCTTCAGTAGCGACATCTACCACAGAATTGGTATTAGTTGTTAGACCTATGTATAAGGTTTGGACTTTCATCCAAAGTGGAAGTCCGGGGTGTGTTAATTTGCGCAACATCTTCTTGAAGCGCTCCCATGATTTTCATAAGGATTCTGTGTCATACTGCTGGAAGTTGTGGATCTCATTCCACAATGTCACCGTCTTCGAGGGTTGGAAGTATTTAGACAGGAACTCCTGGGATAGATCCTCCCAGGTGAGGATGGATCATTGCGACAATCCTTTAATCAAATCTTTCGCCTTATCCCTTAGAAATAAGGGAAAAAGGCAAAGATATATGGAATCCATAGACACTCTGTGGTAGCAGAATGTGTCACAGACCTCTAGAAAATTGGAGAGATGGGCATTGGGATCCTCAGTAGGCAGGCCACAAAATTGAACTCTGTTCTGGATCAACTGCATGATAAAATGCTTAATCTCGAAGTGTTGGGCCTGCACCGGAGGTCAGACGATGCCCATGTCAGCTCCGTGGATTGATGGCAGACTGTACTCCATGAGAGTACGGTGTGGAGGTGACTACTGAGGAAGGGGAACCAGCATGAATTGTTGGTCCTGAGGAGCGTAGAACGACCCCTGACCTTGGTTGAAATATGGAATCCGCTCTGGTTGGAATTGCTGGAGTTGTTGCGGATGGTATTCTAGAGCATGTGGAGCTTTCTAGTTCTGGTTATCATCCGGTCTTAACTATTGTCCAGATCCTTGGACAACAGCTGGGTTTCCTTCCTCGTTCTACACCATTGGAGTGGTTTGGTTGTGTTCGGCCATTAGTGCTCGTCAGCACCTCAAAAATGTCCATTCAATCTTCAGGTCATTTGGGAAAAACCCTGATGACTCAGTGTTCTTGGAACGCGTGAGGTGGCCGCTCATACACCTAAAGACCTACACAAAACAAAAAAAAACACCAAGCGTAAATGAGGAAAAAGAAAGATAAAAATAAATATGATTAGAAAAGATATTTTTGTGAATTTCTGATTTTTATTTTAACTAAAATTTGATACAAATTTAATTAAAGAAAGAATAAAATTAACTCTTTGATCCCCGGAAATGGCACCAAAATTTGGCAAGTTGTTTCACCGAAGGTATGTTTTTGGTGTCCCAAATTATATTTACCCTAACAAGTATAGCGCCAGTAAGGGGTCGATCCATAGGGAACTAAGAGGTTATTTTATCTTACTTAACTTAGTTTGTATTTTTGTTTTAAGTGAAGTTTTATTAATTTAGAGTCAATTTCTATTGTTTGTTTGGGTATAAAAAGAACAATTGGTTTTTAATATTCTTTTAACAAATTAATTTCTGTAATGTAAGTGAATACGATAAAAATCTGATTTTGATGAAAATAAAGATAGAAATGTGTTGGGGATATGGGTTTGTGATAAGTTGATTATTAAATCAAATTGATTATGTGGTTGTGTTGTTCACAATAACCCAACTCCCTGGGTTTAATTTGTAATAAAGTTTCCTTGGTCCGGTAAACATTATATTTAGAGCTGAAGAAACTAACTCCTTGGTCCGGTAGTTAGTGTTTAACATATATTTATTTGGATTAGTCCATTTTGATCTGACGGATACTTCCAATGGTCATGGAGTTATTTGTCGTTATTATTCTTTTGAATCTCTGAAAATTCTTCCCTTGGTCCAGAACATAATTTCCAGTGATAATATGAAGTGATTTAAGAAAAATAAGAAGAGATTATTAAAACAAACACATTCAGAGCAACTTAATTCAAATTACAACTCATCCCTTCCACAACCCCAACACACTGGGTGTTTAGTTACACATATTGAGAATGATAAAAACAAAACTATTGATACCTGATGAAATCATGCTTGGAACATTGAAAAAGGAATGATTCTTAGCTAGAGGGAAGAACGGTGGTAGTATGATGACATAGCTTCAATCCTTCGGGCCTTCAACCTTTCCTATATAATTTCTCTCCACACCACCTCCTCTTGGTCCAGAGGCCATGGCCTCCTTTTATAGAAAAAATAAGTACATGACATGTGGAAAAAGTACATGCTGTGTACTTTTGTCAATGCGTTTTTGCCTCCGTTTTCTCCGCTGGTAGGCGGCCTAACACTCCGTTTTTGACTTGGAACACAGCACCGTCTGGTAGGTGAATGTACATAGTGTGTATCACCTCCATACATGGCATGTAGTCTCATAATTCATCCACCAACCGCTTCTAGAAATGCATACACGACATGTAGAAATGGAACACGATGTGTCTCCTTCAGCCGACCACATGGGCGTGTAGACTCTTCTTGGCCACCAACTGCTTCTAGATCGGTATACACGGCGTGTAGAAATGGAACACGACATGTCCCGACTTCTGGTTACTTGGGAATGTACTTGTCTTGGTCAACCCATGTCTAAGCTTGAAAGTACACAGCGTGTATATAGCTACACGCCATGTAGTTGTAAATTTTTTCTCTATTCTACTCCGTTTTTTGTATTTGGACATAAAACTCATAGAAATGAACAAGATAACCAAAATTAAAGTATTTGTTCCCTAAATAGTAGGTAATTTCTGAAAACTTGTTCTTATTTTTCAATAGAGTATATAAAAATGTATACACCAATTGGGTATATTAGTCGTTAATCATATCTATCATGGAAAACTATAGTTATCCCACTAAACACTTTTAGAAACCTAGAAAAATTTCATTTTAGATGAATATTATATGACCATTAAACTTGTTTCTACCCATAAATGAATCCTTGAAACTTTCATTTAATATTGTATCTATTTAAAGTCACCAACCTTTCTAGTTATGTTATATAGATATGTATTATAAAGTAATCTCCACGAGAGGTTCCTTGACATTTTACACCTAATATAATGATCATAGTAGCTATGATGATTAGAATTCAAATGAATTTAATCATGATGGATTGATATAACTAGTCATGCATTATTGGAAACTCACTTATACCATCCATGTATTATTTCTATTTAATACCCACCCATGACTTCACATTAACCACAAAAATATAGAATGAATTTTGTACATAGAATCCATATTTTAATTCATAATAATAGGTCAATCATATATATATGAAACTTACTTCTCCTGGTAGGATTTATTATTCTTATTGAATAATATATCACCCACTATGGTGAATATAAATCAACCACTATTGTTTTAACTTTATAATGAAGTATATGTATCTAGAATAATTACTCCCATGAACACTTATAGAGTTTAATGTTCTTATTAAAACTTGTGCATATGGAGACAATATTCAATTAAAGTCATTCTTACTCCCACTATCTCAAAAGTGATGTGCTACCCTCAAATAAATATAATTGGTATGATTTATTACCTTTTCAATATTAAGGTTTCTAATATCCTTAGTAGAAATAAGATCATTAAAAAATATGAAATTTATGTTTTTAATGATATAAATTTTAAGATTTCAATATATTTATAAATTGATCCCATCAAAAACCAACTAAGGTTGTGATATAATATAATTTCATAATATCAAAAATTATATGATATCCATTAGTAAATTAAGTTGTTATATTTTTATTTTTTACGCTCTTATTTGAAAAACATATCTAGAAAGTAATCAAGGAATACTTGAAACATATATAATAATACTCATTGATCTAACTTGTACTATCACCATCTCTTTGATGTGAATAAGGTAATGTTAGTTTAGAAAAACCTTTACTCTGCATTTAATGATCAATAAATACTTAATTAAGATATTATTTGATATATCATCCTGAAGGTTCCTGTATCATTTACCAAGTGCATTAATTAATTTCATATATCATTCCTAAAATTTATTAAATGAATTTAATTAAGTATATGAATTTACCTTTAGCCTCACCTTAAAAATTTCCATGATATGTAACTAAATAAATTCTGAAGTATTTATAGCATACCTTTATTTATAAAGGTTTCATTTTCTAAAAACAATAAGTAAGTATGCTGATGATACCTAAAGTGTTTTTAACTTCAAAGAGACTAAATAATATTATGGGAATATCTTTAACAAAAAAATTAGTTTTACTTAATAAAGAATTTTATTTCTATAGCTAGTTATGAATCTTATAATTTATATTCATCATATGTTCACAACATTTGACATCAATGATTCTAGTATTACTGAACTATTAATTAAGTATAGAATACCGTAACAATAATAATTTCAAAATAAATAGTATTACATTGTGTCCAATATAACTTTGAGATAAATTTATATGTGTCACTTAATACAAATAAAAATTCAACTCAAATCTATCCACTAGAAAATAAAAAGTTCTAAAATTCTCATTGTTGACATAAGAATCACCATTTTTAGCCTTTGTGAGAATTAATATTTACTTTTTTGAAGTCATGTAATTCTCTCAACTGACATAAGAATAAACCTTCTTTAGATGCTAAGATAATACACCATAATTCTAATAATATTTCATTCTTGGTTTTACTATTTTAAATACAAGATAGTATTTAATACACAAGAAGTAAAATAGAATCATTACAATCCATGATGAATATATTTTAAGTAGATGAAATTTCTTACATATTCTTCAATTTTATTAAAATTATCTTTACAATAACCCTTTTGTTCACATGAGAATCTAATAGCCCTATATTCATCACATTGCCTCTAAATATTTTATCTCATTGAAAGATGATGTAAATGAACCATTTACTATAAAAACATTCACAGGATTTCCAACACTTTCCTTTTAAAGTTTTCCACTATAAGGGTTGTGGAATTAATTTCCCCATAACCCTTATTTACCCATCACATTTTAGTAAAAAATACATGATTTGTTCATCCATACTATTCATCTCATAATCTAGATGAATAAAAATATTGTAGAAGGTAAGGATTATAATATATGATTAATTCATAATTTCTTATCCCCATGGATGCCCAAGATTTTCTAATTGGTTAATGTATTTCAATATATTAATGAAAATATCAATAGGTATGTACCCTTTTCTAGTTTACACTAGTATAGTGCAGTGAAAATCTCATTTATCTAAAGACTTTATTTAACATACTATAGAGATAACAGAAAAAATTTCATGGTATAAACATCCAAGTACTTATATTACATTATCATTTCTTCAGATATAATTGAAATCCCAATGTAATATACAATATGAGTATACCCATAGACCTCATACAGGAATCCTCACCATCACATTCTTGGTAAGGTGGATGAACATGTATAGGGAATTATATCACATATTATAAATTTTCCGATTTTAGTTCAGTGTATAAACACTTATACTACACATGGAAATATGTTCTGGTGAGGAAACCACCTTTTTACAAATGATCACAGTGTTACAAATATTTTATTTTCCATATTAAACATGAATTAAAATAATTTTTTTTGTTTTATCTTGTTGAACAAAAGATATTTTATAATAATTTATTATTATTATTTTTATTAGTCTCCCATTATTTTATCAAAACTAAATGACCCCAAACAGTGGTTTTGGAATACACTATTTTATGGATATTCTAGTGATAAAGAGCCATATGCCCCTTCTCATAACCCCAAAAAGGTCCTGGTTAATTACTTGAAGGTAATTAGGTAGAAAATTATTTTCCAACTGTATTAACTCCTAACTACTTGGTCTATTGAATGGAATCCCTAGTCCAAAAATCCTATGTTCAAATTTCCTTAACACTTGCCTCCAAATTTAAACCAAGTCAGAGAAGACTACTTCTCTTTATGTAAATTTGGTTATATCAACCCAAAACCTTATTTATAACTCCTTGTTAAATGATAGTGTCCCAACGGGGGATGAATCAAACACTAAGATCTAGTGGTTGCACTCAAAATTATGTAATAGAAGTCTATACCAACTTAATATTTATATTTGTGGGATTTTATCTTTTAGGCATAAATTACACATTTTATCTTATTACATGGATGTTAATATTAAGTGGGTTTTACTCAAGTGATTAACCATGTATTGATAAAATTCTACATAATCCAATTTATATAATTCTATATTTCATTCTTATTAATTAATTTTATGTTCCATCCATTCAAATAAATAACTAACTATGAAATTTATAAAAATAAATAAATAAAGTTGTATGATCATAAGATTTATCTAACTGTTGGTTTATCTAGAAGATGATATACTAACTATGAACCTAGGGGAATAACTCCATGAACATACACTGGTTTGAGATGTAGCTTTCCACATTTACACCTATGCACCTACTAGATGGGTTTCAGCTCGGCTCTGCCTCAAACCACCTCCACTCACATGGGATCTCCATTCATTACACAAGCTTTTCTCACACATAGGTTAGGAGAACAAAGTATTTATTAAGGGGGTTTATATAAAATAAATTGCAGGCACACATTCCATTTACATAATTAGAGAATGATATGGAATTCAATCTTCCATTTAATAAAATAAATTATTATAAAAACCTTGTAATAATAATAAATTAAAATAAACCAATCACATATATGGGTTGGTTTAGGCTCATTATCATCTACATACACACCATGAATATACATTTTCACATTATCCATAATTCACTTCAATTTTTTCTTTAGTTAAGATAAAATCTCCTTCAATTAATCCAATTAATTATATCATTAATTAATTAATTAATACATTTGATCTTACGTGAACAGTCCTGAAAATTCCATCATATATTAAATTAAAAAATTAATTTAATTTAAATTAAATAATTACACTGTGTATACCCGAAGGAAACACAGAGAGTAGATATAAGTTTAAAATAAAATTAATTGAGCATTTAATATTCTTTAAACCATTTATATATGGTGTGTAGCCCGATTTAAGACCATAATTAATTTTATTTCTGTATAAATTAATTTACACATGTATATCTTGAAATGATGCATACATCATGTAATCAAATTAATTACATCACGTGTATTAAACAACCCACACATGTACTAATAATACACCACATGTGAATTAATTACATAGTGTGATAATTAATTAATTACTATATATGTGAATTATATACACCACATGTAAATTATTTAATTAAATCACATGTGAATTAATTACACATCTCATGTGAATTAATTAAAAACTATATGTTAATTAATTACACATTATATGTGAATTGATTACACACCATGTGCATTACAATGCATGTGAATTAATAAAATGACCACCACATCATTTCTATAAAATACATCACATGTGTATTAATTATATGACCACTACATCATGTGAATTAAATACATAATGTGTGTATTAATTACAAAACCACTATGTTGTGTGCATTAATTACCATGTTTCTTGATTTTCAGTCACATGTATCATGAAATAAATATACGATGTCTATTTGACAATGTGTTTTACATTGCGGAAATTCATGGACTACACGACATGTATGTAGGTCACATGTTGTGTTGTCTGACATGTCATGTGCTAGCCTTTTTGGTCAATATGCTATGTGCATTTAATTCATTACATTTGAATTTAGTACATGATGACCAGGATTTCTCAGGATTCATCCTTATTCAAGGTACATGAGTACATGAATTATACTAATGGGATATATACTGTGTAGTCTTATGTTATCTATCCAGAAATCATGTAACTTTCTAATGGAATATTTAAATATTCTTTAGGTATTTTTAACTGGTTATTGCTTATATGATCGATAATAAATAAAGAGAAGAGAATACACCAACATTTGGATTTAAAGACCGAATAATCCATAAATGAAAACTAATAAAAAATAAAATGATTAATAAATTATTATAAATTAATTATGTGACTGCTCTGATACTATTTTATAGTTTTCATTACAATGGAAGCACCTATTGGTCTATTTCCAACTCATCTTTTTTTTGTAATCAACAAATAATATGAGATGTACATAATAAATATCATCATGAAAAATGAAATTATATCAAAAATCAATTGATTATTATTCCAGAACCAAAAATACAGGATCATAACATATAATGTATAATTAATTTATTTGGATAAATAAATACCTTGCATTAATTTCTATATTTATTGACGAATCAAAGTACCCATTCTTGTAATTATGTTGTTGCAATGAAAGGATTCAAGTATAGAATATCTATATTGGTGATTCACATGTGCACATAAAACCTCTGAACATATTTATTGAAATACCTAGGTGCTAAAACAAATTATTATGTCACTTTAATCATTTGATGATACTCTCCACAAGAATTACTTTTGGTTAAAGGACTCTTATTAATCTCTCGAGTATGGAGAGGATGATGGAGGAGTACCACTCTCCATTATTGAGAGTGTTTTGGGAGAAAATATATATAGGTCTTGAGAGAATTATCTCTAGAATTTTCATTGTGCATAATGACCATTAGGTTTAGAAATGACATAATTTGGTTTATATAGAGCTAGGGTTAGGAAAATAATAATTGTACATGGGTACTTATTATTTTCTTAATCCATGATGAACCCTATGTTTAAATAATAATAATAATATTATTTACTTAACATGCACCTAACTTGCAGATAAATAAATATTACTACCATGAATAAATAAATTAACATTTATTCAAATAATATTTAATATATCATTTCTCACCGGACCATTAAACCGGGCCCACCAATCCTCCTCAATATTTATTAGGCCTTGAATAAAGACTATTTATTTAAATAAATAAATATAATTTAATCATTAACTGATAAATAAATAAATATTATATTGAAAAAAACCAATGAATAAATATTTATTAAATATTCATGTAAACAAATAAATAAATATTTTTTACCTTGAGAATGAACCATAAATAAATATTATGTATTCACATAATTTATAATTACCTCATGAAATTAAAATTTATTTAATATTTAAATCACATAATATTCTATCAAATAATAAAATATTGAATACATGCGATCAATTAAACATAAATAATAATTAAAGAACATACCGATATAATATTTATTCAATATATTAAATTTAAATAAAATTTAACTAAGGTTTTGAATAAATTTAGTGTGTGACCATCTGTACTCCTTTCTCATTGGCATTAGTTTATTACACTTAAAGTCTAAGGTTAGTTTTTAGAAACATGCAAAGACACCCATATAGAAAGAGGATAAATTCCAAAAATGACAATAACCACATATAATTGTACACCATGTAATATAATCTCTTTATCATGATATCTCTAATCAAGCAGGTTGCAAGCTGGTTCATCAACCTATGTGCTCGCTGTCTCTTTGAATTTCAAAAAATGAACATGCCAATAGAACACCATTACCATAGACTTGATAATGGAGTTCCATTTCCATAAATGGGTATGTGATATCAAATTCCATACAATAAAAAAAGAGACAAATCCTCTCTCACATTATTCATTAATATAATATTACTCACGATGAACTCAATGTATCCTACCTCTTCATGATATTATGTCGTCACAATTTTCATCAATACATCAAATTATATGAATCATAATATTCATTAATAATAATATTAATGTATAAGGATCATTACAAATGTTTGTAGATAGTAAAATCCAATGAAACATATAAATTTGGATTTTCTACCGGTAGGTCTTGTTATCATAATCTCATCCTCTAAAGATTAACAAGGGAATACACCATGAGAAAGTGTATCAAAGTATTATGAGTCTAAAAACCTAATAGAATATATTATTTACATCCCATAAAATTATATCATCCAACTATATAACATATATTTAATAATACTACCATGTAACTACTATTTTCTCATCATAACAGGGAACTTCGTTGACCATTCAATGCGATGAGTACCTAAGGACATTATCACATAAATGTAATGTGGAAGAACGATCATCAAGTGAAAAGTAAATAATTAATATTCAAGATAGAATATTATGGTAATCAAATTCACATAATATATGGTTCTAATCCACCAACTCTAATAGTAATATTTCATCAATATATACTACTAGAAAAATGATTTCATTCCCAGTAAACCGCTTATAGACATAAGGACCACATTCATTCTTTATGAGGCCAAATTACATTATAGATGCATCAAAGTTAATGTTCTATGACCTATATTCTTGATTCAATCCATAAATGGATCTATGTAAATATTATATTTTATTTTCATCCCATGGAGTTACAAACTATTTTAGTTACATTATATAAATATATTCTATAAGGTTACTGTAATGGAAATTTGTATTGAGATCTATTTTTCAAATATTATTATAATGGTAAAATTCATTGATAAGATTAATTCTAATGGATTTTTAGCATTGAAATTGGTGGAAATTTTTCTTTATAGTCTATTCCTTAACATTGATTAAACCCTTTAGACACCAGCCGTTCTTTATAGATACTAATTTTACCTTACATATCCAATTTCTTCTTAAACACCCGTTTTCAACCATTTTGATTTAAAACTACTGGAATATTGATCAAAACCTAGTCTTAGTTATGATACATGGATTCCATATAAAAAATCATGGATTCTCACTAGTTGTAAAATTTTGAGATGCTTACTACCTCTTTATAAGATAGAGTTTCATCTTTGTCAACCAATAACGAGTCACTATACTTAGTGAATAGAAAACCATATCTTTATGGATCTATAACCTCTCTATTGCTTCTATTTAGTACTTGTTTCTCTGAAAAAACCTCTTCTGTGGGGTATTGTGGAATTTTTTCAGGTTCCAACTCCTATATATCTTTATCATCAAATTCAATCTTGATCTCACTATCTATTTTTAAGATGCATTAACTCTTTATAAATGTGGGATAATAGTGAAACATAATTATTTTATCTCAAGGGTTATATAGATAATATCCTTTAGTTTTATTATGATATCCTATAAAGATATACTTTTTTCCTTAAGGTGTATGTTAGTTTTTGGAATTGGCATTAAAAAATTCCTTGAAACCACATAAACATAAATCCAACAAAACATACTACTTTCTATACATGAACTCATATATAATTATATTTATCACTTTAGTTGGAACCTAGCTAGTTCAGTGTGTACACCGCAGTCTATAATGTATATCCCTAAAAGTAAAATGGAAGGCCAATATTACTCTTTATCAAACTCACTATGTTAAAAAAAGTACAGTTCCTCCTTTCAATAATTCCATTCCACTATGGTGTATAAGGATAAGTGAGTTGAGATATAATTACAATCTCCCTAAGATAGTCAATGAACTCTTGGTTAATATATTATCCACATTGATCTGATCAATGAATCTTTATATTCTTACCAATTTGATTCTATGATTAATTATTAAACTCCTTAAATTTATCAATGGATTTATAATTATACCTCATTAATTAAACATATCCATATCGACTCAATTCTTCAATAAAAATTATAAAGTATGAGTGTCCACCTCTAGATTTAACTAGAAAAGGTACACTCATATATGTGTGTAAAAATTTTATAAACTTTGTGGCCCTTTCAACCTTACCAAAAAAGGAGGTTTGGTTATTTTTCCATATAACCAATTGTCACATCTATCAAGTGGTTTTAGTGAAGTCCTTGGATATCAACTCATCGATCATAAATCTCTAGGCGTGACTTGTTCTGCTCCTAGGGTTTTATGAACTCCATTGTGATGTCGATCCCCTCAGTTGCATGGGAACCTAAGGGTGGGTTCTATTTATAAATCCTTATCGTTAGATCGAGAGGTTGTTGTTTGATTCACGATTCACAGAAGAGTTTTTCAACTTCCATATATGTAACATATCAAGTGTCAGTATCTTAGGGTCATGACTTTTTCTGGGCATCCCTCTCAGCTTCCCTGCTTCTTTATCTTGTTCAGATATAGGATCCCCCTATATCGACTGATGATCATGAGAAGGTCTATGGAAATTTCATGAAGTGGTGTTTGACATTCATGTGGTGGTTGCTCATCAAAGTCTGACATATTCAACAGTGAAGGTTCGATGTCCAGGTGGTGGCTTGGCACCTGTCTGGAAGTGAAGCTCAGTAGTCAACAGGTGATGATCAACTTCCAATCATTGGGCAGGGTTCGTGCATGGAATGTCTTGGAATGCTCGATGATGCTGATAATGGTTCATGTGGATGATATTTATGGGTATTTATGCCGATGATCCTCTGATTGGTGAAGGACAGTTGTCGATCCTCCTTTATGGTGGTATTTTGTTGGTTCATCTAGATATTTTCTAGCTTTTTTAGGTTTATTTTTTTTATCAGGGGTGCATATTTCTTTGCATGCACTGGATTATACCTCATTGAATTTAGATGGTGGTGTAGAATTCTGCAGGTTCCACTGGGTGGGTAACCTCAAAATATGGATATGTGTAATGTCACTCATCATTCAAACATCTATCATCATTTTTTATGTATGGATTGGTACCAATACATTTTCTTTTTATTAGTGTCTTCATTCTGATTTTTCATTTCATTTGGTTGACATTGTTGTGAGATCCTCGTATGCTTTTTTGAGTGGGAATCTTTAAAGAGAGAAAGGCATGATGAAACCTTTCATCTGAATCTCATTCACATGTATGTGTTTGTTGGAGAGGTTCTCTTCCACATTATGCTAGTCTAGCATGGTGAAACTTCTTGTAAAGGGAGATACATCATTCTAAACTGATTTCACTATTGCATTATATGGTGAGGGGGGAGATGAGGCTTTTTATGGTGCTTTATTTGATGTATACTTCCCTTTGGACTTGTGTCTTGTTTCTTTAAGGCAAATTTCCTATTATTATAATGGGTTCCATCTTTTCTCATCTTTTAAAATAGGACTAGTTTTTTATTTTAAATAAAGGGGTCTTTCCCCTTAAAATTTTCAAAAAAAAAATCTATCAAGTGTTTTTAGTTCAAAAGTAACTAAATACCCACCTTGATAAAGTTTTGTCAAGAATTTCTTGTTTATATGACCATGTTGGTGATTCAAAAAGTGGGTATGATATGAGTCATGTCAACTTGATTCATTATCGATTTCCAACACTGATCCTTCATATTTAGTACATAAAGACCATTATTAAGATGTTCCATACCATAAAAATTCCATTTTTATAAAAGTGTCTACTTTTATTCTTAAACATGAATACAAATCTATCCATGTCTAAATTAGACACATATATAAAAATCTTGGTAAAACTAGACACATAATAATAATTATTAAAGACTAGAATAATTCATGTTGGTAATGTAAGCTGGAAGTCTCATATAGCCAAGGCATCCAGTCTTTCTCTATTACTAGATTAAATATCCACCTCCCCTCTTTTAACCATCCTGAATCTAATTTTTTTTCTATATTAGGAAACAAATTTGTGAACAAAAATCTATATATAATACCCAATTTATATACATGGAAAAGATACATTTGATAAAAAATGCACCTAAATATTCTCCATGATTCTTCATTGAGGTTTAGTTCTTCTTCTAGTGACGCTACTTTCCACATGCGAAATATACTACATCAATCTACTTAGCTTGACATTGGATCCTCCTCCTCTCAGTCGAATGGTGTGTAGAAGCCATAGACTTTAAACTTCTCTTAGGTCCCGTTACATTTTACTTCCTACTTTTAACCATAAGAACTCTAGGTTTTTCATGCCTCATGTCCTTATCTTTGTTGAATTAGTGTCAGGAGTTCTAGGAGAAACTTCTCAATATTTCTCGTAATAAAATTGATAATAAAACTATAGAAGCTTTGAGGTAGTGAGGAAAGTAAAAGATCTGTGTGAAACTCATTAG
Source organism: Viscum album (assembly GCA_963277665.1). NCBI lineage: Eukaryota > Viridiplantae > Streptophyta > Magnoliopsida > Santalales > Viscaceae > Viscum > Viscum album. Next base: position 1,741,562,377 of record OY728145.1, read on the forward strand.
GTATATTGAAACCCAAGATGTGAAAACACTCAATATAGTTGATCATTTTGAATACATGTGGTTTGGATTTCCCCCTCTCTAATATTTCATTTGAATAGTACCTTGGAGATCTCGTATCACTAATGTCTCACATTCTTCATATAAAGATTATGGAGATGAGATAACATATTGTATGCATAAATATCCCCATTCATATTATAGATATAAATCGACATGGAAGATAACATGAGGCACTAAAAATCCAATACATCATCTATATGTTTCTAGAATACAATGATATCCTCCTCAATGGGATCCTTTGAAGTCTCTTCCTTAGGAACAAGGGACTCTAGCATGTAAAATTTCTGCTCTTGGCGTAGTACAATACGCAAATTTCTATACCACTACTAGAAATTCATACAGGTGAGGATATTTTCTTTCTTTAATATTAATCACAGTGATTATTTCATGGTCATGTTACTTTCCATTTTTTACAACAAAGATAAAAGTAGGATTTACAAGTTTATATTGATTACCAAATGTGACATAATAAATTTTATTTATTAGTCTTCCAATATTTTCTCAAATCACAATATCCCTCACCATTATATTTATAATATCCTATAATATGGATATTATAATGGAAAATATCCTTATTTACATTATCATAAGCCATACCATGTCCATGAAAATTACATGAAGTTATTTAGGTAGTTTCCTAACTACAATAACTTGTCGCTCCTTTATCCATTGAGTGGAATCCTAAATTATAAAATACTAAATAAGTATTTCCTCAAAACCTTCCTCTAAAGTTTTTTAATAGACTATGGTAATTATAATTAATACCAATTTAATTAAATCCACCCATCATTTTTTAAGACTCTCCAATAATTGAAAGTACCTCTAACTATGGTCCAAGAGACACCTATGAGTGCATCTTTACTCAAATAATGGAAAATGTTGTATGAATTAATATTTCATTGAGGTATTTTTATATATTATATGTAAATATTATTTATTTTATCCTTTTACATTCTTGTCAATATTATATGGATTTTATATAAATAATTAACCTTGTCTTGATAAAAAAATTTACACATAATCCATTTATTTCTCTCGGCAACTAAAATATGATACTATTTATCATACTTGTTACTATGTGATAAAACTCATATATTTAACCATGTATAAATAGAAAACATTCATTATATTGTTACTCATTTTTATCTCTTCATGCTTTCTAACTATCCTATTTGATCGTATAACTCCCACATATTGATATAATTGACCACGAAAGATAAAAATAAATAAATAATGATATGATCATGGGTTGTTTTCTATTGGTTAATCCATTGAGTAGATAATAGATCAAATGAGTCCCTAAGGGAATAAATTTAGTCATATCCTGACTTTTATTTCAGTGCCTATCAAACACCCATGCATTATTTATATTTGGTTCCAAGTTTTCTCTTGACTCAAACTATGCCACCATGAACTCCTTTGATCTTTATAATGCATACTCTAACACAGATGAGGGGAACTTGGGATGCATGAATTATATTTATCACTCAAATTTAGATGTGTAGGATCTTATATATTTAAAGATAGAGGTATGATTATTATATCATTAAAAGAATATTTAGTAAATAATTATTATATTTTAAAACTCAAATGCAATAATTAAATTAAATAAATAAATATTAATACATGATTGGTTCAATCTCAGCTTATAATCAGTCAACATGAAATAAAATTACATAATAAAAATTAAAGATCCTAAAATCCATCTTCATGGAATTTTTAATGCATTAAAGTTTCATTAAAATAATTTTAATTAATAATTGATGCATCCCACGGATCTTGAGAAATTTTCATAAATTACAGGCATTAAAATAATTTTTTGATTTTTTTTAAAATTTCTTCAGGTCTATTTTGAACCCAAAATGAGTCCCTGAGGTATATATTAGGTCTAGGGTGGGTTGATCTGGCTTGAACTAGCCTTATCCAGATTTTTTGAACCGATTGATGGTTGGTTCATGCATGTAGTGCCCTGCATGGGGGGTGCACGCAGGTTGCACAAGGGCGCCCTGCAAAGTTTCATGTATCTGTTATTTTTTTTAAAGTTTCCCATAGGGAAGTTTCATGACGAGACAACCCACTAATCAATGGATGGGTGGATGGGGGGGGGGGGGGGTTGGTCAATGTGGTGGGTGGTTTAATCCACCCACCATTACTATTTATTTTAATTTTTTTATGCTTATCTCTCAAGCGCATACCCAGGCCCCCGCAAGTCTGTGTTAGGGAATCCATGTTGGTGCCACAAGGCCGATTCAACCATGTATTTATGGAGTTTAATTTATATTATATATATATATATATATATTATCATATATGATTTTTGAAATCCATTCAATCTTTTAATGATCACTTCTTGTCCATTTAAACTCTAATCGATGCACTGTTAGAGGTATTGGGATTGCATTACATCTCTCTATCCAAATTATAGAAAATTTAATTGAAAATTATATTCAATAATTTCACGATCACTCTAATACCATTAAAGGAACCAAATATTTTATAGAATCATATAAACATGTAAAATTTAATTTTTAACACTAAATCTATCATACAATGCTTGATTTGATATAATGATGTGTAATTCATGCTAAGCATCTCATGAAATTTAATTGAAGTAAAAAAAATGAAATCAAAATGGTACCTTGGTAGAAAAATGTGATCCTAATGTTATATGATCTTATCCATATTTTCAAAGCTCAAAGACACCAAAATAGATTCCCTATAGATCATCCACATGTGCAACAGAACTCCAAAAAATATAATACTCCAATTCTAGGGAATTAGGGTGAAAAATAAAAGTCATTATGAATATCGTATGATTTATAGAAGATCACATGATTGATTCCCAATCTTGGATCAATATGTTCTTGATATCTCTATCTCTATAATCTTAAGAGAAGAGTGGAGAGTATGAGAGAACTCTAAATTTGGGAAAATGGACTCTCTTTATATTCATGGGTCAAAATTGATATTAAATAGTTAGGTTTAACCTTTTAAAATTACATTTAATTAATTATATTAATTAAACCTCTTAAACTGGACCAAAATGATATGAATAAAAAAGTAAACATATCATAAATGTCCCAAAAATTTCACCAATATCTAATGAAATTATTAAATTCCATTTGATAAACCATGATTAATTAACTCATCTTATTCCTCTAATAATTATTTATTAAACCTTGAACATGTAATGTTCATTCAAAAAAATAATAATTTCTTGTATTCAATTATTTATAATTAAATAACATCAAAATATTTTGAAAAAAAAAATCAATTCTCATTATTATAAACTAGAATAATATAATTTAATTAATTTTCTTATAATTATTCACTTGGATGTTTACTAGTCATCACATATGGGAACCATTTTATCTTGACTTACAATTCATCCAAATTGGTGGAACCAATGGATACAATTTATGTGTGACCCTCTAAGACATCATCTCAATAGAATTGAGGCCTAATAAACGACCAATATTTGTATCTAGAAACACATAATGGCATCTAAATAGATAAGGACAAGTCATATCTATAATTACCTCTTACAAATACTCATTGGTAATATAATCCCTTTCCCTTGATATCTCATCAATCATGTTTCATTTATCATGTCATTAACCTATATGCTTGATATATATTTCTTCTAATTTCTATAAATGAACTCATTGATAAACCAACATGACCATGGAGGTAATTAGATATTTGTATTTCCATCAAAGGGCTATAGATATCTACTTACATTAATTTGGAACAGATAATACCTCTCCTGACTTATTCATTAATGTCATATTATTCATGAGGCACCAACATATCCCACCTCACCATGATCACATGTCATCACAATCTTCATCACTACATCAAAGTACATGACTAATGATATTCATTAATAACAATCTCAAGCCTAAGAACCAATTCAAAAATTCACATATAGGAATATCAATTGAAACATAAAACTTGTAAAATTTATACTAGTGGGTAAGTTATCATAACATCCTATCTTAGAGATTTATAAGGCTAAACATCATGATAATAAGTTTAAATATCTTATGATATACCTACTATTGATAGCCTATATCATATGTTTCTAGTCAGATAACGTTATTGAAGATGTATTTAAGAATATCATCATAACAATTCAAGGTTCTTAGTATAGTGGGAAACTGTTATAACCTTTTGATGCTATATATGCATTAAGTACATTATCACATTACAATTCACATAGAATAAAAAAAAGCATGTGATAATATATTTATCAATATTCAACACTTTGAATATACATGTAATAAAAAGTATAGAGTTAGTTGGTTTTGGGGAACCAACTTTAACATATTTATGGATAGATGAAAATCATTTTTATTTTTGTAGTTTTATAAAAATAGATTTTTCCTTTGAATTTTTTGGATTGAATTTAAATAGTTTGATGGGTTTATAATTATGATTTGTTAAAATCAAAATGTTACTTGAATGGTTTAATTGAAGTTATTTTTTATAGAATTTGAAGTTTTGTTCTCTATTTTGTATCTAATTGTTAACATGTTTTTCATTAATGAATAATTTTATATCTGTATTTTGCATATTTATTGTAAATTTTATTTGTGATCTGTAGTTTTTATTTTTGATTCATTTTTCAGATATGCATTCACAATAAAAATTTTATGTTTCATAATGATTAATTAATGTTTATATGATTTTTTTCATAAAGTAAACTAGTATTTTTTCTCAATTTAGAATTATTATTTTTTTATTTATTTTTTTTCTTATTTTTAATATTTAATAATCCTATATGCGTATTCCATTTTAGTATATCCTTTTATGTGTGAGTGAGATAAAATACTTATTTTTTTTTATTTTGAATGTTTTAGGTTTGATAATTGTGTTTTGTTATTGAGTATAATTTTTTAGTAATTTTTAAATAATTTATATTTATATTTTTATGTTTTTAAAATGGTTCAACATATGTTCTATTAAATATAATTAAGTAATATATATATATATATATATTGAAGATATATAATAGTCGACCCATTTAATTTGGTTTTTTAATTAAAGTTTTTTTGAATTGTTTATTCATAATGTTTTTCCTTACTCAGTTCTTTTGTTTATTTATATGCTATGTGATATTCATTGACTTAGTCAATGGTTTAGATGCATTGAATTCTCTATGGTTATAAGGTACCTGAATGTTGCAGCAGATTGGAAATCTTCTTGGAAAAGGAATAATACGTTTCATCACATTACTATAAAAATTGGCCATTTCCACGGCTCAAAATCATGGAAATAGCCTCCAAAATAACGATTCATCATTGTAGATTCATCATTTATTAGTGAATAATATTGGATTTATCAGTGATAAATTTGTTTTGATGTTCCCAGTGCCAATAAAATTTAGGATCTTTTATTAGTGCAAAAAATGCATTGATAAAAATGTTTTTTATCATATTTAAAGTTAAAACTAAAAGAAGTTATATTTTATCAGTACTTTTTTTAGTGATGAAAAAAGACTTTTTTGAGTTATATCTATAGCGCTGATAAAAGTTTCTAGGTCGACAAGGTACTTTAGTGAGAGATACTATGAGAAAGGAAGTGAATCAAGAAATAGAACTTTTCTAAATTATTCACTTTTTCCCAAGACTCTCACCACCTTAGATGATCGTGACATCATTATTAGTAGGGACACAATTTAGTTCTTACTTAGATAATGATACAATTAGAAACCTTCTTTTCCATAACACTGAATGATTTTGGTCAATCATTCTTCAACCACACATAAAAATTATATATCATATATAATTTAAACAATAAAGCACAAAAAACACAATGGTTTTTTCTTGGTTCACCAAAACTGGGACAATCATATGAGCATGCTATCAATAATGCACCCATGAACCATAATTCACTAATTACACTGATTTTTGATGGGTTTAGGAAAGGACACTTCTAGGCCTAGGGTCCCTCCTTGGACAATGTTTTATAATTGCTCATTTCTTCCCAAGGAACACTTACTCTGCCTCACTTATTACCTTAGAAATGGATCAACACTTTGACACACATGTCCACACAAAACAACCTCCACTAATACACATATGTCCTTTCAAAGCATTCAAAATGGCCTTTAACAATGCTAAAAAATCACTATTAATTGTAGCGATGATAAGGGGTTCCCCTTTATCATCGATAAAAAAAGTGCTAATAAAGGCCACCTTTATCAATGCTATTTTTAGTACAGATAAAGGACCCATTTATCAGTGATTTTTTAGCACTGATAAAGGCATAAATGCTTGAAGAGTGCTGTTTATATAACAGAATACCTAGAAGAAAACCTAAAATTTAAATAGCACACCCAGAAGAAAACATTCTATACACATTTAATTGAAATCCTCAGTAATTTTTTTTTCACCAATGTTATATATGAAAAAAACAATTCTATTTACATTTCAAATAAGATGGTTTATATAATTAAATTTATAATTGCCTAAGAAACATTATAAGACATTAATATTTCATATTTTGATACCCGTGATCCCCTATCAGAAATATCCGCCCATGGTATTAGTTGTCGAACAAATTATCTAAACCTGAGAAAAATATTCCACCTATATAAGAAAACAAATATTATGTTAGTAATACTGTAAAGAAAAAAATTTAATATTAATATGAAAGAACACATTAATAAAATGTCAATATTTAATAAAAAAGAAACATTTGGAGTTATACCGGTTACACTATGAATCCTATTGATGTGGGGTTAATTCCTACATGTTAAAAATGAGTTATGGATCATTTTACTAAAATAGAAAAGCAATCCGAATGCATTTGCTCAGTTTTGAGTACATCACTTGTTCTTTTACTAAAATTAATGCCAATTTTAAATAATGAAACATTTGGAGTTATACCGGCCACACCGTTCATTGTATTGAGGTGATACTGAGTCTTAAATATAAAAAATGACTCATGGATCATTTTCCTAAAGTATCAAAAAAATCCAAATGTGTTTTCTTAATTTTTAGTATATTAGTTGTGTTTTTTACTAAAATGTAATTTAAAACTGGAAATGCACATTTTGATTCATACTTGTATCATTCTGTGTCGTTTTGATGTGAGGATTATTTAAACACATAAAAAATGTCTTATGAACATCCATCCTAAATTATCAAGAAAATCAGATCATTTTTTCTAGGTTTTTAGTGAGTAACATGTTTTGAACTAAAATATCAATTTTAAACTGATAACAAACACTTTTATTCATACCGGTCACACCATACATCAGATTGAGGTGTGGTTGACTCCTACACATCAAAAATGATTCATGGATAGTTTTACTAAAGTATCAAAACAATATGAATTCCTTTTCATAGTTTTCAGAATGTCTCTAATTGTTTTTTTCTTAAATTAATGTCAATGTTAAATAAAAAGAGACAATTTGAGTTATAACGGCCATAATATGTGTCGTATTGAGGTGAGGATGAAACCTAAACATAAAAAATAATTAATAGATCATTTTATTAAAATATCAAAACAATATGAGTGTGTTTCCTCACTTTTCAATATGCCACTTGTTGCTTTTACTTAAATTCATGTCAATTTTAAATAAAAATAGACACTTTGAGTTATACTAGCCACACCATGCTTTGTATTGAGGTGAGGCTGATCACTATATTCCATAAATGACTTATGGATCATTTTCCTAAAGTATCAAAACAATATTAACACGTAATCTCAATTTTCAGTTTGTCACTTGTTGTTTTTTACTTAAATTCATGTTAATTTTAAATAAAAATAGACACTTTGAGTTATATTGGAAAAAATATGTGTTTTATTGAGGAGATGATGAGTCTTAAATGTTAGAAATGACTAGTATATCATTTCACTAAATTATCAAAACAATATTAATGTGTTTGCTCAGTTTTCAGTATGTCAATTGTTCTTTTTACATAAATTCATGTCAATTTTAAATAAAAATAGATACTTTGAGTTATACTGGCCACACCGTGCATCTTATTTAGACGAAGTTGAGTCCTACATGTCAAAAATGACTCATATATCATTTTAATAAAGTATCAACACAATAAAAATGTGTTTTCAAATTTTCAGTACGTCGCTTGTACTTTTTAAATAAATTAATGTCAATTTTAAATAAAAAATATACACTTTGAATCATACCGGTCACACCGTACATCAGATTGAGGTGATGTTGAATCATACACATAATAAATGACTCATGGATAGTTTTAATAAAGTATAAAAATAATCCTAATGTATTTTCTAGGTTTTCAATATGTCACTTATTGTTTTTACTTAAATTAATGTCAATTTTAAATAAAAAGAGATGCTTTGATTTATATAGGCCACACAATGCATCATATTGAGGTGAGGATAATACCTCTATGTCAAATATCACTAATAGATATCTTTAATAAAATATCAAAACAATATGAATGCATTTTTTTTTTCAGTTTTTTGTATGTCACATTTTGTTTTTACTTAAATTCATGTCAATTTTAAATAAAAAATACACTTTGAGCTATACCGGACACACCATGAAAATTATTGAGGCGAGGATGATCCATATATGTCATAAATGACTCATGGATAATATTTATAAAGTATCAAAACAATATGAATGTGTTTTCTTAGTTTCCAGTATGTCACTTGTTGTTTTTACTTAAATTCATGTCAATTTTAAATAAAATTAGAAACTTTGAGTTATACCAGCTACACCATGTATTGTATTGAGGTGAGACTGAGTCCTAGACATCAAAAATGACTCATGAATCATTTTACTTAAGTATCAAAACAATACAAATGTGTTTGTTCAGTTTTCATCATGCCACTTGTTCTTTTTACATAAATTCATGTCAATTTTAAATAAAAATAGACACTTTGAGTTATACCAGCCACACTGTGCATTGTATTGAGGTGAGTCTAAGTCCTAAATTTCCAAAATTACTCAAGGATCATTTTAATAATGTATCCAAATAATCAGAATATGTTTTATTAGTTTTCAGAATGTCACTTGTTCTTTTTACATAAATTAATGTCCATTTTAAATAAAAAGGAACACTTTGAGTCATACCGGTCATGTCGTGCATCGTATTGAGATGAGGTTGAATCCTAAACATAAAAAATGACTCATGGATAATTTTACTAAAATATCAAAACAATAAAAATTAATTTTTTTGGTTCCTAGTATGTCACCTGTTGTTTTGACTTAAATTGATGTTAATTTTAAATAAAAAGAGACACTTTGAGTTATACCAGCTACACCATGCATCATATTGAGGTATGATGATTCTTATACATTAAAAATGACTTAAATATCATTTTAATAGAGTATAAAAACAATATGAATATGTTTTCTATGTTTTTAGTATGTCACTTGTATTTTTTATTAAAATGTTATTTGAAACTATAAACATGAATTTTAAGTTATAATGGTCGCATTGTGCATCAGTTTGATGTGAGAATGCTTCATACACATCAAGAATGAATTATTAATCACTTTAATAAATTATAAATACAATTAGAGCGTGTTTTCTTGGTTTTTGGTGAGTGACACATTTTGAACTAAAATGTCGATTTTAAACTGATAATAGACACTTTTAGTCATACTGGTCACACCATGCATCGGATTGAGGCAAGGTTGACTCCTACACATCAAAAATAAATCATGAATCTTTTTCCTAAAGTATAAAAATAATTCAAATATGTTTTCTCAATTTTCAGTATGTCACTTGTAGTTTTTACTTAAATTAATATCAATTTTAAATAAAAAGAGACACTTTGAGTTATACTGGCCACACCATGCATCATATTAAGGTGAAGCTAATCCATACACATCAAAAATCACAAATAAATAATTTTCCTAAAATATCAAAATAATCTGAATGCGTTTTCCCAGTTTTTAGTATGACACTTTTTGTTTTTATTTAAATTCATGCCAATTTTAAATAAAAATAGACACTTTGAGTTATACTAGCCACACCATGTGTCTTATTGAGGTGAGGCTGATCCCCATATATAAAAAATCTCTCATGTATCATTTTAATAAAGTATAAAAATAATCATAATGCATTTACTCAGCTTTCAACATATCATTTTTTTTACTTAAATTCATGTTAATTTTAAATAAAAATAGACACCAAGTTATAATAGACACACCATGAATCATATTAAGGTTTTTCTGAGTCTTACACATAGAAAATTACCAATTGATCATTTTCCTATAATATCAAAACAATCCAAATGCATTTTCTCGATTCTCAGTATGTCACTTGTTGTTTTTACTTAAATTGATGCCAATTTTAAATAAAAAGAGACACTTTGAGTTATACCGGCCACCCCATGCATCTTATTGAGGTGAATATGAATCCCAAACATAAAAAATGTCTTTTAGATCATTTTACTAGAGTATAAAAACAATACAAATATGTTTTCTCAGTTTTTATTATGTCATTTGTGTTTTTTTACTAAAATGTCATTTCAAACTGGAAACACGCATTTTGAGTTATACCAGGTGCATCATTCATTGTTTTGATGTGAGAATACTTTATACACGTTTCAAATGAATTATTAATCAATTTAATAAATTATCAAGATAACCGGAGTGTGTTTTCTTGATTTTCAGTGAGTGACACATTTTGAACTAAAATGTCAATTTTAAACTGATAACGGATACTTTTAGTCACACCAGTCACAACATGCATTTTATGAAGTTGAAGTTGACTCCTAAATGTAAAAAATTACTCATGGATCATTTTACTAAAGTATCAAAACAATCCAAATGTATTTTCTCAGTTTTAAGTATGTCACTTATTGTTTTTACTTAAATTAATGTCAATTTTAAATAAAAAGAGACACTTTGAGTTATACCAGCCATACCGTGTATCCTATTGAGGTGAATCTGATCTATAAATGTCACAAATAACTAATAGATTATTTTCCTAAAATATCAAAACAATCTGAATGCATTTTCTTCGATTTCAGTATGTCACTTGACGTTTTTACTTAAATTCATGTCAATTTTAAATAAAAATAGATACTTTTAGTTATATCGGCCACATCGTGCATCTTATTGAGGTAAAACAGATCCCTAAATGCAAAAAATTAATCATGGATCATTTTTATAAAGTATCAAAACAATCCGAATTATTTTCTCAGTTTTCAGTATGTCACTTGTTATTTTTACTTAAATTCATGTCAGTTTTAAATAAAAATAGACATTTTGAGTTATACCAGACACACCATGTATTGTATTGAGATGAGGATGAGTCCTACACATCAAAAATGAAACATGGATCGTTTTCATAAAGTATCAAAATAAGCCAAATGTGTTTTTTTATTTTCAGTTTGTCACTTGTTCTTTTTAGATAAATTCATGTCAATTTTAATTACAAATAGACACTTTGAGTTATATAGGAAACACCATGTGTATTATTAAGGTTCATATGAGTCCTACATGTAAAAAATTAATCATGTATCATTTTCCTAAGTATTAAAAACATCGGAATGTGTTTTCTCAATTTCCAGTATGTCACATGTTCTTTTTTACATAAGTTAATGTCAATTTTAAATAAAAAGACACACTTTGAGTCATACCAGTCACACTATGCATTTAATTAAGGTGAGTTTGACTCCTACACATAAAAAATTACTCATGTATCATTTTATTAAAATATAAAAACAACCCAAATGTGTTTTCTTGGTTCTCAGTATGTCACTTGTTGTTTTTATTTAAATAGATGTCAATTTTAAATAAAAAGAGACACTTTGAGTTATACCAGCCACACCATGTGTTTTATTGAGGCTATAATGATTCCTAAACATCAAAAATGACTTATATTTTTTTTTTCCTAGAGTATCAAAACAATATGAATATTTTTTTTTATTTTCAGTATGCCAGTTGTGTTTTTTTACTAAAATGTCATTTCAAACTGGAAACATGCATTTTGAGTCATACCAGTCACACCGTTCATCATTTTGATGTGATAATACTTTATACAAGTCAAAAATTATTTATGAATCACTTCCTAAATTATTAAGACAATTGGAGTATGTTTTCTTGGTTTTTAATGAGTGGCTTGTTTTGAACTAAAATGTCAATTTTAAACTGAAAATGGACACTTTTAGTCACACCGGTCACACCGTGTGTTGTATTGAGATTTGGTTGAATTATACATGTCAAAAATGACCCACATGTTTTTTTCCTAATGTATATAAAGAATACAAATGTGTTTTCTTTTTTTTCTGCATGTCACTTGTTGTTTTTCTTAAATTAATGTCAATTTTAAATAAAAAAGACACTTTGAGTTATACCAGCCACACCATACATTGAATTGAAGTGAGAATGATCCCTACATGTCATCAATCACTAATATATCATTTTACAAAATTATAAAATAAATAAGAATGTGTTTTCTTGGTTTTTGGTATGTCACTTGTTGTTTTTTACTTAAATTCATGTCAATTTTAAATAAAAATAGATAATTTGAGTTATACCAGCCAAATCGTGTGTTTTATTGAGGTGAGGATAATCACTAAACATCAAAAATGACTAATGGATCATTTTACTAAAGTATAAAAACAATATGAATGCATTTTCTTGGTTTTAAGTATGTCATTTATTATTTCTACTTAAATTCATGTCAATTTTAAATAAAAATAAATAGTTTGAGTTATACCGGACACACTGTGCACCATATTGAGGTGAGGCTAAGTCCTACATGTAAAAAATGACTCATGGATCATTTTACTAAATTATTAAAACAATATGAATGCATTTTATTGATTTTCAGTATGTTACTCGTTCTTTTTTAAATAAATTTATGTCAATTTTAAATAAAAATAGACAATTTGAGTTATACCAGCCACACTGTACATCTTATTGAGGTTCATATGAGTTCTATATGTCAAAAACGACTCATGGATAATTTTATTAAAGTATCAAAACAATCCAAATTTGTTTTCTTGGTTTTAGTATGTCACATGTTCTTTTTAAATAAATTAATGTCAATTTTAAATAAAAAATATACACTTTGAGTCATACCGGTCACACCGTGCATCGTATTGAGGTGATGTTGACTCCCATACATCAAAAATTACTCATGGATCATTTTCTTAAAATATAAAAACAATGTAAATTCATTTTCTCAGTTCTCAGTATGTCACTTGTTGTTTTTACTTAAATTGATATCAATTTTAAATAAAAAGAGACACTTTGAGTTATACTGGACACACTGTGCTTTGTATTGAGGTGAAATTAATTCCTACATTTTAAAAATGACTTATAGATCATTTTACTAGAGTATCAAAATAATAAAAATATTTTTTCTTGGTTTTCAATATGTCAGTTTTGTTTTTTACTAAAATGTCATTTCAAACCAGAAACATGCATTTTGAGTCATACCAGTTGCATCATATGTTGGTTTGAGGTTTGAATGATTGAGATATGACTGATTAGTACAGTGTTAAGGAAAATATTCATAAATTATCTTTTGGGAAGTCATAATTTGGATTAAACTACTAATAATTCATAATTTTCATTTAACATGTTCTCTCTTTTATGGCTTACTGTAGATAGTTGAAAAGAAAATACGAATTCCCAAAAGATCTGTAAAAAATAAATAAGTATTAGATAAAAATGATAATGAAATTAACTTAAAAATATTAGATAAAATGATAAAAATATTAATTAATTAAACAAGTAGTAGAAATTCACCTTTATACATTCTTGACCCATTTCCTTGTTGTCATTATCTCATTTGTAGCCTCGAAGTCCAATCTCTCACAAGAATGAGAATATTTTAAAAAACTAACCCAAATCAAAAAAAGGAATCCACTAGTATATGAAAAAAATTCTTAGGTGAATAATATTAAAAATAAGTAAATTAAATAAAAATATGAAACAATCCACTAATTTATGGAAGTCACATCTTCATGCTATTTGTGTACATTCTTCCATCAAGTATGCTGCCTATTCGTTTCTAAGTAAACCTATATCATCTTGTGAATATGAGTCTTTTCGACAGTAATAATATTATTTAAAAAATACAAATACACAAAGTATTAATAAATATTTTAAATGAAATAGTAATTATCTTCAAAAATAACCCTTCAGGGATGCTAGTTTTTTCATGGAATAAGATCTCTCCCATAAATTTACAAACATAATAACCACAATCATTTCAATTTTTTTTTGTTTTGGAAACTGTGAAAACATTGGAGAGAATAAGTAATTTGTTTTGATATGTGTTTGGATAGTGAAATCTTATTATATATACCCTGATACTTGTCCAGTCGTAGTACTTATATTCTTTCTTTGCCTTAGCCCCTCGACTCATTCCTTGTTTTTCATGATAGTGATTCACTTCCCTATCATAACAGAATCCTCAATAAAATATAATATAAATTATATAACTTTATGATTAGTTCTAAAATGTTGGATGTAGTGTATTAAAAAATGAAAAACATCATCATGTGTGGATGGTTTTTTGGATATCTATACATTGAATACAGGAAATAAATATTTGGAGTATCCAAATTTACTGCAATGAGCATCCAATGATGCCTAAAAACACAAAAAGTAATAAGTAATTAAAGAAATTAAATTAAATTTTATATGATTAAATTTTATAGTCTTACCCTTGCATCGTTTGTATTAAATAGAGTCTATATTCTGAAATTTTTATTTAAAAATATTTGATCAGACCTGTTACTATTTTATCTATTTTGGGTTATATTTTATCTTATTCTATAGAGGTTATGTGAGGACTAACGAGCCCAAACTTTTTTTCATCAAAAAATCCCTTCAATTTTTTTTCATATATATGCCTTCCAAAAATATGAAATTTATTTATTCATAATTAACAAAGTATATCATTTTTGGAAAATCAAATCATGAAAACATACCTCATGTATACATTTACAATTGATCCACCTAGACATTCATAGTTGAGAATTTCTATTTCACTCTCAACACCAATGAAGTCTTGATCTTTCTCTCTATACATATTTTCTTCAAATTCAACTATGTGGTTACGACCATCTTTTAACTTTTTATCCACATGAGACTTGAATGGTGGTAAATGTGGATATATAATGAGAGGGGTAATGGTTCTTTTGGTAGATCTTTTTGATTAGTTGGTTGATCCTTTCGATGGGTTTGAGTCTTTCTTTCGTTTCATCCCTTTCTCTTTTTACTTATGTAATAACATTCATCGGTTCATACCTTTTTCCTTAATTATTAAAGGTTTATCTTGAAATGTAAATTGGAAATGAATACCTCCTTGTCAGCATGTTTTTTTACAAGATGTGATGACCATGTGATAAATGTTCCGATAGCTTTTTAGACTATATTAATATCATCCTCATGAATTAGAATAGGTAGCTCTGCACTCAGATCATAGTCTACGTTGATTGAAACTCACACATGACCTGTTAGAAGTGGTCTATTGTGTAGAATGTCCTTTTGAATATCGAACGCCATAAACCTTGCCACAAGGCGATGAGTGGGTATTCCTAGATATAAATCACAGTCATTATCACCCTATAAAATATCAGTATAGGAAAGTTATCAATGTATGTATGATTCAAATTTCACATAAAAATTTATTAGAACATTGATTACCTCTTCCAAGATATCTCTTTGAGGGGAATGGATAGCCTCATAACTGGTGTGTGTGTGTGTGTGGGGGGGGGGGTGAGATCTCCATGCAGTGGCTATTCTTGAGTTGATTCTTTTATTTGTCTCTCCCACCTCAAAGTTTCCATCATCTCTACTAGCCATTGTAAATG